>JAUPFT010000013.1:1509721-2709721 GCA_036936625.1 Parnassius smintheus behrii
GCTGCGCCCACCTCGTGATTTGTTTCTTTTTACATAGTTGGCACGGCTGGCAAGCGGGTGGCAAGCGCAGTGTTCACAATCAGTGAACACGCTGCCGCCCACCTCGTGATTTGTTTCTTTTACATAGTTGGCACGGCTGGCAAGCGGGTTGGCAAGCGCAGTGTTCACAATCAGTGAACACGCTGCCGCCCACCTCGTGATTTGTTTCTTTTACATAGTTGGCACGGCTGGCAAGCGGGTTGCAAGCGCAGTGTTCACAATCAGTGAACACGCTGCCGCCCACCTCGTGATTTGTTTCTTTTACATAGTTGGCACGGCTGGCAAGCGGGTTGGCAAGCGCAGTGTTCACAATCAGTGAACACGCTGCCGCCCATCTCGTGATTTGTTTCTTTTACATAGTTGGCACGGCTGGCAAGCGGGTTGGCAAGCGCAGTGTTCACAATCAGTGAACACGCTGCCGCCCATCTCGTGATTTGTTTCTTTTACATAGTTGGCACGGCTGGCAAGCGGGTTGGCAAGCGCAGTGTTCACAATCAGTGAACACGCTGCCGCCCACCTCGTGATTTGTTTCTTTTACATAGTTGGCACGGCTGCAAGCGGGTTGGCAAGCGCAGTGTTCACAATCAGTGAACACGCTGCCGCCCATCTCGTGATTTGTTTCTTTTACATAGTTGGCACGGCTGGCAAGCGGGTTGGCAAGCGCAGTGTTCACAATCAGTGAACACGCTGCCGCCCATCTCGTGATTTGTTTCTTTTACATAGTTGGCACGGCTGGCAAGCGGGTTGGCAAGCGCAGTGTTCACAATCAGTGAACACGCTGCCGCCCACCTCGTGATTTGTTTCTTTTACATAGTTGGCACGGCTGGCAAGCGGGTTGGCAAGCGCAGTGTTCACAATCAGTGAACACGCTGCCGCCCACCTCGTGATTTGTTTCTTTTACATAGTTGGCACGGCTGGCAAGCGGGTTGGCAAGCGCAGTGTTCACAATCAGTGAACACGCTGCCGCCCACCTCGTGATTTGTTTCTTTTACATAGTTGGCACGGCTGGCAAGCGGGTTGGCAAGCGCAGTGTTCACAATCAGTGAACACGCTGCCGCCCATCTCGTGATTTGTTTCTTTTACATAGTTGGCACGGCTGGCAAGCGGGTTGGCAAGCGCAGTGTTCACAATCAGTGAACACGCTGCCGCCCATCTCGTGATTTGTTTCTTTTACATAGTTGGCACGGCTGCAAGCGGGTTGGCAAGCGCAGTGTTCACAATCAGTGAACACGCTGCCGCCCATCTCGTGATTTGTTTCTTTTACATAGTTGGCACGGCTGGCAAGCGGGTTGGCAAGCGCAGTGTTCACAATCAGTGAACACGCTGCCGCCCATCTCGTGATTTGTTTCTTTTACATAGTTGGCACGGCTGGCAAGCGGGTTGGCAAGCGCAGTGTTCACAATCAGTGAACACGCTGCCGCCCACCTCGTGATTTGTTTCTTTTACATAGTTGGCACGGCTGGCAAGCGGGTTGGCAAGCGCAGTGTTCACAATCAGTGAACACGCTGCCGCCCACCTCGTGATTTGTTTCTTTTACATAGTTGGCACGGCTGGCAAGCGGGTTGGCAAGCGCAGTGTTCACAATCAGTGAACACGCTGCCGCCACCTCGTGATTTGTTTCTTTTACATAGTTGGCACGGCTGGCAAGCGGGTTGGCAAGCGCAGTGTTCACAATCAGTGAACACGCTGCCGCCCACCTCGTGATTTGTTTCTTTTACATAGTTGGCACGGCTGGCAAGCGGGTTGGCAAGCGCAGTGTTCACAATCAGTGAACACGCTGCCGCCCACCTCGTGATTTGTTTCTTTTACATAGTTGGCACGGCTGGCAAGCGGGTTGGCAAGCGCAGTGTTCACAATCAGTGAACACGCTGCCGCCCACCTCGTGATTTGTTTCTTTTACATAGTTGGCACGGCTGGCAAGCGGGTTGGCAAGCGCAGTGTTCACAATCAGTGAACACGCTGCCGCCCACCTCGTGATTTGTTTCTTTTACATAGTTGGCACGGCTGGCAAGCGGGTTGGCAAGCGCAGTGTTCACAATCAGTGAACACGCTGCCGCCCACCTCGTGATTTGTTTCTTTTACATAGTTGGCACGGCTGGCAAGCGGGTTGGCAAGCGCAGTGTTCACAATCAGTGAACACGCTGCCGCCCACCTCGTGATTTGTTTCTTTTACATAGTTGGCACGGCTGGCAAGCGGGTTGGCAAGCGCAGTGTTCACAATCAGTGAACACGCTGCCGCCCATCTCGTGATTTGTTTCTTTTACATAGTTGGCACGGCTGGCAAGCGGGTTGGCAAGCGCAGTGTTCACAATCAGTGAACACGCTGCCGCCCATCTCGTGATTTGTTTCTTTTACATAGTTGGCACGGCTGGCAAGCGGGTTGGCAAGCGCAGTGTTCACAATCAGTGAACACGCTGCGCCCATCTCGTGATTTGTTTCTTTTACATAGTTGGCACGGCTGGCAAGCGGGTTGGCAAGCGCAGTGTTCACAATCAGTGAACACGCTGCCGCCCACCTCGTGATTTGTTTCTTTTACATAGTTGGCACGGCTGGCAAGCGGGTTGGCAAGCGCAGTGTTCACAATCAGTGAACACGCTGCCGCCCACCTCGTGATTTGTTTCTTTTACATAGTTGGCACGGCTGGCAAGCGGGTTGGCAAGCGCAGTGTTCACAATCAGTGAACACGCTGCCGCCCACCTCGTGATTTGTTTCTTTTACATAGTTGGCACGGCTGGCAAGCGGGTTGGCAAGCGCAGTGTTCACAATCAGTGAACACGCTGCCGCCACCTCGTGATTTGTTTCTTTTACATAGTTGGCACGGCTGGCAAGCGGGTTGGCAAGCGCAGTGTTCACAATCAGTGAACACGCTGCCGCCCACCTCGTGATTGTTTCTTTACATAGTTGGCACGGCTGGCAAGCGGGTTGGCAAGCGCAGTGTTCACAATCAGTGAACACGCTGCCGCCCACTCGTGATTTGTTTCTTTTACATAGTTGGCACGGCTGGCAAGCGGGTTGGCAAGCGCAGTGTTCACAATCAGTGAACACGCTGCCGCCCACCTCGTGATTTGTTTCTTTTACATAGTTGGCACGGCTGGCAAGCGGGTTGGCAAGCGCAGTGTTCACAATCAGTGAACACGCTGCCGCCCATCTCGTGATTTGTTTCTTTTACATAGTTGGCACGGCTGGCAAGCGGGTTGGCAAGCGCAGTGTTCACAATCAGTGAACACGCTGCCGCCCCACCTCGTGATTTGTTTCTTTTACATAGTTGGCACGGCTGGCAAGCGGGTTGGCAAGCGCAGTGTTCACAATCAGTGAACACGCTGCCGCCCATCTCGTGATTTGTTTCTTTTACATAGTTGGCACGGCTGGCAAGCGGGTTGGCAAGCGCAGTGTTCACAATCAGTGAACACGCTGCCGCCCACCTCGTGATTTGTTTCTTTTACATAGTTGGCACGGCTGGCAAGCGGGTTGGCAAGCGCAGTGTTCACAATCAGTGAACACGCTGCCGCCCACCTCGTGATTTGTTTCTTTTACATAGTTGGCACGGCTGGCAAGCGGGTTGGCAAGCGCAGTGTTCACAATCAGTGAACACGCTGCCGCCCACCTCGTGATTTGTTTCTTTTACATAGTTGGCACGGCTGGCAAGCGGGTTGGCAAGCGCAGTGTTCACAATCAGTGAACACGCTGCCGCCCACCTCGTGATTTGTTTCTTTTACATAGTTGGCACGGCTGGCAAGCGGGTTGGCAAGCGCAGTGTTCACAATCAGTGAACACGCTGCCGCCCACCTCGTGATTTGTTTCTTTTACATAGTTGGCACGGCTGGCAAGCGGGTTGGCAAGCGCAGTGTTCACAATCAGTGAACACGCTGCCGCCCATCTCGTGATTTGTTTCTTTTACATAGTTGGCACGGCTGGCAAGCGGGTTGGCAAGCGCAGTGTTCACAATCAGTGAACACGCTGCCGCCCACCTCGTGATTTGTTTCTTTTACATAGTTGGCACGGCTGGCAAGCGGGTTGGCAAGCGCAGTGTTCACAATCAGTGAACACGCTGCCGCCCATCTCGTGATTTGTTTCTTTTACATAGTTGGCACGGCTGGCAAGCGGGTTGGCAAGCGCAGTGTTCACAATCAGTGAACACGCTGCCGCCCATCTCGTGATTTGTTTCTTTTACATGTTGGCACGGCTGGCAAGCGGGTTGGCAAGCGCAGTGTTCACAATCGTGAACACGCTGCCGCCCATCTCGTGATTTGTTTCTTTTACATAGTTGGCACGGCTGGCAAGCGGGTTGGCAAGCGCAGTGTTCACAATCAGTGAACACGCTGCCGCCCACCTCGTGATTTGTTTCTTTTACATAGTTGGCACGGCTGGCAAGCGGGTTGGCAAGCGCAGTGTTCACAATCAGTGAACACGCTGCCGCCCACCTCGTGATTTGTTTCTTTTACATAGTTGGCACGGCTGGCAAGCGGGTTGGCAAGCGCAGTGTTCACAATCAGTGAACACGCTGCCGCCACCTCGTGATTTGTTTCTTTTACATAGTTGGCACGGCTGGCAAGCGGGTTGGCAAGCGCAGTGTTCACAATCAGTGAACACGCTGCCGCCCACCTCGTGATTTGTTTCTTTTACATAGTTGGCACGGCTGGCAAGCGGGTTGGCAAGCGCAGTGTTCACAATCAGTGAACACGCTGCCGCCCACCTCGTGATTTGTTTCTTTTACATAGTTGGCACGGCTGGCAAGCGGGTTGGCAAGCGCAGTGTTCACAATCAGTGAACACGCTGCCGCCCATCTCGTGATTTGTTTCTTTTACATAGTTGGCACGGCTGGCAAGCGGGTGGCAAGCGCAGTGTTCACAATCAGTGAACACGCTGCCGCCCACCTCGTGATTTGTTTCTTTTACATAGTTGGCACGGCTGGCAAGCGGGTTGGCAAGCGCAGTGTTCACAATCAGTGAACACGCTGCCGCCCACCTCGTGATTTGTTTCTTTTACATAGTTGGCACGGCTGGCAAGCGGGTTGGCAAGCGCAGTGTTCACAATCAGTGAACACGCTGCCGCCCACCTCGTGATTTGTTTCTTTTACATAGTTGGCACGGCTGGCAAGCGGGTTGGCAAGCGCAGTGTTCACAATCAGTGAACACGCTGCCGCCCACCTCGTGATTTGTTTCTTTACATAGTTGGCACGGCTGGCAAGCGGGTTGGCAAGCGCAGTGTTCACAATCAGTGAACACGCTGCGCCCACCTCGTGATTTGTTTCTTTTACATAGTTGGCACGGCTGGCAAGCGGGTTGGCAAGCGCAGTGTTCACAATCAGTGAACACGCTGCCGCCCACCTCGTGATTTGTTTCTTTTACATAGTTGGCACGGCTGGCAAGCGGGTTGGCAAGCGCAGTGTTCACAATCAGTGAACACGCTGCCGCCCACTCGTGATTTGTTTCTTTTACATAGTTGGCACGGCTGGCAAGCGGGTTGGCAAGCGCAGTGTTCACAATCAGTGAACACGCTGCCGCCCATCTCGTGATTTGTTTCTTTTACATAGTTGGCACGGCTGGCAAGCGGGTTGGCAAGCGCAGTGTTCACAATCAGTGAACACGCTGCCGCCACCTCGTGATTTGTTTCTTTTACATAGTTGGCACGGCTGGCAAGCGGGTTGGCAAGCGCAGTGTTCACAATCAGTGAACACGCTGCCGCCCATCTCGTGATTTGTTTCTTTTACATAGTTGGCACGGCTGGCAAGCGGGTTGGCAAGCGCAGTGTTCACAATCAGTGAACACGCTGCCGCCATCTCGTGATTTGTTTCTTTTACATAGTTGGCACGGCTGGCAAGCGGGTTGGCAAGCGCAGTGTTCACAATCAGTGAACACGCTGCCGCCCATCTCGTGATTTGTTTCTTTTACATAGTTGGCACGGCTGGCAAGCGGTTGGCAAGCGCAGTGTTCACAATCAGTGAACACGCTGCCGCCCACCTCGTGATTTGTTTCTTTTACATAGTTGGCACGGCTGGCAAGCGGGTTGGCAAGCGCAGTGTTCACAATCAGTGAACACGCTGCCGCCCACCTCGTGATTTGTTTCTTTTACATAGTTGGCACGGCTGGCAAGCGGGTTGGCAAGCGCAGTGTTCACAATCAGTGAACACGCTGCCGCCCACCTCGTGATTTGTTTCTTTTACATAGTTGGCACGGCTGGCAAGCGGGTTGGCAAGCGCAGTGTTCACAATCAGTGAACACGCTGCCGCCCATCTCGTGATTTGTTTCTTTTACATAGTTGGCACGGCTGGCAAGCGGGTTGGCAAGCGCAGTGTTCACAATCAGTGAACACGCTGCCGCCCACCTCGTGATTTGTTTCTTTTACATAGTTGGCACGGCTGGCAAGCGGGTTGGCAAGCGCAGTGTTCACAATCAGTGAACACGCTGCCGCCCATCTCGTGATTTGTTTCTTTTACATAGTTGGCCACGGCTGGCAAGCGGGTTGGCAAGCGCAGTGTTCACAATCAGTGAACACGCTGCCGCCCACCTCGTGATTTGTTTCTTTTACATAGTTGGCACGGCTGGCAAGCGGGTTGGCAAGCGCAGTGTTCACAATCAGTGAACACGCTGCCGCCCACCTCGTGATTTGTTTCTTTTACATAGTTGGCACGGCTGGCAAGCGGGTTGGCAAGCGCAGTGTTCACAATCAGTGAACACGCTGCCGCCCACCTCGTGATTTGTTTCTTTTACATAGTTGGCACGGCTGGCAAGCGGGTTGGCAAGCGCAGTGTTCACAATCAGTGAACACGCTGCCGCCCACCTCGTGATTTGTTTCTTTTACATAGTTGGCACGGCTGGCAAGCGGGTTGGCAAGCGCAGTGTTCACAATCAGTGAACACGCTGCCGCCCACCTCGTGATTTGTTTCTTTTACATAGTTGGCACGGCTGGCAAGCGGGTTGGCAAGCGCAGTGTTCACAATCAGTGAACACGCTGCCGCCCACCTCGTGATTTGTTTCTTTTACATAGTTGGCACGGCTGGCAAGCGGGTTGGCAAGCGCAGTGTTCACAATCAGTGAACACGCTGCCGCCCACCTCGTGATTTGTTTCTTTTACATAGTTGGCACGGCTGGCAAGCGGGTTGGCAAGCGCAGTGTTCACAATCAGTGAACACGCTGCCGCCCATCTCGTGATTTGTTTCTTTACATAGTTGGCACGGCTGGCAAGCGGGTTGGCAAGCGCAGTGTTCACAATCAGTGAACACGCTGCCGCCCATCTCGTGATTTGTTTCTTTTACATAGTTGGCACGGCTGGCAAGCGGGTTGGCAAGCGCAGTGTTCACAATCAGTGAACACGCTGCCGCCCATCTCGTGATTTGTTTCTTTTACATAGTTGGCACGGCTGGCAAGCGGGTTGGCAAGCGCAGTGTTCACAATCAGTGAACACGCTGCCGCCCACCTCGTGATTTGTTTCTTTTACATAGTTGGCACGGCTGGCAAGCGGGTTGGCAAGCGCAGTGTTCACAATCAGTGAACACGCTGCCGCCCACCTCGTGATTTGTTTCTTTTACATAGTTGGCACGGCTGGCAAGCGGGTTGGCAAGCGCAGTGTTCACAATCAGTGAACACGCTGCCGCCCACCTCGTGATTTGTTTCTTTTACATAGTTGGCACGGCTGGCAAGCGGGTTGGCAAGCGCAGTGTTCACAATCAGTGAACACGCTGCCGCCCACCTCGTGATTTGTTTCTTTTACATAGTTGGCACGGCTGGCAAGCGGGTTGGCAAGCGCAGTGTTCACAATCAGTGAACACGCTGCCGCCCACCTCGTGATTTGTTTCTTTTACATAGTTGGCACGGCTGGCAAGCGGGTTGGCAAGCGCAGTGTTCACAATCAGTGAACACGCTGCCGCCCATCTCGTGATTTGTTTCTTTTACATAGTTGGCACGGCTGGCAAGCGGGTTGGCAAGCGCAGTGTTCACAATCAGTGAACACGCTGCCGCCCACCTCGTGATTTGTTTCTTTTACATAGTTGGCACGGCTGGCAAGCGGGTTGGCAAGCGCAGTGTTCACAATCAGTGAACACGCTGCCGCCCATCTCGTGATTTGTTTCTTTTACATAGTTGGCACGGCTGGCAAGCGGGTTGGCAAGCGCAGTGTTCACAATCAGTGAACACGCTGCCGCCCACCTCGTGATTTGTTTCTTTTACATAGTTGGCACGGCTGGCAAGCGGGTTGGCAAGCGCAGTGTTCACAATCAGTGAACACGCTGCCGCCCACCTCGTGATTTGTTTCTTTTACATAGTTGGCACGGCTGGCAAGCGGGTTGGCAAGCGCAGTGTTCACAATCAGTGAACACGCTGCCGCCCATCTCGTGATTTGTTTCTTTTACATAGTTGGCACGGCTGGCAAGCGGGTTGGCAAGCGCAGTGTTCACAATCAGTGAACACGCTGCCGCCCACCTCGTGATTTGTTTCTTTTACATAGTTGGCACGGCTGGCAAGCGGGTTGGCAAGCGCAGTGTTCACAATCAGTGAACACGCTGCCGCCCATCTCGTGATTTGTTTCTTTTACATAGTTGGCACGGCTGGCAAGCGGGTTGGCAAGCGCAGTGTTCACAATCAGTGAACACGCTGCCGCCCATCTCGTGATTTGTTTCTTTTACATAGTTGGCACGGCTGGCAAGCGGGTTGGCAAGCGCAGTGTTCACAATCAGTGAACACGCTGCCGCCCATCTCGTGATTTGTTTCTTTTACATAGTTGGCACGGCTGGCAAGCGGGTTGGCAAGCGCAGTGTTCACAATCAGTGAACACGCTGCCGCCCACCTCGTGATTTGTTTCTTTTACATAGTTGGCACGGCTGGCAAGCGGGTTGGCAAGCGCAGTGTTCACAATCAGTGAACACGCTGCCGCCCACCTCGTGATTTGTTTCTTTTACATAGTTGGCACGGCTGGCAAGCGGGTTGGCAAGCGCAGTGTTCACAATCAGTGAACACGCTGCCGCCCACCTCGTGATTTGTTTCTTTTACATAGTTGGCACGGCTGGCAAGCGGGTTGCAAGCGCAGTGTTCACAATCAGTGAACACGCTGCCGCCCATCTCGTGATTTGTTTCTTTTACATAGTTGGCACGGCTGGCAAGCGGGTTGGCAAGCGCAGTGTTCACAATCAGTGAACACGCTGCCGCCCACCTCGTGATTTGTTTCTTTTACATAGTTGGCACGGCTGGCAAGCGGGTTGGCAAGCGCAGTGTTCACAATCAGTGAACACGCTGCCGCCCATCTCGTGATTTGTTTCTTTTACATAGTTGGCACGGCTGGCAAGCGGGTTGGCAAGCGCAGTGTTCACAATCAGTGAACACGCTGCCGCCCACCTCGTGATTTGTTTCTTTTACATAGTTGGCACGGCTGGCAAGCGGGTTGGCAAGCGCAGTGTTCACAATCAGTGAACACGCTGCCGCCCACCTCGTGATTTGTTTCTTTTACATAGTTGGCACGGCTGCAAGCGGGTTGGCAAGCGCAGTGTTCACAATCAGTGAACACGCTGCCGCCCACCTCGTGATTTGTTTCTTTTACATAGTTGGCACGGCTGGCAAGCGGGTTGGCAAGCGCAGTGTTCACAATCAGTGAACACGCTGCCGCCCACCTCGTGATTTGTTTCTTTTACATAGTTGGCACGGCTGGCAAGCGGGTTGGCAAGCGCAGTGTTCACAATCAGTGAACACGCTGCCGCCCACCTCGTGATTTGTTTCTTTTACATAGTTGGCACGGCTGGCAAGCGGGTTGGCAAGCGCAGTGTTCACAATCAGTGAACACGCTGCCGCCCATCTCGTGATTTGTTTCTTTTACATAGTTGCACGGCTGGCAAGCGGGTTGGCAAGCGCAGTGTTCACAATCAGTGAACACGCTGCCGCCCATCTCGTGATTTGTTCTTTTACATAGTTGGCACGGCTGGCAAGCGGGTTGGCAAGCGCAGTGTTCACAATCAGTGAACACGCTGCCGCCCACCTCGTGATTTGTTTCTTTTACATAGTTGGCACGGCTGGCAAGCGGGTTGGCAAGCGCAGTGTTCACAATCAGTGAACACGCTGCCGCCCACCTCGTGATTTGTTTCTTTTACATAGTTGGCACGGCTGGCAAGCGGGTTGGCAAGCGCAGTGGTTCACAATCAGTGAACACGCTGCCGCCCACCTTGTGATTTGTTTCTTTTACATAGTTGGCACGGCTGGCAAGCGGGTTGGCAAGCGCAGTGTTCACAATCAGTGAACACGCTGCCGCCCACCTCGTGATTTGTTTCTTTTACATAGTTGGCACGGCTGGCAAGCGGGTTGGCAAGCGCAGTGTTCACAATCAGTGAACACGCTGCCGCCCACCTCGTGATTTGTTTCTTTTACATAGTTGGCACGGCTGGCAAGTCGGGTTGGCAGCGCAGTGTTCACAATCAGTGAACACGCTGCCGCCCACCTCGTGATTTGTTTCTTTTACATAGTTGGCACGGCTGGCAAGCGGGTTGGCAAGCGCAGTGTTCACAATCAGTGAACACGCTGCCGCCCACCTCGTGATTTGTTTCTTTTACATAGTTGGCACGGCTGGCAAGCGGGTTGGCAAGCGCAGTGTTCACAATCAGTGAACACGCTGCCGCCCACCTCGTGATTTGTGTCTTTTACATAGTTGGCACGGCTGGCAAGCGGGTTGGCAAGCGCAGTGTTCACAATCAGTGAACACGCTGCCGCCCACCTCGTGATTTGTGTCTTTTACATAGTTGGCACGGCTGGCAAGCGGGTTGGCAAGCGCAGTGTTCACAATCAGTGAACACGCTGCCGCCCACCTCGTGATTTGTTTCTTTTACATAGTTGGCACGGCTGGCAAGCGGGTTGGCAAGCGCAGTGTTCACAATCAGTGAACACGCTGCCGCCCACCTCGTGATTTGTTTCTTTTACATAGTTGGCACGGCTGGCAAGCGGGTTGGCAAGCGCAGTGTTCACAATCAGTGAACACGCTGCCGCCCACCTCGTGATTTGTTTCTTTTACATAGTTGGCACGGCTGGCAAGCGGGTTGGCAAGCGCAGTGTTCACAATCAGTGAACACGCTGCCGCCCACCTCGTGATTTGTTTCTTTTACATAGTTGGCACGGCTGGCAAGCGGGTTGGCAAGCGCAGTGTTCACAATCAGTGAACACGCTGCCGCCCATCTCGTGATTTGTTTCTTTTACATAGTTGGCACGGCTGGCAAGCGGGTTGGCAAGCGCAGTGTTCACAATCAGTGAACACGCTGCCGCCCACCTCGTGATTTGTTTCTTTTACATAGTTGGCACGGCTGGCAAGCGGGTTGGCAAGCGCAGTGTTCACAATCAGTGAACACGCTGCCGCCCATCTCGTGATTTGTTTCTTTTACATAGTTGGCACGGCTGGCAAGCGGGTTGGCAAGCGCAGTGTTCACAATCAGTGAACACGCTGCCGCCCACCTCGTGATTTGTTTCTTTTACATAGTTGGCACGGCTGGCAAGCGGGTTGGCAAGCGCAGTGTTCACAATCAGTGAACACGCTGCCGCCCATCTCGTGATTTGTTTCTTTTACATAGTTGGCACGGCTGGCAAGTGGGTTGACAAGCGCAGTGTTCACAATCAGTGAACACGCTGCCGCCCATCTCGTGATTTGTTTCTTTTACATAGTTGGCACGGCTGGCAAGCGGGTTGGCAAGCGCAGTGTTCACAATCAGTGAACACGCTGCCGCCCATCTCGTGATTTGTTTCTTTTACATAGTTGGCACGGCTGGCAAGCGGGTTGGCAAGCGCAGTGTTCACAATCAGTGAACACGCTGCCGCCCACCTCGTGATTTGTTTCTTTTACATAGTTGGCACGGCTGGCAAGCGGGTTGGCAAGCGCAGTGTTCACAATCAGTGAACACGCTGCCGCCCACCTCGTGATTTGTTTCTTTTACATAGTTGGCACGGCTGGCAAGCGGGTTGGCAAGCGCAGTGTTCACAATCAGTGAACACGCTGCCGCCCATCTCGTGATTTTTTTATTTTACATAGTTGGCACGGCTGGCAAGCGGGTTGGCAAGTGCAGTGTTCACAATCAGTGAACACGCTGCCGCCCACCTCGTGATTTGTTTCTTTTACATTGTTGGCACGGCTGGCAAGCGGGTTGGCAAGCGCAGTGTTCACAATCAGTGAACACGCTGCCGCCCATCTCGTGATTTGTTTCTTTTACATAGTTGGCACGGCTGGCAAGCGGGTTGGCAAGCGCAGTGTTCACAATCAGTGAACACGCTGCCGCCCATCTCGTGATTTGTTTCTTTTACATAGTTGGCACGGCTGGCAAGCGGGTTGGCAAGCGCAGTGTTCACAATCAGTGAACACGCTGCCGCCCACCTCGTGATTTGTTTCTTTTACATAGTTGGCACGGCTGGCAAGCGGGTTGGCAAGCGCAGTGTTCACAATCAGTGAACACGCTGCCGCCCACCTCGTGATTTGTTTCTTTTACATAGTTGGCACGGCTGGCAAGCGGGTTGGCAAGCGCAGTGTTCACAATCAGTGAACACGCTGCCGCCCACCTCGTGATTTGTTTCTTTTACATAGTTGGCACGGCTGGCAAGCGGGTTGGCAAGCGCAGTGTTCACAATCAGTGAACACGCTGCCGCCCACCTCGTGATTTGTTTCTTTTACATAGTTGGCATGGCTGGCAAGCGGGTTGGCAAGCGCAGTGTTCACAATCAGTGAACACGCTGCCGCCCATCTCGTGATTTGTTTCTTTTACATAGTTGGCACGGCTGGCAAGCGGGTTGGCAAGCGCAGTGTTCACAATCAGTGAACACGCTGCCGCCCACCTCGTGATTTGTTTCTTTTACATTGTTGGCACGGCTGGCAAGCGGGTTGGCAAGCGCAGTGTTCACAATCAGTGAACACGCTGCCGCCCACCTCGTGATTTGTTTCTTTTACATAGTTGGCACGGCTGGCAAGCCGGTTGGCAAGCGCAGTGTTCACAATCAGTGAACACGCTGCCGCCCATCTCGTGAATTGTTTCTTTTACATAGTTGGCACGGCTGGCAAGCGGGTTGGCAAGCGCAGTGTTCACAATCAGTGAACACGCTGCCGCCCATCTCGTGATTTGTTTCTTTTACATAGTTGGCACGGCTGGCAAGCGGGTTGGCAAGCGCAGTGTTCACAATCAGTGAACACGCTGCCGCCCACCTCGTGATTTGTTTCTTTTACATAGTTGGCACGGCTGGCAAGCGGGTTGGCAAGCGCAGTGTTCACAATCAGTGAACACGCTGCCGCCCATCTCGTGATTTGTTTCTTTTACATAGTTGGCATGGCTGGCAAGCGGGTTGGCAAGCGCAGTGTTCACAATCAGTGAACACGCTGCCGCCCATCTCGTGATTTGTTTCTTTTACATAGTTGGCACGGCTGGCAAGCGGGTTGGCAAGCGCAGTGTTCACAATCAGTGAACACGCTGCCGCCCACCTCGTGATTTGTTTCTTTTACATTGTTGGCACGGCTGGCAAGCGGGTTGGCAAGCGCAGTGTTCACAATCAGTGAACACGCTGCCGCCCACCTCGTGATTTGTTTCTTTTACATTGTTGGCACGGCTGGCAAGCGGGTTGGCAAGCGCAGTGTTCACAATCAGTGAACACGCTGCCGCCCACCTCGTGATTTGTTTCTTTTACATAGTTGGCACGGCTGGCAAGCGGGTTGGCAAGCGCAGTGTTCACAATCAGTGAACACGCTGCCGCCCACCTCGTGATTTGTTTCTTTTACATAGTTGGCACGGCTGGCAAGCGGGTTGGCAAGCGCAGTGTTCACAATCAGTGAACACGCTGCCGCCCATCTCGTGATTTGTTTCTTTTACATAGTTGGCACGGCTGGCAAGCGGGTTGGCAAGCGCAGTGTTCACAATCAGTGAACACGCTGCCGCCCACCTCGTGATTTGTTTCTTTTACATAGTTGGCACGGCTGGCAAGCGGGTTGGCAAGCGCAGTGTTCACAATCAGTGAACACGCTGCCGCCCACCTCGTGATTTGTTTCTTTTACATAGTTGGCACGGCTGGCAAGCGGGTTGGCAAGCGCAGTGTTCACAATCAGTGAACACGCTGCCGCCCATCTCGTGATTTGTTTCTTTTACATAGTTGGCACGGCTGGCAAGCGGGTTGGCAAGCGCAGTGTTCACAATCAGTGAACACGCTGCCGCCCATCTCGTGATTTGTTTCTTTTACATAGTTGGCACGGCTGGCAAGCGGGTTGGCAAGCGCAGTGTTCACAATCAGTGAACACGCTGCCGCCCATCTCGTGATTTGTTTCTTTCCGTCGCCTCTGACGACACCCACGTGACGGTGTGGGGTGGTGGATGTTCTTACACCGCCACTACATGGTAAACTACATCTAGTTATTATACTCTTGGCGTTATCCATATCGGTTATAATGCTATATTTTCTTTCGCACATTTTGTATCCTCTGATTACTTAAGAGGAAATACATTCTATCTCTTTTCTTTTGAAGCAGGTCATACTCGTATTTGAAAACGTATAAATTATTCATTAGCTTCGCGTTATTAATGTATGTACTTTAACACGTTATGTTTTTCTCTTTATTTTTTTTCCTCCTTGCTCTCGTTTTTACGCAGCGCACAAACAGTGCACTGCTGGGAATTGTACAAAATCTACATTGTAAATATGCTCCGAAATAGGCGCGATTATAGCAATTATAAAAAGGTTCAGAGAAATTGAAGAACAAGTTCGGATCGTAACTCTCGTTGTTGAATCTCGCCTCGCTCGATATGCAACTGGAATGTTGTAAAAACTGTGTAAGTGCTCAGAATAATGTATGATAAAAAAAGTTAATTGCAGTATATGTTATCGCGCTTGTGTTGAATAAGTTGGGAACATAAAACAAAATACAGTTTTAATTGTATTTATGAACTAACTGCAAGTTTGCTCGCGTGTATTTTAAGGTTTTATTTCTGTGCACGGAATCTTAAATCGTTTTTCTCAAATAAAAGAAGCCTAAATTACTACTTATAACATCAACTATCTGCCAGTGAAAGTCCCGTCAAAATCAGTCCAGCGGTTTCGGAGATTAGCCGGAACAAAAATACAGACAGACAGACAAACATTTAAATAAATTTGTTTTTATTATAAGTAGGTACCTACCGTGTATACTTTCAAAAGCTGTTATTTCTACATTACAAACAGAGATCTCAATTTTAATTATTTATATAGATTGATTTCTCATAAACATAACTTGTAGACGACAACTTCCACAGCCAGGTGTTGTGTTACTTACCTATACGTACTCTTTTTTATAGAATAGAGGTGAAAAGTGAACTCACAGTCCAGCTAATGGTACGCGAATGCTGTGGTCCATAGACATCTATACCCATTCTCAATTAAGAATCAGAATGCTGAATGCGTTTTCACCTCTGAGGACTAACATGGAATACCTCGTTTCCCGTAAAAAGGGTCTCCGATTCTCTACAATCACGATACGAAACACCGCAGCATTAAGCTGCTATTTCACGCTAGTATTCTATGAGTGCGAGGTCCATCCCCGGTCTTGCCGACACGTTCGTGTTACGACTATAACTTAGCTTAAGCATGGCTCTGCCACGTTTCAAATAGTGTATTATTTATTGAATATAAATAAAACAACTGGTGTAAGTAAAAAATAATGTTTCATTTATTGAATTTTATATTTATGTCTACATCTTAGGATGTACGAGTTCGACCCCCGCTGCGCACTGTATACACGACGACATGCGCAGACAGGTCTGCAAAATAATTAAAGACAAAGGCTTTAAATGTTAAGTCAGTGTACAGGCTAGACCTCATGAAATAAAATAAAAAATGTTATAACCGAATGTTGGCGGACTCCACAAGTCTCACGATCACAGATCATAGTTTCTATGATCTGTGCTCACAATGTTTTCCTTTACCGCCCAAAACGTGATAATTGATGATAAGTGATGTATTTAAATTGGTGATAAGTAATGCATTTAAAACGTGACTGACGGCATTTTAAGTGTTAATTAAAACTGAAGTGGCAAGCGAACTTGGAGTCCATCTGGTGGTAAGTAGCTACTGCAGTCCTTGGACACTTGCAGCTAACTTCAAGCGTAGTGGGCTACAGATGCGTTTTCATCTGTGAGCTCTGAGATGAAATAATACTGACTCCTTATGATCTTCAAACCGGAACACAGCAATTATATTTAGAATTAGATGTTAGGGTGGTTCCTACCCCGACAGACTCCTAGGCACAAATAGAATATTACCACCTATTAGGTGGTAATATTCTATTTGTGCCTAGGAGTTTAATTTGTCTTATCACCGGACACCTAAAATTGCAATTAACAATTTCATTGGTACCGACAGGAATCAAACCCAAGTAGTTTGCGTGAGAAATTTACGACGAGTACTTTGTTTAATATATTTGCTCTATATTTTGTTATCATAAAATTGGTGGAAAACAAAACCTTGCAAGCTGAAGAGCTTCAGATTGACTATATACTCCGCTACGATTGCGAATCTGAAACTAACGACACGTTTAAGAATAATTAAAATCTTTTTTTTGTCTTAAGCTTTTTTGCGCAGCGGTAGCTTAAAGTAAATTAAAACATTCAATAAGCCTATATCCTATATCGAGCTTCGATGTTTACGACTCGTTTATGGAGGTAATGTATTATAGTATTCTATGGAGGTAGTAGTGTTATGTTAATTACCTACCTGGTGTACCTGTAATAACGCAACGTGGGTTAATGACTGATACAGTTATTTTTCCATCCCTTGTTGATCAGTATTAAAGTACAAATAAATTAATAAAGCATGTACGAGTATATGTACTTTCTTTATAGAATATAAAGGTGACAGTTCACCTGATCGTACGTGGCGCTGTGGCCCATAGACATTGCCCATTGCCCTTGATTATGAATCAAAATGACGATTAAGATGAAATGCCTCGTTTTCAAAGAGGTTTTTTGGTTCTCTGCATATACCGTACGAAACACAACAGCATTAAACGGCTATTTTTTGCTGGTATTCCACAGTCGAGTCAACTTATCTAGTAAAGCTACAACAATAATATAGCTGCAACGAGGCTCTATAAATAGATATGTATGTCGTCACCTCGAAGCTGAGCTTAGGCACCGCAGTCTGTTGAAAAGAGTCTGTTAATTGTCTTAAAAAAATAGCTCAGTCAATCATTGCAAACTTTTTACAAGTTTACTTATGTAAAAAAGTAAAAACGAAGTTTTAATCGACAAACAAACACGTCAAACGTATTTATGTGCATTGACTTGCAATTCAACGTGCGTTGGAGGCTGGACGACGCGCCAAAGCCTTCTAACGAGCAAAAAATGACGTCTATATAAGTTGCGAGACCGGTGCCCGGGGCTGCCAGCTCGGGATGCTCCATTATCAGTCCGCACTTTACTGTATTAGCTTTATTGAAGCTCTCGCAAATCGCAGTGGGTGATTCGTGATCCAATGACTTATTGAATAGTTATAGAATTAGTAGTTATTTGTTATTTTGTAATATTTACGTGAACAGTGAACTTTGTATTTTACTTACAACGAGCGTAGATTATTCCTAAAGTGATGTATGACAACCTGTAGAGTAGTGAGGTATGATCATGTATTATGGGTTTATGGGTAAACCATGTTAGATGGTTAGATTGGGAAACGTAGTATAACTATAGTTATCCGACTGCCTCAGTAGGACGGTAAAGCTTTTAAATTGTATGTATGTATGTATTTCTTATGTATCCTAAATGGCTTGATTGACCTTAACGTATGGGGTGTCGTTAGAATCGTTGTAGAAGTTACATAGGGTATAAAGCTTTTGTCGTTTCAGTATTTTTACGTAGCCGGTTTTTTTTTTATTAACCGTTTTTCCTTTGGATTTTTATTCATACATTTTTACGTTTCAATTGATGAGTGTCGAGAACCAGACATCATATAATGTTTAGTTAGGGTCATAAAAGATGTTGAGTAATTAAGAGGACATTACGACACACGAAGTACGTGGGATATATTGAAAGCTTTTTGTAACGCAGAACGCAATTTAAGGATCACGGGTCTGAAGGCATGTTTTTCACGTGCTTATTAAAAGCTATCACGGCCTCTTCTGACTGCGTAAATGACAAACCTCTCATCAAATATTTAATTTTTTTTTGAAAGTGATAATTGCACGGTACGAGTTCTGGACTGTGTACGGGATGGGTCACGAGTTCCACTTGTTAAGAAGCCAAAAATGACAATGTTTTGTTCGCGGTGTGCACCGAAGTATGGTCATGGTGCAAATAGGATGCGACTTCTTGGTCGTTTTCCCCTAACTTTTTCTAAAACGCTGGGCAAACAAATGGTGATGAACCACTGTCTTTTGCTTATCAAGTGGGATAATGCAGAGAGGACCCATCCGAAAGAAAAAAAACCTTCGAACACTTTACAGGAGACTGTTGCTTTCTTACCGGAATGTAACGATATCTCCAAGTTTCAGCGCCCGCCACAACGTCATACATAGCATTTGAACGTCCGTGAACCGTGATCATACTTTTTGCACCGTTTTTTTGCAACATTTTTACAGGAATCAAGTCGCGCTCGTTGAGTCCCGATGTGAGTTCATGAAGAATCCAGAGGCAATAATGTTGATGATAATTTAAATGTTGATGTAAAATGTTTTGGATTCATCTCATACCAATACCCAAATATACCATAAATCTTCTCATAGGTGATTTTCTCTTTTTTTTTACAATTTTATTGATCATTAACTCGTACGTTTATACTTTTGACAATGTGATGTTGTCCTTTAAAATAATTTCTTTCAAAATATTTTTAACAATAAGCCGATGCGTCACATTGAGAAGTTCTTGGAAGATTTTAACGACATCAACGGATAGTCGATGACGACAGTATCTCAAGTTCAAAAGGCGCCTAAGCGGACAAAATAACTTGAAGTTTATATCAACATCGGATCACTTGTAACATCGTTTCCACTGAAACACAATGTCGCATCAGTTTTACGTGTTTGAACCCAAACCACTATTCAAACGACAAAACAGGAACGGAAAACCACTGGCAACCAAGTTCCCGCCAAAACTCCACATAAATTATGTTTAAAATGTATATAACATTCGAAATTCAAACATTTTGAGCGGCCAGGACATAAAGTGTTCTATGCATTTTAAATTACTAATAAAGACCCTGATGATACTAACGACATTTTCATCCTTGTTTTGTCAACTTAACAAATAGAGTCTTTGTTGTATTTCTTGAACTGTTATTTATTCTGTGGTTGTATAATAAACAGCGGGATAGACATTAATAACAAGAAATAAGAATGTTATGTTTGCTGTGTCGTCGAGTCCAGCCGACCGCTCCCCGCTGCCCGCTCCCCGGCTGCGCTAGTATCATACTCTAAACCGATAAGCATCAGGTGCGTTCTCTTTTAGGCGCTGATTTCCCTTCGTTACCATTTACAGGTTAGGGCTGCTTAGCTAGAAAGGGGAAGAGAAACATATAAAAGCCTTAACGTAAGGAAAAATAAATTGGTAGTAGTTTTGTAAATGAACGATATGACTATTTAAGGAGGAAAGAAGTGCTCTTTAACAAGTTTTTAAACTTTTCAATAGATTACGCGCTTCTAATATGCAGCGGTAAGGAGTTTCAGAGCCGAACAGCTTCAATAGAAAATGGTTTAAGAAAGAAGGAAGTGTTAGAGAACGGAACGAGCACACAGTCCACCTTTTTTTTATAGGATAGGGTGACAAACGAGCACACAGTCCACCTGATGGTAAGTGGTTGCTGTGGCCCATAGACATCTACATCTATCATCGATTACGAATCAAAATGCAGATGCGTTGTCACCCGTGAGGACTAAGATGGAATGCCTCGTTTCCAGTAAAAAGGGTCTCCGGTTCTCTACACTCACCATACGAAATACAGCAGCATTGAGCTACTATTTCACGCTGGTATTCTGTGAGAGCGTGGTCCTTCCCCGGTCGAGCCGACACATTCGTGCTACAACTATACTTCTAATATAACTGCAGCATGGCTCTACCACGTGTAAAGTACCTGATGGTAAGTGGATGCTGTGGCCCATACACATTTATCTTCAATTAAGAATCAAAATGCAGATGCGTTGTCAACCATGACGACTACGATGGTATGCCCTATTTCCAGTAAAAGGGGTATCCGGTCCTCTACACTCACCATACGAAATACAGAAGCATTAAGCTGGTATTCTGTGAGAGTGTGGTCCTTCCTTGGTCAAGCCGATCCATTCGTGCTACAACTGGATCGTGGATCTACCACGTAAAATAACAGACAGAATCAGCCCGGACAGACGGACAAACATACTGAAATAATCCTTTAAAATTGTTATTCACTTAATGGCATGCAAGTATCCTCAGCTCAATAAAAGGCAGTTATTTGGATAATACAAACATACGCTTTAATTTTTAATATATATATATATATATATTAAAAATTATATATATAGGACCCAAACCTAATTTTATATTATTAGGTATTTTGTCAGCTCGTGAAAGTTGGACATGGATTTGAATTTTTCTGGCTTTCCGCATAGTCGTCTCTAACGACACCCCTGTGATGAAATGGGGTAGGCCGACAGACAACTCGCGGTAGATGTCATCTCTGTACAACCTCTTTTATTTTAAATTATGTAACCAAAGCTTATGCCTGTGACCCAGAGTGGGAAGCAGAGAATACTACGTACTTCTATTATTTAACATGGGTACCCCTCTTAGTCACAGATTTAAAACTTTACTTCTATTTTGTTTGACTTCTGTCATCAATATATATATATATATATATATATATATATATTGATGGGTCCTAATCAAATTTATTACTTGATACCGAATTTCTTCTTTATATATATAAATCAATTGCTGTCCGTTAAGTAGTCTCGCTAAAAATCGGTTCAACCGATTTTTTGTTTTTTTTTTGTTTCTCCACCAAAGTCATAAAGTCGAGTCTTCTGCCATCCTCACTAAATATTTGACAAGGTTCTAGAACCGTTGGAACATTTGATCGACATTATTCCCATTGTCTGTATAGACAATGAGAATTATGTAATTATATTATATATGTAATTAAACTAAATATCCAAAGAAAATTGGAAATATCATACCAAAATAAACTTTTATATCTTTTTGGTGCAATTCAAAAATGCCTGTGCATGCTGCAGCCCTGAAGCTAAATGAAAGCCGTAAGTTATCATAACTCGTCTTCTTATTGGAGGCTACGTTTTTTAACTGCAGTCTCCGTTGAACGACTCAGTTAACTGATAAACCGTTTATGTTCAATTAGAGCTTGAAAGTTGTGTATTACGTTGGAGGAGGTGTCAGCAGTGCCCATTAAGGATATGTGGTTATTATTTCTAACTATTCTTTTTTACGATCGTTCCTACAAATAAAAAGAGGGCTTATTTTTGTGGGGTAAGAATGTGAAATGAGTACACAGTCAACCTGTTGTTAAGTAGATGCTGTGGTCCACAGACTGGAGATCTACATCAATCGTCGATATAAAATCAAAATGAAGATATGTTGTCACACCTGAGAGCTAAGATAGAATGCATCGTTTCCAGTGAAAAGGGTCTAAGGAACGTACAGACTGTTAAAATCATAATCACTTTTAGCCACGCTTCAGCTATGTTAGCTGCAACACGATTGGTGCGGCTCGACCAGAGTAAGACCACACTCTCACAGAATACCAACGTGAAGCAGCAGAATAATGCTGCTGTGCTTCGAATGTTGAGTGTCGGTTCTCTACGACTGTCTTATTTTAACGATGCATACCATCTTAGTCCTCACGGGTGACAACGCATCTGCAGTTTGATTTTTAATCGAGGATAAATGTAGATGTCTATGGGCTACAGCATCCACTTACCATCAGGTGGACTGTGTGCTCATTTGTCACCCTTATTCTATAATTTTTATTATTATAAAGCGAATTTTAACGATCATTACACTTACAAATGTAATGTGAAATACAAAAGTAGTTAATAAATAAATTTTATCAATATGTAATTATGTTAAAGCAGTTCCGAGAAGCGGGTCCGGTCAAGTCACGCCGAGTCAAAATTCGGCAAATCGTTGGTAATTGTCTGATAATTGATACCCGGCGCAAAATCCGCCGGATCGGCCGTCCGGTCACGATGCGCAGTGCAGCGGATGTGGGGGAATTAGACACCCGCCGAATAAAATTCAATATGGAATCATTTATATACGATGTGTAATAAATATACTTTCGATTTCGAAGTGATTTTACCGCCAATTTTTCTCATTTTTTATTTAGGGGCTTTTATGCCGAACGGATACGTCAGCCCCATCATATCCTAATCTTAATGACCATACATTTAAAGAAAATCGATGAGTAGGCATATTACTTAAGACAAATTGAACGACTAGTTAAATCCTACTTTGACTGAGAGATCAATCTACGGATCCAACTCGGCTGAACGACATTCGGGAGATCAACACATTTTGTACCTATACCTCATAAATAACAAGAAGATTGTACAACCAGTGCGTGTGAGTGATGATATTTTGATATGAGACGTGGTGTTTCACTGTTGGCCGTTTGAGGAAGCTCAAAGTTCGCTTAGCGAACTATAGCGAACTATGTATATATATTATCCCAGCATAGACCTCCACGCTCGGAGTTTCTCAGCCTGATGAACTTTAAAATTGGTGTCAGAAGTAGATTTAGAGCAACCGATATAGCCCAACGTACCTATCAGTGAAATAAACCAGCAAGTATCCGGCCAAGTAGCTTGAAAAACCGACAACCGATGAGAAAGAAAGGTTCCTTAGTGGCAGCCTCAAATGGAGGGCAGCCTGGTAAGAGAATCAGGAATTCGACCTTACTTTGAGTTATTCCTTGGGGAATTACTATGTTCAGCAGTAGTCTTGTGAAGGTCTGTAATGATGATGGTGATGATAGGCCTACAAAGAAAGCATCTAAAACGTTTTAATTTTAATGATGAATAAATAAACGCATGTCTCAGCGCATTCGTTTGCTGAGACATAGTTTCTGTAAAATTTTAGAAAGTGCTAAAGGAAACATACGTTCTGTCTCCTATTTTTAATTATTTTTAACTACCTGCTTTAAAATTAATAATTTTCAAAAGCAAGAATCTAGGATTTTTTAGGACATTTTGAGGTCCAAGAAAGCTCTTCCAACTATTTCCCACTGGACGACCGGCCAGGTGTGTGTGTGTGTGTGTGTGTGTGACTGCGTGTTGTATGTATGTATGTAAATAAAATTTTGTCGTACGATATCTTTAGAACGAATCAACCGATCGAGATGAGCGATACGGCGTTCGAAAGAGTTTATTGAGACTTCTAATCGATTAGATTTTGAAGTCAATTGGTCAAGCTGTTTTAAGACGGTTCCCCTAGCGAGAGACCTTGAGCGTTCGGTCCCATACAATCTACGCGCTCTCGCTACAATATATCACGGAAAAATACGCCCGAATATTTGGAATTATTTCAATTAAAAGAGATAAGTGAACTTAAGAAATTAAATAAAACGTGTAGTATATAGATTTTTAAATTTAAATTAGTGTAATTCTCAAATGATTAGAGCATTTCGTTTTGGCAACAGATGCATGCATATTGCCTAATACACACAGATATCTACATTGACGTTCCACATGCGTGTCATCTTTTAAGTATGAAGTAACAATATGGCCAAGATACTTGAACTTGTCTACTATCTTAATAAATTTTCCATTAAGACGAATCTCGTGCACGCTCTGAGGTAACTTCCTTGATCTGAAAATCATTATATACGTCTTTTTGGAGTTGTAAGTCAAATTATGTTCTTCCGCGTATCTTTCACAGATTTCAATTAATTTTTTCAAGCCTTTAATCGAGGGACTGAGCAGCACCATATCGTCGCATAGCTCATGCTGTTAACATATCTGTCGTCCAGTCTGAGCCCTACCGGGGATCTGCTCAGCTCAATAAATGTCTTTCTCGCAAGTTTATTTTATTTTAATCTAACGACTTTTTAAAATTCCGTCCCAATTTTGCTTCGCGTTTAAATTCTTTCTATTGGGATGAAATCAAAAAGACAGTCATCAAAGGAGTCCCGACTAATTATTTATTTAATGAGCCATCTACTTCCAATTTGAGACGTCAACGAAGGGATTTGCAAATTGTTGATGTCTTCATTTTAAAACTATTTCTCGGTTACATTCTTTGCGGTGTTCTTAAGCTTGAGATCACAGGTCTAAAATAAACTTATTTTATAGAATAAATATAGTTCACCTGACGGTAAATGGATGCTGTGGCCCATAGACATATTTAATTATTTATTATAATATAAACCTTGAATCAGGGGTAATGCAGAATCAATTTTGCTCTTCTTCCTATTGTGGGAATTAATGTGTCTAAAAGAACACGTATGGCAATTCACGTGACTGTGCTATCATTATCGTCATTCATTATAATCATTAAAGCCCATCACAAGTCCATTGAGAAACGCCGCGGACTGGCAGAAAATGTCATTAGGTATTTGGTCCGCTTTGTTACCTTGTTAATGAAAGGTGACACCTGACATTAAAGTTCAAATAATTTCTTTCTTCTTCTTATTGTAACATAAGCTGTAACGAGGCTATAACATGTTTAAAATAAATTAATTCGCAACCAACACAAAGGCATTAAGTGCATATGTATGCACTGTATATCCAGCAATTACACACAACATATGAGAGAGTGAAGATATGTGCATCATGAGTGCGTGTCAAGAAGTTGAGCATGGTTTCGGCATCACTTGAAATGTATATAGTGCCCTGACTGTTTCTTTGTTTGTCTGTGATTAGATTAGATTAAATCTGATTTAATGACAGTCGGATATCATTAGTACCTTTTATAAAAAAACATGGGAACCTAACCGTATCACAAGCCACACTGATATCTTTCTAAGAATTAGACGTACTATAGGCAGGTAGCACGGGAAGAACTCTACTTTTACTAGGAAAACAGAAATTGAAAAGATTTTTATTAGTTGCGTTGTTTTATCAAAAGCAATACCGACCCAATCAACTAGAAATTCAATATGTTTTAATATCATGAAAAATATGTGCAATTGACTAGGAATTTTCTTCTGGCTCGATACGACTTGATGACCTTCAAGAAAGAAGCCTGGTGGTGCAGTTGTTCATGAATGGCGGTAGTCACCATCAAGTGAGCCGCCTGCTCATTGACCACCTCTTCCAATACTTACTGTGCTAAAAACTTAATACGCGAGTGATAATGATCATGACTAAACATAACAGAATGAATAAATATAATATATATAATAGCAAAGCGTCTAACCTCTGGGTCTAGTTTAGTTAATTTTGGTAATTTTCATAACACATTGTAGTATAGAATTTTGTTATGGGGAAAACACGACTGTTCCATACCATATATTTTTGGCAGAAGGGGGACAAAGAGTAATTTACAACATAAAACGAATAATTTGGCTCGACCGGGGAAGAACCAGCAGGCACAGAATCGCTCGCGTAAAATAGCAGCAATGCCCCTTTTATCCTTCTATCTTTCTCATAAAAATAAATAAATGAAAGGGTGCTTACATTATATATTAAACCAGATATTCTTAAAGGGGGTTCCGCGGAGCCTACGGGTTCCGTGTAAAAGTCACCAATGTGCCGCCAAATTCTTTATTTTTTCTTGTTAAATAATTTTACACTTAGGTACAAATATTATTTCGAAATAGCGCAAAATATGTGATGAGAAGAATCCGCTACTGTTATGTACTCGTGGATACGTAGGTAGTAATTGACAATTGTATTTTAATATTTCAATTGCACTGTTTATGTCTATTTCTATTTCCAATAAAAATTTATTGAGTTTTTCAGTCAATAAAATCTTCGTAGCAGCTCGGAGTCAGGAAATTTACGGCATCTCGGATTGCCATCGCATCGTACTGTGAGAGTGAAGGAATTGAGAATGCACCCGCACTTGCAAACACTTGTTTGCGAAATTCGTTCTGGACATTATTATTATTCGCTCTTTATATAAACGTTTATTAAGATGTTGAAATAGATTACTGATATGGAAATAAATAGTCGTTACTAGAAATTTTTAGCATTTTTGATGCAATACAATGGTTACGTTGCACTTTGAGAAGCAGCGGCGGTATTCGTTGATAAGTATTAAATGGGTTCCTCTTTAAGTGTGAGAGACTAAATTCACATCAAAAACATCACTTCTATTAAAATTAATAATAATAGTTCTATTAAAAATTCATAAGTTGCCTACGTTACAACCTGCTGCATTTGACTTCTTTTCATAGACTTCTACCAAGTCTTTTTTAAGTAACGTTCTATACTGTAACTTTTTATGGAATACGTGTACGTATATATGTATGTGGCCGTAGAAGGAAAAGGGGAGACCTCACGCCGAACAAGGTGTTCTGCTCGGGGAGCGGCCAACACTCCGTGTGACAGTTTTTTTTTTTTGCGCCCGAAGCAATTAAAGGGCTACCCTATACGTAGGGAGACGGAAAATGCATTACGCATACCACGATAGCCGGTCTATCGTGGTTATGAGGGACTCACTGTCCTACCGGGGACCCTAAGTGATACCCTCTAAAAACCGCCTTTGGGGACAGGCAACTGGCTGATTAAGCTGTATTGTGCCTTATCATGAGCGACCCTCTTTTGGGAAAAGAGGGCGCAGGCGGCTAAGAGCCGCTGAGGGAGTGCCTACGAAGGCAGAATAATATTAGTTAGTATAATAATAATTAATTTAATTAGAACTGGCCTGAGCCGCCAGGAGGCAGTTCAGGTCGTTTGAAAGTTTATTAGGCGGGTCCGAGAGAGAGTTTCTCGGCCTGCGGACACGATAGCGAGAGGGGGGTGGGGCTGCATAAGAAGCTGCCTCACGAATTAATTTGTTTGGGTGCGACTCTGAGGCTTTGAAGAAGTTCTCAGAGAGTTTTTTAAGGAATTGTTGAATTGTTGGGAGCTCTAAGTCCCGATGAAGGTCGGCATTACGGACGTACCAGGGTGCGTTCGCAGCTCGACGACAGAAGAGGTTTTGAACTATTTGGAGTTCATTAATAATTTTGGGGTTTGCGTGGGCAAAGACGGGGCCCGCGTAGGACATGACTGGTCGTATACAGACCTTATAAAGGGTACGCTTGTTTCGAAGGGACATTTTACTCTGTCTGCCCAACATACTGTTGAGCCTACTCAGATAAAACCGTGCGTGACGGGTGACTCGTTTGACGTGGGGCCTAAAAGTGAGCCCTGTGTCTAGAGTGACACCTAAATATTTGGCGGTCGTATGCCAGGGGACAGGGGTCCCTAGCATACGTATTGGAGGGGTGTTTTTAAGACGGCGTTGTTTATAGTCGAAGTGAACGGCGGAGCTCTTCTCCGGGTTCACATCGATGCGCCATTTTTTGAACCAAGCTCCTAGGTCATCAACTGACTTTTGGATCTTGTTCCGTATGAGGGGCAGTGAGACGCCTTTGCAGTAGATAGCAGTGTCGTCTGCGAAGAGGGAGAGCTGAACACCTTTCGACGGGATGGGAATGTCGTTGGTGAACAGGATGTACAGCAGAGGAGCAAGTACTGAGCCCTGAGGGACACCAGCTTTGATAGTTCGCTGTGAGGATAGCGTGCCTTCGTGTCTAAAACGAAAGGTACGATACTCTAGGTAAGAGGCCACCAGACGTACTAGGCGATCGGGGAGACCTATCTTGTATAGTTTGTAGATAAGGCCTGTATGCCAGACTCTATCGAAAGCTTTAGCTATGTCGAAAAAGACCGCGATGGTCTTATGACGACGAGGATAGAAACCGCTGAGGATATATTCCACAATACGGTGAACTTGTTGGGGGCATGAGTGTTGGGTTCGGAAACCGAATTGTTGGGGAATGATGAGAGGGTCACCGTCTGTGGGAAACAGATAGCGCCTCATCCGTGTTTGGATGACTCTTTCGAAGAGCTTGCCCATTGCCTTGAGGAGGCTAATGGGGCGATGGCTGGAGGGGAGGTTGAGAGGCTTGCCTGGCTTGGGAATTCCAATCACAGTTGCCTCTTTCCACGTAGTGGGAAAGTAACTAAGGTTGAAGCAGGCGTTGAAGATAATATATAAAAAGGTTAACACCTGCTCAGGAAAGTGTTTCAGGGCTTGGTTGGAGATGCCATCCGCGCCCGGAGCCTTTTTAGGCTTAAGTCCTTTGATGAGGGATGAAATCTCATCATTGGACACAGAGATAGGTTCGGAGGTCGTGGGGGGTGAGTTCCGGCGGCGGACCTCATCCTCCACTGCCTGGACGTGTGAGGGGTCGACGGGTTGAGAGCTAGGCGAGCATTGAGCGGCAATGCTATCTGCAAAGCACTCAGCCTTTTCCTCGTCCTCGAAGGCAACCGTGTCGTCGGGACGGGAGAGAGGGGGAGTGTGGGTGATAGCGTCTATGCGGAGGGCTCTGGCCATCTGATAGTACGCTGTATGAGATGGAGAGATATTCTCCATGAGTTCACTCTTTTCGAGGTCTCGAAATTCAGAGAGGCGGAAGCGGAGTTCTCGTTGAAGACGATTTGCCGCGCGCCTATATTCGGGGGTGGGATATTTTGCTGCTCTCCGGAAGGCAGCTTTTTTGGCTTTTAATAGGTTGCTAATATGTAGGGGAAGCCCACTATTGTTAGCAACCGGGACGACCTTTTCGTTCTCCTTAAGGGAGGATTTAATAAGGGTGGAGAGTGAGTCGACCGCGGTGTCGATTTTTTCGGGACTGTCTAAGTCCGACGGTAGGGAGATGGTAGAGTCCTGTGAGTCCAGAGCTTTAGCTAGGGACTCCTTGAATCCCTTCCAGTTGGTGAAGGTTTTCGTATGTGTTGGGGGAGGTGGCTGATGGCCAAGAATGAGGGAGACCGGTCGGTGATCGGATCCCAGATCGTCTAGAGTCTCGATTGCTCTGAGGTTGAGAGAAACTCCTTGGAGTAACGCAAAATCTAGTACATCGGGGGCGTGATCGGTGTTATCGGGAAAGTGAGTAACACCGAGGGGACCCGTGTGACAGTTCGGAGATGTTCTATATATACTGTTTATGATTCGGAATTTTGATAGTGTGATTTAGGCTTCGGTGTGTTTCGCTTGCGGCACGACGACAGCGCCGCCACACGTGTGACAAACGATTGAACTGTCTTCTACCAGATGGAAAGTGGATGCTGCGGCCCATAGACATTTACTATTATCCTCGATGAAGAATCATAATGTAGATGCATTGTCACCTCTGAGGACTAAGATGGAATGTCTACACTCATTATTAACAGCAGCATTAACCATTCGACTGTCCCGTGAGTCATATGATATGAACATTTAAATTGTTTAACTATAGTGTTTTTTCCGCAGATTCACAACCACAAGTGCGATAATTAAAGTTGATGTTACAAATTATACTGACGTGAAACAATACGATATCGATACATATATCACGTTTCCCAGAAATCAATATCAAGCCGAAAACGGGCAATAAGCCAAGTCGTAACAGTTATTAGAAAAATATGACACAAACTTGGTCATGTACTTTTCAAATTATAAGGATTAAAAAATAAATCTCACAAACTGACACCCTGTGATGATCTTTCAAATCCTATGACTACAAATATTAACTTTTCGGACATTTTTTTTCTGTGATGTAACCGTAAATAATCCTTTTGTAACTTATAGTTAAAAAGTAAAACATAACTGCCTCAGTTTTAAATAAAATGTTAGATTTTTGCCCAACATTGAATTCGAAATAATTACATCACCCAACTTTAACCGACTGTAGTGTAAAAAAAAGTGTCATTTTAAAAGATGACGCGTTTAGTCTGAATGAAAAAATGGTATGGCACTTACTAATTGATACTTCTTAATTGAGGAAAAAAGTAATTTGATAGTTTTAGATGCATTTAAACTAAAAATCTGTTGTTGGATTTTTTAGTTATGATTTTTATTAAATCAAATTTAGGAAGTTTTACAACAAATGTTCGAAGTGTTTGCCTTCAGCTGCAATGTAAGCTCTATGCCTTTTAAAAAATGGTCGCGAAATAAGACGGTCCTATATTCTCGATTTGATGTATTCAGCGGCTTCTGCAATTCATTGGCGCAGCTCGTCTGAACCTTGAATAGGTGTAGACTACACTTGATCCTTTATCGTAAAGGAAGTAATCTCGATTGGGAAACTCTCGTACTGTGAGAGCATAATGCCATCTTGTTCATGCTGCCGTAAATGTTTAGTGACACTTCTTCTGCTGTAAGGAGTCCATATAACCCTGGGCATTTAAGTTCTCCAGCAGCTCGATTGAGCCAATAACTTTACCATTCAAATTTCCCGTCTACATGTTTACCTTACGGGTAACATAACATTGCAATTTGTCTTCCTGCATCAAATTTGTATTTTCCACGTGCCATTCGTGCCAAATTGTGGAGGTTCATGTAGGTAACTGTCCTTTTTAAATGCCCGCATGGACCACAGAATTTTTGCAAAGAATCGCGGAATCACTTGATGCCTCTGCAACATCGTTCAACAAGATCGCACACTTTGTGGGTAGCAGATTTTCGCTTTTGTTCTTAAATACGATGTTCAGTACGTTCGGTGACTCCAACGTGCTGAGATGTTTTGGTTTTCTTCGACTACTAGCAAGACTTTGGCCTCGTAGGCCTAGCGAGTCTTCCCTCACTAATATTTTACTCTTTTGTCTCATTCTTAGATATACAACAACACAAGCCAACCGCAAACCGGCTGTAGCGTTTAGTCCCTGAATCTGCGCACACAATAACAATTGTCTTACAATGCAAAACTCACAGTAAAGGGAAGTAAGTCAGCTCAAATTCTAATTTCGCCCCACTCCCCCGCGTGTCGTATGCTATGTACCGACATGTTTGTAGTCACTTATGCTGTAAGTACTAAGTAGATAGGTCGATAGATACTTATTTTATCAGGTTTATCATATTTATGCCTGTTTATTAACGCCAACACAGTCGCTTCTTATTTTTATAACGGTTATTTCCCATTTTAATTTTAAGTCGTCCTGTTGCGTAAAGTGTATTCTGATGGTAAGCGTCGTTGTTGTCCTCTGCAGGGCATATAGCCGTGCAGGTCTCGGGCCTCGGGGTATACCCCTTTACCCGGATGTTCCTCACGGCACACTACAGTGTGCCGGTCCTGGGCGCCTTGGTGTTACAGGCGTTGTTTAGGCGACTTTTGTCGCAGTCGGTTAGATTTGTCATTAAGGGTGGTTATCTATAATTTGTGTTTAACACAAATTATTATGTCTGAGTTGGCCTTTCTGCGGCATTGTGGGATTTACTCAACTCCCTAATCTATATAGGGAGGAGTTCTCTTGGATAGGGTCGCCCGTCCGGCGGCCGTGAGTGCAACGGCGCGAAGCCGTTGAGGTGTTCATGTGGCCCGTTGTCGGCGCGGTCGAACATACCGCGCGCCAGCCGGACCACGAATTCATGTAGGCTCTCCATCTTTAAGTTGGCCGCTATAACGTCGTTACGGACGTAGCGACCCGCTCCGACTATGGTTCGTAATGACAATCTCTGCTGGGCCTGAAGTCGCCGCTTCTGACGATCGCTCAGGAGTGCATACCAGGCCGGAGCAGCGTATGTTAGCAGAGGTCTTATGTATGTTTTTTAGATAGTTAACTTCGACTTTGTCGGTAACTTGGATGTCAGGACAGGGAGGAGCATTGCCCGCGCACATCGAGCTTTGCGTATAGCAGAGTCGACGTGCGCAGTCATACGCAACATCCTGTCAATCCGACATCCAAGGTAGGTCACGGCCTTCTCATATGCGATCTCCTGGCCTCCGAGGGTTAGCGGTGGTGGTAGATTTCTATAGCGGCGGGTGAGTAGAGCGGTCGTCTTGCTAACATTGACGGCCATCCTCCACTCATCCAAAGATGGTGGCAGCAGGTCCAGCAGACGTTGCATGCTGGCAGCTGCAATGTGGGCTCTTCTGGACGACGTGAAGTATGCGCTGTCATCCGCAAAAAGCGCTAGTTCGACGTCGTCCTCCCAGATGGTAAGCGACACAACTTCTCCCTTCAAAAGCCGGAGCGATTCTATCGGGGCGACAGGAGAGGAACCAAGCTTACGCTTACGCGCCGATAGTTAAGGTAATTTCTCTTTACAGTGAAAATAATGGTATTTAAAAAAAAAGTAAATAACATAAGCACTGCTTTATAGTTAGTTCAGTTAGTATGCAAAGTTTCATGATCTTATTTAAAGTGTTTTATTAATAACAGCGGTTTATTGTTCAGTTTAGAGGTAACTTTGGATTTTACTTCTATCGAGAAAATTTTACGGAATCGTGTTTTCGTCTAACATAGTCCTTAACATTAATCCTCAACTTTACCATATATTTATTTCAAAATTAATGCTGCAATACTTTCGGCATAACGGAGGATCTAGCTAAGCCATTTGAGGTTATATTTCCCCTAACAATATACTAACAATTTCATACACATATGGATACATTATAACCCTATCGCACAGTGTCAGTGATAACTCGGATCAGTCGCTTGACCGATCAAAATATCGTATAAGTGCAAGCTGCCTGTGTTGGTATACAAATCCGAAACAACTATCATTACTATTTTATTTTTAAAAGTTTAAAAAGAAGTAAATTGCAATAACATGATTAAAATTTGCTTAAATATGCAAGTTATCATCTTTTTACAGCAAGCAAACTGAACAATTCGGTATTTTTATAGGACGTCGGTAGCCACGCAACTAAATTTAGTCTGGTGAGCAGTGCAGCTGCAACTCGTTTGGTTGTACGCGGGACCGCGTGGACTTACACTTTGACAGAGGGGAAAGCCTGCGTATGGCTACGCGTTTTTCCATCACGAACGCAGAGTAGCCAGTACTGAGTACTGTTTCATTAGAGTTATTAAATGAATAATAAATGAACTCATGAGCCAAATGAAATCGAAATACAATTGTTTACAAAGCGCAACGCAAAATTTAATATCCACTTTTTTGCCGTATTATAATAGTGTCAACTTTTACTGAACATTTAATAATAATATTCACAGGAGTTGTCAGTAGATCTTTATAATAGGCCCCTCGTATACGGAACGATCCGTCGTTACGATCAACCCTGAACGATATTGTGACGATAGATCGCTCACACACAAAACGATTGGTCGTTGTAATCGATCAATTACTTGTTTGAAACGGAACGACAAACACGTGCTATGACAAAAAGAAGAGAATTAATTACGTGTCATATTTTAAAATTGTAAATAAGCTTTTTTTCCGTGCCTATTTGGTAGTAAATTTATTTCGACTATATAAAAAGAAGAAAACGTAGAAAAATGTAAGTTAAAAAGTTTCTTTTTAAATGACATCAATATTCGCATAATAAATTTTTTTAAAGGACTGAGGCTCTTCCCAAAAGACTAGCACAATTATACGAGAATGACGGAATCGACGTAACTCGTCGATTGCAAAAAATCTATACACAGTCGATTTATCGTTACGATATTTTAGACTTTTTACTTGGTAGAGCCATGCTGCAGCTATATTACTGGTATAGTTGTAGCACGAATGGGTCTGCTCGACCGGGGAAGGTCCACGGTCTCACAGAATACCAGCGTAAAATAGCGGCTTTATGCTGCTGTGTTTCGTATGGTGAATGTAAAGATCCGGAGACCCTTTTTTGCTAGAAATGAGGCATTCCATCTTAGTCCTCAGGCGTTTTGATTCTTAATCGAGGATAAATCTAGATGTCACTGGACTACCCGGTGGTCTGTGTGATCGTGTGTCACCCCTATTCTATAAAAAAAAATTGTCTGGATTTTAGTTGCGATCCGATGTATTCTGCGATCAAGTAAATCGCTAACAAGCGTAACATACACTACAAATCTGTCATTTCGATCAGTCTAAACTGACGGATCGACGGTTGATTGTACCGTATATGGGGCCTTCAATGTGTTGTGTTGCATGTTGTGGCAATCGTAAATATGTAAATAAAATGTCTAATTAAATAAGGAAACGTAGCTCAAAAATACAAGAAAGAAAGCGTACGAAATCAGGTGCTAAAATATAGCAGTCACCATTAAAATAATATAAGAAGAACTCGTTTACTTAATGAACTTTGACGGTATAACTGTTTACTCTCGGTTAGACAATTATTCCTGGATTAAGATTTGATAACACCAAAAGTGCTCAAATCTAGTTAGCGATTTTGTTTGGTTAGGTTAAGTTTGTTCGAATCCGTATATATTATTAAACTACGACTATATTATACTCACCTTTCAAGTTGACGATGGTCATACGGGGGCGACAAGGGTGCGCGGCGACACGTGTCCCGCTCGTTACAGTTTTAGTGTCTCGGGAGCAAGTGAGCGAGCTTTATTGCCCGTTCTTTATGGGTTATGGAAGGTTTATGGTGTGCGGAGGCTGGATCAAATATACTACCATATTGTCGCTGCCATGCGCTACCGGGGGTTTGTTTTGAATCACTTCGGAGTGTTATAAACGAGCCCAGCGTTACTTGTACGGATCTGTGATTTACTAAAAGATATAAATGATATTGTATAAGTAAGCAGCCGTGTAGTGGCGTTGTAAGAATATCCACTACGCCATATCATCCCGCGGGTGCGGTAAGAGGTAACAAAGAGGTTGAAATGAGAGATGGGCAGCAGCATCTTCCTGAAACCAACTCTAAATTATCAGATCTGCGGCTGCCAGCCCACTTGTAAAGCGTGGCGACCATGGCCAAATCCGCAACGTGAGGCAATTCAGTGGGGAGATCTCTGTTAAGGGGAAATATAATCTCAAATGGAAATATAATTAGCAAGATCCCCCGTTATGCCGAAAGTATTGCACCATTAATTTTGAAATAAATATATGGTAAAGTTGAGCATTAATGTTAAGGATTATGTTAGACGAAAACACGATTCCGTAAAATTTTCTCGATAGAAAAAAAATCCAAAGTTACCTCCAAACTGAACAATAAACCGCTGTTATTCATAAAATACTTTAAATTAGATCATGAAACTTCGCATACTAACTGAACTGACTATAAAGCAGTGCTTATGTTATTTACTTTTTTTAAAAAACCATTATTTTCACTGTAAAAAGAAATTACCTAAACTATCGGCACGTAAGCTTGATTCCTGTCATCCCGCCCGTTAGTATCGCTCCAGCTTTAGAAGGGAGAAGTTGTGTCGCTTACGATCAGAATACACATTACGCAACAGGACGACGTAAAATTAAAATGGGAAATAACCGTTATAAAAATAAGAAGCGACTGGGTTGGCGTTAAGAAACAGGCATAAATATGATAAACCTAATGAAATAAGTGTCTAACGACCTATCTAGTTACAGTATTAGTGATTACAAACATGTCGGTACGTAGCATACGCCGCGCGGGGAAGTGGGGGCGAAATTAGAATTTGAGCTGACTTACTCTATCCTCTCAAGCAGTAGACTGTTATAGGCTGTAGGTACCGAAAGAAGTATTTCAAATTAAAATATGGTGAATTCGTCAAGGTCAGGTTGCATTTTTAAGTTTTTTTTTTTTTTATTAAACTTTTACCCCGTATGATAGAAGAATGAAACGAAAATAGAACCTAACCGTTAGTTTTTTTTAATATAAATAAAACTAAAGTGTTTGTTTGTAATGTCAAAGTAACTGCTTCGTAAATTAACTTTTTTTAAATACATATGCAAGTATAATATGCAACATTTATAACAAAAACAATTTTAAATTTTTTTTGTCTGTGCGTCTGTCCGTTCGTTCCGGCTAATCTTCGACATAGCTGAACCGATTTTAACGGGACTTTCACTGGCAAATAGCTGATATTATAAGTAATAACTTAACTAACTAGTAGTATGTTTTTCACTGCAGCCAACTTCGAAGAAAGAGGGTACTTGTGCGTTTTTACTTAAGATTTTGACCGATTGCCCCAAAACGGGGGTTATGTTTTTCGAATGTATGTATGTATATGTATTTCTTTGGCACGCTCTGTAGCCTGAACTGCTTGAAAGGTTTTAACACACGTATGACGTTGGATTTGACCGAGTTGTGAAAGTCACGCAGCACGGGTGTATTTCTTTTTTAAGTAAACTTTTTTACGCTATCAGGTTTTTCTAAATCATATTTAAAAAATATGTTTATGTTAAAAGGAACGCTCTGTTACATTATGCTTAAAGTATTAATAAAAATGAGGCTAAACTGTATATTGAACTAAGTATGGAAATATTTTATTCATAGTCGCCTCATCTGCGTGCTAATTTTGTACCAGTTTCTAATGTTTTATCTTTAATTACGTGATAAAAGTTGCTATAAAATTAAACGAAGCACTTTGTGTTCAGGCGTGATCATTAAAGTACCATTACATAAAAAGCTTAAAGTGACGGGTTTATTGACTTAATGTATAATTAATGTGCAACTTCATAAAATCAGTCCAAATATATCCATATTCGGTTTTATATAGAGAAGAATAATTTATATTCAAAATGATTATAACAATACTTCTTATTGAAAATCATTTAAGTTTTACCACTGGTTCGGGGAAAAACCTCTTTCCTGTGAAGAACCAGCAAAAATCCAGCAGGACTTACAATATAATATTTTATACATTTAAGTATAAAAACAATTAGAATTAGTATGGTAGCGACCACCTCATTCTCAGAGGTTATTATCATCATGTACTTTTTAGTAGTACAATAACCCTTTCTAAATAATTTTTGCTTGCTTCAAATTCATTAAAAATCCAAAGTTTTAAAATTAAATTCAATAAAAATTTTTGATAGAGATGTTCTGCATATTTTTTACCGACTTAAAAAAGGAGGAGGTATCCAATTAGACTGTATGTTTTTTTATGTATGTTACCTCATAACTTTTCTCTGGGTGAAATGAATTTGATGATTTTGATCTGAAAACTGGTGCTTCTCTTATGGTCTCATATAAATTTGATCAAGATCTGATCAGTAGTTTTTAAGTTATCTTTAATATGCGTATTTAATTGACTTCGAATACATTGATTCGGTCGTGAAGTCGTTTGTACAAAACTTTTAATTTTACCACTTGTCTAGGACTTTGTTGTAAAATCCTATACATTGTCCCATGAAGGAATTACTGACAAGTTCTAACGTCACTTTACACTAGAGCTACGCTGTGACCAGTGTAACTTGTGCCTGTTCCTAGTATTTATAAAATGTATGAATGTATTACATTACTATTTTGAATAAAAAAAAAGTTTTTTTTTTGTATACATATATAAAATTTTCGTAAACATACAGGATGGCACAAGTTACTTATTATATATTTATTTCCTTAAATTTTTCTCTAAAGCATTCCTTTCGGACTTAAGTTAAACATTGGTCTTATGGCTTCTCTTTAGCAAAACAAAGATAGTTTCAATGTCAGTCGCATTACCACGTAGCGAGATTCCGATTACGTTGTGGTATGGAAACGTAAGGCCTCTTATATTTACAGCATATGCTACAGAACTAAGTTTGTCAGCTAGTTTAGATATATCGTCGGTCGAATCACGAAGGGGCGTATCCCACAAATATTCGATTTTTAGTTATCTCCACCATCGTAATCTATAAGGCAAGTTTTATAGCGTCACGAAAGGGCGTAATTTAAAACACACCGGAAACAGATTTACAAACAATTACGAAAAGCCCTATCTGCTATTCATCCCAATTTAAAAATCACGAATAGTCGTATCCACCAGTTACGCCTATTCTTACCTGTTCCCATGCAATTTTTTTTTCACGAAGAGGCGTAACCTATCTAACGTGATTACGCGAGTGAAACAATGACAGGTCAAGACGTGTTAAGCAGTCGAGCGAAGTTAGTTGCAAGTTAATAAGGTGCATTGTTTGTTTACGAATATTAAAATTAATAAAATTCTGTCTTCAAAGTGAATGAATACTTATTTTAAGAGTTACTTTTATTTGTGTTTTATACAAATCACAAGGTTATTTTACAGTAATGTACCTATTGCTTTTAAACGCATAGTTACCTAAAAGATGAATTAATATTTTAGGTTAAAATTTTAGAAAAGTTATTTATTTGTTATTGCAATGTTTTGTTACCTAAACCATAGTTTAAATAATATGCAAGTTACAATGTCAGTGTTTAACTATTCCTAAATGTGACAGTGTGTAATTAATTTTCTTATTTACGGTTAAATTATTCTTTACAGATACCTACTATCTACTTAACTTTCTGTGGGATGGTTTTTCAATGATGGACGTGTTAGTTACATGGAAAGATGGCACTCAAAATGTTGTACACACACGGGAATTATTTCCAATCAGAAAAGGTCAGAAGATAACACTTGGTACAAAGGTGAAAATGTTGTATGAACGAAAATGGTGGTATGGTACAGTAACTGTTGTCGAAGCAAAAGAATACTCTTCGTCTGAAGACGAACCACTTTCAACTTATGTTCCTGCAAACCGTGTGCAAAATTGCTGCGAGTACATTAACTGTCATAATCCTATTTTGACTACTTGTACGGAATGTGCTTGTTTCTTGTGCGCTGAACATTACCAAGAAGACGCTTCCTGCTCTAATCATATTTTAGTTAGCAATAACATATCCACATCAAAAAATCAGGATACCAGCTATGAATTATCATTAACCAATTCAGAAAAAAAAATTTATGATACAGTATGCACTGATGAAAATTATATAGATATACAGAATGAATACCAAAAATGCTGTCAGTTTTCGATTTGTACTGATGAGGTATTTAGTGCATGCCATCGTTGTTCATGTCTCCTTTGTTATGAACATTTTGTCAACAATTGCTCTACCTGCGAAAATCATCTAAACTTTGAAGCTGACTTGACGTTAACAGAAACTTTAAAATTTGATTTTGGGCAAACTGATATGCAGCAGACTTGTGAATATGCCAACTGCACTAACCCTGTACTAACGACATGCTTTGCTTGTTCTTGTTTACTGTGTGATATTCATTTTGCGTCTGTGCTTTATATGCAATCATGTTCTGATCATAAAAAAAATCCAGCCTCGCTTGCTGATTTCGATATTACCGAAATTGAGAATGTTTCAAATGATTCTGATGCAACTATGGTCTTATCTGACACTCGCGACTCACCCAGTATTTTAATGCAGAATACAGTTTTGGAACCACAACAAGACAGTTATTTGGCCCCAGAAGACTTTATAGTAGATGGCGTTTCCCGAGAGGAAGAAAGATCGAAACCTGTTAGAAAAAATAAATACAAAGAAGCCAAGGTTTTGCGACACGCAGGACAAGAATATATTTCGCCATATACAAAAAAAGTAGTTCCTGGAAGGAAGGTTGGTTCATTATGCAATAATTTAGAAAATTGCACAAAGCAAGGCCTGTACTGTTATCGTTTTAATGAACAAATACGCGAAAATATATTTATGGATTTCTATTCATTAGCAGATCTAACTTTGCAAAGAGAATATATAGTGAGATTTGTTGAAAAAAAGCCCGTAGGACGCAAAACTACTGCCACAGAATCTCGTCGGAAGTTTACCAACTGCTTTTACTTACCATTAAATGATGAGAAGCAGAAGGTATGCAAGAAAATGTTCCTCAATACTTTGGGAATTTCAGAAAAGACGTTTCGCACAGCTTTGCAAAAATTAAAGAACACCGGTGTAGTAGAAAAAGACAGAAGAGGAGGAAGGCAAGAGGTCTATCATGAAAGGGATACTCAGCTGCGATCACTCATTACTGAACATATTAACAGATTTCCGCGTGTTGAGTCTCATTATTGTAGAAAAAGTAGTACAAAAGAATATCTCCACCATGATTTATCTTTGAAAAAAATATATGGTATGTTTTTAAAGGAGTATAACCAACCCGTAAGTATGACACTTTATAGAAATGTATTCAAAGGCATGAATTTATCGTTCCATAAACCAAAAAAAGACCAATGCAGTTTATGCATGACATACAGAGAAGGTACAAGCGAGGTGAAAGAGAAGCTGCAGAATAAATATGATGCACATATTATAGAAAAAGAAGAAGTACGACGAATTAAAAACGAATGCAAGAATCGAGCAATACAAAATATAACCACTTGTTGTGCTTCGTTCGATTTACAGCAAGTCATCTATTTGCCACAATCCAATGAAAGTGCTCTTTTTTATAAAAGACGTTTGGCTAATTATAATTTCACAATTTATGATTTAGCCTCCAAAGACTGTATATGCAACTTATGGAATGAGACAATCAGTAGAAGAGGTGCCTCTGAAATTTCTACTTGTGTTTATTATTTCTTAACAAATTGTGATAGAAAGAGTGTGAAAGAAGTATTCTTATTTTGCGATGGCTGCTCAGGCCAGAATAAAAATTCCGTGATGGCGGCTATGCTCTTATACTTAATAAATAATTGTGAATCTATTGAAGAAATTAGTTTACGATACTTCTGTTCGTTCCATGGGCAAAGCGAGGGCGATTCTGTCCATAGCGCGATAGCATTTGCAATGGCAAAGGCTGGGAACGTCTTTGTTCCATGCCAATTGGAGCCGATCATACGATTGGCACGCAAAAATCCATACGAAGTCAAGGTACTCAATTACAATGATTTTAAGGATTTTAAAAATCTTGCCTTAAAGTTAAGGTTACTTAAATTAAAAAACGATAACCAGACAGCCGCCCTCTTTAAATGGACAGATGTTATGGAGTTAAAAGTCTCACGAAAGTCTCAAAGTAGTCTATTTTTTAAAACGAGTCACAAGGATAAAGAATACAGATGGATATCAATAAAAAGACAAGATGTTAAATGGCTGAAGGAAGAGGTGGGACATTTAAATAAATCTCATTATGAGATATCTAAAGAAAAATATAACGATTTAATTTCTATGTGCAGGGGAGAGACCCCTTTGATAAGATGCCGGGAATATCAAACTTATTATGAAATCCTACCACATCAATAAGATATTGTTCCATTACTTAATATTACAGTCTTTCTTTATTTAATAGTGTTTTAATTTATAGTCTTTTATTTCTTTTATAGTTAAGATAGCCGGACGTAAATGTTATTTTGAAATATTTGCACATGACAAAAGGGCGTAAGTGAATTTTTTTTCAAAAAAAAGGAAATATATCTACAAGTAACTAAAGTAAACTAATAAACTAATTTAATATCAAAAGAGGATTAGTTATCAATCCTAACGACAGTCCTGTAAACTGCGTAGTAGTTTTACATATAAAGTTACGACGGTGCATCACGGTGGACTTTATTGAAAATCGCTCTACTGTAAAATTGACTAAAATCACTTACGCCCCTTCGTCATTCGACCGACGATATAGAGGCCCGTTAAAGCCTCGCCTTAACAACAATTCCGAGAGTAACCATGGATTCAACAAGACTCGGCTCCTCTTCATTTTAAAGCATACTGGTATTTACTGGTTTAACATTTGGTGATAGTAATAACATTTTGGTGTACATTTAATAGATTTAGTTTTATTACCGTTTAAAAGCAAATTGTTTACGTTAATTTAGTGTACTACTTTTGATATAGTATTCTCTTCGTCATATTTTAATAATTGTCGTCTACGTCGGAGGAGACCGCATAAGGGGGTTAATGCCCCGACCCCAGCCTCCAGCAGCCAGATTTTCTCATTTTCTTTTTCGACATTTAACTAACAATATTATGAATACGAGTCATTTGGTTTATAAATAGAAAATTTGTTGATATATTGATAACAGCACCACGTATCGGACTAGCATAACTATGATTTATCATCTCGATTAACGCACGGGTGATTTCTGGATCTCGACAACAGCGCCATCTACCGGGTTCAGTTGTGAATGTAAATCATAGATGAATCAACTTAATCACACACACAAAATTTCATCATAATCGATCCAATACTTTATAGGTTCAGCAAGTTTCATTGCACTCGGTCCAGCCATTCTAAAGATTAGTCCGCAATATAATTATATAAGGAAATGTATATAATATATCCATTCTTGGCTAATGAACTTCAAACGAATACTTCAAATGATGCAATTATCTCAAAGTTCGTATTAGTACTTATGTAATATGTATATAAATTCTTGTGTACTTACTGGTCAATCCGACAGTCTAAAGATAAGACAGTTCATGAGGTTTATGCTTTTCACAAGTCCACTGCGAAACATAGGCCTCCCCCAAGTAATGCCACAAAGCACGGTCCTGAGCCACCTGCATCCATCGACTTCCTGCATGTCTTACCAGGTCGTCACTCCATCTAGTGGGGTCGCCCTACACTTCGCCTACCGGTACGAGGCTGCCACTCGAGAACCTTTCTTCCCCATCGGTTATCGGTTCTTCGAGCTATATGGCCGGCCCATTGCCACTTCAACTTACTAATCCGTTAGGCTATGTCGGTCACTCTGGTTTTACTGCGGTAACCTAATTTCTGAGTCTATCACGCAGAGAAACTCCGAGCATAGCCCTCTCCATAGCTCGCTGAGCGACCTTGAGCGTCCTCATACGGCCAGCAGTGAAGGACCACGTCTCAGATCCGTAAGTCATCATTGGCAATACGCACTGGTTGTACAATCTAGTTTTCAGAGATTGAGGTATACCTGACGAGAAGATGTGTCGTAATTTCCCGAACGCTGCCCAGCCGAGTTGAATCCGTCGATTGACCTCTCGGTCGAAGTTGAACTTACCTAGTCGGACTATTTGTCCCAGGTAAACGTATTCGTCAACAACTTCGAGCATAGTGCTCCCAACAAATACCGGCATAGGTGTGACATGGATATTAAACATGATCTTACAGATTTGATATTACAGACACACAATTCAATTCAATTTATACTCGTATGTGTGTAAAGATATTGCCCCAAACCAAAATAAACTCCAACATACGTATCTATTAGCGTTATAGCCCATTTAAAGTTCACTGCTGAACATAGGCCACTCCCATAGTTGTCTAATAGGGGGGATATTTACCACAGTTGCCACGCTAAGTAGGCGGGTTGACAACCACAGTTTCATTTATTTTAAGTTATCATTGGGGAAACTCTGCCCCCCATCTCCGAGTTCATTTCCTTCTGTCGTCACTGGCGACGCCCACGGGATGATATGTTGTAGTGGAAGTTCTTTCACGGCCATTAATGTGCAGGAACTACGATAACTGCTACCATACTTCCTTACACACAAACTGCTGACAATCGTTTTCCACTCTTAGAGTCTCTTACAACAGTGTGGACGTTACTCTCTTAGGAAACCTTTCCACACGTGCAATATAATTTAATGAAACGTCGTAACTTGACATCTGGTCACATAATCCGAACGCCTAGCGGCAAGGAACCTTTGCATACACATCGCTCATTAAAACTCAGGACCACGTCTGCGTACCTGCACGTCGAGCACGTAATAAACTGTGTCCAGAAGTTATGAAACAGTGAAGGTGGTATATAGAATATAATAACATATATACGTTCATATTCAAAATATTAACGTACAATTAATAATTTGAATATGAAAAAAAAATATATACTAAAGTCGCGCCTAGTCACAGATTACCCCCTAAGGAAATCTGTGCGCCTAGTATATATATTTTTCACAGTAATTCATTAAATTTTTAGGTTTGTATATAAAGAAAGCTGTATTTCTCTTTCAACTTCACATAATATGTAAAAAACAGATATCTAATATATAAAATGGGTGCGTTTGGCAGAAAAAAGCGCTAGCAAGCGCTTACTAGCGCTAAAATAGTTTTCGGCCAGGACACGATTCAGTAGCGCTGACACAATCCGCCATTTTGCTTATTTAATTTGTTTGTTTTGAAGTAGAGTTTATAAGTTGTTTTTTGCAATATTAGTTTTAAGTAATATAATGACATGAATAGACATATACATGTTATTAAAAATTCATGATTGGTAAGTTTTTAATATGAATACTTTACAAACATATATTTAAATTATGTTAGGTTCCCCGGTTAAGACTAACATCGTGTCCTAGAAGAAAATAGCTACTTACGATTTGACAGCGCTTATCGCTTACGATCGCCATTTTGCTTACAAGCGCTTGCTAGCGCTTTTTTCTGCCAAACGCACCCAATGTAAAATTAACGCTTTTTTAACCTATTTTTGGCATTTAGAGGCATGAGCAGTATGAACGTCAACAAACAAAATAATATGTCCAAGCGACATTTAGATGTTTGACATTGACATTATAAACGTAAACAATATACATATTATATTTATTTTAATTAAATGTATATATTTGTAACACAAATATTTTTAATAAATCTTAACTTCCTGCACTCCCTCTCCATATAAACTTTAACTATACCGTATCCCACTCTTCAATGCGGGCAATGTGCTTAAAAGGGTGTAGAAAGTTTTATATTCACCTTAAGATATTAATATATTATAGATATTTTAGGGGTAAAGGTCACTGCAAGATACAAATAGCAATTGCTGTAAAGCATCATTGTTACTTACTGCTTCACTGTTGGTTCCGTACCCCTTGTACCTTTTTTATAAAACTGAAGAGACCAACAAATTTACAGTCCACCTGTTGGTAAGTGGTGGACATCCGCAGCCAACTTCAAATAAAAAAGACTGAGACTGAGATGCGTCGTCACCTCTGAGGACTAAGATGAAATATCTAACGGCCTGCAAATATGCGCGGAAATCAGAACACAGCGGGGCAAGCTCTGGGTGATACCTACCCAGGCAGAAATGGAGTCTTTCAACCTAGAAAATCCTTTTTAATCTAGTCTTTAATGGAGCGGTGAACAATTTCGGCTTTTACAGTTTTTTTCTCAACTTTTTTATTATCCAAACTGATGTTAACCAAGGATTGTAGAGCACACTGCCTTAAAAAGGTTTTCCAATTGCGCCTTGAAGACACGTTATAATTACATGGAAAGACAGACTAGCAAATTTGTCCTATCCTTCGCTGTATGCATGGCGAATGATGAAGCGAACTGTTTGGTTCGAATGTGTGGTATGTCAGTACTAAAACAGTGGAGACAATCAGAGCGTCTGGTCTGGTCCGATGCTTAGACTGGAAGGCACGAATTAAGTTATGAAATCCCTGCGCACTGATTTACGCTTAAAACATTTTGGCTGCAGCTATGTGAAAGCTTTAGCGCGAATTGATCTGATCGACAGAATATTTTCCCAACCAGTAGTAAATTAAAAAAGGGACTTAAATTAAATATTATTTATAATCTATATTGAATAAAAAGTTTCTGTTTCTCTCAGCGTAAAATGACATCCATTGCTGCTTACTTCGCACGGTTAGCGACTAGAACCAGAAACCCTTTTTATTGTTAATGAGGCATTTGATCTTAGTTCTCAATGAAAATAATCCAAATTCAATAGAGTTTTCATTATTAATCATGCATGAACAGCATACTCTTACCATCAAAGGGAATACTTATGTTGTTTTAAAAAATCTAAAAAGATTTAAGATTTTTGTTTAAAATTTTTGATGAGAAAACGATCATTATTAAAGTCAATAAAAACCCTCTTATATAGATTTTTTTTAATCTACGTATTTTGTAACATATCGAAAGTTTAAAATTCTATTCAGTTCGGAGTGAATAAGTAAGTATCCGTAATCCTTCACCTTTCTTTCCCTAAACCCTTCTTATTTTAAATTAACTTCAATAAATTATCTTCATACGTCTCAAAGCATACCTATCTGTGCGTCTGCCCGACGGATTACATTCTTTTCAACTTTTAAACCTTTTTTAAATGTGTCGTGATCATTATTAAAGTGTGTCAGGCGCATCATCGAATAGGCGGGCTTATTCAGGCAATCAAATTGTTGACAAGGTACACGACCTGTTTGAGATCGGAAGACTAGAGTTGCATGCGTGTGCTCTGTGCACGTGTGTGTCAAATTAATGTAAATGCCCGTTTGTACGTGTTTGACAGACTTGAATAGAATTTAATTGACCGAAGGCGATTTGTTTTTAGATATGAATGAAGGAATATAGAATCGTAGACGTGACATAGCAAAAGATGCGTTTAAAAACCATTTATACTTATACTGTAAACTCTTCTATTGTAACTTTTTGTCACTTTCTTTGCGTAGGTATATATTTATATTTAACGATATTTTAGATATAATCTATATACATTTATAAAAATAAAATGTTGATAATTCTGTTTGAGATTAACAGACTTCAGACATCGTATGACCAATCGTCATCAAAGTTTACACGTAATATATTCATGGAGAAGTTTTTTGTGCTACCCACTTTGTTGTCAGTCACCACTAGATAGTGTTGCAGGACATCTTTATTGCCTTTCAACCGATCATTATGAAAACTGGTAGGTTTTGAGCAAACATTTAATATAAATTATTTAAGATTATTCACGTCCGTAAAATAGACATATACTAGTATGTTCGTCGGTTCATCAATCGCGGTTGCAGATCTAGAGGTCCTGGGTTCGAATCCCAGTTCAGGCCGAAATCAGTTATTAGGTTTTTCGGTCGAGAGATTCTCAGAAGCAGCCCAGAGAGAGTAATCACCGTGATGACTCGGAAACCACGTAAAGCCGTATGTCTTGCGCCTACATTCTCTCCAGTCGTGTCAGAGTGCTTTCCCATCGGACTATGACAGTTGTGAGAATAGAGCGTGCACTTATGCTTGCTCATACACTTGAGCACTATAATCCTGTCCTGCTTATATGGTTAGTCTCCGTTGAGATTGGTCTGCAGGACATTATATATTTTCTAAATAATATTTAAGAGAAGACAAAAGGTAACACAACAGTAGTAAAAGTACCACCGGTCGTAAAGGGCCATCACTTCGGAACGAGCCTCCGTAGGCCTCGTATCGTCCAATCCACACAAATGTTGCGGCTATCGAGGCACGCTATCGTGAGAAGTGTCGGTGGCCCCATCCTTGATCGTTGCGATCCTATCGCATGCGGGTCGTTTTGGGCTACCAGCTTACAGATGTTAAATTCTGGGACACGGAACCTACACTATAATGATTAAAGAATCGTTTGTGTTCGTTTTTAAATCAAAAACAAAAAAACAAATTATTGGTAAGAAGGTTAAATTTTGTTTTAATCGTTTCATTTAACGTTTTAAAAACTAAAATTAAAATAGAAAATCAACCGACTGTCAAGAAACTACTAATAGAAGTAAATTGAAGTTATATGATGTAGTTGCAATTTATTTATGGTTGTGCCAACTACCCAATGTTGTATGAATACATACGCTATCGTATCATATCGTTACTATTATATCTCTTTCTTGTCTTAGTATTTTCGTCATCATCATCAAAAGTCGGCTGCTGAACATGGGCCTCCCCAACGAACTCTTCGTGCTACGAAGATATCATGGTTGCAGTATAGCTCTACGCATAGAAGGTACGACTGCTTAAAGTTATGAGGCAGTCACTAGAGCACCTTTCTTCGCCATCGGTTGTCTGTTCTTTGAGGTATATGGCCGGTCCATATCCATTTCAGTTTACAAGTCCGTATTTTACATATAAAATTAATATCAACGCCGTCCACAAATATTTTGTGGTCTTCCGGACTCGAACGAAACTACATAGAATCTATAACGCACTTTTCCCTTTAATATATAGACCGTCCGCAAATTTTCTATTCAAGTGGCAACCCTTGTACAATATAAGCTTTCTTTCATTTGTACGTGACAGTTGTCATCGTGACGAAAGAACGTCTTTCGACGTCTACACGTCTTATTTTAGACATATATATTACTTGTGACGTGGAAGAGCTGGGCTATAAAGCAATACTATGTTACGTGGAAGAGCTGGGTTATAAAGTTATATGTTACGTGGAAGAGCTGGGCTATAGAGCTGTACTATGTTACGCAACTGCTTCGGATCTTCCAGGGAAAGACTACGCTCTAAAAGAATACCAGAGTAAGGTTTTTTTTTTATAGAATAAGGGTGATTGCGAACGAGCTCACAGTTCACCTGGTAGTAAGTGGATTCTACGTTTCTCTATGCTTACAAAACACAGCAGCATTGAGCTGTTATTTTACACTGGTTTTCTGTGAAAAGTGTGGTCCTTCCCCATTAGAGCTTACTTATTTGTGTATTTACATATAGATAACAAAATAGCAGGAGATTCTTTTTACTGGTATCGAGGTATTCCATCTTAATTCTCTGGGGTGAAAAGACAGTTGAATTTTTAATCAATGACACCAATGAAACCCAGGTTCGATCCCCGCCTGTACCAATGAAATTGTAAATTGCAATTTTAAATGCTGATTTACCACGTACTCGGCGGTGAAGGAAAACATCCTGAGAAATAAGAAAAAAAATATTTCGAAGGTATGTCAAGTACAGGTGCCGTGTAGTGGCGGTTAAGAATATCCACTACCCCATATCTTCCCGTGGGTGTCGTAAGAGGCGACAGAGGGAAACAGGCAGGAGATGGGCAGCAGCATCTTCCTGATGACAACTGTGACGTAATAAAAAACTGCGGTTGCCAACCCGCTCGCCAAGCGTGGCAACTACGGCAAATACCCCCCAATGAACAAATACACAAAAAGACGGCCCCCAGTCCCCGGCGGCCCCGCTATTCCTGGCTACGGTGGCGACCATGGTAACGGCGGGGCAGGGGGTGCTAAGAATCTCCGGTGGAGGTTCGGTTGCCACCTACGACGACTCGACCTGGCAACATATAACGCACGCACCCTGAGGACTGACGAGAAGATACTGGAGCTGGAAGAAGAGGTAGACAAGTTGCGCTGGCATATTATTGGATTATCCGAGGTCCGAAGAGAGGGGGAGGACACGGCAATCCTCGAGTCCGGCAACTTGTTCTATCACCGGGAGGGCGACCATCTGTCCCAAGGAGGTGTCGGATTTATCGTCCACAAGTCTCTCGTCAACAACGTTGTAAAGATTGGGAGTGTGTCGACGAGGGTCGCGTACCTGATACTCAGAATCACCAAACGGTATTCGCTGAAGGTCATTCAGGTTTACGCACCAACCTCGGCACACCCCGATGAGGAGGTGGAAGAAATGTATGAGGATATTTCCAGAGCCATACATTCCTCCAAAACCCACTACACGGTGTTGATGGGAGACTTCAACGCAAAACTAGGCACAAGAGAAAGCGGTGAGCTGAAGGTAGGGAAATTTGGAGTAGGGCAACGGAACCGAAGGGGCCAGCAGCTGGCCGACTTTATGGAGAAAGAGGGACTCTTTATGATGAACTCTTTCTTCCAGAAGCGGCCCCACAGGAAGTGGACCTGGTCGAGCCCCGACGGTTCGACAAAAAATGAGATTGACTTCATTATGACGACCAGACGCCAACTGTTCAGTGATGTCTCAGTGATCGCAAGGGTGAAAACTGGCAGCGATCACCGAATGGTTAGAGGCACACTGAACCTAAACGTTAAGTTGGAGAGGTCTCGTCTAATGAAGTCAACGCTCCGTCCCCCTCGTGCTCTAATCCAGAATCCCGAAACCTTTCAGCTCGAGTTACGTAACCGCTTCCAGTGCCTAGAAGATTGCAATGCAGTGGACGATATGAACGACAAGCTCGTGGAAACTGTCCATGCGGTCGGAGCTAAGTTCTGCAAGACCCGCCGCAGAAGAACACAAAAACTCTCCGATCACACTCTTAATCTCATGGCTGTTAGACGGGAGATGAGGCTGCAATCGTCAACAGATTTGACAGCATACAGGCAACTGAACAGACAGATCTCCAAATGCATGCGGCGAGACTTACGCAACTTTAATACTTCTCGTATTAAAGACGCGATCGAGCGGAACCAGGGCTCCAAAGTCTTTGCCAGAGATCTGTCTGCCAGAAAGAGCCAACTGTCAAAGCTGAAGACTGAGTGTGGCAACATCGTTTCCGGGACACCTGAGATTTTGAGTGAGATTGAGAGGTTCTATGGGCAGCTGTACACATCATCGTTGGAGCCACACGCAAGTGTGAGTAACGATCCAAGAGCAAGTCTTATCCGACACTATTCCGATGATATCCCGGACGTCAGTCTAAGCGAGATTAGAATGGCTCTCCAGCACCTTAAAAACGGCAGGGCCCCAGGCGAGGATGGAATTACAGCGGAGCTTCTGAAAGCGGGTGGAACACCGGTACTTGTAGTCCTTCAGAAGCTCTTCAATTCCGTCCTCCATGGTGGCACTACTCCAGAGGCGTGGAGCAGAAGTGCGGTGGTCTTGTTCTTTAAGAAAGGCGACAACGCTCTCTTAAAGAACTACAGACCGATTTCCCTTCTGAGCCGCGTCTACGTGCTGTTTTCGAGAGTCATTACGAATCGTCTCGCACGCAGACTTGACGACTTCCAGCCTCCCGAACAAGCCGGTTTCCGAAAAGGCTTCAGTACCATAGACCACATACATACCCTGCGGCAGATTGTACAGAAGACTGAAGAGTACAATCTGCCACTTTGCCTGGCGTATGTGGACTATGAGAAAGCCTTTGATTCCGTCGAAATTTGGGCGGTGCTACAGTCCCTTCAGCGGTGCCAAGTTGACTGTCGGTATATCGAAGTGCTGAAGTGTTTGTACAGTAGGGCTACGATGGCTATCCGAGTACAGAACCAGAGCTCGAAACCTATCCAACTGCAGAGAGGTGTAAGACAGGGTGACGTTATATCCCCGAAACTCTTCACCGCTGCATTGGAAGACGTTTTCGAGCTACTGGACTGGAAAGGATACGGTATTGACATCAATGGCGAGTACATCACTCACCTTCGATTTGCCGACGATATAGTCCTTATGGCAGAATCGCTGGAGGACTTAAGCACTATGCTCAATGACCTCAATAGTGCCTCCCAACGGATAGGTCTTAAGATGAACATGGACAAAACAAAGATCATGTTCAATGTCCATGTCACACCTATGCCGGTAGTTGTTGGGAGCACTATGCTCGAAGTTGTTGACGAGTACGTTTACCTGGGACAAATAGTCCGACTAGGTAAGTCCAACTTCGACCGAGAGGTCAATCGACGGATTCAACTCGGCTGGGCAGCGTTCGGGAAATTACGACATATCTTTTCGTCAGGTATACCTCAATCTCTAAAAACTAGATTGTACAACCAGTGCGTGTTGCCAGTGATGACTTATGGATCTGAGACGTGGTCCTTCACTGCTGGCCGTATGAGGACGCTTAAGGTCGCTCAGCGAGCTATGGAGAGGGCTATGCTCGGAGTTTCTCTGCGTGATAGACTCAGAAATGAGGATATCCGCAGTAAAACCAGAGTGACCGACATAGCCCAACGGATTAGTAAGCTGAAGTGGCAATGGGCCGGCCATATAGCTCGAAGAACCGATAACCGATGGGGAAGAAAGGTTCTCGAGTGGCAGCCTCGTACCGGTAGGCGTAGTGTAGGGCGACCCCCCACTAGATGGAGTGACGACCTGGTAAGACATGCAGGAAGTCGATGGATGCAGGTGGCTCAGGACCGTGCTTTGTGGCATTACTTGGGGGAGGCCTATGTTCAGCAGTGGACTTGTGAAAGGCTGTAATGAATGATGATGAATGATGATGTCAAGTTCGCCAACACGCATCGGTGCAGCGCGGCGGACAATTCCTTGTCTTAAACCCTCCCAGAAATGGGGCCTGTGGCCAGCAGTGGGACGTTTATAGGCTGTAACTTAAAATTATAACAAATACGCAGATGTGGTAAAACTTGGTATAAAATCTGGCAACATAAGGCTTACAAAATTTGTCAGTCAGCTAGGTACTAACGAATCTGCATACATAACCTTGCATCAGCCAGCTATTTATGACAAAACATATACAAACCACCCAACGTACCTGAAAATTAATGAACTTATTCTATTTATTTCTGAATAAAGCTAATTTTATAACGAATTTTATCGCATTTAAATGAAACTAGTTTTGTTTTTAGGGATTTTATTGCGTTTGTATTAACTTATTTTATATGCCTGACGTATCGAGTTCCTTACAGCACCCATGAAATTCACAATGTAAATGTCATCTGACTAATTACATTAAAAACTACATGCTCTATTTTGTCACCCTGAGGGTGGAAGTTTTCCTTCGAATATATAATAAACAATTATACAGAACCACCTTTCAAGTATAACACAATTGAAGAAGATATTGCGCAACATATGATATATTTTATACAAGAAAAAGATTGCGTGTCGGGCTACGCATAATGTATGAATATAATATGTATGTACCATAATGAGGTAGGGTTCCGTATTTGCCCATCACAACACGTGAACTTAGAAGAGGCCTTCTTGATTCTATGAGCGTAATAAGTAAGTTTGTAGTTTGACATAATAATAAAACCGCCGCCCATGATCAACCGCAACACCAGGGGAATTGATATTTATTGATATTTTTCCTTTTGACTTTATTATTAAAACTATCGTGTATAGTTTCAAATTTAAAAAAACCGGCTAAGAGCGTGTCGGGCCACGCTCAGTGTAGGGTTCCGTAGTTTCCCGTCCGTCACAATAAGTGTTCCCACTTATGAGTTTAAAGGTGGGTATCTATTATGTTCGCACTCCAGCAGCGCTCTGCGCTCCTGCAACTGCTCCCGGTAGTGGGTACTGTTGTTTCCATCCAAGCTCAAAATAATTTTCCTAGAAAGTCCTAATAAAGTTCTACTTTTCAGATTTTTTTCATATTTTCTAAACTTATGGTTCAAAAGTTAGAGGGGGGGGGACACATTGTTTTTTACTTTTGGAGCGATTATTTCCGAAATTATTGACATTATCAAAAAATGATTTTAGTAAACCCCTATTCATTTTTAAATACCTTTCCAATAATATATCACACGCTAGGGTTGAAACTAAAAAAAAATCACTTCCCACTTTACATATAGGGGGGCTACCCTAATAAAACATTTTTTTCCAATTTTTATTTTACCACTTTGTCGACATGATTGATACACATATTGGTACCAAATTTCAGCTTTCTAGTGCTAACGGTCACAGAGATTAAGCGAGGACGGACAGACGGACAGACAGACATGGCGAAACTATAAGGGTTCCTAGTTGAAGCTACGGAACCCTAAAAACAGCGGTTTATTTGGTAAAGGTAAATATTTCAAACGGACCCTTGAATCGAAAAAATTGTTCTATAACCGCAATATATACTATATATATAATATACTTATACTTTGGTTTTGAAAGACCTATTCAACGTGACGGAATAGACGGGTGAAAATCACCTGTATAGGAGTATTGAAAATAAAGATAAAAATTCAACATTTTATTTCATAATTTCGCAGGCGTGATGATAATATCTATAAATATGTCAAATTACAGCTTTTTAATACCTATAGTCTGATAAAACAGCGGACGGACGGGTGTATGGACATGGTGAAACTGCAGACATATAAGGATTCCTTGCTGTTTGAATACGGAATGCTAAAACATACAGTCGAGTTGTTAACCTCTTTTTTTGAACGGCGGCAGAATTACTATTATGCGAAAGTTTGAGTTATAAGTTAATTCAAGTTTAATGACACCCACGGAATGAAATGGGCTCGTGGAATTTTTACGATGTTACACATAATTTACAATTTAATTGAATAGAAAATGTATAAGTATATAATTTTAAATGTATTTCGTAATAAAATCACTGATTGAACATATAATAGCGATTAACCATCCGTTGCCAATTTATTGCCTTAAAAAAATAACTAAAATATACGTCATCTTAGGCTATAGCCCATCATTAATACGGTTATTAATCGTTAACTCTGGTTCTGAGAGTCGTAAAATATACTTTTATAATCTCTTGCTTAGTTATAAGATTAATATTTCAATATTTATGAGTAGGTAAATTAATTAATGACCACACACGATTTCCTATTCTTGATGATGAAGCCTGAGGATATTAATCTCCAGTTTGCTTACGAATACTACATCTGATTTTAGTCAAAAAACTGTCGATTACCATTATATCGAGATTATATATAGCTATACTTAGTCTTTATTGTTATTATATGCTAATATGAACCGTGGTAAAAAGAGCACCTGCAGAGTTCCTTACAACAACTTATCTCCAGCCACAGGAGTTTCATTTTGGGATTAATTTTCAACCGACTTTAAGGAAAAGGAGGAGGTTCTCAATTTGACTGTATTGTTTATGTGTTATGTGTATGTTACCTCAGAACTGTCGTTTTTTTTAATTTTTCCAATTACACATGTTTCCATACAAATATGATTACAATTAAATAAATCAACAATAAGTCTAATAAAAATAACATGCAATAATAAAAATTAAAACTATGTGTAACTTAATAACGTAGAATTTACAAAAGAAAAATTGAAAAGTCGTCTTTATAATATCAGCTACCTGCCTGAACTAGCTTGAGTCAGGTACTCAGCTACTCGGTACTCGTGTTCACTTATACTTATACTTTGGGTTTAACAATGACCATCACTTATACTTTGGGTTTGACAATGACCATCACTTATACTTTGGGTTTAACAATGACCATCACTTATACTTTGGGTTTAACAATGACCATCACTAATACTTTGGGTTTAACAATGACCATCACTTATACTTTGGGTTTAACAATGACCATCACTTATACTTTGGGTTTAACAATGACCATCACTTATACTTTGGGTTTAAAAATGACCATCACTTATACTTTGGGTTTGACAATGACCATCACTTATACTTTGGGTTTAACAATGACCATCACTTATACTTTGGGTTTAACAATGACCATCACTTATACTTTGGGTTTAACAATGACCATCACTTATACTTTGGGTTTAACAATGACCATCACTTATACTTTGGGTTTGACAATGACCATCACTTATACTTTGGGTTTAACAATGACCATCACTTATACTTTGGGTTTAACAATGACCATCACTTATACTTTGGGTTTAACAATGACCATCACTTATACTTTGGTTTTAACAATGACCATCGCTTATACTTTGGGTTTAACAATGACCATCACTTATACTTTGGGTTTAACAATGACCATCACTTATACTTTGGGTTTAACAATGACCATCACTTATACTTTGGGTTTAACAATGACCATCACTTATACTTTGGGTTTAACAATGACCATCACTTATACTTTGGGTTTAACAATGACCATCACTTATACTTTGGGTTTAACAATGACCATCACTTATACCTTGGATTTAAGAATGACCATCACTTATACTTTGGGTTTAACAATGACCATCACTTATACTTTGGGTTTGACAATGACCATCACTTATACTTTGGGTTTAACAATGACCATCACTTATACTTTGGGTTTAACAATGACCATCACTTATACTTTGGGTTTAACAATGACCATCACTTATACTTTGGTTTTAACAATGACCATCACTTATACTTTGGGTTTAACAATGACCATCACTTATACTTTGGGTTTAACAATGACCATCACTTATACTTTGGGTTTAACAATGACCATCACTTATACTTTGGGTTTAACAATGACCATCACTTATACTTTGGGTTTAACAATGACCATCACTTATACTTTGGGTTTAACAATGACCATCACTTATACTTTGGGTTTAACAATGACCATCACTTATACTTTGGGTTTAACAATGACCATCACTTATTCTTTGGGTTTAACAATGACCATCACTTATACTTTGGGTTTAACAATGACCATCACTTATACTTTGGGTTTAACAATGACCATCACTTATACTTTGGGTTTAACAATGACCATCACTTATACTTTGGGTTTAACAATGACCATCACTTATACTTTGGGTTTAACAATGACCATCACTTATACTTTGGGTTTAACAATGACCATCACTTATACTTTGGGTTTAACAATGACCATCACTTATACTTTGGGTTTAACAATGACCATCACTTATACTTTGGGTTTAACAATGACCATCACTTATACTTTGGGTTTAACAATGACCATCACTTATACTTTGGGTTTAACAATGACCATCACTTATACTTTGGGTTTAACAATGACCATCACTTATACTTTGGGTTTAACAATGACCATCACTTATTCTTTGGGTTTAACAATGACCATCACTTATACTTTGGGTTTAACAATGACCATCACTTATACTTTGGGTTTAACAATGACCATCACTTATACTTTGGGTTTAACAATGACAATACTAGATAATTTAAATAATTACACCATATTATATAATAAATAAAATAACTACACAAAAATTATTTTTTACCTACAATTAATACAAAACTATGTTAGAATTTCTAACAACTTCTCTGTGTCTTCGTTATTTGATTTATTCAGAAATTCCCTTACAATTACATTACATTCTTATAACTTACACTATACATCTTTAGCGACTTGTAGAGCTTGTTGTAGAGAATGTTCCTAAAAATATGTGAAATGTGTTCACAAATGTGTGTTTGGTTTGAGGGTTTACACAAACCATTTCCATTCCTCTCCTTTCTATGGATTTTAAGTTAAATGAAAATTCTGTAGAAATTCTAAATGGTCATGTAGAAAGAATGAATGAGGAAAGAGTGACAAAGCAAATTTATATGGCAGATGTGAACGGCAGAGTCGGGAAGGGACGCCCTAGGAGCCCTCGATTAAGAATCCGAACATAGATTTGTTATCACGCCTGAGGACTAATATGAAATCCGTCGTTTCCAGTAAAAAGGGTCTCCGGTTCTCTCACTACTACGCCCTACACTTACCATACGAAATACAGCAGCAATAAGCTGATATTTTACGTTGGTATTATGTGAGGGCGTGGTTCTACCCCGATCAAGCCAACTCATTAGTGTTACAACCATAGTATAGCTGCAGCGTTGCTCTGCCATTGACGAGTATACGTCGTACGTTTTTAGAGTTACTTCAAACTCGATCGTCACAGCCTTCAAAAATTCAAATTATTTAAATTTAACACGAGGTATCAGCACGCTGTTGGTTTACACGCGACCTAAGAAAACAACATTCTCACGGACATTTCTAATCAACTGTTTAAATAAAATATGTTAAGATGTGTCGTATAATTAACATAATGTTAAATTTATCAAATGGATCTCCATAATTAACATGCGAGCTTGGAGGCGGCTGCATTATTTATCTTTACGGCGCGGCGCCCGGTCTTCAAGCAGCGTCTACGTTGTTCGGTTGTCAATGTCCTACCGCACACTTAAAATTGCATTTTTTACAATTATATGTGAAAATTTTATAGAATAAAGGCGACAAACGGGCACACGATCACAATATCCACGACATCTGTCGAAATTATTCCATTAAAAAAGGTCTACTCTTCTCTACGTTCACCATGCGAAACAGCAGCATTGAGCTAATGTTTTACGCTGGTATTATGTAAGAGCGTAGTCCGACGTTTCACGGTCGAGTCGAACCATTCTTGCTACAACCACAATATTGCTGCAGCATGGCTCTAACACGTAAAATAATTTATAAAACGAAATAATATTTTTATAATTAACAAAAACTCACAATAATGATTGTTTCTATAATTTACGCGAACACTACACATTGATTAAAATTATTTTTACGGATTTTGTGGCGTTTACTTTTACTTATTTAAAAAGCCCTAATGCTTTGTAGCACTCTGAACGTGAACCATGATTTTGCAATGACTCTGGCGGTGTTAAATTATTATTAAGCTGACCAAGGGCCTTTCCCAGGCAATTTTGCCTTAATAGTTAAACGCATCACACATCGCCTTACCAAAAAATTTGCACCTTTGTCTTCTTTTCTCAGAATGTTCTTCCGTTCGATTCAAAGGTAAATTAGTACCCATAGACTAATAACGTTAATCGTTTTTATTTTCAGGTAAACAATGCTCTACCGCTTAGAGAAAGGCCACATTCTTTCTCTCACAATATACGAAACGGTAATGTATATACGAGCTTTCATCTTTTATAAATGTTTGATTTTTATGGTATACAAAATTGCGTTTATAATTGAAACTGGTAGTTCCATTAACAATTTAGATTTATTTGAAAATATCTTAATAAAACAAAACAAAACATATTTTTTTCATTTTATTTTTTATTTCTATTTTACACACAACGCCATCTAGTCCCAAGCTAAGCAGAGCTTGTGTTATGGGTACTGGACAACTGATAAACATACTTATATATTTCTAAATACATAAATATTATAGATAAATTACACCCAGACACAGAACAAATGATCGTGCTCATCACACAAACATTTGTCCTGGGTGGGAATCGAACCCACGACCTCCGGCATAGCAGTCAGGGTCACTAACCACTATACCAGCAGGCCTGTCAAAATATCAATGAAACAATTTTTTAGTACATTTTTTATTAGGAAACCTTACCTAAGTCTGTATACCAGTAAATACATTTTACATTTATCGAGTTTCATTATGATTTTATATATTTACGCGTACACTATACATGGAATAAAACTAGTTTTACGCATTTCATCGCGTTTAATTTTCATTATCATCATCCTAACCGTCCTTCACAAGTCCGCTGCTGAACATAGGCCTCCCTCACGGATTGCTACAAAACACAGTTCTGAGCCACCTGCATCCATCGTCTTCCCGCATTCCTTACAAGTCACCATTTCATCTAGTGGTGGGCCGCCCCGCATTTCGTCTACCGCTACGAGGCCGCCACTTTTGAATTTTTTTCCCCATGGGTTGTCATTTCCTCGAGATATATGGCCGTTTGATTTAACTTATTTTTAAATCCTGGAGTTTCAGTGGTCATGGGAGACAGGTGTTCGACGTCTCGATGTCAAAGTTAACCCGAAGTACTTTCTGTCTTTCTTCGTCTTGTTTTTCTTTTCTTTTAATTTTACTCCAATCTACACAAAATGAATCACAGCAAAGACCAATTCAAAACGAAAACAGCATGCAGTTGATTGAATTTTAATGAATTACGTGGAATACACATAATTAGGGTTCCGTAGTCAACTAGGAACCCTTATAGTTTCGCCATGTCTGTCTGTCCGTCTGTCCGTCCTCGCTTAATCTCTGTGACCGTTAGCACCAGAAAGCTGAAATTTGGTACCAATATGTGTATCAATCACGCCGACAAAGTGGTAAAATAAAAATTGGAAAAAAATGTTTTATTAGGGTAGCCCCCCTATATGTAAAGTGGGAAGTGATTTTTTTTTAATTTCAACCTCAACGTGTGATATATTGTTGGAAAGGTATTTAAAAATGAATAGGGGTTTACTAAAATCATTTTTGATAATGTCAATAATTTCGGAAATAATCGCACCAAAATTTAAAAACAATCTGTCCCCCGCCCCCTAACTTTTGAACCATAAGTTTAGAAAATATGAAAAAAATCTGAAAAGTAGAACTTTATAAGGACTTTCTAGGAAAATCATTTTGAACTTGGATGGAAACAACAGTACCCACTACCGGGAGTAGTTGCAGGAGCGCGGAGCGCGAACATAATGGTTACCCACCTTTAAACTCATAAGTGGGAACACTTATTGAAGGGAAACTACGGAACCCTACACTGAGCGTGGCCCAACACGCTCTTGGCTGGTTTTTTTGCTAATTATGGCATAGAATTTTAAAAATTGAGTGCCACACACGCACAGATTAACAAAAAGTCAAGTACTTCACTACCCATCGGTATCGGTCACGTTAATTTTTATTAATAAATTTCTATTACACACAAGTTTATGTTCAAATGCTTATAAAATATACGACCGTTAAGATATGCTGATCGTTTTTTAAATCAGCCGTAAAACTTTGGGCCCTGTCGCTGTCTGAGACGTTACACCTGATGGACAATTAACGCTCTGTTATGGTCATGTTATTAAAAAAAAAAAACATGTAAAAGGGTTCCGCGGTGTGGCAACTCTATACAACATAGACCATATTTTATAGTTTCTTTGTTTGTCCCGTATGATTTCCTTTCTTATAGAAGGAGGGTGACAAACGAGTAATAGTCCATGTGATGGTGGATGCTGTAGCCCAAAGACATTTACATCTATTCTCGAATTAAAATGCTGATCCCACTAAGGGTTTACATACAGGCAGCATTGAGGTGCTATTTTACTTTGGTATTCTGTGAGAGTGTGGTCCTCCCTCTGTCGAGCCGTCTCATATGAAACTCGGTAAGTTGTTGTGTGCGCGCCCAAGAAGGTTTCTGACCACTACTGTAGTATATTGTGGGTAGATTAATATAGTGTGTTGATACTGTATCTTTATAAAGATAATAAAATCAGTGTTGAACCAGCTAGCGCTTATTTTATTAGAACCACTTACCACGCAATAAAATCTTTATCAAGAGATCGAAAAGCTTATAGCTTTGCGTTTACTTGACGTATTTTAAGCCTAGATGTTCATGTAGTTTGATTTTTAGAACTGGTATATTTTATCATTAATATTTCAAGCGAAAAACTTTCTTTCTTTCACTTGTACAAATAAAATAAAGCTCAACTAACTGGAGAAGAAACCGCAGAAGCCTCGCCAATATCCTCTGTTTAAAATTTTTAAAAGCATATAATTTCGTACGAGGAATTTTTTTATTTCTAAAATGTTCCTGAAATTCACCGATGGTCTTCTGTTGTTGGCAGTTGAAATTTCTTTTAACCTGTACTTTAGGTGGTTCATTGAGTCCAGGGCGAAAGCAGCAGCAAGGAAGTTAGGTGTCCTTGCAAAGTTGCTGCAATACTTCACGCCGGGATAGTTGCTTATGCTACCGGGACACAGCATTGATATTTAGCAGATAACATGGGTAATAGTGTAGTGCATACCCAGATGTAACAGTACATACCCATACGGTATGACTCGCTTTCTACCGTCGAGGTAGAAAGCGAGTCCACCTAATAATTTTACAGGTAACGAGGCATTCTGTCTTATTCTGATATGGTGCTTAAGAGGTTTATATAGGTACTTAATGAGGATCTTACATCATTCAATCACGTAAGAAAATGCGCCAGAAAATGTTATAAGATAAAAAAAGTGAGGTCAGATATGTTTCCACTAAACGATGTAAGAATATCCACTACCCCATACCATCTCGTTGATGTCGTGCGAGGCGATATAGGAAAACACATCAGGGTATGGGCAGCAGCATCTTACATAACAACTAAAAATAAAAAAAAACTACGGTTGCCGATCAACTTGACAAGCGCGGCCACAATGTTAAATATTCCCCACATGAGGCAATTTATGCGGAAGAACATTCAGCAATGGACTCTAGTAGGCTGTAACTTTAACGGTATTCCAGTGGGGAAAGAGTATTGTGTGAAGTTGCCAGTCGCTTGCAGTGCTAAAACTTATTATATTTTAGTGTTATTTTGACTGGGCTTAAATTAATGATTCTAAAATTCAAATGAGATTACGAGATTAATGTGAATAAAATTCATAATTTTTTTTTGTTGACACCATCAATAATAAATTACTATCTTCGAATTTGTTACTTTTAGTAGTGTTTTAAAACTTAGTTGAGATTTCATTTTAAGTTATATTATGTTTTTATTAATTTAAAAATATAAATAAGATGATAATTTGACACAACACAAGTCAGCTTAAAATGCTTTTGTTGGGCCATTCCCAACAATTAAAGACATTAGTAGAATTGCGGATTCAATCCCACGACATTTTGCAGTTCGTTACTTAACCATTAAACTACCATAAATTTATACAAACAAGCTTAATGGTTTAACCATTAAGCTTGTTTGTATAAATTTATGGTAATACAGTTGTATTAAAAAACCTGGGCTGCTTAAAAAATTACTGATATACCTTCCTTTTTTTGTATTTGCAGATGCAATACATAAATATTGTACAGCCTATATCACTCCTACAACAAAGACAAATCTACCGACACCTTATATGTCAAAATTCGTCAAGCCGCTTAGGCTAGAGAGCGTGCCAAAGAAATACTTAAACATACATACAAACATATTCGTACATACATATATACTTTCGAAAAACTTTTCCACACTCTGGGACAGTCGACAAAAAAGCTAATATTCGGAAGGATAAATTATGATCAGAATTTTAACGGCAACTTGCCGCCCTGAGATATTATCATCATGGGTTATCACCCAAAAACTTTGCAATATGGTACATCTTCATATTGTAAAATAAAATAATAAAAATCGTTTGTTTCGACCACAAGGATCAAAGATGTTAGTAATAATACAAATCTCAAAACTAACGTTAGTGAACTTAAAACTACTTACCTGATTCTAAAAAAATATACAAAGAATTTATAACCCCGATTAAAGAAAAAATTAAAACAAATAACTATAAGGGGTAATTTCATATAAGGTTTATTTAAGCATTATCAAATGCAGTTTGAAAGTGGCCCCAGTCACGGAAAAATTGAGAAGTGCTAGACTGGCGTGGTGTATAGACATGGTGACTAGTATGGTGTATATTATGCGAAGGGAAGTTACCCATGTAACAAGAATGTTCGGTACGGAAGTGGATGAATAAGAGTAGAGGGAGGCCTAAGAAAAGATGGATGGACTGTGTAAGGAGTGAGTGAAGAGATAATGGCTAATAGAGGAGAATGGAAAAGATAGACATGCTATGCCGCCCTGAAATAATTTAGGATAAGGGCAGGAAGAACAAAAAGATTAAATAGGAATAACTTCATAACACTTGACACGGTTCGAACTTCGAGTACCACCGTTCGATTCCATTCGATCAAATCTATCGAATACCATTACAAAGATTTCTCAAATGTCGACAGACTCTCAGAAACGCTTAATTGGGTAACATTTTCTATTTATCGGTACATTATGGTATCAGTAACAAAATATAGCCCTTTTCACTTTGACCGAAGATTAATGCTTGCCTGCTTCTCGGTGAACCATTAAATAGTCAATAATTTAAATGACAATTTTGATAACATATATACTGCTTCTAACTCTATTACAATACCTACATAGTCTAGATACTTGCGTGTAAACTTTTTATATTCCTTTTAGTTCTTAGAAGTATAGTAGTTTACTTTTTATTAAAAGTAAATTGTTTTCGAAGATAAATTTAGAAAAGCCTCCGTGAAAAGCAAAGGTAAAATAATATAATTAGGTAAACTTGTCAAAACCTAATACTTGTGATGGGAAAAGTGTGATTAAGTATACGAGTATAATAAATTTATAGTAAAAAAAACGTTTATAAAAACATGCATTTCTATATAATATGCTCTAAGAATAAGAAAATAAACTTTACATTAAATCAAACCCGACAATTTATTACATTACACTATTTATATGATATAAAAACATTGTTATTTCTTAGAATTACCTACTTATGTCAATATCAAGTTACATATTGTATTCTTGTTGTCCACAGGTATATAAATCTTGCCACAAGCGTTTTTAAACATAGAAATATTAAAAACAAATCCATGGTTTTTACATCATATAAATTGTGTAATATAAAAATTGATGGGTTTGATTTAATTAAAAGTTTATTTCCTGCTTTTTACATTATATAAATAAAAGCTTTTTTATGTTTCTTTTTACTATTAATTTATTTTGTATATTTTAGCTATCGCTGGACTTGTTTTTAGAGCTGTTCACTTCATTTAATGCTTCATAGTTGGTTTTTGATCGCCATCTTAGATCCGCCATCTTGAAATTATTTTATCGCCAGCAGTTAACCCTTATCGGTCCCTAAACCTAAATTACATTTGTTCAAGCACCTGCAAACCATGCCCAACCTTTGCTAAGTTATAACTCTTTCTCTTTTTTGGTATGGCGGCCATTTTGTTTTCCACTATTTTGTCAGTATTACCACCGTTTGTACTTGCCCAGGGTTGTAGCTCGATATTAGTTTAGACACGACCTAATAAGTCTTACCGTTTAGCCGATCAGTAATATACCATTTCCTCGAAAAGCTGAACACGGACATCATTTAATTCGTATTTTCTCAACAAACTCTCATTGAATATATATCCATATCATGGGGTGCGTAAAAAACCTAGTATCCCCATTTTTAGGTGTCCGTCATATTGGGTTTAAAATGATGTCACTCTACTTATAGTACTAATAGTACTTATAGTGTTGCGCTCATCAACCCCTTTTCATGTGATAACCATATCATAGGGATTACTATGGAAACTATATGTCGCTATTTTGTGACGTCCTCCATATTGGATTTAGAATTACTTTACCTACTTTACTTCTTGTCGTTGAGTTATAATATGTACTGCGTACATTCGCGGGAAACGGTAGAGTCGCACATGCGCAGTTGATATAAACGCGCGAAAGTTGTTATAATAAATAATTGTTTATTTAGATTGTATTGTTAATCGAGTAAATTTTCTTTAATTTTCATTTATTTGCATATGTGCTAATTTAAATAAAACTATTATTAGCGCCGCTCCGCACTGCATGAATATCGAAGCCACAATAACAGTTGTACAGATTGCAGTACAGTTCAGTTGAACATAGTGAATGTTCGGAATGCGAAGTCTAGTGCGCAGTACATATTATATATCGATGCTTATTGTATTTTGCTTATCAAGCCCTTTTATTTGTAAACATGGACGGTAGACGTAAGGAGGATTATCACATATGGGGGACAAAAATAAAGAAAAAGTGAAAAAGTATCCAGCTATAAGCTGGAAATATCAGTTCAAAAACCTGCCTGAATGGTGTTAGCGTAGATAGAGGGTATAATATGAATGTAGCAGTTTTAGATGGATTGAAGTTAAGGTAAAAAATAATATTTTTAATAGATGAATTGATTTTTAAGCCAATTAAATATTTACAAACATTTTTATGATTTATTCCAATATTTTTTTAATTCAAAAATTAACACTGGGTTTTTTATCATTTTCTGTTGAACTACTTTTGTTCTTTCTTTTCGCGCAAAAATTCATTAAATTGAAAATTAAATTAAATCAAAAATTTCAATTTAAGGTGGCGCTACAATAGCTTTATTTACCACCTTAATTTAAAGCATTTCGTCGGACACTTTTTCACACAGAGATGGTCCTTCTTACCTCTACTTTCCATAATTCGATACTTATATTATTGGGGGTCACTGTGGCAATGATAAATCGCTATTTTGTAACTTCCGCCATATTGGATTAAAAATTGCGGCATTAGGTAATGGTGTATTGTCACAAGAATCAAACTTGTGTGCCAAATTTCAGCCCAAAAGCTTTAGTGGAAGCGGGTGAAGTATCGATTGCGAAATTCTAGGACATGCATACAATATGTGACGTCATGAGTTGTAAGTCTCGGTAGTGAGTAGTGTTACTTAGTACTATTATTTATTCTGTGGTATTGTTCTTTGTTTTACTGTCTGCCTCATTTCGTCTAATTAATTAATAATGCAAATGTTCTTATTAAAATATTAAACTTAGGCAGTGAAGCCTGCATATGATCCTGATAGTTTACTGTCTTTAATGTAGATTGCGCTTAATTCAAACTGCTTACAAAAGATTTTTTGAAAGATTTTGTTCTAAAAATGATGCCTAAATTGTAACTTTTTATTGAATATTGTAAGATATTTGGATTAATATTTAATAATAAATATGAGGCTTAATTTTTTATTATTATTTATTAATGCATTTATAAGACAGTGGTGTTACTTAATTCTAAACCCGCCAAACCTTTACGTTTGATGGCGAGAGGCGCTCTTTTACATAGCAATGAACCACCTTATGTAAGTTGTAAGATTTTTTTATAGAATATGGGTGGCAAACGAGCACACAGCCCACCTGATGGGTAAGTATATGATGTGGCCTATAGGCATCTAGATTTTTCTTTAATTGAGAATCAAAAATCAGATGCGTCGTCAGCTCGTCACCCTTGAGGACTAAGATGGAACTTCTCATTTCCAGTAATAAGGGTCTAATTATTTAAAAAGATTTTGAAATTCGTAATAAGAAGTAAAATGAAAAATACAATTAACTTTGTCTAGATTCAATTTCAACAAATAAAGTATTTTATTCACAGCATATAATTTAAGAAATCACATTAGCCGTCAATCATGTTTCATATTTCGTCGTATCGGAGGTACAATCGAAGCGATTTGACCACAATCATTTTTAAATTATTGCCTATGGAAGGGGCTATAAAAATAAAATATTAGGTATTGTAACAGACTGATTACACTCGGTTAGATCAGGTTAATGTAATATATTGAGAGGGATAATAAAATATTTTACGAGGCTCTGACTGTCCAGTTTGAATGAATTAATAATTTAATGGTATTTCGTCGTGTAATTACCATAACTTTTGAGATTACGAGTGAAAGCCTCATAACAGTCGAAAAAACGGGCGATTAGGCCTTAATAGGATGTATGAAATTAAATAATATTACAAATATTATTTAATTTTATCATTGGTTTTTCGTTGATGGTAGAGAGCTATACTGCAGCATTACAGTTGTAGCAGAAGTTGGGTCGGCTCCAGATGAATGAATCACGAATACCAGCGTAAAATAGCAGCTTTATGCTACTGTGGGTCCTACGGTGAGTGTAGAGAACCGGAGATCCTTTTTACTGGTAACGAGGCATTCCATTTTAGTTCTCACGGCTGACAACGCATCTGCGTTTTGATTCTCAAACGAGGATAGATGTAGATGTCTATGGCCTACAGTATCTTCTCCTTTGTTCCTTGGTCACTCTTATTCTATAAGTAAAAAAAAAACGAGCTATTGGTCACACATTGTATGTGGCAGCTGCCGTTCATTAACACCTGCAAACAAAGAATGTTACAAATGTAAGAAACACTGTAAATGGTTATACTCGTAATAAATAAATACCTAATATTTATGAAGATGTCCAACTATGTCTATTGTTTCAGCAAGTTACCATTAGTAGTGATCAAGTAATCCACGACTTTTATGCCACTAGGGCAACATCTTTTAAAAATTGGGTGTAATATTTGATTTCATAACGGGGAAGTTAATTTGTTCGAAAAACTGGCCTGTTAATGTTTTTTTCTGTACTATTGATTATATTTCATATTAATTACAGAATATTACCAAACCTCTAATATATATATAAGAAGAGATATAAATAAGAAAAAAAGGAGAAAATAAAAGTACATAAAATCAAATAGCAAACCACAGAGGCATTGTTTTGTTTATTATTATAATATTTTTATAGGAGTGTTGTGTGTGTTGAGTGATTACCGTTGCCCCATGAACAACTAATTATATTGTAACACGATTAAGAATCAAAGTTCAGAATACGTTGTCACTCGTGAGGAATAACATGAGTTCCTTATTTTCAATAAAAAGGGTCTCTGTAAACGCACCATACAAAACAGGGCCGCATTAAGCTGTTATTACACGTTGGTATTTTGTGAGAGCGTGGTCCTTCCCCGGTCGAGCCGACCCATTCGTGCTACAACAATAACATAGCTGCAGCGTGGCTCCACCACGTTGACTCTTATGGGCTGCGATTATATTGTGATTCGCTATAGACTTATTGTAAGGACTTCCGTGCTCTTAAAACCGGAACGCAGCAGAAGGTTCTTACACTTAGTGGCAGAAATAGGTAAAACAAAACAACCAGAAATGAAGAATTTTAATCATTAATATTAAAAGTGTATGAAAACAAAAATGGAAGAATTTGAGCATATGTTTGACAGCGTGAAAGAGGTTTTAATTATTTTATTTTATAATATTTACGATGATATGTAAGAATAATTTTAGCAAACGTGTCCAAAAATAGTCTTGCGATTTTACGTTTAGCGTCCGCTGTTTATTTGACAAGTAGGACTACCATTTAACTTGAAGTGATGGATAGTCCTAAAATTTGTATAAAAGCTTTACTTATATAATTACCTAATGATAAATAACTCAAAATATTTGAAACTGCCCGCTGTCACAGCAGCCAATCTATGAGGAAGGCCTAACTTTAGTGGTGGACTTTAATAGGCTGTAGCAGTAACGGTAATACCACCAGCGGTACCCCTGATAATACAGTGGGTAGTTTTGAAGAAAAAAAGATATCTAGCAACATATTATTCAGCAAATGAAAATTTATGTTTATTCTAACTAAGGATACTATACATTTCTTTTATTATTATTAAATTTCTTTTACTTTTATGCTTATCGTAATTTAGCACATTACAAACCAAATTAAATGGAGTAGTCCCGAAAAATAGCTGCATGAAATTGGTGAACACACTTTCAACGCGTCTCATTAATCTTAGTCTTCATTTGAGCCACCCCTTCCGTCCGTCTGTCTGTCGACAAAGAATGCAATTTTAACAAGTTCAAATTTAGCTCTAAGTGAATGTGCATTACGTTGATTTATTCAGAATTGAATGAAAAATCTTTATAATAAGAATGTAAAATAGTTTCACTAAATAATAAAAACAAAATTTTATTTATATGATATATATTGGGTTATGTTTATAATATACGGAGCTACGAGTATGTTATATTAGAGGTGAAGCGCACTTCTGGACGTTAAACATCTCAGTCTCACACGTAGTCACGGGGGGGGGGGGGGCGTGACCCAGGGTGCTGTAAAGTACTCGAAACGTCGGGTATATAAAAAAGTTAATATACGCGATAAAATCCGTAAAGACTAGTATATTTAAATGAAGCGCACTTTTAGATTGACAACGTAATTGCTCGGTGGTTCTTAATTGTTTTTTTATACAATAGGAGTGATAAACGGGCATATAGTCCACACGATGACAAGTTGATGCTAGGACCCATAGACAACTACATTTATCTTCCATTAGCATTCATTACATCTACATTATTACCCATGGGGACTAAGATGGAATGCCTAGTTACCAGTAAAAAGGGTCTCCGGTTCTCTACACACACCATACGAAACACAGCAGCATTACGCTGCTATTTTACGCTAATATTCTATGAGAGCGTGGTCTTTCCCCTGTTGAGTCGACTATTTCGTGCTACACCATAATACAGCTGTAGTATGGCTCTACCATACGGGCTATATATATCAACGTTATACCAGTAATACATTTTATGGGAATTTTAATTCATAACTTTAATATTCCATGATGGCGTATTAGAATTTCATTTCCGTATCTACCAGAACGTGATCTGTATTCCAATGCTGACCTACGTGCTCTCCGTTACCACGGCAACGGGATGACTCAATCGATGGCGGCGCCCAAAAATAGGAATTCGTGCTTTTAAATCTTCTAAAAAGCAACTGAGTAGAATATAACATAACATAATCGAATTGTTAATCGGCTATTTTAAACGCGAAGGCCAAGAGAACAGTGCAGCCTAAAACCTATGAAATTTTATTTCAAATACCCATAATTTTGCAGGTTAGTAATAGTGGGTTTAGTTTGGTAATTATGTTATGTTTTGGTAATTATAAGTGACAAAAGATCTTGAAATCGACCTTGGTATGTCTAATTTCTCACAAAGAAGGCTAGAGGTCCGTTGTCACACCTGTGGACTACAACGGAATACCTCTGAAGCTGTAGACATATCCATCAGACATATAGGCTCTGTATACTCTTCAGACCGGATTACAACAGAGCACGCAATACGAAAGATATAGCAGTGCTGCTTGACGATAGCAATCGGTACGGAGCTGGTGCTCACCCAGACGGTATCGTAGGCAGAAAAAGGAGCCCTTCCACATATATTTTCTCTGCATGAAAGACATTCTCCGAATGGATGCTACATTTGTGCATGAAAGGAAATAAAATGTATCGCTGGTTTTCTTGCTGGTTCTTCTCAGGACAGAGATGTTTTTGCGAACCAGTAGTAAATGAATAAAGTGATTTTCAATAAGTATTGCTTACAATATATATTAAATAACAAAGTTTCTGTTTCTGTTACAATTGTATTGTCCGCTAGAGAATAGAATCTATACGTTACTCAGTTGCTAAATTTCCAAATAGCCATATGCTATTTTACACTGATATAGCTTATGTCAGTGTAAAAAAGCATGTTTCTACTAACTTTAAAGAGAGATGCCTTCTCTATTATTTTTTAATAAAAGCTGACAGCGCCCCGCAATTCCTCTGATGTTGCGGATATTCATGAGTGGGCATCATTTACCATCGAGACCGGCGCATGCTCGATTGGCCCATCTTCTTAAAAAAATATAACGTAAAAGAATCCATATCGTCCGATTCATGTCCTAATAGGCGACTACGGAATATGGCATATGGATCATCTCGATTAGGGGCCGTCCATTAATCACGTGAGGCTTGAAGTGGTGGGGAGGGGGTTTGACAAAAATCACGTAACATCACAAGGGGGGAGGGCGGTGTAGTAAGATTATCACGTGTATTTATTTTTTCGTCAACCGCGTGATTTCCTAACCGAAAAGCGGCGTGTAATGTGTGTGACCTTGACTCACCTGTACATGTAAATTCATGTCACAAGCATGAACCTAATCCGAGCAACAATAGTCTAGAGATGCATAATATTCGTCCTACACGCATTTTTACGCGACGATCGATCGGTAGATCGAGAGATTCTCAGTGTAGTGCGCGAAAATGATGACGCCGAGTGGCTTGATGAAACCGACGCTGATCTTCAACAAAGCACAGTACCATCAACTAACTTGCAAGATGCTTATCCAGTCGTTTGTGATGAAGAAAGTCTTGCTAATCCGTGGTCCGAGGACAATGTACATTAAATATTATGTTCATGCACTAGTATAATATTAAATATGTTCATGTACTAGTACAATATAATATGTTTTTCGCATGATTACACCATTTCTTTAATATTATTTTTGCCAGTCAAAAGCAACCTTCAACCGTTCTGTCTAGACATTTCTTATCGTGGTCCTTAATTTCAGAATAAAACTAGATTATACTTTATAGGTACTAAAAAATACACGTGATTTTGAATGAGGGGGGGGGGGATTAGCCTTAAACCTCACCACGTATCACCAAGAGGGAGTGGGGGGTGTTAAAAATGCTAAAAACACATCACGTGATTAATGGACGGCCCCTTATGCATGCCGTGAAATAGTAAAACAATCAAACTGGCGACGGTAACAGCTATCAAATGCGAAGCGTTTAGTACTGCAACCATCAAACCTCGTACAAAGCGTGATGATAATGACACATCTTCCTTAATAATTATTTCTTATGTTTACGGGAACACTAATTTTATATTCCTAAAGTTTCCACTTGACAGTAGCCATGGTTACGGGAGACTGAGGTGTTCGAAGTTCCAAAAACGTAGTTAACCACGGCTACCTTTACTTTAAAATTGTTCATTTTTGGTCTCATCTACCCAGAATGAGCCTATAGTATCTTGAAGTGTTGCAGTAGTATGCTTGACATATAATTTTATTTATTATAGGATAGGAATTATAGTAAAAGATAAGAAAAAAGAAGATGTAGGTATTACAGCGGAAGCAATCATGCCGACCCTCGAGGTACTCAGAATATGGACGATTGTGTTTTTAACCAACCTTAAAAAAGGAGGAAGCTTGCAATTCAACTATAACTACGTCTTTTTGTATGTATATTACGTGATTTTTAGTTAATAATGTTCCAATTTAGTAGATTCCGATAGGTATACTTTGTGAGTGGTCCCATATGAATTTGAAGAAAATATTGTACTACCCTAAGGGTGCGACAATAGGGATATGAAGTATTTAGTCGATCTTTCTTTGTACACTCAAAGGGGTAACATAACAAATAACTTCTAACACAATATAAAAGTCGACTTCTAAGCACCAAAAAGAATAAAATAACTTCACATTCTCAAATCGAAGCTAAGATATAGTGTCTAGAATAATTAAAGCTCTGAAGTTTTTAAGTTCCTTTGAAAATTTTGTCCCCTATTTTGCCACCCCGAGGGAGTAGAATATAACCTAATTAATAAAAAAGAATCATCAAAAATCGGTTCACAGTCGCACATTTTTTTTTTTTGTTTACTTGTAAAGAGGTATTATCTCAAACCTCAGGGCTGACAATGCATCAATATGATACTTAATTGACTTGTCTATAGCTCGTCTGTGTGTACTTGTAACATAAAAATGGGCGAGGAACAAATGCAGTATAAAAATGAAAATGATAAAACAAAAAAATTACATAAGTATGTAATATATTTATATAAGTAAGTAAGTTATTATTTATTATTATTATCCATTCTTGGCTAATGAACTTCAAAAGAATACTTCAAATGCTGCATTCATCTTAATATGGTCGCTATTGACCAAGCTAGTCTGACTCTTAGTCCGTATTAGTACTTAGATAAATTCTTGTGTACTTACCGGTCAATCCGACAGTCTAAAGATAAGGCAATTCATGAGGTTTATGTTTTCGATAAGTTCCTGTTTTTTCCAAAAGAGCATTAACGCTGCAGCTATATTATGGTTGTAGCACGAATGGGTCAGCTCGACCGTGTTGGGATCATGCTGTAACAGAATACCAGCGTCAAATAGCAGCTTAGTGATTCTGTATTTTGTATTGTGAGTGTAGTGAACTTGTAACCCCTTTTACTGGGACCGAGGCATTCCATCTCAGTCCTCAGGGGTGATAACGCATCTGTATTTTAATTTTTAATCAAGGATAGATATAAATGTCTATAGGCCACAGCATTCACTTATCATGAGGTGGACCGTGTACACTGTGTGCTCATTCTTTATCCTTAGTCTATAAAAACATTCCCACGACCGCTATCGCTCCCAATTTGTGTCGCTCAAAAGACCGTTAATTATCGAACCAGTTCTTATAATGCCGCAGTAGTTCCAGGTGAGATATTATTGTTAATTAGGTCTTGTAGAATATTATCGCTAATCAAAGATCTGCGGTTAAAATAAGTCCGGGAGACAAGAGATCCCTTCCCAGGATAAAGGTATTTTTCGAACCAGTGGTAAGTAAAAAACGACACTACGGAAAAATGAGACAGCGTAAGAAGAAGAGACATAAGTAGATTGATAATTCTTATCTATAAAAATGCTCTTATAAAAAGAATCTTTCATATTAGTATTATGATCATGATGTGGTATATTCATCATCATCATTACATTCCTGCACAAGTCTACCCCAAAGAACGCCACAAAGCACGGTCCGTCTTACCGTCCAGTCTACCTGCATATCATTATATTACATTACACTAGTAGTAATATAATATTAGTAAGATGACAGAAAATATTAGTTTCATGACAGTTCCATCACGACAGAGGTGTCAGCAATATCTCAAGAATTTTAGGAGAATTGGTAATTTTCTTTGATAAAATATTTTTATAAGTAATAAATATGAGAAAAGAGCACACGGGCTTAAGTATTTTATTTCATTTTATTCAGAAGACCAACAGCTATAACCATTAAGGTAGAGATAGTACTAATAGCTAGTAAGGCAATTAAAAGTCCCGAATAAAAGGTGAAGTTACAACAGTGATAAACGCGATTCAACACTCTAAAGTATTTAATACTAACAATGTTAATGCACAATGAGAGCTTAACAAATACAATGTATAATATAAGCATACAAAAATAACACAAAAATAGAATATAAAAGCGTGAGTTTGGTACAACAAACGTGTAATGCATTACTAGGTATGCGCTGCCCTGGCGCTTGTATACTCGTAGTATTAAACAAAGCGAAGTCAAACTCTTTAGCTAGATTGTTGAATCGCTCCAAATAATAGTAATACGCGGTAGAGCCACGCTACAGCTATATTATGATTGTAGCACGACTGGTTCGGCTAGACCGGGGCAGGACCATGCTCTCACAGAATACAGTGCTACAACCATAATTCACTGCAACGTGACTCTAGAAATGATAGTAACAGAATGTTAACAAGTAAAGCAAGTTAGTATTGTTGAATATAATTGATATAATTACAACAATTTGGAAAATTTGCGCCTCCTCCACGGGCGTGGCATCTCCCGCAAGTTCGTGACCCGCCTGAATGGGAACCGTTGAAACTTTTAGCAATGAAATTAGCTAATTAGATATTATATCGTTTAATCGACTGCTTCGAAAAAGTTGCAGCTACCTTACACATGAATGCAACTGCTTAAATATTTTATGAAAACTAGTCACTACTGTAACTAATTTAAAAATAGTTAACGAGGGCTAATATGATATTAGTACGTCAAACACTTGAGCTCAGAGTGCGAGGGGGGGTGCCGGAAACGTCGAAATTAAACCCAACGAAATCCGTAAAATTGGTTTAATTTCGTATGTAGTATTCGCGTAAATTAACAGATCGATTAATATTGTAATTAATATTTGGTGAAGATTAAACATTTTATTCACCGTTAGAGCCTATCAAACGTCCCCTGCCTGAACATAGGAGACATTTACCATAGTTGCCACGCGGTGGTAACCGTAGTTTTTTATTTTCTAATTATAAGCAATACGTTGCTGCTCATGTCCTAATTTGTTTCCCTCTGTCTGCAGTAGTCCTGTGTACAGTAGTAATTCTTACACTTGCACTACACGGTGAATCTCTCCTCCATAGGTTCTGTTATATTACTTCAATACTTCAAATTTATCCACAAAATGGCACGAGACATCAAAACAAAGTGAAGACGCAAGATGGTGCATTACGTGACAGTAATACCAAATTTGAACATCGAAAACTCTAGTGCTGGGCGGTTTTCTATTACAGTGCTGGTCTTTGTAATAAATAAATGTGTAAAAATATAACATACTTAGGGGTCATTTTTTGATCGTCAAATAAAAGTTATCGATCGAATAAATTATAACCCGAATGAATATAAAAACGACGTTAATGAAACTATTTTTTCATACATCTGTAATCTTTAATTTTCTTATGTTCTCTTTTCAACCTATGAATAAATTTTATCTGAGGATTGAAAAATCAGGTCTTAAAGATATGTTTTCGTTTCGTTTGATTTGTTATCATAATTACAGTTTATCACAAAGTTAGTTCGAAGAAATCTTTATACTCTTTGGCCGTTGCCTAAGGAACGGCGTTTTTAGTAAAGTTCGGGAGACGACTTGGTAACAAAGATGATTTTAACAATTAATACATGTGGTGTTTTGTTTACGGACGTGTATCACTGCTACCGGGTATTGCAGCAATGTTTTATATATTTTATGTAAGAGCTTAAAAAAACGATGAATAAACTAACTTAAATCTCAATAACGCCACATTAATAGAACCAAACTAGCCAAAGCCGGGGGCTGGTCGATAGTTATTAATTATTTCATTTCCAGAAAAAAAATCTAATAATAGTTATTATTAGAATAGTTTTACTAACACATTCTCACAACTAGCCTCATGGCAGATAAAAACCCACTATTGAGGGATTAAGTCCCATCGGAGAACGAACGTTGCCGCTCAAAGTTTCCAGGTTTATACAAGGGGAGGATATCAATGCAATCTGTTACAGGGATTGTTTGAAATCTTTAAGGTTGTGCTTTAGTTACGTATTCTACTTGCGTCCCAGAAGCGGTAACCGTATAATATATTTACAAAAAGTGTCGTATTCCACTCAAAATGATAAACTTTTTTAATTCTTCCTATTAATCTGTAAACAGCTTCCTGTTTTTACAAACTAGGCTGTGGTGGTGGTAGTAGACTTCTCGTCTGCCCATTCTCCTCTGGCCAGGCGTCCAAAAACTCTGGATGGGTAATTACCCTTTCCTGTCAAATAGAAGCTACCTACCCAGAGTTCCGGTCTGAAGAGTATAGAGATACAGTGTCAATATATGTTCATGTTGGGTCTATATCCAAGTGTAAAACCATTTTAAACGATATATTATTTTAATACTGGACGGCTCCGTGGCGCAGCGACTATGAGTTGCAGCGCTGGGGGCCGCGGGTTCAAATCCCGTACGGAACAAGTGTTTGTATGGCCTACAAATGATTGTTTCTGGATGTTTGTCCTTGTGCAATTTATGTTTGTAAACTGCCTCCACCATACTGCAGAAAAACGTTAGTGTGGCGGTAACGTTTAAAAAAAAGTAACTATGTGTAAGTCATTGTTGTACATTATTTAGTTGTCTTAAGTTTTTGTATTTTATGTATTTAGAATCACTAAGTTACTTTTTAATAATTAAAAGCACGCGGTGTACACGTTTAATTGATTGTGCAATTAGTGTCTAAGTTTTTGTGTGCAAACTATTTCTGCATCCGTATAATCCATGATCTTCTTTGTTTGAGTTTGTAAATTTAGTTTTGTAAAAAACTTAGGTTTAGTAGTTAGCCCTACAAAAGCGTTCGGCATTGTGTGCTCTCAGGGGTGACGAGGCATCTGCAATTTGATTCTTAATCTGTTACAGCTTGAGTGTTCCGTAAAGTGTTTCATTGCTTTTGGGAACCAAAGAATAATCAGACCAAAGGCAGGCTAACCCGATGATCCCAACCGGGAACTAAATAAAAATAGCTTTAGAACTGGGCAGATACTCACAAGACTGGAGCACTCCTCGTGGTTATGTTGAAGTTCTAGTGTATACACAAACACCACACTGCACTTCGAATGTATGTAGACACGAACAATTGCACGATAGTCTTAAAACTTTACTTATTTAGTATTTTTAAACGAACGCTAATGAATACGCACCATTCTTGAGTAGTGCGTATATAGGGGAGGCGGGAGAAAGAAAATACCAAGGAAAAGGATATTATATCGGGACTGTTCCGAAGCCACAACATAATCTATACTTATTACTTATAATATAATTAAGCGGAAGAGTTTTTTTTTGCTTTTTATGTTTGGAACTACCAATCCGATTTGAAGAATTCTTTTTGTGTATAATAACCAGATTCATGAATAATAGGCTATATTGCATTAAGATTCAGTTCACTCAGCTAGCGTTAAATATACATTTTTTAAGCAATTCAGAAGAAAAAGCGCCCCTGAACTGCTTTATTCGCGTGCGAGTAATACGTAAATACAGTGTTTTACAAAAATATAGATCTTTACTCCATCTATAAAAAAAAGTCTGTGATACCATATGCCTGTTTCTTATACATAAGCCACAATAAAGCCTATTAATCCTTGAGAACGAAAGTTACCTCATCACTAACATAATTTTATGCAGATAAACTTCGCTCCATATAGCATGTCATTTGGACGGATTAAGAGATAATAAGAAATTAAAATAATTAAACACTCGGCTCAGCGCGCGGATGACTCATAAGCCTAGCCGATGAGAACCGACAGAAACCAGCAATAAATGACGTTACGCGTGGTGTCCAAGTACCATTACATTAACCACGTGATTGGCGATGAAGGAAAACATCCTGAGGAAATTTGCATGTCTGAGAAATAAAAAAAATATTTCGAAGACATGTGAAGTCCAATATTGGCGGACTTACGGGGACATTGGGGTATTGCGGCGGTCTCTTCCTTGTCCTAAAACTCACTCAGAGGAGAGAGGATGCCAATGCCCAGTAGTGGGAAATAAGGGTGTAAATTTAAATTTAACTTTAAGCGAGGTGTTATGTCGCGCGGCTCAGACACGTGATTTACGCCGGTGAAACCGCGGAGCACTGCTCTTCGAGGATAAATGTAGATGTCTGGTACACGGCATCCACTTGCCATCAGAATTACTGTGTGCTTGTTTTCAACGTTATTCATTAAAAAAATCTTTAGGCGACGCCGATATTCAGCAATGGACTTGGGTTGTAATGAGTATTGTAAAATTCTATTATGTTAACTTTGTTGCAATGTAATCCCTCTGCCTTATTCATCTCTTCTATGGGATAAATTGACCTGCAGTAGTCGATTGTCAAGGACAATCAAGAAGAATAAGTATTTACACGTGGTAGAGCAACGCTGCATCTATGGTATGGTTGTAGCACGAATGAGTCGGCTCGACCGAGGAAAGACCACGCTCTCACAGAATACCAGCGTAAAATAACAGCTTAATGCTGCTGTGTTTCGTACGGTGAGAGTAGAGAACCGGAGACCCTTTTTACCGGAAACAAGAAATTCCTTCTTAGTCCTGAGGGGTAACATCGCATCTGCATTTTGATCCTTAATGGAGGATAAATGAAGATGTCTATAAGCCACGGTATCCACTTACCATCAGGTGAACTGTATGACCTTATTCTAAAAAAAATTAGTTATTATATATTTATTTTTATTGATGAAAAAATTGAATACAATCAAACCCTGTTATTTCATATATCGTATAATTGAAAATATTAAAGGCCTTAAAATTACCACCGGTACTGTTTAAATTCATTTAAATCCATTTGGAAAGTGTGCTTTTCGGGAAAAGTCAGGAAAATAGTAAAAAAAAGTTGACGATACGAGCGAGAAATAAATATAAAGTAAATATAGAGTTAAATTGCAAACTTTCTTTATTTTAGTCGGAATAGGGGTTGTAAAACACCAGTTAATTTTGATGAGTAAAAAAATAATAAAGTTGAAACTATGCTTTTATTAGTGTTAACATTCTTTATGACGCTTAATGAAATAAATGTTTTATAAGTCTAAAATAAAATATCATATATCATAGGTTTTTAATTGAAACTAAATGCAGTATTTCCTTGCCAATTTTATCTTCATCATTTCTAAATAATTGCATGCAGACATGAAATTGGCAAGGAAAAATTAAACAAGGACTCCAGCTGTTGGAAATAATATTTATGGAAGTTTATAATACCAGATTTCTGGTATCATAAATATTTAATTGCATTTTTTCACACAGTTTTTAATCAAAAATCATTAAATGTAATATCCTGTGTGTGGTAAGCGTATAAGATTTAAATATGTATCAAGGTTGATGAAGGAAAGGATGGGCACCGTTAATTGGTGGAATAACTATTTTAATATCAATTAAATCGGGAAAGGAAATAAGATTTTGATTGCAGGCATCACAAACGCGTACACAATATAAAATAATGATATTACTCAGTTGTGTGCATCCTATACGCTAATATTAAATAGTAAAATATATTATGTACTGTTTTTTCTCGTTCAAAGGCCAAGTATAGCCATATATTCAGCGAGAAAACGCAGCCAGTGTTCTTGGTAACGATACCACGGGGAGTAGGACTGTATGATAATTAACTTATTAGTTTTAGTTTTTTTTATTATACTTTCTTAATATTGTATATTTTTCATTGTCATATAATTAAATGTTTGAATATGGTTGCCAATGACCTGTAACCTTTGAGTATTAACTCAAAGGTTGTAACTTATATTTAACTGTCTCTGTTTGCTATTTAGTACATCATTGTTTTCTGTCTTACCATTTTTTTACTTTTTGAACTGGAGCATAACTGTATCTGGTTTTATTGTTCATTTACGTTAGAAAAGATCGTAGCTACTTTGTCCACGGAGATCTGCTGTTTTTCACCTGTTAGGATAGGATGGTTCAGATGTATGTACATAACATTCTTTGTTGCTCTCTTTAATGTATATCGTTGGTGGAAAAAAAATAAAAATCTAGTATCGTACCGTGTATTTAGCGATTAAAATACAATAACACTACAATTCAATAACTTTTTTCATCAAAAGACAACTAAGAATATTGGCCATTTAGGAAACCTTCTTTAGCGTATCCCTTTTGGTTAGTATATCGTGATAGTGAAATTGGAAGCAAGGGATGTCTCTTTTTATTTTGCAGGAACTTAGAGTACGTAGGATTGAAGTTCGTTAACCTACTAGACTCCAGACGCTACAAATGTAAATAAATCGGATCCTCTATGCGGCATCGGTTTCGTTCTTTCACGAAACACAGGACGTCTTTCCCGACGTACTTTTGTCCAAACGGGAGGTGTAGAGCTGTATGGTGGGCTTCACAGCTTGCAGAGTTGTAATTGCATTATTTTGGCGGTCCCACTTTAGATACAGACGGGTCTCAACCGACGTCCTCCTTAACAGGAATAAACCCGTCATTATCGATCTTATTTCGGTCACCACGGGAATTGATTTTGTAATCACATTCTTTCGATCACAAGAGGGTGCCGGACCTGAAGACAATTAAAGATTTCAGCGGTTATTCTAACTTCATGGTGGTATATATTCCATAGAGTAGAAAGAAATAAAAAAATGGCTACTGTAATCATCTTGAAAAATCATAGAATTGTAAACAGTTATGCTGAATACAATAAGAAAAATAATTTTAATGCGCAGCTTTGAATACCTGGGCGAAATCAGACTTGCTTAGAGGTCCCGCTTGTATAAATTGCACTATGACATTGTTGGCTTAACCGGTTTTCCAGTAACGCTAATTGACGTGCGACAGATAAACTATTTTATTTACAAAATGTCCTATATCCGATATAAATAGATTGATATCAGCCTAGCAACCATTCACTTAAAGTCGAATTTTCAGCATCAAAATTTTGCAGTATTCGCTTAGGCTTTTGACTGCGTGCACTATAAAGGAAATCAAGTACGTCCTGAACAAAAAGATACGGGACATTGATCTGTTGTCGGATTGAAATAAAACTCATTTTATTGAGTGATCGCTCTGCCCTTGTCACGTTCTATATCATTGAAAACTGAAACTCGTTATGGAGATGCTAAGGGTCTACCCTTGGATCTCTTTTTTATTTATTACGCAACTTAATTCATTAGTAATAGAGTTGAAGTTATACTGTAACGAGATAGGTTGTTATTACGTTCTGATATTGGTGCGTATACGCAAAAGTCCGGAATGCCCGGTGCCGGAGAGAACCTGTCCGTTGACTGTGAAATGCGTGCCGACTTGACTGCGGGAATTCACGTATGGGGAGAGTGACGACTATCGTAGTTACACAGATCACTTTTTTGTGTTTTAAAAGGTTAAAATTTACAAAAAAATGGTTGGCAGCATTAACGTATACGTTATAATCGTGTAACATATACGTTATAACTTATAACCACACTTATAATCTAATGTAGGTACATATATTTCGTATACGTTAAAACATTTTTTCCCAACTCTGCTTGATAAATGTAAAATTTTATAATAGTATAACCGTTACAGCCTATTAAAGTCCACCGCTGAAAAAAAGCGTTCCCCACAGATTGCGTCATAAGGTGAATATTTGCAATAGTTTCTACGCTTGGCAAGCTGGTTGGCAAGCGCAGTTTTTATTTTTATATATATATATATATATATATATATGAATATATATGAATTAATTAGAAATCAACAAACCTTACATATCAATGAAGAGTAAATGACTTGGTGTGATTATTTTAGATTATATAATATTAAAAATCTTAATGAGGAGGAAGGCAGATGCTCCTCATATTAGCTAAGGTAAGACACATCAGTTTTATTTTTAAAGCGATTTTTTTCTAATTACTTTAGACATATTAATGTAGTAGATTTCCGCAGAGTAACGCCCATAGGCTATAGAATTTTAAAATTGCAACCTCGTACTTACTTCAGACTCTTTGTAAGTACCAAGTGACGATCTGATGAAATATATAATAAACAGTACCGTCTCTACCATAAGGGCACACGGGGTCCGTGCCCTGGGTCCCTGTCATCACGGGGCCTCCGTGATGAAAGTCATTGGCCTTATTCGCTTACGATATACAATCTTTTTTCTATTTTAGGGAAATATTATCCGACATAAAAATTATAGAGTAAATGAGGGCGTTGTTAGTGACTTTCTGGCAACCCTGAGCAGTAACAAGCCACACATTGCTGAGTTAGCCAGAAAATAGTAGTATTTATAATCTATGAGATAAAAATATCATTTCGTTCTGTTTAATGAAAATAACACTTCAAAAGATTTAACGGCAAATGATTTATTTAATATGATAATTTTCAACCGCAAATATTAGCCCTTACAGCAAATAATAATTGTTACGATCCTTATTTTTAGACAAATTAAGTCTAAATTTTAATGTAATAAATAAAAAGAATACATTTATTGATGTTGTTATAGAATATTTAATATTGCTTTATCTACATAAAATATTTAGCTGTCATTATAATAGGGAGATCACTGACTCTCGTAACACAGGTTTTCTAACCTAGTTTGGGAGTCAGAGGCTTAAATAACATTGTAACAAATTTTAGGTCAAAAGAAAGTTTAGGAAAAAAAACATTAAAGTTAACATTTTCCTAGGAAATTATCGTCTACGCTATGAAATCTGTCAAATATTTTACCTCATTGTAAAGGCCACTTTACCCCTGGCCGCCCTGGAGGCTGAAAAAATCGTGGATGCCCTCGTTAATGACATATTATTTGATTTTTACTAATTAACTATGTAAATATAAGATCATAGCCAAAAATATTTTTGTTTTTCACTTTTTTTTACTTTCCAACAAGGCCCCAAATTCTTGTGTGCCCAACAAGGGCCCCGATATGCCCTAAGACGGCGTTGTATATAAGTTATTGATGAATGAATTTTGCTCAGGATCGTGTTTTGTGACAAACTTTATTTTAGGTCTATGTTCATTAGTAGACATGTGATGGAATGAAATGACGATGGCGATTTTTCGTTAGCAGATATTATTCTTAATCTTCCAACAAATGGTTGTATACTAGTGAATATTTTTTGTTTGGTTATATACTCGTGGAGTTATATTTTAGCCAGTGTCAAGTAATTAAAATTATCCTGTATAATATGTATATTGAAAATTTCTTCACAATATGCCGATGCATCTTATTGAGAAGTTCTTGAGAGATTTTAACGAAAACTTAACCCAACACATAATCGATGACGGCAGTATCTCAAGTTTTAAGATGCAAAAATACATTGAGGATCACATCACATGTGTTCAATAGTGCAGATGCGCAGATACTTATTACACAAAATCGCATTACGTTTACGTTTCAAAACCTACTCCAAAACGTTAATTAAAGGAAAAAACAGAGGCAACATGTCACCGGCGGTCAAATTTCCGCCAAAATTTCTGGTTGTAAAAGGTTGTATAAAATTCTTAATTAAACTTAATACAATGTGGAAAATAAAGCTTTATACACAGCTATAGGCGCTTTTTTTAAATAAAGAAGAATGCTAATTCGTCGAATTAATTAAACATAACAGTGACCGGTCAGTACAAAGCCTTTGCAGCCCTGAGCTCCCACAGGACCACTTACTTCTATTATTAATTCAGCGAACATATCCTCTGAATTAAAGCAGTCACAAATCAAACGAAAACCTTTTTGTTATACGCAATAATTGTTTTTTTCTCGATCACACGGAACTTGGCTAAAGCTTACATTGCCGTGTATTCATTGTTGGTGGTTACGCTTTTCAGGGTTTGAGTGGTATTTAGATGACCCTCGCAAGTGTTTTTTAATCCGTAACGGCCGGCCCGGCAGTTTTGATAGCGCTGGCTATGATATATTGGTTGTGAGGTATCTGGGACAATGGCAGTTCGGAGTGGCGAGCGAAATTCATTTGTGCCGTGTTTTAGCGTTATCAACATTCATTAGTGATATTTGTAATGGAGTTCAGGTTCAGGTGCTGTCGTGTAGTGAATAGAAACCACATTTATTGTAAAAAAATTACATTTATTGTATAATTCATTCATTACAGCGTCCAAACGTCTATTGCTGACTCTATTCTATTCTATTTATAGACCTTAGATCTACTCGTAATTTTTTTACAATTTTGAGTTATTATAAGGAAGATCTTCTGCTTTATTTCCTTTATATATGAAATGGTATTCTCATAGTCGCCACTATACTGCAACAGTATATTACAGATATTATTATTGCTATTACTCTGAGTTTATGATCTGTGCCTTCAGCACAATTGTAGTTTTCTGCCTCGCATAACTTCTTTGTGAAATCGGCTACTATATAATTTATTTATAAAATTTTGAATAAGAAGTATTACTTAAAATGTTTTTCTTTACCGTTGAGTAACCTAAATAAAATTTTAACATAATATATTATATTAACAATGAGGACATTCACGACTTTTTGTGCCACCAGGGCGGCGCCACATGAGGTGTAATATTTTGACAGATTTCATAGTCGGGAAGTTAATTTGTTCGAAAAATGTATAGGTTTATGTTTCTCTCTGTACCATTAGTTATATTTTATATTAATTAGATTAAAAATAAATAAACCAAAGCACAGATATTCATTAAAATAGAAAAAACGAAAAAATTGTTTAAAATGTGCAAACAATTAAAGAACAAACCACTAAGCTTTTGTTTTGTGTATTGCTATAAAACTCTAGAAACTGATAAACTTTTATTTAAAACTATTATATAAACAATTAAATGACACTGTCACAAAAAACTTCACCTCAATGTCAACTAGCGACATCTAGTGAGCGTAAGATTATTTGCCCTCATTACGTTGGTTTCGGCTAGGATCGAACTTTCTTCTTTGCCTATGCTACTGTGGGAGTGATTTGTTCAGCAGGCACTGATTCAAAATTTATGATATGTTTTATATAATGTATCAATCGCGTCGAAATTTTTTGTTTGTTTTTAGAATCAATTTTAACAGCGCCATCTCTCTTTAAATTTATACCTGTAATAAAGATGGTGATTATTTGTGTCTATACATTGTATATTATATTTGTGACAAAAAGAATAAATAACTAATAAGAACATTTTTATAATTGTTAGAATTGTCTGTCTGTTTCTTTATGAACTTATTCGGTATCAAGTAAACATTATTTTTTTCAATGAAAACGCTAAGAAAATTATAAAACTTGTCTTCGCATTACATTTAATCTTTGTTTTATTAAAATCGGTTAATTGTGTCAAAAGATATGATATTTAAAAAAATTGTTTAGAATTAATTCAACGGCGGCATAAAATGTCAGAAAAATAAAATTATTACTGTGTAAAATTACGTTCTATAATAATTTATTTATATACAATACGCAAAGCCTCCAATTTCTCCCTCTTTCGCCCTAAAATACGCCCGCAATGCGTTGCTGTTCATCGAGATTGTCCAACGCATGCGGCATATTACACCAGTGGCGGGTGCCGATTGCTGGGCCCGCGAAACCCAGCCGACACCAAGCTCGCTGGTGGGGATGACGGATGCGAGGGGCTACTAGGTGGTCGAGCAGCACCTCGCGCTCGGCTGGCGGTTCGCATGCTGTCGCGTCCAGCGCCAGCTCCAGACGCGCCCGGCGACTCCAGGCAGCGGCCCTTTGCGCGTTCTATAGAATTCCATCATCCATTTTATTGACGCCATTCAACGGGAGACGCCCAGACCCAGCGCCGTTTCATGGTGAGGTCATGTGCACAAGCGGGCCTTTGCAATTGTTCAACAATTTTCAATTGTTTGATAAACCCGAGCTATTTGTCACTGTTGCGTTTCAAGTTACGGTAGAACGTAACAGTAGTAAGTAAAAAGTCCGAAAGTAACGAGGATGCTGTCAGAGTATAAACTGTTTTATGATGCAGTGGTTTAGCAATGAGTAGCAGCACTGAGGGCTGTGGGTTCAAATCCCGCACAGAACAAGGGTTTATATGGCTTATAAATAATTGTTCCGGGTCTGGATGCGTGTCCTTGTGAATTTTTTGTATTTATCTCCACGATACAGAAAAAAATCCTAGTGTGGAGGTAACGTTTTTTTTAAACGAGAAAGTGAAAGACAAACCCACTACAGATTGAGTCTTTTAAATTAATGTTCACGTCGTACCTTTTTCACCTCGCGTTGATAATATTTACAAAAACGATCCAACGAAACAATTCACTTAATTATTTAAATAAAATTCCTTATTGCGCGAAGTTAATGAAGAGAGTTACCGCACAGCGGGCGGCCGCAAGTTCGGTTTCGGCGGCGTCCGTGACCGGGCCGAATTAATCACCGGCCGACTACCGGCTCCGCCTTACCGTGCTTGTTCCGTGGCAAGTGCAGCCGCTTGATTTATTGCCATTAACAATAAACATGCTCTGTCTACAGAAAAACAAAGAAACTATTTTAGGTTTGTTTGGAAAACGCTAAACTGAAATTATGTACTATTTTACGTGGTAGATCCATTCTGCAGCTATAATACTATATAAGCTATAATAATATATAATAGTTGTAGCACGAATGGGTCGGCTTGACGGGAAAGAACCACGCTCTCACAGAATACCAGTGTTTCATATGGTCAGTGTAAAGAACCGGAGACCCTTTTTATTGGAAACGAGGCATTTCATCTTAGTCCTGTGAGAGCGTGGTCCTTCCCCGGTGGAGCCGACCCAATCGTGCTACAACTATACTACTAATATAATTGCAGCATGGCTCCACCACGTTGTGTGCTCGTTTCTTGCCTTTATTCTATAAAAACACCTATAGAAGAAGGCAAAGAATCATTGCCTAGTGGCAGAGTGTATGGAGTACTTCATTTCGTTCCGTGGGTGTCGTAAGTAGCGACAATGGAATATGTCAGAAAGATCAAATACTTCATTGGGATTGCAATATAACCATCTTGCTTTTATTTATTCATTACAGCCTCTCTAAAGTCCTCTGCTAATCAAAAACTTTTCTTTATAGGATACGGTAACAAACTAGCACACTGTCTACCTGATGGTAAGTGGTTGTTGCGCTCAATAGACATCTACATCCATCATGCATTGCTACCCATGAGGACTAAGATGAAATGTCTCGAGTGTACAAGTTAGATTGTGAATGTGGTCTCTCTTACATAGGTCAAACAAAAAGATCCATAAAAACCCGCGTGAAAGAACATATAGGTGACGTGAAGCACCGACGCTCCGGGAAGTCTGCAGTCTGTGAACATGTTCAAGATCGTCCCCACCATTACATCAGATTTGATAAACCACAAATCCAAAAGCAAAAGAACACCGATTCCTACCAAGAATGATACGCGAGGCTATTGAAATTAAAAAACATCCTAATTTCAATAGAGAAAATGGTTGGGTGCTGCCATCTGCTTGGGATCCTATAATTAACAAAATTAAACCCAAACCCAAGCATACCACTGCAAGACTTCAAGATACTGTAAGTTCGTTTTGCGTAAATCGGACCAAAAATTAATATTCAAAAACTGAAGGTAGCCGGACTAACTATGACATTGGGACGTCAAACATCTCAGTCCCCCCGTGACCATGGTTGCTGTAAAGCACCCGAAACGTCGGGAATTAAAAATAAGTAAAATCAGTTAAATAAACACGATAGAATCCGTAAGTTTTATTCAATGGCGTCCGAATATTGATCCAAAACTTTGAAGCTGTGTGAAGATAATAGAAGTGAAGGACAGTCAAGTTATATATGGAGATGGATTGGCCACATTCATTTCTTTATCATTAAAGTTTGTGACAAAAAGACGAAATTAGTTTGTGTCGCATTTCCAAACTGCACAGAGTTTGACGTATCTTCTATTAAGAATCAAGATGCGTTGTCACCCCTATGGACTCAGATGGAATACCTCGTTTCCGAATAAAAAGTAGTAGTAAAAGAATAAAAAGTGTCTCTAGTTCTCAACACTCACCATACTAAACATTAAGTTGTTATTTTACGCTGGTATTCATTGTATATTATACAATCGTTGGGCGAGTGGTCGTAAACGTGATTAATTTTCATCACCCGGTACCGGGGATTCCAACCCGTACCGGGTTGGAATCCCCGGTACCGGGTCAAAGTTAGTCATTGAGTTTTCTGTCAAGAAATTTTCAGCAGCAGCCCGGAGTCAGGAAGTTGGCGGCGTTTCATACCAATGCCTCGAAAGCACGTAAACCATTGCACCTGACCTCTATTCGGTTGGATTATGAAAGTGACGGAATAGAGAGTGCACCTGTGTTACGCACTAACCTGTGGTATACACTCGTGTCCTGCGCAGCCGTCGTATTCTCCGTTGAGAACGGCTACCTTCGACAAAACACGGTCTTGAGGACATTATTATTCATTGTATGCATCTGTATAATAATAATTTAAGTGACAGTTTTTTTTAAATTAACTAGAATTTAGTTAACTTATTTGACGAGACACGTCAGTTATTAAAAAGCTATCACTGCTTACGTAATAAGACGTTAATCAATGACCGATCTATTCCCTATAAATGTATACATATAAATAAAATGTGGACTGTATGTCATTAAAATAGAAATAACTGGATATTGTTGAGCTTCGGGGGTTATTTACATACTGATAAGGTGATAAGACATAAACCAATCTTTTTAATCCAGTGTGTCCATTCGGGATAGTCTTCGGAATGGTTGAACCAATTGAAAGTATACGAAAAGATAGAGCGCAGTGCTGTTTGGGTTTTAGGCTGCATTTTATTCAAAAAACTTTAAATATTTTAAAAAAAAAACGAAAAACTTAAAATACGATCTTTGATTTCCGTTACCGTTACAGCCTATCAAAGCCCAAAATAGGGCTCCCTCTTTAGATTGCCTTATATTGTTAGTCGTTATTACGAGGAACTGCTCGTAGGAACATACTGCTGCCCATCTCCTGATTTGTTTCCTTCTGACGCTTGTCACGACACCTGCAGGATGACATGGGCTAGTGGATATTCTTACACTGCTATCTTCTTCTACATCTTTCTTTATCTATGTGGCGTTATTCAAGTTGAAGATAAACTTAGTTTATCTTCATCAATCTTCGATCTAAATAAAGCCATATTAAAAGATCCTATCCATGCGGAGTCGGAACGGATAGCTAGTTATTTATAATCTCCGAACGGAATAATTAATCTTTCTCCATCTTCATGTCTTAAAGTCTTATAATTATAAAGTCGCGAGCTGTACTTGTCAATTTCAATAAGATTATGAATTTAGATATGGGACTAATCACACTGATAACGTTGCAAGAACCTTTAGCATAATAGTCGTGTCCTTAAGTTATACGAGCCGCTCCTTCAGCTCCACGTTACGGTAAAGGGCGGTAAATTTGTTAAACAATGCTATTTCAACTGCCTTCCATTACTGTTATGAACCGAACCCCCTAGGCATTTCGTTCACAGATAACTTCCTACTGTGTACAACAAGACTGTGTTTTATAAAATGATGTGTAAAATAGAGGCATGAAAGAATAGAATTGTATAGATAAGAATTTTTTTTTAACCAAGCATAATATTGCACGATATTTTATCCTACAGTATTAATTTTATAAATTAATACTGTAGGAAATATTATATTGTTAATATTTTACGTTAAATATTAAGAGTGGTCGTAAACGCTGTTGGCGATCATGAGGTCCCGGGTTCGAATCCCGGGTCGGACCAAAATCAGTTTTTGGTTTTTTTGTCAAAAAATTCTTAGCAACAGGCTATGAGATAGGCTATGAACGTGAGGAAATAGAGAGTGCACCGGTGCATGCGCATACACTCGTGCTCTATGATCCTGTCTTGTGCAGGTGGCAATGGCCGCCATGACTGAAATTCGCTCTGGAAGACTGGAGGATTATTATAACGTTTAAACACCTGTATGAAAAGTTTACAATTAAGAAGAAATGCTGGTGGCAAGACATTTAAAGAATAAGGTTTATAAATAGATCCATTGAACTAGAATCCTAAATTAGATGTTTGTTTCATTTTTTTAAATATGGCGGTATAATTTTTTTTATAGAAGTGAAATGGCAAACGAACCTACAGTCCGCCGGATGGTAACGACTACTGCGGTCATCTTCAAATAATGGAAACCTATAGCAAACTTCAAACAAGGAAGGCTAAAGATACACTACCAACTCTAAAGATTAAGTTGGACGTACCGTATAGTGGCGGTGTATCATGTGGTGGCACATCGTCATCTCGACGGTCTTGCAGGGGGATAATGAAACAAGGCTTTCAGCAATATCTTGCTGAAAACAACTCAAAGTTATAACGAACTACAGTTGCCAACCCGTTTGCCAAGCGTAGCAACTATGGCAAAATCTCCCCGCGATGCAACCTATGCGGGAGGCATATGTTCAGCAGTGGATTTTTGTAGACTGTAATAGATGGTGAGAGTGGAAGTGAGTACGCCTCACATGAGGACTAAGTGGAATTCTCCACAACCTATAATTATCCTGGCACTCTACATACATCCTTCCACTGCTACTGAGTGCCAGAAACAGCTGAGAGGGTTGTAGCTACCTAGGCGAACTCCTAAACAGGAACGGAGTCACCTAAAATACTTCTATTATAGTATATAAAAGTCCACTGCTGAACTTAGGTCTTCCCTCGTAGGGGAGACTTTGCCACCGTTGCCACGCTTGGAGTGCGGGTTGGCAGCCGCAGTTTTTAATAATTTGAGTTGTAATCAGGAAGATGCTGCAGCCCATACCTATTATGTTTTAGTTTCCCTTCCACTGAACTAGTGAATTTTAGTTATTTTAGAAAGATCCAAGTTTTTAGGGTTCCGTAGTCAACTAGGAACCCTTATAGTTTCGCCATGTCTGTCTGTCCGTCTGTCCGTCCTCGCTTAATCTCTGTGACCGTTAGCACTAGAAAGCTAAAATTTGGTACTAATATGTGTATCAATCACGCCGACAAAGTAGTAAAATAAAAATTGGAAAAAAATATTTTATTAGGGTAGCTCCCCTATATGTGAAGTGGGAAGTGATTTTTTTTTTAATTTCAATCCTAACGTGTGATACATTGTTAGAAAGGTATTTAAAAATGAATAGGGGTTTACTCAAATCATTTTTTGATAATGTCAATAATTTCGGAAATAATCGCTCCAAAAGTAAAAAACAATGTGTCCCCCCCCTCTAACTTTTGAACCAGAGACCAGAGGTTTAGAAAATATGAAAAAAATCTGAAAAGTAGAACTTTATAAGAACTTTCTAGGAAAATCATTTTGAACTTGGATGGAAACAGTTTTTGTACAAAAAAGACAAAAAGTTGTACAAAATAAATTCTGGACTTAGTTTGTAGTATAATCGTATTGTTTCTTATATTGATTCATAAGAGTATATCATTGTCATCTTATCCAAACTCTAGTTTATTATGCAAGCATTTTTTTTAATTCGTTTACATATTTTATTATCTTGAACGTATCTTTTTTCAAACAAAAAAAAAGAATTATTAAAATCGGTTCTCGCAATCCAAAATTACCACAGAAAACTTCTGGCACGTCTATGTATTAATTAGTAACCCAATTCCCCGAGAGATGGCGCTGTAGGTACTTATTACATTGGGTCGGGTATTATCGAATTGTTCGGTTGGTCTCTCCTTGGCATCGCCTGTCGCGGAGCGTGCAATGTTGCACGCTCCATGTTCGCGCACGTACCCACTACCGGGAGCAGTTGCAGGAGCGCGGAGCGCTGCTGGAGCGCGAACATAATGGATACCCACCTTTAAACTCATAAGTGGGAACACTTATTGTGACGGACGGGAAACTACGGAACCCTACACTGAGCGTGGCCCGACATGCTCTTGGCTGGTTTTTTAGTGTTCTTTGAAATCGTTCAACAATACTGGCCTTTATGTCAGGATTGTTAGTGGTATAGTAATTAATCTTTTTGGATTTAAAGTATTTTTGTACATCTTTTGAAACAAATTCTGTACCTTTATCAGATTGTATGTGAGTAGGTGTTAAATTACTTTCAGTAAATATACTCTCAAAATATTTTTTATGGGTTTCTGAGTTTTTCTTTTTCATTGGTCTTGCAAAAGCATATTTACTAAATACATCAATAACACAAAGTATATACTTGAAACCATCATTATATTGAGAATAAGTTCGCATATCACTTAAATCAGCTTGCCACAGTTCATTAATATTTGATAGAATGTACCTATTATGCGGGAATTTTTTTCGAATGGGTTTATGTAATGTGTACGTTTCTTGTGATTTTAACCATTCCTTTACTTGCTTTTTATTCATTTTAGCCTTCATGGCTTTTGATAATTTATCAATACTACCAAAACCAGCGGGATAAGATGGATCATAATAAATCCTGTTAATTTCTTCTAGTACGGGGTCCATTTTTCCCACTCAAGCCTTTTACGTATTTTAGTTGTAGACTTTTTATCTCTACTGCTCGGTGTAGAAAACTCTTGAAATTCAATCTCAGAGGGTTTGTTCAGATCTTTTGCTTGAAGTTGGTTAATAAACTCACATCTCTTTGGATTTCCAATATGAGTAAGTGGTACTTTAATATCTTTTAATGCTTCAGCAAATCTATCCCACCCTACTGGATCACTTCTTTTTAAAGGTCTTAGTGAATCATTTATTAAATCAACGATATTACTTCCAGGAATTTTTTCATTATCAATTATGACTGTACCTTCATTATCCCAATTTATTTTACCTTTACTTGTTTCAACTAAGTTTAATAATAACTGTCCTTTTTTAGGGTTCCGTAGTCAACTAGGGACCCTTATAGTTTCGCCATGTCTGTCTGTCCGTCTGTCCGTCCTCGCTTAATCTCTGTGACCGTTAGCACTAGAAAGCTGAAATTTGGTACCAATATGTATATCAATCACGCCGACAAAGTGGTAAAATAAAAATTGGAAAAAAATATTTTATTAGGGTAGCTCCCCTATATGTAAAGTGGGAAGTGATTTTTTTTTAATTTCAATCCTAACGTGTGATATATTGTTAGAAAGGTATTTAAAAATGAATAGGGGTTTACTCAAATCATTTTTTGATAATGTCAATAATTTCGGAAATAATCGCTCCAAAAGTAAAAAACAATGTGTCCCCCCCCTCTAACTTTTGAACCAGAGACCAGAGGTTTAGAAAATATGAAAAAAATCTGAAAAGTAGAACTTTATAAGAACTTTCTAGGAAAATCATTTTGAACTTGGATGGAAACAGTTTTTGTACAAAAAAGACAAAAAGTTGTACAAAATAAATTCTGGACTTAGTTTGTAGTATAATCGTATTGTTTCTTATATTGGTTCATAAGAGTATATCATTGTCATCTTATCCAAACTCTAGTTTATTATGCAAGCATTTTTTTTAATTCGTTTACATATTTTATTATCTTGAACGTATCTTTTTTCAAACAAAAAAAAAAGAATTATTAAAATCGGTTCTCGCAATCCAAAATTACCACAGAAAACTTCTGGCACGTCTATGTATTAATTAGTAACCCAATTCCCCGAGAGATGGCGCTGTAGGTACTTATTACATTGGGTCGGGTATTATCGAATTGTTCGGTTGGTCTCTCCTTGGCATCGCCTGTCGCGGAGCGTGCAATGTTGCACGCTCCATGTTCGCGCACGTACCCACTACCGGGAGCAGTTGCAGGAGCGCGGAGCGCTGCTGGAGCGCGAACATAATGGATACCCACCTTTAAACTCATAAGTGGGAACACTTATTGTGACGGACGGGAAACTACGGAACCCTACACTGAGCGTGGCCCGACATGCTCTTGGCTGGTTTTTTAGTGTTCTTTGAAATCGTTCAACAATACTGGCCTTTATGTCAGGATTGTTAGTGGTATAGTAATTAATCTTTTTGGATTTAAAGTATTTTTGTACATCTTTTGAAACAAATTCTGTACCTTTATCAGATTGTATGTGAGTAGGTGTTAAATTACTTTCAGTAAATATACTCTCAAAACATTTTTTATGGGTTTCTGAGTTTTTCTTTTTCATTGGTCTTGCAAAAGCATATTTAGTAAATACATCAATAACACAAAGTATATACTTGAAACCATCATTATATTGAGAATAAGTTCGCATATCACTTAAATCAGCTTGCCACAGTTCATTAATATTTGATAGAATGTACCTATTACGCGGGAATTTTTTTCGAATGGGTTTATGTAATGTGTACGTTTCTTGTGATTTTAACCATTCCTTTACTTGCTTTTTATTCATTTTAGCCTTCATGGCTTTTGATAATTTATCAATACTACCAAAACCAGCGGGATAAGATGGATCATAATAAATCCTGTTAATTTCTTCTAGTACGCGGTCCATTTTTCCCACTCAAGCCTTTTACGTATTTTAGTTGTAGACTTTTTATCTCTACTGCTCGGTGTAGAAAACTCTTGAAATTCAATCTCAGAGGGTTTGTTCAGATCTTTTGCTTGAAGTTGGTTAATAAACTCACATCTCTTTGGATTTCCAATATAAGTAAGTGGTACTTTAATATCTTTTAATGCTTCAGCAAATCTATCCCACCCTACTGGATCACTTCTTTTTAAAGGTCTTAGTGAATCATTTATTAAATCAACGATATTACTTCCAGGAATTTTTTCATTATCAATTATGACTGTACCTTCATTATCCCAATTTATTTTACCTTTACTTGTTTCAACTAAGTTTAATAATAACTGTCCTTTTTTAGGGTTCCGTAGTCAACTAGGGACCCTTATAGTTTCGCCATGTCTGTCTGTCCGTCTGTCCGTCCTCGCTTAATCTCTGTGACCGTTAGCACTAGAAAGCTGAAATTTGGTACCAATATGTATATCAATCACGCCGACAAAGTGGTAAAATAAAAATTGGAAAAAAATGTTTTATTAGGGTAGCCCCCCTATATGTAAAGTGGGAAATGATTTTTTTTTAATTTCAACCCTTTCGTGTGATATATTGTTGGAAAGGTATTTAAAAATGAATAGGGGTTTATTAAAATCATTTTTTGATAATGTCAATAATTTCAGAAATAATCGCTCCAAAAGTAAAAAACAATGTGTCCCCCCCCCCTCTAACTTTTGAACCATAGGTTTAGAAAATATGAAAAAAATCTGAAAGATAGAACTTTATAAGGACTTTCTAGGAAAATCATTTTGAACCTGGATGGAAACAGTTTTTGTACAAAAAAGACAAAAAGTTGTACAAAATAATTTCTGGACTAAGTTTGTAGTATAATCGTTTAAGCAAGCATTTTTTTTAACTTCGTTTACATATTTTATTATCCTGATCGTATCTTTTTTCAAACAAAAAAAAGAATTATTAAAATCGGTTCTCGCAATCCAAAATTACCACCGAAAACTTCTGGCACGTCTATGTATTAATTAGCAACCCAATTCCCCGAGAGATGGCGCTGTAGGTACTTATTACATTGTGTCGGGTATTATCGAATTGTTCGGTTGGTCTCTCCTTGGCATCGCCTGCCGCGGAGCGTGCAATGTTGCACGCTCCATGTTCGCGCACGTACCCACTACCGGGAGTAGTTGCAGGAGCGCGAACGTAATGGATACCCACCTTTAAACTCATAAGTGGGAACACTTATTGTGACGGACGGGAAACTACGGAACCCTACACTGAGCGTGGCCCGACACGCTCTTGGCTGGTTTTTTTAAAATAATTAATAATTAAAAAAATTAGGAACATGGTAGGGGTTGATATATGTATACATTGTATCGTTAAAAATATTGGTTCTAGTGTAATTATTAAGGAAGAAAACAGGAATAAATTAGTATGGACTAAATATCCGAGTATCCAATAAAGTCTCTTGCAATTAATTACTCTGTGACCAAACAAAAGGAAATGATGTATGACAACTTCCGTTAATTAGCCCCGAGGGTGCAGTGCGACTTTTCGCCGGCACGCTTTATACCCTGTTCACATATCAGCGAAAGAATCTCTAGTTTTGTAGAGGTATTCCGTATGGTTTTAATATTTCCCTTATATAAGTTGTGAATTACTAGCGACTCGCACCCTGCTACGCCTGAATAATATATATTAATGTGGCGTTATTAAGACACAACAATCAAAGACCATTCATTGGATCAACTTGTGGTATTATTTCAAAAAATTGACAAGATTTTTCGTATATAATATAACCTAAATACCTCCTCCATTTTAAATCTATTATTGTTTTAATTATTACATTACAGTATTAAATGAAATATAAACAATATTAAAAACTACAACAAAGAAACAACACTAGTAGCTAGTAGCACAAACGGGTCAACTCTTCTTGGGCAAAACCACGCTTTCACAAAATACCAGCGTAAGATAGCATCATAACCCTGCTCTGTTTCGTATGGTGAGTGTAGAACCGGGCACCCTTTTTTCTGGAAACGAGGCATTCCATCTTATGCCTCCGGGTTGACAACGCATCGGCATTTTTAAGTTCTCGTTTGTTACCCTTAATCAATAAAAGAAAAACCTTTGCTAGAATATCATGTTTCCTAGCGATAAGTACAATTTTTTATTCATCACAATATACCTTCCAAATTAAGTGGTAATGTTCCTCTAACGATTACATTCTCATTTCCAGTTGTATTGTTGCCTGATGGAAAATTTTATTAAGCTATTATCAGATGGCTGCCCGTGTTATCCCCCTCCCCCCACCTATGTCCTCAGTCCCGGCGCGTTTAGAATAAGAAAGCTATCAACGCGGCATTGGCACGTGTTGAGAGCTCGGTTCCGAGGCACAATAAAAGTAGAACCTTTAGCAAGAGAACAATGAATCAATTTTTCGTTTAATGAAGGAATAGTCTTGAGAATATTTCTAAAATTTTAACATTCGTCTATGGAATCTCTTCTTCTTCTTTCTTCCTTATCATATATATTTCGTAGCAGGTCACGTCCACTGCGCTGGTGGAAATAAGCAATTTGTTTTTGTTTGTTTTGTTTAATTGTCTCGTTTGATACCCTGTTCCCCATCTGTGACATAGTTTTTTATTTAAGAATATTTTATAGTTAACGATCTCAAAATTGATTAGGTTGGATACTCGTGAATAATAAAATGTTAACACACATAAACACTTCCATCCCGTCCCCAATTGCCTGATGTCTAACAGCTTAGTTATTCTTACTTAACTCTTATTTGATTAGCCATACACATAATGATTTCTTATATTTACGCGAACACTATACATTGATTAAAACTACTTTTACGGATTTTATCACGTTTTATTTATTTTATTTTTAATACCCGACGTTTCCCCTTGTGACCATGGGTGTTGGAAACACCCGAAACGTCTGGTATTAAAAATAAAATAACTAAAACGCGATAAAATTCGTAAAAGTAGTTTTAATCGACAGCCATCACACAGTCTGTTTCTCCTGATGACGCCTCGTTTAGAGGTGAGACATGCGTCGTGTTATCGATGGGTGGTGTACTGTTCCTAGTGTAGCGGTATTGGTATTAGGGATGGCTGTGATAGAGCACACATTTACGAAAGGGAGGGATGTGCTTTTCAAACTACCTAAGACACATCTTGACACCTTATAATTTTTACGTGGAGCTCAACTAAATAATTTCAATATTATTAATATTATAAACACATAGTTGTATATTTCATAGTTACTTATGTGTATAGGTGATGCGTTTCTTTGCTAACTCTCTGTCCGGGCTGGTTCTGTACTTTTCTATTATATATATATATATATATATATATATATATATATATATATATATATATATATATATATATATATATATATATATATATATATATATATATATATATATATATATAAATATTTAAGTAGGAGTGCGTGCATCTCTCCTGTGTCCTGTATCTCTGTCGGAAGAGTATAAAGAGTCAGAACAAAAACAGACTGTGAGGCAATCTATTTAAGTTTAACCTAAGTAGTGAGGCCTGCTGTACCCAGCGGATGTTAGTTGATTGTTTGTTGGTTACGTACCACTTATAATAAGTGGAATGTACTATTATTTTTCATATAGCCATTCCCATTTTATATTATTAATCAATCAAACAATATCCTAAAATTTAACGATTCCTATTTGACTGAGTGTTCGGTTGCTGCGCTGCAAGTCTGGAGTTCAAATCTTACACGAGAGCAGTCAATTACAAATAATTATTTCGCACCCGAGTTGCGCCTTGGAAAACAAATGAAAAATTCTTACATTGGGCTACAAATACGGCAACGGCATTATTAAATAAACTCACTCAAACGACAGATTCACCAATTTTTGTACCGGGTAGCGTCTTATAAATGCAAAGTAAACAGCGATAGGCCGTTACCCATCGAGATTATGCTGGATAAATTGTCGTTTACGACGATCATACCTCATTTGACCCCTCGACTGCTGGTACGCGACAGCTAAACGGAGATTTCAAGTTATAAACAGATGTGATCATCTCACCAGTAACGTTGAATCACTGATACGTGATTCCTATATTAATGAAATGATAAGTTGATCGTTACGATCCAGTTTATTATATACGAAGTGCATTTGTAAACGTTTTAACACGCATGATCAATGCGTGTTTTTTAATTTTTTAAAACTCATATTATTATTTATACCAAACCTTTTCATCGAAAACAAATGACAAATCAAAATAAAATTAATTTTAAAAAGGGCAGAGGAGTTATAGCAATTACGTTAATAATTTGTAAACTAACAAAGGTAACTTTAAAATAAAATAGGTACTTCGTATTTTATTCTAAATTACCTTACGTATGTTGTGATCCATTATATAAGAAGGATATTGTAAAGTTTATTTTAAACTTATTGCTAAACGAATGCTTTGTCATGAAACGGTTTTGTAGTTCCAATTTTTAAAAACAATAATAAAGAAGGAACTTAACAGTTCGTCTGTAGACTGTAGAGTATGTTATTTTTGTATTTTTTTATATTTTATTTTGTAGAAGTGAATCGACCATGCTGCTCACCTGGTGGTAAGTGTCGACTAACGCCTATGAACAGCTGCAAAATCTGGGCAATTGCAAGTGCTTTGCGAGCCTTTTAAAAATAAGTAGGCCATTATTTGAAGGTACCTAGGAATAAAACTCCAGAAGCGACAGAGGGAAACTGAACCAAGAGATGGAAAGGAGTATATTCCCACTATTAGCTGCATAAAAATAACGAACTGTGCTTACCCGCTTGCCAAGCGTGGCAACTGTGGCAAATGTCCCCCTTATGAAGAAATCTATAGGGGAGGCATAGGGTCAGTAGTATACTTTTATAGAGTGCAATGGATAATGGATGGCGGAATCTGTGAAACTAGTTCTTTTTTAAATGCTAAGCCTTAATTTTTTAAGTATTTCAAAAAAAAAATATTACCACAACCTTTAAGAATTTTCGAATTTGTTTCAAATAATAGCATATTAAGATAAATATATAATATAAAAAAAAAACCTTTACATTTTCTGACATACTTGGCCTTTTAGTGACGCAAAGACGAGCTTTGACAATTATTTAAAGGAATAATATGCATATGACGAAGACCTTTATGCGATAAATATTGAATATAATATTTTTGTAAGAAAATTATTCCAATAGGTTTTATGTAGTTCATTTAAGCATGGCGGAAATTCGTAAAATAAGGGGCAGATATACGTATTAAATATACTTTTGCCAAATGTTAATCTTAGTAATAACAGTACCCTTTTATTGTCAAATTTTAGAAAATGTTTTGCATTTCTTTTACAAGGAATAGGATTTCAAAGTGTCCATTCGTTAGGTTAAGCTACGTATTCCCGAATTTCCCTATAAATTCGATAAAGTGGAAAACACCGATAATGGACGGCTAAATCCGGCAAAGCCGCGCCCTCGTCGAGATTGCGTCGACTTTAAACCCCGTATTTCTTAGTCAGTATAACCACGAGACTTCTAAACATATACTGCCACTCCTAAACTGCATAATATTACTTGGGGCGAAGGAATAAGAGTTGAAATCGTGTGGAGAAGGCACCTTACTGAGGTGTATAACAAAAGCCGGCTTTTCAATGGTCCCATTAGGTAAACTGAATCGTTTCCGTTTAGAATCTAAGACTTTCAGATTTTCAGATTAGTGTTTTTTAAAAACTATTTATTATTTGTTAAACTCCTGTTAATTACTTCAAGCAATATTAAAATGCTTGTGTTACGAATGTTTTACATATCAATCAAATGGCAGATTCGATCCCACGACTTTTAGAATTTGCTTAGCCGTTAACTATTAGGCTACTGTCGCTACCTTATTCTGGCTTATTTACATAGCATCTCTCGGGTTCAGGTTATTAATATACTTTCTTATATTCAGTGGAATTTATACTAACAACTAACCATGTGTCAATCGTGACCGATTCGGTTGTTTGGTGGATTGCAATCATTTGTTTTGAACGATCCGGTTTAACAAATCACAAACAATTGACAGGACCACGGTAATATTTGTAGATAAAATTACCGTGACAGAACCATTGTAAACTTTTCGTATTTAAAATATTTAATTTTATTGGAAACCGTCGTACAAAAGTATCCACTACTCCATAGCACCCCGTGGGTGTCGTAAGAGTCGAAAGGGGGAAACTAAACCAGGAGGTAGCATCTTCCTGGTAGCAGCTGTATGAAAAACAAAACTATGGTGCATACCCGATTTTCAAGAGTGGTGACTATGGCCGGTACTGAACGTTGGCCTCCACCATATATCGTCCTTATGACGCAATATATGGTGGAGGCCAACGTTCAGTTCGACTTTTGATAGCCCTGATAGATGTAGGTGTCTATGGGTAACATCTCCCTTGTATACTCAGAGGACTGTGTGCAGGTGTTTTACCCTTACTTGTATAAAAATGCACACACCATAATATGTTTTAGAATTAACATAAAATATTTACCGAAGCAAACTTTTGTCGTAACTTCTAAAAGCCCCATCGTTAGGCAGTGATTTCGGACTTGAACCTACTATCCACGGATTTTGTAAATAGAAGCGAGGACACAGTCTGCACTTAATAACGAAATGGTTCTGGTTATAAATCTGAGGAGTTTCTAGTTTATTGCGTATTAAGTTATACTCAATTTAGGTACATAAATTCGGTTTTAAAGAACTTGTTTCCATACTATATGTATGTAGTGTTATAATTTTTTTTTCATTATTAATAACAGCCCTTCACAGGTCCACTGCTAAGCACAGGCCTCCCCCTAGGACCCCCCGAATAGCCCTCCTCCACCTTGTCGTGGTTGGAGCGGGGGGGGGGGGGCTTAGTAGCCGTGGCTTAGCCGCTCACCGCGGTGAACAAAGAGGAACTCACAAGGCAGGTCGGAGGTGAAGGGCCGGCCCGGGGTGGCCACTCCGAGTGGGTTTGGCGAGTCAACTTCGGATGTGTGCTGGTGGGCTGCGGCTAGAGGGGTGTCCTCTTTCCCTACCGCTGCAGCCGAGATGGAAGCACGAAAGAAGAGGAGTGTTGTATGGCGATGCGCCACTCGCCCTATGCTCCACGACTCAAGATCTGCCGCTGGAGTCAAGAAGGCTAGTGCTTCTAAGTGCTCGTTTTCCCTGGCCCCCTGGCCTTCGCGTATCGGACACGGGGGTGAGCGTTGCGCAGGTGTAGGTGAAGGCCGTGGAGGAGGGCGCACCATGTGTTCTGGTGTGCCTTACCTGAGAAGGAGAAGGGGGAGGAATAGTCCTCTTCCGAAAAGGTGCCGCCATGGGGCAGCCGGCGCTGATGTGTGCGAAAGCGTTCCCGTGAGCCTGCCAGTACGCAACGAAGGTTAAACATCATGGGGTTTACGTCGGTGCGAGTCCGACATAACCCGTCCTTGTCCCCGCGAGGTGGGTATGCGTAGGCATTTCCCCATATAAAAAGGCCTCCCCAAAGGAATGCCACAAAGCACGATCGTGAGCCACCTGTATCCATCGACTACCTGCACATCTTAATAGGTCGTTACTCCATCTAGTGGAGGGGACCGCCTTACACTTCATCTACCGTTACGAGGCTGCCGCTCGAGAACCTTCTTTCCCATAAGTGGTCGGTTCTTCAAGCTACATGACGAGCCTATTGCTTTTTAGCTTACTAATCCGAAACGATTCTATTAATTACGGGTATTCACTTCCCTTTCCCTTTTCCGTAGGTGTCATTAAAATACACTAATAAATATGTACACAACTTATCGCATACCTTGGGGGAGGCCTATGTTCAGCAATGAACTTGTGAAGGGTTGGAATTGCAACCAATAGATGGGAAAATAACTATTCAAAAGATTTGGTCCTGAAATATTTAAGTTTGTAGGAAGAATCTATAGCTCGAAAAGAGATTCTCTGGTGGCAGCACCGTAGGGCCGATTTGTATTGGCATGCATTTTTATAAAGTGGTAATTGACGAAATTGATAAATTTGGTTTTAGGAACATGCTAATTAAGTGTTGACGGCTCCTTGGCGCAATGACTTAACAATGAGTTGCGGCGCTGAGGGCCGCAGGTCCGAATCCCGCATGGATCAAGTATTTCTATGGCCGACAAATAATTATTCCGGGTCTGGGTGTTGGTCCTTGTAAAATTTACGTATGTAAACTGATTCCATGATATAGGGGAACATCATAATATAGGGGTAACGTCTATTTAAAAAAATCGACCAGCAATTATACTGCAAAATAGTATACTGCACTAAAATTCACCATAGATTCTCTCATGGAGAGGGTTTTACCACAGTTGCCACGCTTAGCAGGCGGGTTTCCAACTGCATATTTAACAATTTACAGTTATTATCAGGAAGATCCCACTGCCCATCTCCTGGTTTCGCTCTGTTGCCTCTTACGCCATCCACGAGACGATTTGGGTAGCAGATTCTTTTATAGAAAATATTCTTACGGTAGTACACGGCAGAAGATGTTCTTAAACCGCCACTACACGGCTAATGTTCTAATATGTCCTCGATGATTTGAAGTTTATCCTGCAGTCTATCTTGTCACACTTCATGACAAAACTCATGACACCATACAACATATTCTTCGCAATCTGGTCGCTTTTTAGTCTACCGCGTTTTACCAGGAGTTTACTTCGTTTACCAACGGCAATTTTGCCAGACCGGTGCGACTTAGGGATTTCTCATTTTACTTTTTAAAGGCATTTCATTTCAGTTGCAGGTGACAATGGGTAGCGGTAGTCACTTGCCATCGGGTGAACCGCATGCTCGTTAGCCATTTTTTCTATTAAGAAAACAGATAATATTTCTTTTGATCATCATTCAAGAGAACCGGAGACCCTTTTTACTGAAAATGAGTATTCCCGTTCTCAATCCTCGGGGATTTTCCTCACTTTTTGATTCTTAAATGACGGTAAGTGTAGATGTCTGTGGTTACAGCATTTACCATCAAGTGGACTATGTGCTCGTTTGTAACTCTTATTCTATAAAAAAAATCGGTTTATGGGGCTGGCATATTCCTTCGAGACAAAAATAACTAAATTGATAAAAAAAACCATTCGATACAACTGTGACTTAAATACCAAGTCTGCTAACAAACAAACCGTACTCGTACATTTCAGCTAGATAATTCCATTTACCATATGAATGGGGAGCACGCCGGTACTCTGCGCCGACTATCAATTTTATTCTCCATTGCTTTGTAAGTGTAGATTATAAACGGAACTATGATATCTAAAAGCCATAATGTTATTGAATTTTCGTGTATGTGAGATACCGTAATATTTATTCCATTTTAGATATATATTTTTATCTTAGTACCTAGACACTTTGTTTTAAAAACCTATAGTATTTCATTTACAATATTGTGATTTGAATGTTGTGCCTATGATTAAAGCTAAAGCTTATTTTGTTCTATATTGATTTAAAGTTATTCATAATATATAAACAGTTTTTTTTTACTTTTTCGTAAAATTATTTATTTATAAATAATAATAAATAAATTTTTATTTATTTATATTTATGTAAACAAAGTGGTAGAACTTGTTTTCTGTCTAGAAGTCGATCTGGGTAGTTATATTAGCTATACTGGGTACCCAGTATAGCTAATATAACTACAGGCTGTAGCTTTCTTTGATTAAAGTTGATTAACAGTAATTCGTGAGTGCAGCAGTCACACCATCAGGACTGAGAGTTCGTCTGTGAATAAAAAATTTTTTTTGGTAAAATTTGTTTGTAGTAAGGTTTATATTGTTACTTCAGCTGCGAAACTCTAAAGGTTTTGGTTATTTAAAAATAATAATAGTAATTACTAAAACTAAACTAAAATGTATTCCTTTTCTCTCACAAATTTAGAAATAAACAAAACGTACAGCTGAATATAAATTTGCTGAAATCAACTTGTGAGAGATTTTTTATACGTGGCATGCTGCAGTTATATGTAGTATAGTTGTAGCACGAACAGGTACGCCCGACCGGGGAAGGAATACGGCCTCACAGAATACCAGCGTAAAAAAGTAGATTAATGCTACTGTGTTTCATACGGTGAGTGTAAAGAACCGGAGAACCTTTTTACTGGAAACGAGGCATTCCATCTTAGTCCTCATGGGTGACAACGCATCTGCATTTTAATTCGTAATCGAGGATGGATGTAGATGTCTATGGGCCATAGCAACCACTTACCATCAGGTAGACTGAGGACTCTTTGTCACCCTATCCTATAAACAAAGACTGTAGTTTATATTAGGATTCCCTATATGAAAAACCACCAGCACCTGTGTGTGTGTGTGTGTGTGTGTGTGTGTGTGTGTGTGTGCGTGCGTGCGAGCGCGCGTGCGTGCGTGCATGCGGGCGGGCGGGCGTGCGTGCGTGCGTGCGTGCGTGCGTGCGTGCGTGTGTGTGTGTGTGTGTGTGTGTGTGTGTGTGTGTGAGAGAGAGAGAGGGGTATATAGTGTGGCGTAGTTTAAACGCTATGATATATCGTCAAGCTTTAAGCTTTCATCATCCCGATAAAGAAATTTATGATCTATAGTACCAGACATCTCGCAACTTAGAAGCTGCTAGCCGACGCCAGTTTGAATATTTCACGCTTGGCGCCAGATAGCGTAGAAAAATTATTTTATATAAAATTTCAATTCTGTTTAATTTTTTACAGGTACGTGTTACGGCTATGAACCGGCGACCCATCAATTTGAGCAAGGTAAAGCCCTTGTCACATTTGCCGAAGCGCTGCATTTAGCCGAATGCGCCCGACTTTAGTAACCGATAGAACATACAGCAGTATGGTTGCCTCGAAAATGATTTCAATTAAAAGTTAGAAGTGAGAAGTTAGAAACCAAGATAACTATATCATATCCTCCAGACCGAATTATAGTGATTATATGTATAAATAGAGTGATTTTGGTTCAGATATTGGTATTAGAAAGTATGGATATATGTACATTTGATACAGTATTTTCTTTTACTTAAGCCAGTGCTTGACCACCATCTCACCTGGCGGTTAGTGCTGATGAAGCCGGAGTTGGTGGATCGCACTGCCCTAGCGCAGCAAAAGGCTATACACTCTTGCCTTGAAGACCCCCCGGTTGTATTCGAACGGAAAGACAGACGCCGACATATTTATATATTAGTTATTAATTTGTACATGTATTTATTTTATTATAATTTTGTAAATGAAATTGTAATATGACATTAATAAAACCAAATTTTCTTGTCGGTTGTTCTGCGATGTCTTGTTTTTGCATACCGTATCAGATTTTAATGTTTATAATATCCTGAAATAAGCTTAAATTGAATAAAATGAATTGGATTTTAATTTAACCTTCAAAAAAAAACAAACATACTCGTACTTATGGTTAAAAGGTCAGTCAAGTTCAAGCTATCGTCATGCAAATTAAGTTCCGTTTTATTGCAGAATGTCTTCCCGTATGTTTTAAAATCATTCTGCTGAGAGCAACTCTCAGCAAGCCCAGTAACAATGGCTGAGGTTGCAGATTTAAGCTAGTGTTGAATTTAGAACACAGATTTTATAAAATTATTTCCTAGATACGATTGTGTTGTTAAATAAACCTTTTTAACAGTTCCGTTGTCCCATTTTCACACACAATAGTAAGACAATAACAATGAACTATATGTAGTACACTGGACAGCGAATGGGTTAAAACATTTTGAATGATACAGATGTAGTTTACGTCTCAATCCAATGAAAAATAAAAATATCAAAGAACAGAATAGTGTTTAAACATTTACAGATAGACCTAGTATTAACAAATTTACGATATCTAGCAGAATTACAATAATATTAGTACCGAACGTTAAAATCATTCATGGGTTGGAAACTCTATGGGTTGGATATTCTATGACAGATACGTATTTCTGGCATTTGCTGTAGATACTATCGTTCCGTGGGGTCAACGTGCGTCGAAGCTCCTAAAGGAACTATATCTGCGATTAGTGGACACTGCTGGTGATAAAATGGCTGGTTCTTCTCTCGCTCAAAGGCTAAGTATAGCCATTTAGCAAGGAAACTCAGCCAGCGTTCTTGACACGATACCACGGGGCAGGACTTTAGGATAATTTAAGTTTTTAGTTTTAGTTTTTTATTATTTATGCTTTTTAATATTATATATTGCGATGAATAAATAGATATTAACGTTTTGAATTATAAGATGATAACATATATACAAAAATTATTAATTTAGTAAATAACACAATGAAGTTCTAGATACTATTTGTATAGTTGATCGCGTGACGATCAACGAGCTGGTTAGATGTCTAATTTTGAGTGAGTCAGAAACAGAGATTGTTGATGTGATGCCAGTATCAAACCCCCTTAGAATATTTCCTATAAAAATAAATAGGGGGCTCTCATTTACACTAGTCGGTAAAAGAAATAGACGTAACACGCAAAAGGCGTTTCCGTTATCTATGCGGTGAGTTTCAGAATAGGGAAGGGGATGTGATAAATAAGATTTCACGTGCGAGAAGCTTCTAGAACTTTTTTATTCGTACTGGTAATGTATTTGAATTTCGTTTCTTATTAGATACATGTAGGAAAAGACAGATGTCGGTGTTATTAGGCTACAGCATCCATGTACGTAGGTCGACTGTGTGGTCATCTGTTATTCTTTCTTTTTAACAGAATCACGGTGACAATTGAGCACACAGCCCACCTGATGGTTAAGTGGATGCTGCGATCCATAGACATCTACATCTATATTCGTTTAAAAAACAAAACGCAGATGCGTTTTCACCGGTCTTCACATGTTCTCCGGTTCTCTACACTCACCATCCGAAATACAGCAGAATTCAGCTAGTATTTTGCGCTGGTATTCTGTCAGAGCGTGGTCCGCCACAGAAATAGCCGCAGCGTGGCTTGCTTGTGAAACTTTTATTTTCGTCATTAATTTTATATCATCAGTCTTCATGTCCGCACCGAGCCGTAGAGCCGTGGTAGCTCAGATGGTTAGCGCTCGCTGTAAATTTCACAATACGCGAGCAAACCGGATTCGATCCCCGCCTGCACCAATGAAATTGTTAACTGATATTTTAAGTGCTGATTTACCACGTGCTCGACGGTGAAGGAAAACATCGTGAGGAAACCTGTTTGTCTAAGAAATAAGAAAAAAATATTTCGAAGACGTGTGAAGTTCGCCAACACGCATTGGTGCAGCGCGGTGGACACTTCCTTGCCCAAAACCCTCTCTAAAATAAGAGGAGACCTGTGCCCAGGAGTGGGAAGTATATAGACTGTAACTCTAACTTTTTTAACTTTATGACCGCACCTTAGCGGAGTGCGGTGTGACGACTAGCTCTAACTGCTTAGCCGGTGATGGATCCTCTAGGGTGGCTTATTAGGTTGCTGTTTGTTTTTTTCATCAACGAACATACTTTCCACCTGACGGTAAGAGGATACTGCAGTCGATGGACACCTGCATCACACTTTATATAAATAAGACTACAGATGCGTTATCGCCCCTGAGGATTAGGATGGAATTCCTCACAGCTTGTAACTATTGTTAGGCCTTACCCTATTCTAAATAATAAACATTACAGGGATCAGCTCAGGGAACAGTCGATAAGTTTGACCGATGCAGCAAGGAATATGAGGAATCCCTCAGATTAATTGCTGTATTGCAGTTACAGTTAAATGAGGCTAATGAGCAAATTGTGCAATTAAAACAATACTAAGATGAATTGAAAGTGTCCCAAACTCAAAGTCTGTTAAATGAGCTCATAGAATGTAAATCTTCAAAAACATTGCATCCCTCCACAACAATCGGTTTGACTGGTGATGATTTTGTCATATCAAGAACAGCAGAAAGGATTACATGCAGTAGAAGAAAATTAAAGAAATACATAAACATTAATAAATATGTTACGGAAGTGCAAAAGTTAATTAAAACTAAAATTAATTTATGTAAATATATGTCAGGAAAAGCATGAATTAATTAATAAACTTAAATTATATTTAATTGAGGTGGAAAATATGACAAAAATGTTATGAGACTGAAATAGAGTGTCTCAATTCAAGTTTTGCCGCTTAAAAACTCCTTACAAATTATCTCAAATAAAATGCATCGGCTCAGGTTGAGATAAAAGAACACATATTGACCATGAATGATCTGGGAAAGTCATGTAAATACAATGAGGAGCGCTTTGACTCCTTAATAAAACATCAGAGTGAGAATCAGCGCTCCATACCATGTTCGTCGGGGACAATATGTGTAAATAGTAAGGACTCCTTATTGTCACCCACACTCTATGACGGTGCCATAACAAAGAATAAAAAGTAATTTAAATATTAAAAAACATAAAGTTATTATGTATTGTGATGACATAAGTAAAAATTTGGGTATGATGTTAAATAACCATTTAAAAGGACAAGTGATTGGTAATTATTGTATGCCTGGAGCATCCTTTAGTCATATAATGAATAAAGTTTTAACTAGTAAGTTTTGTCCTAATAGCACATTAATAATTCTTGTTGGGAGAAGAGGCAATGTAAACAAAAATCAATTATTAAAATATATTGATTACTTACCTCAATACTTTAAATGTATATAAAATAATCTTGTTTACATTGCCTTACATACAGGGTTGGCCACAGGAGAATAAAATAAGATATGATTTAAATTTATTAATGAATAATTTGTCATGTAACAATAATTTAAATTTGACATTTAATTGTAATAATTATACTAATAGAATTAATTTGATATACATTAATAATTTTACTAAGAAAATTTTGACTACAGATAGGTATTACCTATCCAAATATAACTTAAGACAGATAGCAAATGTGCTATCTTATTATTTATATATTAACTCAGCCAAGGACTTGGCTACCCAGACATCTGCTCCTATTGAGCAGCATAATGATTTGACATGTAATTTGGAATCCGTTGCAAGTAATTTAAATTAGAAAATGAGACAATAGTGGTAATCTCTAGCAGTTATAATAATTTAAATAATTTAGAATGTAGCTTACTAATCCTTAATAGTTGCAATTGTATAACTCCACAAAATGGTACTAAAAATTGTTTACACTTGGTGCATCAGAATATACAAGGCATGATAGGCAAAGAGCTAGAAATTGAATTGTTCTTAAATAGCAACAATATTCATAATAATTTAAATAACTTAGAATGTAGCTTACTAATCCTTAACAGTTGCAATTGTATAACTCCACAAAATGATACTAAAAATTGTTTACACCTGGTGCATCAGAATATACAAGGCATGATAGGCAAAGAGCTAGAAATTGAATTGTTCTTAAATAGCTATAATATTCATATTTTATGTATTACTGAACATTGATTAAAAGCTCATAATTTAATGTTTAACTTCAGTAATCACCAGGTGGTCACTTCTTTCAATAGAGAAACGGTTTTAAGAGGTGGCTCCTTAATTTTAGTTAGTAAATTATTATCATGTAAAGAACGTAAAGATATTGTGAGCCCTCTGTTGAGCGAACTGTAGAAATGGCATGTGTTGAGTTTGAGCACCTCATTGTTGTGAGCGGTTACAGACCCCCATGTTCTTTATATGATACTTTTGAAAAAAGTTTGGAAGAAGTTTTTACTAAGCTTAATAAACAGAATAAATCTGTTGTAATATGTGGAGAATTTAATATCAATCTCCTAGAAACTTCCTCCACTAGTATTAAATTTAGATCATTGTTTCAATCTTATGGTCTTTTTAATTTATTTTCGGAGCCAACGTGTATTGCTGAATCTAGTGCAACATGTATAGATAACATTTTTACAAATGTTAAGCCGTTCCATAAATGTATTATTCAAAAAATTGAGCTCTGTTCACTGTGGAAAATTTGTTTCGTTACCTTATGTTCACAAAAAGCAAGTAAATAAAAAAGTAGTGTTTGTTCCAGTAAATGCACGTCGATTAGAGAAGTTTAGAAGTAACATAGTAAAAAAACTTCCATCACATTCATACCAAAATAATCCAGATTTTTTGTATGGAACATTATTTAAGCTTATTTACAATAAATTTGATAATACTTTTACTTCTAAAACATTCTCCTTGAACAATCGCAAGGCATTTAATGAGTGGGCGAGAGTAGGAGTCCATAAAAGTAGACAAAGGTTATATGAACTTTACAATGAAAGGTCATATAATCCTAGCGTCGAATTTAAGGAATATGTAAAAAAATACTCCAAAATATTTAAAATAGTGTGCCCCATAGCTAAGTCATTGTATTTGAGCAACAAAATAAAGACGGTTTCTAATAAAATTAAAATGACATGGAGTATAATTAATAGTGAAACTCGTAAGGTTAACTCTCGCAATTCGAACTACCAGTTAAGTTTTAACAATAAATTAACTGAATCAGATTAGGACGTTACAATGGTTTTCTAGAAATATTTTACTGATATTCCTATTTTAACCACTAAACCCTGAATTCTTCTCCTGCCGTCGCCGAATCATTACTTAAACAAAATGTAAATGCGTGTACAAAGAATTTTACATTTCATAAAGTGTCAGTGTGTATATTAAGAAAACCGCCGATCTGTGGGGAATTTCTGTTAAAGTTATTGCGTCTATAATAGATGTAATCGCACCTCAACTATCTATTATTTTTAATGCTAGTATCAAATCTGGTGTGTTTCCTTATTTAATGAAGCATAGTAAAGTACCTTTATTTAAATCTGACAGTACATTGGACTCCGCTAATTTTAAACCTATTTCTGTACTACCAACACTTAGTAAAAATTTTGAAAAAATTATTCTTGATCAAATGTTAAATTTTTTTAATGTAAATAATTTACTTCATAAAAATCAATTCTAATATAATAATAATTCAAAAATCAACGGTATCACAAGGGGTCGCTCCACAACTGATGCTGGTGTTGAGCTTATTAAATATATCTTTAATACATGGGAGAATTCACAGGATGCTTTGTGTATATTCTGTGACCTATCCAAGGCCTTCGATTGTGTTCACCATGAAACATTAATCAGGAAACTTCAACATTACGGTGTAAGAAGTGATGCTCTTAAATTAATTATTTCATATTTAAGTGACAGAACGCAAAAAGTTGTCATCAATAGTATGAGATCTTCCGGGTCAATTGTACAAATGGGCGTGCCTCAGGGCTCAATTCTCGGCCCCTTTCTGTTTATTGTATATATTAATTACCTTACTTACCTTACATAGTAGGGGATAACCATGATATAGTATTATTTGCTAATGACACTTCTTTAATTTTCAATTAAAACGACAGTTATTAAATTACGACGAAGTAAATAATGCTATAGCTAAGTTAGTCAATTGGTTTAATGTTAATAATTTTCATTTGAATGGAACTAAAACTAAATGTATTAAATTCGTCACTCCTAATATTAAACATGTCAATACTAATGTAATTTTAAATGGGAAGGAACTGATTCTTGTTGATACCACCACTTTTCTTGGAATCACACTGGACGCAAAGCTTCAATGGCTCCCCCATATATCAAAACTATAGCTAGCAGATTTAGTTCTGCAGCATATGCTGTAAAAAAGATTAGAACTCTTACCAGTGTTGAAACAGCTAGAATAGTTTACTTTAATTATTACCATAGCATTATGTCGTATGGTATTTTGCTATGGGGACACGCGACTGACACTGAAATTATATTTATTTTACAGAAGAGAGCCATTAGAGCAATATATAATTTAAAACCAAAAGAGTCACTGAGACAAAAATTTAAGGAAATTAATATATTAACTCTGGCCTCTCAATACATTTATAAAATGTAATGTACGTACACAAGAATAAACGTAGTTTTGCAAAAATAAGTGATATTCATTCTGTAAATACTAGGAACGGACACAAGCTGGTAGTACCAGTTACTCGACTTCATCGAGTCAGTAATTCATTCTTGGGGCGATATACGCTTTTAAAACAAAATCCCAGAAAATATACAAAATTTGTCATACGCAAATTTCAAAAATTTTATTAAACTAAGTTTGTATAAAAAGGGTTATTATAATATTAAAGAATTTATGGATGATAATAACCCCTGGGAAGGGTGATCGCTACCAAGCTATTTCTAATTTGTCTTGTTAATTGTAAACATGACTGTATACTGTTATTTGGAAAAAAATAGTCCCGCTGGGTTTCTCGCTGGTTCTTCCCAGAACAGAGGTTTTTTTGCGAACCAGTGATAAATGAAAAAATTGACTTTCAATAAGTATTGTTTAAAATCTACATTAAATAAAAAAGTTTCTGTTTCTGTTTCCATCATTTCCGGCGGTTAATTAATTTCAGACTATTGATTTTATTCAAAATCTCGAATCACAATAAATAAATTCGCTTAAAATCCATTACTATTTAAGCTAATATAATTTTTGTAAATTTTAATAAAACTTTTGTAAAGTATTAATAAAACGTTATATGACTACATCCGGTCTGTGTATTTACCGTTTTTGGCTATGCGAAAAGGTAAATACATGATTTGTGGAATGATACCGGGCGTAGTCAGTAGTCACTAACTACAGTTCGTGCCAAATCGATTGAGAAAAACGGACGATCTAGTCAGCGACGAGTCAGTAGACGAGATAGTCAGTAGATCAGTTGAGCATCGGCGTTCAACAGTGGAAGACGCCAAGTAGGACCTCACGTCGAAATTGATCGATAATTATATTGTTAGAATTTGCGATAATAAGGTGTAAGCGGAAGAACTAATAAATTAGTTGAAGAAAATCCGAAATGAATTTTTATTAACTCCAAAACTATACTGGCTATCTCTACCTTTTAGATTGGAACATAGCAATGTAAGTTCTGTCATTTGACAGCAGAAATAGGTAAGAAGGTAGTGCTTAAAGTGGCGGACTCCTCGGCACTAGAGAAGTTCTGCTACCTACTTGTGATCAAATATTGAGAAAAGTCTTCCGGATTCAGAAGACTACTAATGAATTAACTTTACACATCTGTTTATCTATTTTTTGTGATATAATGGATTCATTGTCTGCACTGGAAGTCGATGGATGCAGGTGCTTCAAGACCGTGTTTACCTAACGGAATTCCATGGAGGAGGCCTATCTTCAGCAGTGGACATGTGAAGGGCTTGTATGATGACGGTATATATATGTATAAATACATACATAATAAACAAGGTAGATCAACTGCATTATCCAAAAGCCGCAATATACTTAAACCATAATAAACTTTCTAAGCGTATCCAGCTCACTGGTGTATCATTGTCCTATAAAACTGCAACTAGGTATTCAATTGGAGCTAACTCGTGTCAGTAAACGAGTATCAGTGAGGCGCTCTGCACTTAAACATAATGGGGCTGTAAACCAGCTCGAGCGGTTTCGTCACAGAGTATCATTTCACAGCTTGTTCACTTAAATAGAATTCGTTTTCCCTCATTACCGCTTCTATAAAGTCCAGTACTATATGAAGGCGTTTCCCATAGATTGCCTAATAGGTAGAATTTTGCCATAGTTCTTGTGCAGGCGGGTTAACACAATTAGTTAACATAATTATTTTGCTGCACAGCCTTGTATAAATTTATAAGAGTATTATGGTTAACTGAGAGAGAATGACTTGAGGCGTTAAGTGCGACATCCATCCATCTGTTACGGCCTCTATTATTTGAATCATGAATAGGATTTTGCTATAGTCGTTACGCTTGGCATTCGAGTTGGCAGCCGCAGCTTTTTATTCTTTTTATTTGTTATCAGGAAGATGCTGTTATCCATCTGCTGTTTCAATTTCACACTGTCGCCTCTACATATTAATTGATCTATACATATAAGTAGAATTGAAGTGTCTGTTTGTAATATATGTCGGTAATATCAAATTGACTACCTTATATAGAGCGAAATTAGTTATTTGCAAGCCATTAAGGCCTGAATAAACATTTTTTTTAATGTTTGTCGGTCTGTCTGTCCGGGTTAATCTTTGGAACGACTGAATCGATTGCAATGAAACTACGTTCAGGTACAGAGCAACGCCAGAAGTGATCTAGCCTATGTTTTATTAGGAAACCCTAATTACTTTATTGAAAGGAAAAACTAAAAATTGATTAAATAAATAATGCTACACTATACAGACAAAGCAAGGGTTGGCCGCTAGTTATAATATAATATTAAAAAATATATGATAAGAATATACCTACAAACTATTTCCCTTGAAGAGAGGCTAACGCGCGTGAATATTTTAAACTGTGGCGTCGACTTTACTGGAGCCGATGTTAACTAGCCCCTGAGGATGATTATCACTGAAACAAAGGGAATCCCTAGCTTTATTTATGCTACATAAATTGGTGCCCAGCGTTACTTGATTATGGATATTGTTCAATTTATTTAATTCAGCCTACGTACGCCCACGCCGCTCAGCTCTGAGCTGTGATGAAATCTTCCGTGGTCTGAATGATGTGGGCATATGTACTCGTTCTTGCGAAAATAGTAATGTATATATACATATAACAAAAATTGAAATATCTCTCTGTAAAATTAAAATAAATGGCTTCATTGAGCCGTGAGGGTTATTTATATGCCATTAAAACATGAGTAACCAATAATAAAAAAATTGTCCGTCTGCCGCTCTTTCTGTCTATCCTGGATAATTTTCAGAATGGCTGAACCAGTTGTAACAAAACCTCACGAACAGATAGAGAGCAATGCCAGGAGTAATCGAATTTTCCGCGCGAAACTATAAGTCTTTTTCTAAGATAAAAGTAGCTGCTAAGTCACTCCTTATAAAACAATCTATATGCCAGTGATAGTGCCGTCAAAATCGGTCCTGCCATTTTGGAGATTAGCTGGAACAAATAGACACACCGACCGATAGAAGCGGTCTAAGTCCGATAGCAAGCGTTTACGGGCTTTTATGGATGAAACAAAAGAATAATAAGCAATTTGAAAAAAAAAGAGGAGAGTTTGCTAATTTTATAGAATGATGATTAATGAATGATGAAATTCCGCATAGAACGTTGTAATACATAGTTACAATTTATATCGATTTTAATGATAAATATTAATTTATAAATAACACATATATATTCGTAATTAACAACCTCCAGCAAACGAACATGTAAGACGACTGTTCGGCTATTTTTTTAAATTGGTTCAAAACTACTAAGCTCCGTCATTGTTATAGTTTTATCTCTTTTTAGTTTTATTTAGTTTAATCAGGAAAGTGTGCATCATACATTTTTCAATCTATCTCTATGTATCTTATATTATATTCTTAAAAGGTCGGATAAAAAGTTTCTTCGTATTTCATATACAAATTCAATACTTTTTTAGTTTAATTCCATATTAATTATATAATATATGTGCCATTTTTTTTTGTTTTTTTTTTGTGGATTTTGTTCGATACCTTGTTGCCATCTTTTAGGTAGTGACAGTCGGGCTCTCTTCTCATCATGAGTATAGTATACGCACTTCCTAACCAAGTTATTTCAATTTTTTTGAGTGGCTAAAGATGTGTGTAGTCTGGCATTATCATGATGAAAGACCACTCCTTTCTGTTGATCAATTCCGGCCGTTTTTTTTTCTGAATTTCTTGCTTGATTGCCATTACTTGTTGGCAGTAGAGATCTGAATCGATGGTTTTGCCTGGCGGTAAAACTCATAATAAACGATGCCCTTCCAATCCCACCGTACTCACAGCATCACGTTATTGCGTGTTAATCCGGGTTTCGCTACAGTCTGTGGAGCTTGCCTACCCTTTGACCATAATCTTTTATTTATTTATTTAACTTCATATACACATTAAATGTATATAGGCGGACTTAATGCCTGAGGCATTAGATTCCAGTCTACCTTAGAGTAGTGCAGAGATAAAAGAGATAGGCGTATATACATAAAATTAAACACACACACACACATATATATATATATATATATATATATATATATATATATATATACATACATATATATGTGTGTGTATGTATGTATATATACATATATATATGTATATATATACATACATACATACACACAATCTTTAACAAGAACGTGCGACGTTCTTGTCGTAGGTGATCCACTTTTCATCATCAGTGATCAATCTTTTCTAAAAATGGTTCGGTTTCATTTCGTTTCAATAAAGAATCGCAAATGAGTACACGATTCATTAGTTCTCTTTCAGTGAACTCGTAAGGTACCCAAATACTTTTGAACTTTCACAAATGGTCACTGTTGTGTGGTTAATTCTCAATTTCTTGGCTATGTCGTAACTACTGATATGTCGATCTTGCTTCATTTTTTTAAAAATGACATCGACTTTATCCGTCTGAGGAGTTCCCGGACTAAAAGAAGGTAAAACCAACTTTATGCTACTCTTACTGACATTGCATTTGGTCCATAAACCTCACAAATTTAGCTTGAGTCGCATTTTTCCCTTTTTTGTAATAAAACTTCAGAATGTGTCGAATATCTTCGTCAGATTCACTCATTTTGGCTGACAGAAAAACAATTGAAAATCGCGGGAAAGGGACTTTTCGTTTTTGAGACAACTTGTCGTAAGAAGTCAGTTTTTTTATCCTATACTGTTAATGAGGTTCAATAAAGTTTAAATACATTAAATAAATAAATTCATCTAAGAAACATGAAAATTATAATTCACAAATAAATGTCTTTATGCAATTTTTACTATTTAAATTAAGTAACCCACAATCTAGTACAACTATGTTGCTGTACTAAAGAGGAAATAAAAAAGAATTATAAAACAGTCTAAAGAACAGTAAACCCATAAACAAGGTGATGATATCTGCGGGCAAGCGGCGGTCTCAGACGCGGGCGTCCATTTGAATACGACCCGTGGATTTATTCCGATGCATGTGCGCTGCAATTTACTACGCAAATTCTGCTAATAGATGACATACGGATAAGCGTGTGAGAGTTATAGAAGAAACACTCAAACGAAAATAAGCTAAAAGTGAAGAAGTATTTTAGCAAATATATAATAACGAATTTATCGTTGGTGATTTATTGTGTAGGGTTGTAACACAATAAGAGATTTGAATAGTTCCGAATTAAGCAAAACTAATATATTTCAAGAAAGGCTGACCTTGGCAGGGGGCTGTAAATAAACAGCAAAAATATTCCTTTAAAATGTAAATATTTATTTGAAACATACTAGATGTTTTTTTGCTATTTACCTTAAAGTACATAATAGCCACGAAAATACTTCTTATTTTTATATAAATAATTTGACAATCCTACTAATCTCGACGTATTTGCATACGAATATAGTAGTACAGTCTTGTCACAGTCTAAGTACCTTAGGCTGTGGTCTTGTCAATATTTACAATATATCGGGCTGTGCCATAATAATTATGTATAAATGTAATGCAGGGTGTTTTTCAAAAAGTTTGTTCGTTGCCTAATGGAATTTCACCAAAATAAAGTGTATTTAGTAATAAATATGTTATTTATCAGTCGTTATAATTAAGTAACCGTAATAAAAGTAGTTAAAAACCCTTAAATTATCGAGAAATTTATGTTTTAGATACATCGTCTGAAAAGTTCCATTACATCACACAGTTTGGATAATTATTAAAACTCAGCTGACTTTCAAAAACATGTAATTTTTACACAGTGTTTAGTCTCAAAAATCATTAGTAGTTTTAAATGTAATTTTTTTTGAAACCTATTCTTCTACGCTACTTATGGTACGTTTTATTGCACAGTCTTGTCTTTACTTTCCCATTCTTCTTTATAATGTGCTATTTAAATTAATTTTATAACAAGGCTTAATTGGTACATTTCTTTTTAAATTAAATTGAGGCAATATTTATACCAAGCAAATATTAAATTAAATATAAATATCACAACAACAATAGGAAAAGTGACGTTAATGGAAAATGGCGTCGCGTTTAGTAACCATAAGGCATAGTTTACACTAATTATAATTCATCAACTTTAAAGCTTATTCCAGTAATTAAGTAATCATTTAAAAATATATATGAATCGAGCTGAAATAGTCACTTAGCCCTGTTTATCTTACATAAAAGTAAAAAATAACTACTTAATACTAAAAAAGGTAAAACACTAATTATAATTGGAAAGTTATCACAACAAATCTTCATTTTAAGCTACTTGTATCTATATATTTTATAAAGATATATTTTAGTGAGAATTCGTTAACGACATAAATATTTAATAAGAAATATAATGTATGTTATACTCATTTATTTTCTTAAAATGCTTCTTTAGTCTTTCCAGCTCATCAATCATCGAATTGGGGTCACATAACACTACCAAATTATATACAATTATATAAGGAAATGTGAAATAATACGGATATTATTTGTGCGGAACTTAGCAAAACGAGGGTGGGACACTAAAAGAATCACCTTTCGTCTTTCTCATAATGCTTATATTTATGTGAGATATACAGATTTGTGTAGTTTTGAATACATTAATAATTAATTTTGAAGTTACTTTGTGATATTTAGGCAAAAAACAAAAGTTTTAAAACCCTTAGTTTACAGTACATTGGCCTAAAATCATAGGACACGTAATTTTCTAGTGAACAAACTTTTTGAAAAACATCTAACATCATATTATATTCCCATATTTCTCATTTAATATTTCGAACACTTTTACATAAACGTTTGGATATATTGTGTAGTATGAAAAATAATAGAAATAGCAAGGAAGTTTTCTTACTCTACTCTACCTCTCTCTTTCTTTCAAAAGACGAACGGCAAAATGGTGTCACTGCGTTTAGTGGTCGATTTTTGATTTAAAATTTATAAAAGAATAAATCCATGAAGAACATAGGCAGCAGTGAAATGGTTGTCCAGGCTGAATGACAGGAGCTGAAATTACTGGTTCAGCTCAACATCCATAGAAAGCGTAACCTATCATAATTTAATTTTAAAACCCAGAGTCACAATTCCACTACTGAACGTTCCCCATAGACCCTTAGGCCTCTCCCGTAAATTATCTAATAGAGGAATATTTGCTATAGTTGCCAGGCTTTACAGGCTGGTTGGCAGACAGTGTTTTTATATTTCAGTTGTTGTTAGGAAGACGCTGCTGCCCATCGACTGCTTTGTTTCTTACAGTCTGTCGCCTCTTACGACACCCACGGGACGGTAAGGGTATTGGATATTCTTACATCGCTATTGTTTGACGTGACAACGTCTAATAAATCGATGAACGCTAGCTGCATGCACGAAAAGGGATGATTCATTGACGCATTCACGATGTTGTTGGGGCTGCCACGCTTCTGCAGCGCATCGCGTATGTTTTCTGATGCACGCGTGGACAGTTTTGCAGCAATATTACGCAAAAGAATAGCCTCCTTCATGCCTCGCGTGCGAGACAGCACCAACGGCCTCTTAGCTTCCATATATGGAATGCAAGATTGCCCTGTGATGAGGTACTGGAACATAGAGCATATGGGTTCCAGACCCAATATGTTTAATAATACATAATAATTTTTGTTTTTAAGTTTTAATTGTACTAACAAAATGGGTGTATTTACCTGAATAATGAAATAAAATAAATAAATAAAATTGTAACGTTACGCTCATTGTAACGTTACGATCGGAGCGAGAGCGCTGCATGAGCGAACGAAAGGCACGATCGGCTTGAGCGTTCGGCTTGCACCGCATCTATCTCTCTTCCACAAAGTATGCAATCATTTCATCAATGTTTTGTTATGACGTTGTCACGTTCAACTACGAGTATCGTCCGTAAACCGACTTCATAGACAACCAATTTTTTGTTTGTAGGATAAAATATACAGGTTGGGAAAGTCTGGTGGATTTTAAACAATCATTAAAAATACTAAAATTATTATACAGACAAATTTATTTTGAAATTAAAAAAGATTTATGGAAAAATTATTTTTTGTAAATAACATCGTATCGATGTGCTCACATCTTGTCTTTATATTAACAGGAAATCGCTGGCACTTGGATTCGCTGGAAATTGGCCTTTAATTGCCCGGATAGTTGTGGTTAAATTATTGCAGTAAACCCAACTTTCCTGTTATCCCTACATTTAAGAAATCTAATGGGGTGAGGTTTTGACTTCTGGGAGGCCATGGAATATCCCCTCTGTGCGATATGACTTTTCCGACAAACATTACAAGTATGGCATATGCTGCCATCTTGTTAAAAGAAAACGTGGCACGGTTAAATACCTGCAGTTCTTGCAGTTTCGAAAAGAATAAGTCACGTAACATGTTTGTGCATAGGTCGGAATTTACGAATTTATTGTCTTGGGTTGCGTTGTATGGAACTGGCCCACCTAGTACACATATTTAGAAATATATTAAAAATAACAGTAGGTATTCAAACTTTTTAATGGCTCCAAATATGTCTATAGCTTAAGAAGTTTGACGGTTTTGTGGCGCAGTGGCTTAGCAATGAGTTGCTGCACTGAGGGCCGCGGGTTCGAATCCCGCACGGAACAAGTATTTACATGGCCTACAAATAATTGTTACTGGTCTGGATGTTAATCTTTATAAAATTTATATATTTAAACTGCCCCCATGGTACAGGACGAAATCCTAGTGTGGAGGTAACGTTTTATAAAAAAAGGTGTATTGTTTAAATAATAGTTCGAAGTGGACTTTGATACGTAAAAGTGATGCGATTTTGTGTATTAAAAGTTTTCCGATGGTAATATAAAATATAATATGCCTCAATACGACTCAAGTACGTAATTTAACGGTTACGTGACACAGTGGCTTAGACAAGAAGAGAATAGAATAGAATATCTTTTATTCAATATGGATTACATGCAATTCTTATTGAAAGTCATTTTTTACTTTTACGACTGATCCGGAAAAATCTCTGTATTGGTAAGAACCAGCAAGAAAGTCAGCGGGACTTTTTTCAAAGTTTATACAATATTATACATTATATAGTTTAGCTGAATCATAAAACTTATTAAAAAAGTCATATTTCATCAATGGCATTACTATCAACGTTCAAATCTTGTACTAACTACAAATTGTTGCGCCACTTATGTACGTAATAATTTTAATAGAAGTGTTGTATACCCGTACCGTTCGAAGGACGCCGCTCGTGGCCCGTCGATAAATCTCTTTAAGGCGATACCTCCAGCGAACGACCTTGAGCGTTTGGTCTGTCGACGCTCGCTACAATATATCGCGTAAGAAATCTTCAAGACGCCACCTACTGCTACGAACGTAGTATTATTTTTTCAATGTCAATGAACTATTCTATGGAAATAGACACGGCGTACAATGATAAATGTATTTTAATTTTCTTTATTCGGTATATTAGTTGCATTATATTAGAATTATGTATTCTAATATATTATCTAATTAACAAAAATGACTATTTTGATTATTCTTAACCATATACTATACTGTTAATATTGAATTAGCTTTTTATAGTGTTAATTATAATATTTGTCGAAATATTAATTATGGATTCGAACTTTACATGCTTCATTGTTTGCTTTATTTTTGTTATTTTCATTTACTTACGCATTGAAAATATACTTGAATAGTAGGTATTATTATTTTATTTAGCTACTGAATTTTAGGATATGTTTTACCTTGAGGTTAAATATAATTTTGAGGAGCAATAGTTATTACCTACTAATCTTTTATCTGCTATTCCTTATTTAAGAACAATATTAGTAAATTGAGTTTGAGGGAGATTTACTGTTTATAATGCTACATTTATTATTTTAATATTTACCTACTGGGCAGGTAATTATTAAAATAATAAATATAGCATTAGTAACAGAATAGATATTTTTTTTAAATTTTTAAAATTAAAATTTTCGTATTTTTAAAAATTACTAAAAAAGGGTTTGAAATAATAGATTTTCTCACAAATAAGGGAACTTGAAAAAAAAGGAAAAAAAAAGCGGGACCAAAGCCAAGACGCGAACCACGGAACTCCGATATCACGCCCGACCGACATACCACCTGAGCTATAACGACCGTTAGCGATTTGTCGAAATTTACCTTCTTATATTGTAGCAGTTTTTTTATTGCCTGAACACATGGACAAAAGGACATTTTCTAAAAATAAATCCAAGCGTTCGTCGCTAAAATCGTTGGAGCCGTATAATTTTCTCATCTGGTTCGGTTCTATAAATATTTAAATATATAAAAATCATAAATTAAAATGAAAAGATAAATATACATAAATATCAATAAAATAAAATAAATACAAAATAATATTATATTATTACTGTTATTATTATTATAAGTTGTAGTTCGGTGAAGCTGCAACCTAATGGACCATGATCTGAAATTTTTATGAAAAGAAGTGGCTGACGTCAATTATTATTATTCTTATTATTTTTTCATTACTCACAAGATATTTGTAACTGCAAAAAAGGAAAACTACGTATAAGTAAGTAAATAATTAATATAGTGTTATGTATGATTCAGACAAAATAAAGGTTCCTAAAAATAGACGTAGATAAAGAAATTGCATAAAAAATTACTCAAATAAAAATGCAATAAACTTGTTAATTTTATAGGTACTTAGTAAAATATTAAAATAATAAGTTTTTTAGGATATTTATGTAAAACATAAAGGTTATATTATGTTCTAACCACGTTCACGCTTGCGCATATAAAACCGCGGAATTTCACTAGTTTTATTATCAAAATAATAATTGACAACCCTACCCTAAGTTTGCCTTGATTTTACCAACTCAAACTCCTTTTAGGAGATCAAAACATATCATTATATAATATTCGTTTTAATTTATAGTTATATATTTATAAAAACCAACCAGATGAGAAAACTATGCAGATACCCCAACAATAATAATATAATAATAATATTCCACAACTATCACACCACGCCATCTAGTCCCAAGCTAAGCAGAGCTTGTGTTATGGGTACTAGACAACTGATAAACATACTTATATATTTCTAAATACATAAATATTATAGATAAATTACACCCAGACACAGAACAAATGATCGTGCTCATCACACAAACATTTGTCCTGGGTGGGAATCGAACCCACGACCTCCGGCATAGCAGTCAGGGTCACTAACCACTAGACCAACAGGCCTGACGATAAATAAAATAAAGTCTCTAGCTCGAGAGGAGAGGAGCCGTGGTAGCTCAGATGGTTAGCGCTTGCTAAAATTTTCACAGTGTGCTAGCAAACCGGGTTCGATCCCCGCCGGCTCCAATAATATTGTAATTGCAATTTTAAGTGTTGATTTATCACGTGCTCAGTGGTGAATGAAAACATTGTGAGGAAACCTGCATGTCTGAGAAAGAAGAAAAAAATATTTCGAAGACATGCAAAGTTCGCCAACACGCAGTGGGGCAGCGCGGTGGATAATTCTTTTCCTAGGACCCTTTCAGAAAATATAATAGAAATAAAAAAATAATAAATCCAAACTTCATTTAAAACCAAACATATAAATTGTAAAGTAGCTGCAGGTATCCATAACCAAGTAAAAGATATTCCTTTACTCCAACTTGTCCATGTTTCCCAAAACAATTTTTAATTAAGCTTTATATTATGATGCGGATTTTTTATATTTAAAATTTTAATAATAAAGCATTTCGTACGTCTCAGCCGAGGCGCAAATATTTTTCGGCCGCAAATTTATAAGACCGATTTGTTATTCAAACATAAACATGGTTTTTTAATTAAATCTACCAATCATAAAACGACACGCATTTTTATTGAACACTTCCTATTCAATTCACAAAGTACCTATTATATATTTGTTTATATAAAAAAGTATATTTAAGTACAATCATAAAACTATTTGGAAACACAAAGTAGGAAAATGCATTGAGTTATAAAACACACAAATCAATGGGCAAATGTAAAAATTCTGGAGGCAGGCAGCCCTATCGCATGTTTACGTACCGGACGGCTGTAAGATTTATTTCTAAGATACGGCCGAGTTACAATATACCGTGACGTAAGCGCATCGGTTGGTAGGTACTCAAATAATATTATGTTTGCGGCGAAATACGGACACGGTGACCAGCGACGCGGCAACCTCCTACGAACGCATACAGTGTAATGCCGCCCGCACTCTGCGCACGCCCCTTTATCATAGAAGTCACACAATTTTCGGAATTATTTCAATTAAAAGAGAAAAAACGAACTTAAAAATTTAAATAAAACGTGGAGAAGTTGTTTTTAAATGTATTTATTGCACATAAAAATAAATTAGAACGTGGAATGCGATGATAAGATATCGAACATTAATAATGTACTTTTAGATGTAGTTTATTTTTCATAACTAATGAGATAATAGAGTCTGAAAAACGCACTTTCGCAACATTTTGGTCAGGGTTTAACCTTAACACTTGTTGCCGCTAAAACTATGGAGTTGATGCAATTTCGTGTCGGACGGATGACCCTAGGTTTTATTTATTTTTATAGAATAAGGGTGACAAACGAGTACACAGTGCACTTGATAGGTAAATGCTGTGGCCCATAGACCTTTACATTTACCTTCGATTAAGAATCAAAATGTAGATTCATTATCACCCCTGAGGACTAAGATGGAATGCTTCGTTTCAAGTGGTTCAAGTCAACACTCACCATACAAAACATAGCGATGTTAAGCTACTATTTGACGCTGTATTCTCTTCCGGTCGAGCCGACCCATTCGTGCTACAACTATACCAGTAATATAGCTGCAGCATGGCTCCAATACTTAAAAAAAGTTAGTAGGTATTACTTTAATGTACATTTTTATTTATATTTCTACTTTTATTTCTCTTTTCTGTCTGAATGGATTAGGGCAAAATTACAAGCTCACAAAGTATCTAACAATTAGAATGTCATCTAAATAGTTACAATAAAAACTTCATCATCGAAATGGAGCCTAAATTGGTTCAAGATATAGCCTATTTAAAAAAAATTTAATTCGGTTTACTACCATTGGCGAAGGATATATTATTGGGAAGATGGATATATATATATATATATATATATATATATATATATATATATATATATATATATATATATATATATATATATATATATATATATATCGTAACAAACATACGAAAACATACAGTCATTTTTTTAAAGTTACCTTCAAATTAGGATTTTCTTATGTATCGTGGGGGCAGTTTACAAACATTAATTTCACAAGGACAAACATCCAGACTCGGTAACATTTATTTGTATGCCATACAAAAAGTTATTCCGTGCGGGATTCGAACCCGCACTCCCTAGCGCTGCAACTTCTTGCTAAGCCACTGCGCCACGGAGTGGTAAAGTGGTGGTGTGGTAAATCGGCTTTTAAAATTATAATTAACAATTCAACACAATTGAATTGTTAATTATAATTTTAAAAGCCGATTTACCACATGCTTGACTCAGAGAAAATCTTCTTATTTTCTCTTCTTATAATCTTGAATTTTAAGAATTTCCGCCAATATACACCGGTGAAGCCGTTACGAATACAGACTATTAAATACCACTTCTGAGAATAAACCTCTGCATGGATTTCCTCATAGTGGCAATATTTATTATAGTTTGGCAACTATAATAAATATTGCCACTATTTGGCGGGTTGGCAGCCACAGTTTTTTATTTGTTATTAGGAAAACGTTACAGCTCATCTCCTAATTGGATTCCCTCTGTCGCCTCACACGACACCCGTGGGACGATATGGAGTAATGGATGTTCTTCCACCGCCATCTAACATTTGCGAACCGTGGTGTTCTCCGGGACTCTTCTGTGGGGTTTTAGCTAGTGGGAGTTCGGCATAACCCTTTCGTTGCCCCCGCAGTGAAAATTATCTATTAGTATTTCCCCACGTTAAGAAAAGGCTGCATGAGTTGGCGGTAATTCTTGAAATATTTTATTCCTCATTTATGAAGGTTTTCTCTGAGTCGAACACATGGTAAAACACTTAAAATTATGATTGCAACTAACAATTTAATTGTTGCTGGTGGAATCAAGCACCAGTAAGTTTCTCGTATATTGTAACATCTTACCGCGAGTGCATAGCCCAAGAGCTACCACGACTTAATTTAAAATTACTTTTGATTAAAATTTCTATACTTTTTCTACCATGGTGAAATCCTCATTGATACCTTCTGCTGCGGGGGTAACAGAATGCCAGACTCTTACCAGCCAAAATCCCACGGTAGTCACCATCAGCGTATATATGAGGGGTCCCGGAATCTCCGTTCGGAACGCTATGGGGGCCTCTCTTTCGCTTTGCTATATTGGAAGCACGTCCCGGGGACAGTTCTTTTTGCCCCAGCGCCCTAGCAGTGTTATCAAGATGTCTCCCCTCCTCGGGGGCTACATCTTTAGGCTATCGAGGCCCCCGCCCCGAGCGTCTGCAACCCGAAAGGCCCCGTGTCTGGTAGGGGAACACCGTTTATAAGAGGAAGTACGTGACGAACGCCTTGGAAACGTCGTCTGCGTGGAGCGAGCAGGGTCCACCCTCTCCTGATCCTGCTCAGCAGCCTCCTGGACCATAACGGATTCACAGAAGGTGGCAATGGCCCTCCAGGCCGAGTCCCTACTCAACATCGCCGACACGGCTGCTGGCAGGGACAGGTTCTGACCAATCCGGCTCACCAGGACCGTTCGATCCCATTCCCACGCTATTACTAAAACTAACAAGATTTTACTGATAAGTATAATCTACACATATAAAAAAATTAATAATAATAATAATAATGGTGACCTCTTCGGGGAAACGGAGGGTTTTGTCTGTGCAATACAAGATCAGGTTATTAAGACCAACAACTATCGGAGATACATCCTAAAGGATGGCACCGTCGACATCTGTCGAGCTTGTCGCCATCCCGGGGAGTCACTTAGGCATGTCATCTCCGGTTGTTCGGCGCTTTCTAACTCTGAGTACTTGTACAGACACAACCTAGTGTCCAGAATTCTTCACCAGGAGTTCGCTCTGAAATACGGTCTTGTGGATTGGAAATTGCCGTATTACAAGTACTTGCCGGAAGCCGTGCTCGAAAATGATCGCGCCAGGCTCTATTGGGACCGGGCCATCATCACAGACAGGACTATTCTTGCGAATAAGCCTGATATTGTGCTGATGGACCGGGCACAGTCAAGGATATTTTTGGTCGACATTACCATTCCGTATGACGAGAACCTCGTGAAAGCCGAAACAGATAAGCGAACAAAATATCTGGACCTGGCTTACGAGGTGAACGACATGTGGGGTGGTCTGTTGACCGAAATTATTCCTGTAGTCGTCTCTGCGAATGTGCTAATCCCAGTTAGCCTCTCTGGTCATCTGAAGCGCCTGGGACTCCGTGACGGACCGCTCCGGGCTCAAATGCAGAAGGCGGTGCTCCTCGATACTGCCCGCATCGTCCGGCGGTTTCTTTTACTTTCCCTCTAACCCTCGGCCGTTTGGTCTCCCATGCCGAGGGCCTCCATCTGGTTGGGCTTTTATTTATTTATGTATTTTTATACTTATTTAATTTTATTGTTATTTATGTATATTTATCTTTTCATTTCCATTTATAATTATATATTTATGGAGCCCAACCAGATGAGAAAACTATATTGATACCCCCAATAATAATAATATATATCGAAATAATATAGATTATTATAAATAATATAGATTAAAATAATAATAATAAATTTAAGTATTTATCCGTTTTATTTAATACGTGGTAGAGCCACGCTGCAGCTATATTATGGTCGAATGGTTCGGCTCAAACAGGGAAGGACCAAGCTCTTACAGAATACCAGCGTAAAATAACAGTTTAATACTGCTATGTTTCGTATGGTGAGGGTAGAGATCTGGTAACCTATTTTTACTGGTTACAAGGCATTCCGTGTTAGTCCTCAGGGACAACAACCTACCTACGTTTTGATTCTTAATCGAGGATAAATGTAGATGTCTATGGGCCACAGCATCCGATTACCATTAGGTGGACTGTGTGCGCGTTTGTCACCCCTATTCTATATAAAAAAAATTAAAATAACTGAACTCTATAACACTCAGGGGCTTATTTAGATGCTATTAAAACATAAATACCGTTCTTAAAATGTCTGTCTGTTCTGGCTAATCTTTGTAATGGCTCAACTGCTTGTGATCAAAACTTTACGAACAGAAAAAAAGCAATGCTGGGATATGGGCTATATTTTATCCTAATATATTGAAATTGTTTTTGTAAAAAAAACTAAAAATTTATAAAATAAATGGCCACTTATTATCTTAAATCTAAATAATGTAAAAGTATATAGATAGACAAGTATACTTCTTAATAAATTCCGTCCAATTATCACGTCAGACGTTACATTCAAGGATAAAGTCTAAGTTGAGCGGATAAGACATATTGCACAGTCAGCAATTAATGCAACAGGGAACCTATCTGCAGCGCGGGACCGGTTGTTCGACCGAACTTGTTGCCACCTGCATCCAGACCATTACATGTCTATATTTTATTTGTTTAGGTTACACCACTGACGTTTTAAAGTTTAAAAACAATTTCAAAAAGTGAAAAATTTTCAGTGGTCAGGTTTAATTCTGATTGTTCTTTATTGGAAATTTTAATAGCACAGCTAAAAAAGGTAAGTTCTCAATTGCCGACTCCGTGGCGCAGTGGCTTAGCAAGAAGTTGCAGCGCTAGGGAGTGCGGGTTCGAATCCCGCACGGAATAACTTTTTGTATATCTATCGTATCGTATCGTATATATATCGTATATATATCTATCGTATCGTATATCGTATATATATTATATACGATATACGATACGATATATATATATATATATATATATATATATATATATATATATATATATATATATATATATATATATATATATCGTAACAAACATACGAAAACATACAGTCATTTTTTTAAAGTTACCTTCAAATTAGGATATTCTTATGTATCGTGGGGGCAGTTTACAAACATTAATTTCACAAGGACAAACATCCAGACTCGTAACATTTATTTGTATGCCATACAAAAAGTTATTCCGTGCGGGATTCGAACCCGCACTCCCTAGCGCTGCAACTTCTTGCTAAGCCACTGCGCCACGGAGTCGGCAATTGAGAACTTACCTTTTTTAGCTGTGCTATTAAAATTTCCAATAAAGAACAATCAGAATTAAACCTGACCACTGAAAATTTTTCACTTTTTGAAATTGTTTTTAAACTTTAAAACGTCAGTGGTGTAACCTAAACAAATAAAATATAGACATGTAATGGTCTGGATGCAGGTGGCAACAAGTTCGGCCGAACAACCGGTCCCGCGCTGCAGATAGGTTCCCTGTTGCATTAATTGCTGGCTGTGCAATATGTCTTATCCGCTCAACTTAGACTTTATCCTTGAATGTAACGTCTGACGTGATAATTGGACGGAATTTATTAAGAAGTATACTTGTCTATCTATATACTTTTACATTATTTAGATTTAAGATAATAAGTGGCCATTTATTTTATAAATTTTTAGTTTTTTTTACAAAAACAATTTCAATATATTAGGATAAAATATAGCCCATATCCCAGCATTGCTTTTTTTCTGTTCGTAAAATTTTGATCACAAGCAGTTGAGCCATTACAAAGATTAGCCAGAACAGACAGACATTTTAAAAACGGTATTTATGTTTTAATAGCATCTAAATAAGCCCCTGAGTGTTGTAGAGTTCAGTTATTTTAATTTTTTTTATATAGAATAGGGGGACAAACGCGCACACAGTCCACCTAATGGTAATCGGATGCTGTGGCCCATAGACATCTACATTTATCCTCGATTAAGAATCAAAACGTAGGTAGGTTGTTGTCCCTGAGGACTAACACGGAATGCCTTGTAACCAGTAAAATAGGTTACCAGATCTCTACCCTCACCATACGAAACATAGCAGTATTAAACTGTTATTTTACGCTGGTATTCTGTAAGAGCTTGGTCCTTCCCTGTTTGAGCCGAACCATTCGACCATAATATAGCTGCAGCGTGGCTCTACCACGTATTAAATAAAACGGATAAATACTTAAATTTATTATTATTATTTTAATCTATATTATTTATAATAATCTATATTATTTCGATATATATTATTATTATTGGGGGTATCAATATAGTTTTCTCATCTGGTTGGGCTCCATAAATATATAATTATAAATGGAAATGAAAAGATAAATATACATAAATAACAATAAAATTAAATAAATATAAAAATACATAAATAAATAAAAGCCCAACCAGATGGAGGCCCTCGGCATGGGAGACCAAACGGCCGAGGGTTAGAGGGAAAGTAAAAGAAACCGCCGGACGATGCGGGCAGTATCGAGGAGCACCGCCTTCTGCATTTGAGCCCGGAGCGGTCCGTCACGGAGTCCCAGGCGCCTCAGATGACCAGAGAGGCTAACTGGGATTAGCACATTCGCAGAGACGACTACAGGAATAATTTCGGTCAACAGACCACCCCACATGTCGTTCACCTCGTAAGCCAGGTCCAGATATTTTGTTCGCTTATCTGTTTCGGCTTTCACGAGGTTCTCGTCATACGGAATGGTAATGTCGACCAAAAATATCCTTGACTGTGCCCGGTCCATCAGCACAATATCAGGCTTATTCGCAAGAATAGTCCTGTCTGTGATGATGGCCCGGTCCCAATAGAGCCTGGCGCGATCATTTTCGAGCACGGCTTCCGGCAAGTACTTGTAATACGGCAATTTCCAATCCACAAGACCGTATTTCAGAGCGAGCTCCTGGTGAAGAATTCTGGACACTAGGTTGTGTCTGTACAAGTACTCAGAGTTAGAAAGCGCCGAACAACCGGAGATGACATGCCTAAGTGACTCCCCGGGATGGCGACAAGCTCGACAGATGTCGACGGTGCCATCCTTTAGGATGTATCTCCGATAGTTGTTGGTCTTAATAACCTGATCTTGTATTGCACAGGCAAAACCCTCCGTTTCCCCGAAGAGGTCACCATTATTATTATTATTATTAATTTTTTTATATGTGTAGATTATACTTATCAGTAAAATCTTGTTAGTTTTAGTAATAGCGTGGGAATGGGATCGAACGGTCCTGGTGAGCCGGATTGGTCAGAACCTGTCCCTGCCAGCAGCCGTGTCGGCGATGTTGAGTAGGGACTCGGCCTGGAGGGCCATTGCCACCTTCTGTGAATCCGTTATGGTCCAGGAGGCTGCTGAGCAGGATCAGGAGAGGGTGGACCCTGCTCGCTCCACGCAGACGACGTTTCCAAGGCGTTCGTCACGTACTTCCTCTTATAAACGGTGTTCCCCTACCAGACACGGGGCCTTTCGGGTAGCAGACGCTCGGGTGGGGGCCTCGATAGCCTAAAGATGTAGCCCCCGAGGAGGGGAGACATCTTGATAACACTGCTAGGGCGCTGGGGCAAAAAGAACTGTCCCCGGGACGTGCTTCCAATATAGCAAAGCGAAAGAGAGGCCCCCATAGCGTTCCGAACGGAGATTCCGGGACCCCTCATATATACGCTGATGGTGACCACCGTGGGATTTTGGCTGGTAAGAGTCTGGCATCCTGTTACCCCCGCAGCAGAAGGTATCAATGAGGATTTCACCATGGTAGAAAAAGTATAGAAATTTTAATCAAAAGTAATTTTAAATTAAGTCGTGGTAGCTCTTGGGCTATGCACTCGCGGTAAGATGTTACAATATACGAGAAACTTACTGGTGCTTGATTCCACCAGCAACAATTAAATTGTTAGTTGCAATCATAATTTTAAGTGTTTTACCATGTGTTCGACTCAGAGAAAACCTTCATAAATGAGGAATAAAATATTTCAAGAATTACCGCCAACTCATGCAGCCTTTTCTTAACGTGGGGAAATACTAATAGATAATTTTCACTGCGGGGGCAACGAAAGGGTTATGCCGAACTCCCACTAGCTAAAACCCCACGGAAGAGTCCCGGAGAACACCACGGTTCGCAAATGTTAGATGGCGGTGGAAGAACATCCATTACTCCATATCGTCCCACGGGTGTCGTGTGAGGCGACAGAGGGAATCCAATTAGGAGATGAGCTGTAACGTTTTCCTAATAACAAATAAAAAACTGTGGCTGCCAACCCGCCAAATAGTGGCAATATTTATTATAGTTGCCAAACTATAATAAATACTGCCACTATGAGGAAATCCATGCAGAGGTTTATTCTCAGAAGTGGTATTTAATAGTCTGTATTCGTAACGGCTTCACCGGTGTATATTGGCGGAAATTCTTAAAATTCAAGATTATAAGAAGAGAAAATAAGAAGATTTTCTCTGAGTCAAGCATGTGGTAAATCGGCTTTTAAAATTATAATTAACAATTCAATTGTGTTTCTTTTAAACTGTAACATCTTCACTTTAACTACTTCTGGTAGGCTGTTACTGGAATTGTAACTGTATAGACAAATAAAAGTATTTACCTCAAAAATTCTATAAATAAGAACAGAACTGGACCAGTTTATCAATCCGTTTGCATAATGCATAGGAAAGAACCGAACTCAATGATTAAATACAACTGATCGGGACATCCGACTCTTCAAAGGCAGTAGCTTAACATAAAACTCCTAAAAGCAGCGCTATCAACAAGGCAATAAAAATTTGGGCTCGCAGGGACCTTTGTACCGTAAAAAAAAACCGCTTGGAATCAATACCCGGAGTCAAGCAGACAACAGTGACTTCGATTTACATATTTTAACATAAATTAGAGACCGCGCTCTCCAAAGGTTAATAAATTCGCATCTGATAAGTCCCCGTCTCTGTTTGATTAATGCTGAGCTAAGTCTCGATAACTAGCACTTAAGCGACATCCATTTAACATAAATCCAACTTACGCTCATTATCTCAGGTGGTAAAATGTGTGTAAGTTAAGAGCCTCAGCTGTCAAGAACCAGGCTTGATGTTACCGATACCGTTGCAGCCTACTAAAGCCCACTGCTGAACGTAGACCTCCCCCACAGATTAACTCATGGAGGGGATGTTTGACATAATTGTCACGCTTGGGAAGTCGGTTGGTAACCGCGGTTTTTATTATTAGTCGTTATAAGGGAGATGTTGCTGCCGATCTCCTGACTTGATTTCCTACGTCGCCTCGTACGACACCTACGGGAAGATATGCGGTAGTGGATATTATTAAACCGCCACTACACGGCACATCTATAAAAAAATATCTTACTTAATAATAGCATAAAATATTTTTTTTATTTTTTTAATGATGAAAATGATGATTTTATTTTATTTTTTTATTTATATAATTATATTTTCAACTATTTGTTTTATTATTTATTAATGATGTACATTTGCTGCTTCTTTGTGGCAAACTTCTAAACTGGTGCATGGATATTTTTGATCCTTGCTTTAGTGTAGTTTTTGAATTGTTTGTATCAAATAAATAGTCCTTTCTTTTTTTCACATAGTGGTAAAAATAATTTCAACAAACATTAATCTTTTTACCGTATGGTGGTGACGTAATTGAATATATAGTCTCATTTCGTACCGTGGGTGTCGAAAGAGACGCTAATGAGAAATACGATAAAAATCTTACAAAACAGAATTATAGTGCCCAAGTGTATGCGCAAGCACATATGCACTTTCATTCCTAGTCATCATAATCTTCATAGTCCATTATCGATTGGCTAAGTTGAATTTCTAAGGATTTTTGCATTTCGTTACGTGATAGAGCTATGCTGCAAATATATAGGTTTAGCGCGAATGGGTCGGCTCGACCGGGGAAGGATCACGCTATCACAGAATACCAGAGTGAAATAGCAGCGTAATGCTGCTGTGTTTTGTATGGTGAGTTTAGAGAACCGGAGACCCTCTTTACTGAAAACGAGACATTCCATCTTAGTCCTCACGGGTGACAACACATCTGCATTTTGATACTTAACCGAGGACAAATGTAGATATCTATGGGCCGCAGCAACCACTGACCATCAGTGGGACCGTGTGTTCGTTTGTCACCCCCAATGAAATAAAATGTCTTACGCCGGTTACCTGCAGATTAAAATCAGCTTGTCTTCATTTATTTTGTTGACGTTGTTCCCGTTTGTGTGACTGTACTGGAATCTGTTGTCTCTATTACAACACTTGTACTCACCACAGAACACTTCAAAACTTTCAAATATGCTTTGGTGACATATTAAGAAAAGTACGTTAGAAAGGAGAAATTGCAGGAGCATTTATTTTATAACTATATATATATTATATACTATATTATATATATATATATATATATATATATATATATATATATATATATATATATATATATATATATATATATATAATATATACTCCTGCGCAGAAATTTGGTCCGGAGACCAAATTTCTGCGCAGGAGTATTTATTAGAGTAAGATTAGTGGCCGAGTGTATGTGCAAGCACAAGCGCACTCTCCATTCTCTCACACTGATAGTCCGATAGGACTGTAATCCGACACCGGAAAGAGATCAGGCGCAGAACTAATTTAACATGCTTTCTGAGGCATGGAGGTGACACACCGCCCCCTTCATGATTCCGGACTGCTACTGAGAATTTCATAAAAGAAAAACTGATTTTTTGATCCGCCTCGTTATTCAAACCTGAGGGACCTCATGATCGACAATTGCGTTTATGACGACTAGACCCACGAAGCGAGGCTCCATTAGATGGCAGTATAACCATCTATCAAAAGACCATCACTTACACAGACGTTAAAATACTCACTCAGGCAAGAAGTACCATACAGGTGCTCATAGAGGTACCACGATTGTATTAATAAAAATGTTTCTAAGAGACTGAACGTGGTGGCACGTTGCAGCTATATTATGGTTCTAGCATGCATAGGTTGGCTCGCTCGGTAGGACCACGCTCTCACAGAATAACATTGTAAAAAAGCAGCTTAACGCTGCCGTATTTCGTATGAGACCCTTTTCACGAAAACCCAACATTCCATCTTTGTGCTCAGAAGTGACAACGCATCATTTTTATTCTCATTCGAGGATAGATATAGATGTCTATGGGCCCGAGTATCTACTTACCATCAGGTGGACTCGATGCTAGTTTGTCACTCATATTCTATAAAAAAGTAACACCGGATGTGACACACTTATTTCGCGCTGGACAAAAATGCATAAGTGGAGAAAAGAGAGAAAGAAAATCCTTGCCTTAAGTGTAGATTTACTACGCACTCGACGATAAAAGAAAATCATGACGAAATCTGCATTGCAATAAAATGTTTGCGGGCATGTGTTGGAGTAGCTCCCAATAGCCTATGGGCTTGTCGCTTCAATCCTCTCAGAAATGGGAGGTGGCCTCTTCCAGCAGTGGAACGCATATCGGCTGTATATTCATTTTATTTATTTTTATTTTATAGGATAGGTGACGAACGAGCACACAGTCCACCTGATGGTAAGTGGTTGCTGTGGTCCATAGACACCCACATCTATCCTCGATTACGAATCAAAATGCAGATGCGTTGTCATCCGTGGGGACTAAGATGGAATATATTTTACATTTTATTTACTGTAGCTTAATATTTATATATATTAATATTTATATCAATGATATGTTGCATACCCGTAACATTCATTGCTATGCAGATGACAGCACTGGTGATGCTCTTTACACCGGCCGAGCCAATATTTCTCGGGAAAACGTCTCCGAGTGCCGGGACAAACTTGTGTCTGAAGTCGAGTCTTTGCTGAACAGAGTCTCGGATTGGGGACGACTAAATCTAGTCCATTTTAACCCCCAGAAGACACAAGTTTGCGCGTTAACCGCTAAAAAGAACCCCTTTGTCGTATCCCCTCAGTTTCAAGGCACTCCCCTTGTTGCCTCAGCTAGTATCGGAATCCTCTACGTTGACATATCGAGTGACGTGCAGTTTCGTGGTCACTTGGAAGGGAAGGCCAAATTGGCCTCTAAAAAGCTTGGCGTGCTCAGCAGAGCGGAACAGTATTTCATGCCGGCACACCACCTGCAACTTTACAAGGCGCAGGTTCGGCCGCACATGGAATACTGTTCCCATCTCTGGGCTGGGGCTCCCCAGTACCAGCTCCTTCCACTTGACCGTATCCAGCGCAGAGCGGCTCGAATCGTCGACGACCGAGTGCTTTCCGATCGGCTCGATTCACTGGCGCTGCGAAGAGATGTTGCATCTCTTTGCGTATTTTATCGCATCTATCACGGGGAGTGCTCTGAGGAATTGTTCGGATTAAACCCAGCCGCCAAATTTCGTGAACGCACTACACGGCAAACGTCCCGATACCATCCACACCATCTGGATGCTTGGCGGTCCACCACTGTACGTTTCACAAGGAGTTTTCTTCCACGTACAACCTCTCTGTGGAATAGTTTACCACCGGCGATTTTTCCGGACCGATACGACCTGGGGACCTTCAAGAAAAGAGCTTACTCCTTTCTAAAGGGCCGGCAACGCACCCGCAATTCTCCTGGTGTTGCGGTTGATCATGGGCGGCGGTAGTCACTTAACATCAGGTGAGCCGCATGCTCGTTCGCCCCCTCTTCTATATAAAAAAAAATTACCTCATAAAAATAGGTAGGGAAATGTGTCTCGCAATAAAATGTTTATAATATATGCTGTTCCATTCTGCTGCTAGCTCACCAAGTCCTAGGTATTAAGAGAAGTAGTAAAATAGCGCGGCGGGCTTATACCTGTTCCAAAAATAAAAACCCTCGAGGAGGCTTCGTCAGAAATGACATACATAATATCTACATTTAAAAATCAGGTTATTTTTTTTTCCTTTTATAGTGACATTGACCATAAGGACTTCAGTCAAAAGTCTACGTTGTCAGTAAAAGTATATGTTGCAGGAAGTTAACATGTATGTTAACTTCCTGCAACATATGTTGATGCGTAAAATTATGATGTTTCGTAAGATTTTGAGGACCGCTTAAACCAGCACAGATAGTCGATGACGACAGTTATCCAAGTCATCAAATCGAGTAGACAAAATATGCTTAATCATGTTTTATGTTTTATTTAAATTTACGGTGTAGTGATGGTGTAAGAATATCTACCATCCTATATCATCTTATGGATGTTGTGAGAAGCGACAGGGGAAAACAAATCAGCAGATGGGCAGCAACTAACGACTGAAAATAAAAAACCGCGGTTGCCAACGCGGCGACGAATGAAAACATCCCCCATGAGGCAATCTATGGTTAGTACTATTAAGTCTAAAATACGATAAACTTACCAAATGTCTCCGAGCATACAAACAAGTCATTTTCAGAAAAGGTTTTTACTAGACTTTTTTTTAAATAAAATGAGAATCTATAACCTGAAACCTGTTTCTTTAATACCTTTTTGTCTTCCTCACCTCCTAAATGTAATCCAATCAGTAATTTTCTGCCTGTTATCACGAGAGATACCCGGTGCAGCTACCAGGGCTGGCGGCACAACTTGTTCCATTAGTCATATCGCCCACGTGGATAGTTGGCAGCGTACGAGCGGGCTGTCATGTCGAATATGTAAATTTTAAACTTATTGCTTATTAATAGCCATTACTCAATCGACACTTTTGTTTAAAATACGATAAGGTTATAAATTTGCTACTATATTTTCAATTTATTATCTGTGTATCAAGGATTTAAACAAATGAATGCAAAAATTTAAATGACAAACAGTCTTGAAATATATTTATTACTCTTAAATAGAGGTTTTCACAGCAGACAATGGCGTGAGTTTTTTTACACAAATACAAAAAAAATGCAGTCATAGGTGACAAACGAGCACACAGTCCTACTGATAGTAGAGGCTGTGGCCTATAGACATTTACATATATCCTCGATTAACGATCAAAATGAAAATACGTTGTTACTCACGAGGACTAAGATAGAACACCTCGTTTCCAGTAGAAAGTTTCTCTTGTTCTCTACAATCACTATAAGAAACACAAAAGCGTTAAGCTGCTATTTTACGCTGGGCTTTTGTCTCTATGGGCCCTTAAAAATTAGTAGTCTAGGTCCTGGGCCTCTCCCGTTGTCTGATCGAATCTTCCCTGATTTGTCTAAATTTTCATAGAATTAGAAGCTATGAGGCATTCCATCTCAGTCCTCAGAGGTGACAACGCGTATGTAGCCTTCTTTGATTAAAGTTCGCTGCAGGTGCCCATTGATTTCAGTAGGGATGATAATCGATAACAAAATAATCGAATATTTCAACTTTGCCGATATTAATCGATTAACCGCAATCATTTTATCGATTAATCGAACAAAAGGGTTTCGTTAAACTAGATTAGATAGATACTGCGATGTACGAAATACTGTATTTTCGGTAAATTTAAACAATAAAACGTGCCTCTTTTTCTCTATTTTTTCTTACTTAGAATAATTATGTGTTCTCTTTATATTAAGTGTTAGAGCTTTTCGCTGTGAGCTGTGAAGTTCCCAGTGAGAATATCAGGTCAGAATCATGTAATTATTGTATTTTCATCGGTGAAAAAATTTCAGTTTATTCTGACATCTGCAAGTGGGAATGGTTAGTACTGAAACATAAAATTTCATTACATACATACATACATACAGACATACAAACTAATAATAACAGCACGATAAAAATATATTTGTAGCAGACGCCGTTGTTCTTTTTTTATCATAACGAAATACCAATCTCATATTAGTAAGTGTAAGGCGGGCCTCATTAGATGGAATGCATGTCTTTCATGAAGATGGCTAAAGGAACGTGGCTAATGTTCAACAGTGGGCTCGTGAAGAACTAAAATGCTAATTTTTTAAACTTAAACTTATAGTTTTTTTTTTTAAATATGGGTCCGCTTAGAGTTCTGCCAGCCCCTTAACATGGGCTGTAAAGGATGATAAGCTGCGCTCGACGGTGACAAATCCAAAACAGAAGATTGTTTACATCGCGCCCTCACCGGCATCTGCGCGTTCACGCTGGGCGGCAGTCGGGCGCATACCGCAGTGTCGTCCGCCCGCCTAATTCCCGCCCGCCCTTATAGAGCGAGTTCCGTGAGCTACCTCGCGATAGTTGCGACGTCACTAGCGTTTAGTGTGTTTTGCAAGTGTGTTACAAGTTACTGGTGCAATACAATTATTAAAATACAATATATAGTATACTGTTTTCTTGTGTAATTGTTGTAACAATATACATTGGTTACGGTGAAAATATTTGACTTTTCCTCGTGAAAAAGTTTTGCTTCAAGAGTAAAGGTAACGCTTTTTCATTATAATTATATATTATTTAGGTGCACTCTTTACAGCAAATTTACAAAACAAAATGTGTTAAAAAAGGGAAACGCACATAATTAAACTTAAAAAGTAGTAAAAACAGCTTACACATTAGTGCGTCGTTGAATTAAAAAAAAAAACTTTTTAAGTTGTCGTAAAGCCATAACTTCCCTTTTTTATAATTTATATCTTTTGTAGTGTACGCAGAATTTTCTTTTGTATTTTAATTAATTCTCTTAATGTTTTAAGGGCGGTTTTTATTTATTACAAAGAATTGTAATTATTTGACTCTCTTGCGTATACTAAGCAATGTTATATGATCAAAGTAAGTACTAGAATTTCGTCAAAATCATAGGTCAAGATAGTACATTAAAAGCAACGCTTACCTACTTTTCCACGCTAACGAGTGGAATTTTTCCAATTTATTTGGACAAACCTTGAGTTGTAGCAGATTTATTAACAAAAGGATTAAAATCGGTTTACCGTTGAATAAGTTATCGCATGTCTAGAACAGGTAAATGAAATTGTATACTTGGGGAGTGCTTTCAGCCGGGATGGAAGATGTGATTTAGATGTGGATAGGCGTGTCGCTGCCGGAAACAAAGTCAATGGTGCCCTGAATGCATTAGTCAAAAGGCAAGGCGTGGTGAAGAGTGCACGCCTTGCAATACATAACGCAGTGTTGGTACCGACTTTGTTATATGGCAGCGAAACCTGGGTATGCCAGAAGAAGCATAAAAGCAAGGTGAATGCAGTGGAGATGCGATCTCTTCGTAAAATGTGTGGCGTTACCATAGCCGACCGAAAGCGAAACGAAGAGATTCGCAATATGGTAGGATTGAAAGATGACCTTATCACAAAAATTGATAGGGGCGTACTCCAATGGTTTGGGCACGTTGAACGAATGAGTGAAGACCGAATGGTGAAGAAAATATATAGAGCGAAAGTAAATATTAAAAGGTGTCGAGGTAGACCGAGACTAACTTTCGAAGACCATGTGAGCAAATTGCTCGAAGAGGGGAGGGTCAAGAGTACTCGGATACCTAGACGTGCATGTATGAAGAAGTTAATGAACCTGAAAGAAGCGAAAGAGGTATGTAAGGATCGTGACACTTGGCGATCTGTTCTCTCTGGCTACCCCGTTAGGGATTGTGCGTGACGATAAGTAAGTAAGTAAGTTATCGCATAAAATACATAATATACAAAAATGCAGTCGAATACGCAACCTCTTTCTTTGGAGTCGGTTTAAAGAATTATTTTGTGAAAATATAATTTTAAAATGATTTTTTGAGATATTTATTTTTGATTTAACAACAAAACACAAAATGTTTATGTCAATAGATTTTTTAATTTAACTCTAAATTGCAGTTTAACAAATTATTTATATCATTTAAAGAAATTATAATATTGATGTTTGTCAAAATCATTGAAAATTATTGTATTATTTTTTATTTGTTGTATAATTATTTCCCGTTAGAATTACTTAGAACGTGGAAAGTCGGAAAACCCTAAGTATAATTTAATACAATTTGTGTAGAAAAACACTGTCATTACTTCATTCATATAAAATATATAAATTATTAAGTAATCTCAAAAACAGGAAATGACTTTTAGCCCACTCATTTATTTTGAGCCTACGTTGTTCTAACATTGAATTACTATAACTATGCCCAACGAACGTTCCGGTCCAGTCGCAAAGAACGTACTAGTTACTAGATGATTTGATCACAATCACTAAGAGTAACGACTAAAGCCCTGCCTAGATTACTTTATAAACTTTATTACGCAAAACGCAAATTACGCAGAGATTTGCAATTAATTTTCTAATGTTTTCATAGATATTTTTCTGAAAGGTAAATTTAATAGAAATAATATCAGGTAAAATATGAGTTTTAAATTTAAATATTTAAAACATTACATCATATTTTTTATAAATGTAAAACGAGCCCACAGGCCACCTGATGATAAATCGATGTTGTGGCCCAGAGACGTCTACATCCATCTTCGATTAAGAATCAAAATACGTATACATTGTCACCTCTGTAGACTAAAATGGACTGCCTCATTTCCAGTAAAAAGGTCTTGGTTTCTTTATACTCACCATACGTAACACAGCAGCATTTAGCTGATATTTTAGCTGATACTATGTGAGAGCGTGGTCCCACCCCGGCCAAAAGTTAAAATAAAGTTACAGCCTATATACGACCCACTGCTGGGCACAGGCTTAGGCTTATTTCTGAGAGGGTTTTAGGGCAAGGAAGTGTCCGCCGCGCTGCCCCAATGAATGTTGGCGAACTTCACATGTCTGAAAAATTTTTTTTCTTGTTTCACTGGCATGCAGGCTTCCTCACGATGTTTTCCTCCACCGCCGAGCACGTGGTAAATCAGCACTTAAAATTGCAATTAACAATTTCGCCGGTCAAACTGAACGGTAATATAGCTGCAGCATTGCTCTGCCATGTATAAAAAGAAAAAAATATATAAAACATCTTATTATTATATAGACTACCGAATAGCATAAGAAAAGTTTACTATGTGATGGCGGTGTGAAAGATTCTATGATCCCTTTTTATCCCCGGGCCGATGTAAGAGACGAAAGAAGTCGACTATAGCAAAGGTTACTTTTCAAAGAGAAGCCAAATTTTAAACTTAATTTCAAACATATAAATAATAATATACCGTTATCGCAGTTTTTGGGCGGAAAATACGAGTCAATAAGGTTTCTACTTTTATTTGAAATTATCCCAAATGAATGTGATTTATAGGCAACAACGTTTTTGCTTACAGATCGATCCTTACGAATGTGTGTGTGTGTGTGTGTGTGTGTGTGTGTGTGTGTGTGTGTGTGTGCAGTTATACGAATGCATTACCACGCATTTTGAAATAAAATAAAAAGGACAGAAATTTTTGAGAACTTATTTAAACAATTTTCCTTCACCGTTTGCCTATATTACTTATTCTGAACCTTCTCTGCAAATTTGCCCGGTTATTGCCCCTAACTCTGTTAAATGGTATATTCATCGTTTATTTCAGTCTCCAATATCCGTACCCGCGACATGCAGACGCGACAAAGGTCATAGTCAATGCGATAGTAGCTTAAGGCAGGGTGCGCACTGCGAACTCAAAAGGTTGTGGGTTCAAATCTGTCATCCAACTGCTGTCGTGAATCACTCCAATCACAAGCATTTTAAACCCATCCTGACTTGTAAAAGGAAAGTTTCATCATCATCATCATAACAGCCCTTCACAAGTCCACTGCTGAACATAAATCTCCCCCAAGGATGCAACAAAGCACGGTCCTGTGTCACCAGCATCCATTGATTCCTTGCATGTCTTACCAGGTCATCACTCCATTTAGTGGGGGGGGGGGGCTGCCCTACACTTCTCTTACCGGTACGAGGCTGCCACTCGAGAATCTCTCTTCTCCATCGTTTGTCGGTTCTTCCGTTATTTAGTTAAGTTCTTATTAATAAGGGAATATTCGTAATATTAAATAGCATCAATAATAGCCAATAATGGTGATTACGTCTGTTACAACGACGTCCCCGTGACGGTTAAGACACAACAGAAAACTTCTGTTACAATAGAAAAGGCCTATTACCTGCTGTGGATTTTCGAGGCCGATAAAAAGAAGCAAGAATGAATAATATTTTATTTACCATATAGTGGAGCTGTAAAAATGTTCGCTATCCCACATCGTGCTGTGGGCGTCGAAAGAGAAGTGAAACTCAAACAGGAAATGGCCAGTAGCACCTGATAACAACTCATCTATGTGTGTGTGACATCTATGTCATGACTCTCTTATATGTGTGTGTGACATCTATGTCATGACTCTCTTATATGTGTGTGTGACATCTATATCATGACTCTCTTATATGTGTGTGTGACATCTATATCATGACTCTCTTATATGTGTGTGTGACATCTATGTCATGACTCGCTTATATGTGTGTGTGACATCTATGTCATGACTCATCTATGTGTGCGTGATATCTATGTCATTACTGTCATGTACCGGAGAAGCAGAGACCCTTTTTACTAGAAACGAGGCATTCCACCTAAATCCTCACGGATGATAACGCATCTGTATTTTGATTCGTAATCGAGGATAGATGTAGATGTCTATGGGCCACAGCAACCACTATCACTACCATCAGGTGGACTGTGTGCTCGTTTATCATGCTATCCTATAAAAAAATCTATGCATCTATGAGGCAATTTATGGAAGAGGCCTATGTACTGCAATGGACTTCGTTAGGTTGCAAGGCAATGATTTCCTATGATTACAGAATGCTACAAAATGAATTACTACAATTTTTATTGGTTGTATCACCCATGGTAACCCACGTATAACGTTATTCAATAAAGTTTTTATAAACACAATTAGAATAACGAACGAGTTAATCGCCGCCTGATGGAATGCCTCGTTTTCAGTAAAAGACCTATTTTACTGAAAACGAGGCATTCGAGGAAAGGCTTAGATATCTAGATGTGATTGTTGGTCTCCCTTATTGTATATAAAATTAAAGTTGATATAAGATGGGCCATAGATAAGATGAATTATTTATCTTATCTATGATCTTTGGACTGTAATTATGCCAGTCTTCTTGGTCCAAATAAAAACATAGCAGTATCAAGTAGAGAATGCTTATCTCTTTCTAGTCGTGCGCTAGTACGCTAGACGTTCTGACTTGTGTAATTTTTTTTTCAAATATAATGACAAACAAACTTACAGTCCACCCTATGGCTAGTGGCTACTACCTCTGAAGAATACCACAATGTGTAATGTGTAATCATACTCGCTCTGAGGACTTAGAATACCTTACAGCCTGCAATTACACTGGCTCTCTGTACCTTTCAATTGGGAACACAGCAGTGCAAGCGGAACTCTGCTATTTGGCGGTACAAATTGTTAAGAAGGGCCTACCCAGATGGACTCACACGCAGGAAAGAAGTGCTACCGCCTATTAAAAAATATATATTATGATCTAATGACTGCGATAATTTAAAGACATTAAAATTTCGATATTATATAAATAATCACAAACATTAATGTATATTGCTGAATTATTTGCGTGAAGCTCTGTAAGATTTTAAGTATATCCGTTTCCGCCGGCAACAGGCGGTGTTTGTGATTTATCCAAGAACTGTGGAGTTACAGACTGCAGGCAGTCGATATCCCGCTGCAGCCACACGCAGTTGCCGCCGCCGCCTGGAGTGCGAACACTATTAATACGTAGCCCAAATATAGCAGCGGCCAGAACGTTGTAAACAACTGCGCATTCAATCTGTCGCCGCCGAGCCTCGTTGTAATACGTGCTCGACTTGACTTCGATATATTAAGTTACTAGGATAAAATGGAAGGCACCTTTTTATACTCTTAAGATAACGTTCATGTTATTGCTTTTAGGTGAAATAATTTCTACCTATCGATTACAGCCTATAAAAGTCCATTGCTTTGCAAAAGATCTCCCTTACATTTTTTGTTTTTTTGAGATTTCGTGGTAGTAGCCACGCTCGTCAGGCGGGTTGAGAACCGCAGTTTTCTGTTTCTGATTCAGTTTCCCTCTGTCATTTCTTACGATACTCACGGGGTATCGGGTAGTGGACATTATTTTACCACCACTATACGGTAAAGAATAATGTTTAGAAACTATGACATAATTCTATAAAAAAAAGATTTTAGAAACAAATTGAAATTTTGTTAGCTACATATTTAATTTTTTTCAGTTTTCTACCTTATTAAAAATGTTTGAGTGTATACACAAAACTTACCAAGATAAATGTATATAATAATCTTAAATAACTCCTGTTAATAACGTAAGGGGGATTATAATCTACGAGTATATAAAATCGAAGCTTATATTTAAATCTCATGTCTAAAATCGACAAATTATTAAAACTTTTATTTGAAAAACATTTTAAGTTGACACATTTCGATAGAGTTTATTAGCCTTCGGAAATTTACGAGAAATATCACACACAGAGCAGCTCTTGATGGTATACTAAGATTCTACAGCATAGGAGTCTTCTTTCATTAAAGATGAAACCTGAGAGTACCAACAATACCAGCCAGCCATTTAACTAGTATATTTAACTAGTGATAATAAAATACTAACCAAGCAAAAGAAGTTCCGTATGGTGAATGTACAGAACCGGAGACTTATTTACTGGAAACAAGGTTTAGTCCTCAGATGTGACAACGCTTCTGCGTTTTGATTCTTAGTTGATGATAGATGGAGATATCTAACCAAAGCATCCACTTACTCTCAGGTTGACTATGTGCTTTGTTTCTATAAAAAACCGGCCAAGAGCGTGTCGGGCCACGGTCAGTTTAGGGTTTCGTAGTTTCCCGTTCGTCACAATAAGCGTTCCCACATATGAGTTTCAAGGTCATTATGTTCGCGCTCCTGCAACTGCTCCCGGTAGTGGGTACTGTTGTTTCCATCCAAGTTCAAAATTATTTTCCTAGAAAGTCCTTATAAAGTTCTACTTTTCAGATTTTTTTCATATTTTCTAAACTTATGGTTCAAAAGTTAGAGTGGGGGGGACACATTGTTTTTTACTTTTGGAGCGATTATTTCCGAAATTATTGACATGGTCAAAAATGATTTTAGTAAATCCCTATTCATTTTTAAACACCTTTCTAACAATATATCACACGTTAGGGTTGAAATTAAAAAAAATCACTTCCCACTTTACATATAGGGGGGCTACCCTAATAAAACATTTTTATCCAATTTTTATTTTACCACTTTGTCGGCGTGATTGATACACATATTGGTACCAAATTTCAGCTTTCTAGTGCTAACGGTCACAGAGATTAAGCGAGGACGGACAGACCGACAGACAGACATGTTGAAACTACAAGGGTTCCTACTTGACTACGGAACCCTAAAAAGGAAATTTGTATTACCTATATAAACCAAAAATATATCAAAAGCATAAAATATTGTTCACTAGAAATAAAAAAATGATTTCACTTTAACTAAATAATAATTTCAATTCAATCTATACCAACAAACTCTTAAACAGAATTCTAAATTTCATTACACAAGTCTAATTACTTGTAGATGGTTCAAGTCCGCTTGCTAATGCAAACAGTCCTCCGGTTTTGGGCAGGCGACACACGTGGTCCCGCACCGGATACATACATAACAGTAACAGACTGTTTGTAAAGTTAGTGTTGCACGGCTTTCTAGTTCACTAACCAGTGCACTGTTTATCTAACTTACTTTCATCTGCAGTCGCGAGTTCAATGCCACTGTTTGTGTTTTTATTTTGAGCGTTTAGAAATAACAAGATATGTAGTAGGTATTCTATTCGCTTAGGTGTCAATTCGGGTTAGCTAATACACTGTTATTAAATTTTGGCACCAAATAGCGTCTCTGCTTTCGATCTGAAGGGAATAGAGCCATTATAATAACAGGCTGTAAGGCATTCCATCTTAGTTCTCAGAGGTGATAACGGGTCTGGAACCACTTGGTTTGAAGTAAGTAACATGTGTCCATTGGCTACAGCAGCCATTTACCATCAAATGGACTATTAGTACGTTAGTGTCACACCAACTTTATTAAAAAACTCCGTATTTGGCATTTCAAAATAAACTAAAAAAAATGTTGAGTATTTAATTTAAACTTATCATAAGCAAGAGTTTTGACTATTTAATAAGCTAAGCTTAAAAACATTTTCATTCTTGCCTTGAAGACGCCCACATTGTAATCGAATAGAAAGACAGATTCTTAAAAATCATTCCACTCTTTTGCTCAACGCTTTTTGAACTACGAAGCAAAGTATTTCGTTGCAGTAATATAACTACTTGTAGATAATATAATATGGAGTCTATCGACCTGGTGAGACATGCAGGAGGTCGATGGTTGCATGTGGCTCAGGACCGTGCTTTGTGGTATTCCATGGGGGAGGCCTATGTGCAGCAGAGGATTTGTAAAGGGCTGTAACTAATGAATGAATGAATGTGAACAAGTGGCTGGAGAGTCAGAGAGTTACAAGTTGTCCGATGGTAGAAGTAAGAGGGAGGAATTAAGAATTGGAAAACAAATCTTGAAAAACCGAGAGGCTTGTCTCTCTGCACTCTGTGCTCGAGATAATATTGGTTTTAATCCTCCAGTTAGCGCCTTAACATGCAGGTGGTATTTTATAGTATCAGTCAATGTGACAGCATTACTCCATACACGACCGAAATAACCATCTGAATAAGATGAACATCTTTTGCTGCGTGAAATACCGCTGCAACTTTTCAGGACGCCTAACTTCCATGCGGCTAATGGTCTTTAAATTTAGTTAGTGTACTCAACTGTGTAGTGGTTAGAAGACTCAACCCCTAAAAGCTTAAAGAGGGCTATGTTTTAACCGACTTTAAAATAGAAAGTGGTTTACAATTCAACTGCGTTTTTTGTATTTATGTTAAACTGTATCTTGGTCAATAGTGATAAAATTTTGATGATTCTATTTTTATTAAGTAAGTTCATGGAGGATCTCATGTAAACTAGTATAAAAACTTCCACACCCAAAGACGGTAAAATGAGGCATTTAATGTAAGTATTATTTAGACGACATTGAGATTGTGATACTGCTACCAGGCGGTCCCATAATGAACTGGCCTGATATAGTTCAACGCGACATGTTGTGTTGCATTAAATAGTACGTTTATCGTGCACTTAATATAAGAAACATGCATCGATATGAAATGCTTAGTCTTAGTTTAACAGGCATTTGAATAACGAGAGTCGCGTATTTTTTCAAAATGTCGAGAACTGAGTATCGAAGTGTCATAAAGTTTCTATTTAAAGAAGGTTTATCCCCTGCCTAAACAAAAGAACGATTGGATGGCGTGTATAAAGAGTCTGCCCCCTCCTATAGCACAGTGAAAAATTGGGTGAAAGAGTTTCGCCTCGGGCGAGAAACCGTCGAAGACTGGCCACGACGGTCGACCCGTGGAAGTGCTCACTCCCGAAACGATTGCTCTTATCGAAGAGGAGGTTCTGAGTGACCGCCGTTTGAAGATTAGAGAAATTGCAGCAAGGCTTGGGCTCTCTAAGAGTACCGTTCATCGCGCGATCCATGAACATCTTCACATGAAAAAAGTGAGTGCAAGATGGGTACCGAAACTTCTTTCAGCGGTACAGAGACAGGAAAGAGTGCGCTGCGCTTCGGAGTTTTTGGATCTTTGTGGCGAAAATCCAAAGACTGTGATCGAGCGGCTAGTGACTGGTGATGAAACTATGATCTTGTATTATGATCCACAAAGCAAGCGCGAGTCAATGGAATGGCGTTATAAGGGTGAAAAGCCCCCTAGAAAGGCAAAGGTGCAACAATCGACTAAAAAACTGATGTGCACAATATTTTGGGATTTTCAAGGCATTTCGATGGTGGATTTTAAAGAACGTAATACAGTCGTGAACGGCGAATATTATGCTTCTTTAATATATAAATTACGAGACAAGATAAAGGAAAAACGAAGAGGCAAGCTGTCTAAAGGTGTCCTGTTGCTCCATGACAACGCCCCTGTTCATACCGCTGGTGTTTCGAAGGATGCAGTTCGTCAATGCGGGTTCACAAAAGTTCAACATCCACCTTACAGTCCAGATATGGCCCCGTCCGACTATTATTTATTTCCAAATTTAAAGCGGGCCTTAAGAGGAAGAAAATTTTCAAGCGATGAAGAGTTGCAGGCGGCCGTCTTCAGTCATTTTGAGGATAAAAAATGTGATTATTTTTATAAATGTTTAGAGATGTTGATTCACAGATGTCAGAAGTGTGTTAGTATTCGTTTCGTTTCATTTCCTTCATTGGTTCATAGTTAGGCCAATTCATTATGGGACCACCTACGTAAGTCATTTCATTCAAAAGGGTAAAAAAAATAATAAAAATTAAAGTCAACTTCAATAAACTACGAAGAACGAAATAGGTAATTTCACAATCTGATGTCGAGGCTGTAATTCTTCTTTAAGAAGTCGGCGCTGAGATATAGTATCTTAGCGCCGACTTCAGAATGTGAAATTATTTAATTATTTATTATTTTTTGAAGTCGAGTTTTACTTTTAATAATTTTTTTCACAGATGTGTTCCGAAAAGCTAAGGTGAAAATATGTTACCCTTTTTTAAAATAAATTGTTTTCAAAACTTTCCGAAAGTAAACTATTTAAAAAATACTTATATTATTTTATATTAAATTTTTTGTAATTATATTCATGTGTTTCATAAATATTGAATTTGAATTTGAACTTTATGTGTCGTTATTCATTTATCAACTAAACAAATCTACTTTCGTATCGAAAAACGAGACCTCTACAGTAGATGGTACGAAATACAGGGGCAGTTTTTCAACATTTAATAGCAACGAATTCTTGCCCGAAATTCCCTTACCTGAACCCATTTATGCGAAAACCCTAATCATGATACGGCGCATTCTCAAGAAAACGCTATTTGGTGAAAACACATACTGTATGCAAAGTAACCCTGCCTCTCCTCGCGCGCTCTCTTTGGCCCGCGGGTACCAGATATTCTATTAAGATAAAGACCCTTCCCGCGTTTTATTATATTGTCGTTCGCCATATTTTCGTCATTTCCAAAAATCTGTCATCGTGAGATATGGTTTTAAGATCTTGAAACGAATAGATGTGACACGATATGCAACGCAATGCAAAACCAATTATGTACTAACTTTATGTTTTAAAAATAATGTGGAGAAAAAAATTGAACTTGTTAGCTGTCTTAAAATATAGATAAACTTTTTGTTAAAGTTATTTAATATAAAAAGGAATTATTAGGAAGATATTACAACGTAAAACGGCGGGTTTGCTGCGCAGTAGCTTAGAAATGAGCTGCGGCTCGGAGAGCCGCGGGTTCGAATCCCGCACGGTACAATTATTTGTATGGTCTACAATTAATTATTGCAGGTCTGTCCTTGTGAATGTTTGTCCTTTTTAAATATATGTGTGTAAACTGAATCCACGATGCAGGAGATAATCCTAGTAAACATTAAAAAAAATCCACCAACATTTTGTCAGTCACTAGCAACGGCCAGCAATTGCGGGCGTTATAACTCTCCAAAGTTTAATTTTAATATATTATAATAAACACTTTATTTACGTGAAAATTAAGTTTAATAATGCATGACGGTTCTAAAAATTGTTATCTCTTTAGCAGCAGGGTCCCTTTGCTTGACACGAGATTGACGCCGAAAATATGAATATTATTCGAAGTGATTTGTCACAAATTGAAAGGAAAGCAATTGTGCTGCTACGATGCTGGCACCCCAGCGGGTGGAGGGCTAACTTCTATTTTCCGTAGCATTTATACATGTGTGTCAATACAGACAAAATAATTAAATTAGAGGTTTGGCAAAAAAAAAACTTGAATTCGATCCCTGGTGGTAAAATTTTTAAGTGCAATTTATAAGCACTATTTTACCACGTACCCGACGGTGAGGGAAACATCGGAAGGAAACCTGCATATCTGTTGAATAAAATATTTAAAGGTTAAAAATATTAATTATTTTGCAACCTTCCGCTAACAATAATGTGTAAATCTAAATACAATGATGTGTCTTACTTGGATTGAAGAGCTCTTCATCATTTATAATAGATTTCCGCAAAGTAACGCTTTGAATACTCAAAGCACCTGATTCTATCAATTATTTAAAGGCTGATTAATTGTTCCAAACACATTCTCAGAAAAGAGAGGTGGCCTGTGCTCGGTAGTGGAACGTAATAGGCTGTAACTTACTATTTTTGCATACAATTATAAATGATAGATGATTGATAGAGTCAGGCGTTACTTTACGGAAATCCAATATAATAAAGATATTAATTAATTTGTAACCTTCCGCTAACTAAACTTAGCGGAAGGTTGCCATTAAACGTTCGCCTTGTTGTCCCGATGCGGATTGTGCACTTCACACGACCTTGAATTTTTTTGTACCACTGTCGTGTCTTTCTTCGCCATTGACCACTGATTAATTAGCACATACTTCTTTGCTAATGGACGCCACACACGGTCAGTTCAACTGATCATTCCAACTAATCAGTTCAAACTAAAACTGTTGACGTTTTTTTAAATATTGAATTTTCGATATATTGACAGTTATAAATATATCAATATCGGAGTTTTATATATAAGTTTATTTATCGATAATTCGAAAATCCAATATTTAAAAAATAACCACGGTTTTAGTTTGAACTGATCAGTTGAACTAACCGTGTGTGGCGACCATAAGATTTTTATCCTGCATCGTGGAGGCTTTGAACCCACGACTCTCAGCGCCACAACTCATTGCTAGCCCAATGTGCCACGGACCCGTCAATTTACAATTTCGTTGGTTGGAAATTTAAAGCACACATTTAGCCACTGAGCTACCAAGGCAACCTACTCGTATAATTATCCAATAATTTAACCTGTTTAAAAATATTGGAGTGTATCGAAATCAGTGATGAGTAAAGCACAGGTGCGTTGCTAGTTTATGTAGCAATCGAGTTAAAGCGATGAGTCGTGTTGTCGGAGACTGGCGATCACGAGTTCACCATTAGCGCAGCATCTGGCACGCCTAAGGTTGTTAAATCAACTTCAATAATCGCAAATTAGTGGAAAAATGAGTTCGAGCATTTGCCAGTTTTTTTTTAAACTATCTAGTGCAATTCTGGTCTGAAAGTGCGAGCTAGTATAATTAACAGGCGTGAGGCATTCCACCTAAAGCCTATATTTTATATTTGTTAGGTCTAAGAAATGGTCATAAGTTTTAATGGTAATAAGTTTTTCTGTTATTTATATTGTACTCATTTTTAGTAAACTAAGCTTTACAATAGAATTATGGCTGCTCAAAACACGAATAATTATATTACTGCACAATAATATCTATCATCATTAACATTAAAAGTTGTTGACTTGTGAGTATCCCTATAGCCATTTCAGCTAATTGATCCGTTTGGATAATATATCATTTACTTTATAAATAACAGGATCTACTGCGGATATCCTAGTTATTTATCACTGCTCACTCGTGTTGCATTGGTAAAGTAAACACTGGAATAAAAAAATATTTTATTCTCTTCTGTACTGGATGACCTTTTTTACCTTCTGGAAAAAACAGGGTGAAACATGTGAACGGAGCAGAAGCCCATAGCACTAATATTTTACAAAACATAGAAATAAAAAAATTGAATTAAGTTAATTAATTAATTAAAATTCATCTAAATCAAATCATACGAGTATCCACCCTACTTTATGAACGGCAATAAAACTATAAATTTAGTAGGCATCTTTGATCTTGTCACCTCGCAGGATCACAGACTCAAGGCCCTAGTAATTGTTCAAAAAATTTTTCTAACGTTGAATTCATAGTTTTTGTTTTTATTTTTTGTATAATATCAGTGCCATAGGCTTCTACCCCGTTCACATGTTACACCCTATTTTTTCCAGGCGGTAAAAAAGGTCATCCGGTATATATAATATATTATATTATGTTCATGAGTGGCGGTCTATACTTACAATCAGGTGAGCCGCATGCTCATATGCCAGCAGTTATATAAAAAAAGTATTAAAACAGTGAGGCAAACGAGCATGCGGTTTACCTACGTTTTGACAGCCCTGCGTCCGCCCGGTGGACTGGAGCGGTACTGGTTAATAACTTGAATATTACATTACAGCTGATCTAATATTGTTTTGTGTTCGGTTTCCAAGCATGCTGAGCACGTTATACGTGCGTGTTAGATTGTACTGCAGTTTTAATGTCCACGGTTAACCTTTTATTGCTAGAATACTGCCAAAAAGCCTAATATCTTCTAAAGTAACTAATTTTTAAACTGAAGTAAATTTTTCTTTCGTAACTGACTAATTATTACAAATTTCTCACTAAATCTTGACCAAATAGTATTCAAGATATCGTTGGGGAGGATTGCAGCTTGTAGGACGCCTAAACTTTGATACTCAAGTGTATCTTTATTATATAATTATGTACAGGAGTTTCAAGAAGTAAAGTCAAGCCGTTGTACGAATAGGCTTAATCTCCGAAATAGCAGAACCGATTTTGACAAGATTCTCACTGGCAGATAGTTGATGTTATAAGGAGTAACTTAGGATCCTATTATTTTAGGTAAACGATACGTGTTCCGCAAAAAAAAGAACCCATGAAATCCAATCGTAATAAATTCCACGCGGACAAAGTCGTGAGGAACAGCTAGTCATAATATAAATGATTGCGTAGTTGATGACAACCACTGCAAATGAGGTGATAGTTTTCAAACTGTTTTTGTGTGTTGTAAATAGGTGTCTTGAATTTTGACGCAACGTGTGAAATTTAGCAGCTGTGATTAATCCGAAACGATTTTATATTAAATTAAGTGTGGCAACTTTTGCCATGTGGGATACATATAGCTGGTAGCGTAATATATGAGGGAGACTTATGTTCAGCAGTGGACTTTTATAAGCTAGTTCTAGTTCATATGGATGAAATGATTGTAAAAACTATTTAACATTGTATACGAGTAATGCTATTGTAGAAAACGAGTCCCCGCTGGTTTTTTGCTGGTTTTTCTCAGAAACAGACGTATTTTTACGAACCAGCGGTAAAAATAAATTCAATGAAAAATACGTAACTATAATCTATACTGAATAAAAGTTATTCTATTCTACACCCAGGCAGAGAAGGAACCCCACAATATAACGTGATTTGTATTTTTTTCGATTTTCATTTTTGTAAATGGTTACTGCTATTTTTAGGTCTTGACTTCAAGGTTAAACTGGATTCTCTTGAAATAAAAACAAACACAAATTGTTTGTTTTCGTGGATGTGGAATACAAGATGGTAGGACGTTCTTACTGTCCTAGAATCCCTTTGGAGTGGTCCACCATCGTTTGAGATTTAGGTTTTTTTTAATCAAATGTATGTTGCTGTTAACTCTTATCTTTATTGCGCGTTGCCTACGTGACAAACAAGAAGTCTCCTAATTGGTTGTTTTCTGGCTGATTTTGTATACGTTCAGTGACGCACCTTGGGTTGCTTTTCTTGCCCAGTTTCTACTAATATATTATTCAATAATATCTTTTTTTTATAGGACAGGGTGACAAACGAGCACACAGTCGACCTGATGGTAAGTGGTTGCTGTGGCCCATAGACATCTACGTCTATCTTCGATTACGAATCAAAATGCAGATGCGATATCACCCGTGAGGACTAAGATGGAATGTCTCTTTTCCAGTAAAAAAGGTCTCCGGTTCTCACCATACGAAACACAGCAATATTAAGCTACTATTTTCCGCTGGTATTCTGTGAGAGCGTGGTCCTTCCCCGGTCGACCCGACCCATTCGTGCTACAACTATACTGCTAATATAACTGCAGCATGGCTCTACAATGTATAAAATAATGTATTTTTAATAATATATATATTTTTTTTTATTTAATTTGCGCAATATGGGTACAGATGGTGTTACAGTGGTCAATTTACATTGTTGGTCGCCATATTTAGGCTCATGCCATGCAAAAATTCTTAGTTATATGCTATAGATTAAATTAAAATTACATATCAAATCACAGTGTCTAAATAATTATTAAAATAATGTCAAATGAGATTACCTAATTAATACACAATGTCAACTTTGTAAAATAATGTCACATAAAATGTCTAATTAATGTCACAGTACCACTAATCGGTTACAATACTACATCTATTAATTTGTCTTCAAGAAATTCCCTTACCGAATAATATGATTTTTCTAAAAGTAGCGTTTTCACTTTTTTTTTAAATAAATTATTATTTGAAATTTCAAGCAGAGAGTTGGGTAAATGATTATACACTCTCGGAATCATACAGAATACACTGCTGTTTAAAAGTTTAGTTTTGTTATACATGAAGCTTATTTGGAAAGGGTATCTCTTGCTTTTTAATCTAACAAATAAGTTACTATTATTTCTTACAAATAACAGCATATCCAGTATATAAATACACGGTAGTGTCAATATTTTAATCTTTGAGAATATCGACCTACAGCTCTCGGTTTGTTTCATTCTGTATATAGCCCGAACGCATCTCTTTTGCGCCCTAAAGACCAACTCTTTTCCCACAGAGTTGCCCCAAAACATAACACCATACATTAAAAGAGGAGTAACGTGTCCATGGTAAGCCGTTAAAACTGTGGATGTACTGGCAGTTTTGGACAACATGTAGATCGCATATGAATATTGATTAAGTTTCGAACACAACATCTCTGTATGTGACTTCCAGTTTAGTTGAGAATCAATGTTTAGTCCCAAGAATTTTATTGTCTCTACTTCTTCAACTTTTGTTTGTGTATAGTAGATTTTCATGTCAGTTAATTTGTGAACTCTGTTTCGAAACGTCATTAATTTAGTTTTTTCCAAATTTATTTTTAAATTATTTAAAGTCAACCATTTAATAATATTATCTAAGGTATTGTTTATGTCCAATTCTATTTGTGTTTTTTCTTTTCCTGTAAATATAATTGTACTGTCGTTAGCAAATAAAATAGTTTCATTGCTTGTTACTTTCGGGAGATCATTTATGTATATTATAAATAATAATGGACCCAATACACTGCCTTGTGGCACACCAAAGTTATTGATTTTGTACTCTGATTCATAGTCACATATAATTTTTTTGTGAGGACACAATCTCGTTATGTGTGTAGACTGTATTCTGTTACCAAGATAGCTCCTAATAAGATCATGCGTATTTCCCCTAACTCCATAGGCAAATAGCTTATCTAGCAATATATTGTGGTCAACATAGTCAAATGCCTTTGTTAGGTCCATATAAAGGGCGCAGGCATGATTTTTATTATCCATGTTTACCATAACACTCTTTAAAAATGAGAAAACTGCCATATTTATAGTTTTGTTCTTTCTGAAACCTAGCTGCTCTTTTGAAAATAAATTATTTATTTCGAAATAATTATTTAATCTTTCATGAATCACTTTTTCAAAAACTTTAGATAGAACCGGTATTAATGCTATCGGTCTATAACAGCTCATGTCATTTCTGTCGTTTTTCTTAAAAATAGGTTTGATTATGGTTATCTTTAATTTGTCAGGAAAAAGGCCATGATAAATGCATTGATTGATAATATGACTCAGTACATGTGATAATTTGATAAAAACATATTTTAATACTTTGGTTGAAATATCATCATAACCCGTACTATTCGTAGGTTTTAAATTTAAAATAATTTTATTTATTTCATTCGGTGTTGCGGGTTTCATAAATAAAGATTTATATTCACTTAAAATATTAATTGGTGTTCTATGCGGGACCAATTTGGTGATTTGGTTAATATAATATTCATTAAATTTATTCGCTATGCTTATGGGATCCTTAATTGTAGCGTTATTGATAGTAATTTGTTGTATTTCCTGATTTGGTAAATTAATTGTCCTATTATTAATTATAGTCCAAGTAGCTTTGCATTTGTTACGAGCATTATTTATGAAATTGTCGTTTTTTACATATTTAACGTAGCAATTACATATCTTGAATTAAACTACTATTTACGGATTGGTACAGTAAAGCACCCGAAACTTCGGGATAATAATAAAAATAAATTAAAGTAATTAAACGCGATAAAATCCGTAAATAGTAGTTTTATTCAATGTGTAGTGTTCGCGTAAATTTAAGAAATCATTAATTACATATCTTTTAAATTGTGAAATGTTAGAGTTAAAAATGTCCAGATCAGCGTTACGATGTCTCAGCTCGTCAAAACTTCGACACATTCTAATGATCGGAAGAAAGAAAGACGCGTTGTTTCTGTAAACATCAAGGCGAAAGATACGCACGCGGGTTACGTAACGAGATCGACCGTTGAAATTAATTAAATTGAGCAGTTCCGGGCAATCGATGAAGGAGTGAATGATGTTCTGAAGGTCCTTCATAACTCGTGTAACAAAACCAACTAACTGATAACCACGTTTTGTTGCTTAAAATCTAGTCTTGAGTCAAAAATAACGCCCAAAAGTTAAGCAACATTACTTCAGACAAAGGTTGATCATTGATATGGTATGTACACTGTAGTCGAGTTTTCTTAGTTGTGAAAATTACCAAAAAACATTTAGCTACCTACATTCAAATGCCTTTTGAATGTAGGTATGAGTATTGTTAAGGTCGCGTTGCAATAAAAGGCAGTCACTAACATCATCGATTATACGGAAAACTTTCATATCATCTGCATATAGTAAACTTTCGCTTGTGATATATATATAAGATATAGAATAAGGGTAACAAACAGGCACACAGTCCACCTGATGGTAAGTGGATGCTGTGGCCTATAGACATCTACATTTATCCTCGATCAATAATCAAAACACGGAAATGTGTTGTCACCCCTGAGAACTAAAATGGAATGCCTCGTTTCCAGTAAAAAAGGGACTCCAGATCTCTACACTTACCATACGAAACACAGCAGTAATAGGCTGCTATTATACGCTGGTATTCTGTGAGAGCGTGGTCTTTCCACGGTCGAGCCAACCCATTCGTGCTACAATTATAATATAGCTGCAGCGTACACCGGAATTTTTTAAATAAAGGTGACCGCTTTTTGTTTCAGGTAAGCGCGAAATTTGTACGAGACGGTATGTATATGTGAATTTCAGTCCCCTACGTCACCCCCCTTCGAAACTTTATGTATGCTGAAGCACGTGCCCCGCAGTCCGACGGCGATGTGACACGGAGTTGATTAGCTATTCCTAGCTGCTAATATACTTTCTATATTTTAATGCACGAAGGAAACACTCTGTACCCTTTTTTAAGCATACTGCTCGCGCTGTAACTGACATTTGGCATAGTTAAAGTTTATATAGCGAATAGGTTCAGAAAGTTGAATTTTATATAAAATATGTGTATAAAATTAAATTCAATATAACATCTAATGCTTACGTTCATATTGTCAATGTCTAAACACTTAATATTTTTTTGTTTGTTTACGTGCATATGCATTTACAGCTTCAGATTGCTGTCGTAAAACCATAGACCTCCATCTACACGCACAGAGTAAAGAGTATAATATAATCCTTGGATAAATTATCACAAACTACGTTTTAGTACAGAGTTGAAATTGTCGCCAAAGAATTTAAAAATGTTGCCAACAGTTAATTGCTAACAGTTGACTGGACGAACTGTGCATTTTGGATGATTTCAAATATGCCTTTTTGATGTGTGGAGTGCGTGTTAGTTAGTTAAGGCAAAAACTTATTTACATTCTGTAAATTATGTACAGCTGGCTTAATATACAGAACTAATTTTTTTATTAATTACGGTCGAATTTTAACCACTAGAATATTGGTACTATCTCTTGGTGACTGCAGTAGAAGATACAAAGGTGGCATAATAACACCCCATATTGTGGGCTTATAATAATTCTAGTATTTATATTCCTAGTATTTAGTAGTCGTCGGTAGCCACTTCACGGACAACGGTAATTACTTCACGGGCGGGAGTAGTCACTTGCCATCAAGTGAGCCGCATGCTTTTTTGTCCCCTCTTATAAAAACAAATGTACACCGGAATCACTTTAAACCCTAAGTTTTAAAATTACCCTCCAATACACCGCATTGTATATATTTATACTTGTGCAGATAATTTTCAATAAATAATTTACTATTTCGTATCACACTCACGCACCCCTCGTGAGTGGGATAAACATTAAGCATTATTGCGACGCAGTGTGCGCGCACCCTTACCGCGCTCTGCAGCCCTGCAGCCGCCCGCCGTGCAACGGTATTGCTGCCCTTAATAAATTATTGATTTTTTAAACATAACAACGCATTGTATGCATTGGAGTAGTCAAACTTGTGTCATATAAGAGGGCAGTAATATGATGTTACGTAACATTATAACCTATAAAAGCCCACGGGTGAACGTTACGAACGGCTCACGTTATACGTGGTAGAGCCACTCTGCAGCTATATTATGGTTGTAGCACGAATGGGTCGGCTCCACCGGGGAAGAAGCACGCCCTCACAGAATACCAGCGTAAAATAGCAGCTTAATACTGCTGCGTTTCGTATAGTGAGTGTACAGATTCGGAGACCAAGACAGAGACAGAGATACAGAGATTTTTTACTGGAAACGAGGCATTCCATCTTAGTCCTCAGGGGTGACAACATATGTACGTTTTGATTCTTAATTGAGGATAAATGTGAATGTCTTGGGTCACAGCATCCACTTACCATCAGGTGAACTGTGTGCTCGTTTGTCACACTTATTCTATAAAAAAAACGTTTGACAGCGGGTTGATAACCGAAGTTTATTACAATTTTGAGTTGTTATCAGGAAGAAACTGCCTAACTTCGCTTTCAATTTCCCTCTGTCGCCTCTTACGACACTCACGGGACGATATGGGGTAGCGGGTATTCTTACATCGCCACTACACGGTAAGGTATTATATTGTAATAATAATATCATTATTAAAAAGACAAAACCGAGTTTAAGTAAATTTCTGCCCTCAAATAGCAGTTCTTGCACTTCTGTGTTCTGGTTTGAAGGGTATAAACATCCAGTTTAATTACAGGCTATGAGGCCATTCCATCTTAGTCCTCATACTCAACACTTCTGTAGTCATCTCTTTGTTTGAACTTGGCTGCAGCGGTCCATGGACTGCAGTAGCCACTTACCATCAAGCGGACTTTACGTGCAAGTAAAGCACTGAGAATTCAATCGATAAATAAACAAATATGAGCTAAATCGGTTAACTAAACTTGGGGATAGCGTGTAATACATTATTAAAGAGAACATACAGTCGAATTGATAACCTCTTTTTTTGAAGTTGGGTACAACAAATAATAATATGCGTTAAGCCATCATAGAGCACACAGTCCACCTGATGGTTAGTTGATGCTGTGGCCCACAGATATCCTTTATCTTCAATTAAAAATCAAAATGCAGATGCGTTGCCAACCCTGAGGACTAAGCTGTAATGCCTCGTTTCCAGTAAAACGGGTCCCTGGTTCTCTACACTCACCATACGAAACTTAGCACCATTAATTAGCTATTTTACGCTGGTATTCTGTGAGAGCGTGATCCTACCCCGGTCGTGCCGACCCATTCGTGCTGCAACCACAACATAGCTGCAGCATGACTCTACCACGTAAAGTTTTGAATAAGACTACTTTTAAGGATTTTGTCGCATTTAATTTTACTTATGTTTAATCCAAACTACTAAAAAAATCTCTTAACAACACCCGAAACGTCGGGGGTTTCGGGTGTTGTTAAGAGATTTTTTTGGAGTGTAGTGTTCGCGAGTTTTCAAAATAAGCGTGACACGCGAGCATACAGTCCATCTGATGGCTAGTGAAAGCTGTGGCCCATAGACATCTATATTTATGTTTTCCTCTATAAACAATCAAAAAACTGTTACATTGTCAATTTTTATCCCCGAGGACTCAGATGAAATGTTTCGTTACCAATAAGCCTCCTTAGTCTCCGGTTTTCTACACTCACCGTAAGATACGCAGCAGCTTTAAGCTGCTATTTCACGTGGATTTCTTTTTCGGTTCGATACGACAATATGATTATATTCCGCGATCCACAATGCACAAAGCTCATACAAGGCGGGCTCCAAAAGCGCAGCGACACCACTACGCAAGGTCAACCCTCCCGCCCTAGCGCCCTCCCGCCCTATCCGTAGTAAGCCAAATGAATGAAAGCGTCACGAGGGGCGCCACGCACGGGGTGCCTTTGTCGTACACCGCCTTACTACACTTGATACTTTTCACTATGATTCAAATAAATACAAATATTTTATTGATGGCATTTAAACATTATAGTGCTCAATTCTAAAATTTCATATGAAAATAGCGTGGTTTATTACATTTCATATGGAATAAAATATTTTCCTTGGTTAGTGTAGTTAGAAGAATTTGCCTTTACCATCATCAGACGTTTTGCGCCTTTGCTGGTGCTGCCAGTATTATTTGCTGCCGGTATTTCATCTGGCTCGAGGTGATTGTACTGCCACCTATCGAAATTACATGGGGTCTTGGCTTCTCTCGCGCCGCCACTACACCTGCTTCCACAAATTCTAATTTCAGTTTGTAGTTTTAAAACTGGAATATTATTATTTTTTTGTTAAAAAAACTGCAATAAAGGATCTGGCAATCTGGATTTCAAATGATTCAAATAATATGAAAATTTGCATATTTTAACGTCAACTTTAAGAATAATTAGAATTTACCAATAAATGGAATCAAGTGTTACTTTGTAGAAATCCATTATATTAAAGTTGATAAAACACACAATAAATTAAACCAGCTCACCTACTTTTCCTTATCAATAGACTATAAGACTGTTTCAGCGTTTTCGTATGTACATTTTTTTCAGAGTTTCGTTTGACAATCAGTAGGATGAAACGCGTGTAGACGAAATTGGAATTTGAAGAAAAATATTACATAGACAAACGGTTGTTCAATTAGATAAATTTTACGATTAACTTATATTATATCTATAAAAACTAAATTAAGATGTATTTTAAAATTTTGTTTAATATTAAATATTTCTTAACACACATTCGCTTGATATGAGGCAATACATACATATACAAAGCAAGTTATTATATCTGGCGCGCCGTGACTGGCGAGGATCAAGACAATTAAGACACTTATAGAAATTTTACGATAGCCCCCGTCTGCACGAGTGAGGTTAGGTTAGTTTGCAACGTGGTCGCCTAGACGCGCCACCTCCGCGCCGGTAGCCTCCAAATATGTAAAGTCCGAATAATTACAAATTAGTCCACGAATTGCGGTTGTGATGACAAAAAGCTCGTACGTGTTCTATCTAGGAAGTGTTCTAAGTGACAGCTGTGACATATCGACTGTCATTATTGACAGATGGTGCTACAGATATGTCAATATAAACATCAAATGTTATCTGTGTGTTGTTATGGTTTGCGGTTTTACGTGTAATTAATATTTATTTACTAAACCGTTCAGAATCGATTTATTTTCCTTTAGATTCATAATTAAAATGACATGAGAAATTCGTAACATATTTGTAGTTAATTGTTTATTTTAGAACAAGTAGCATTAAAAGTACCTAGTAAAGAGATATTCTTTAAAGAAATCCTTTAAACAGATTATTATAAATTGGGAATTAATTAAGGTTATACCTTTAAGGTGGTCATACGTTCGTAAATCGTCTGAGAGATAAACTTGATTTAGGAGATAAAGAAGTGGGGTCTGTAGATGCAGAAAGTTAGTGTTTACAAACAGGCGTGCATCGATTTCACATAAACTGCCGCCCGCCGTGTTGCGAGTGGCGTGCGAGCGGAAGCGGACGCGGTTGCGAATTTTATAATATTTCAACCCCTATTTCATAAGCTCGTTTATCAATTTTATATTAAATAAACATCGTAATATTTATAAAGTCTAAATTACCGTATCTTCAAAATTATTATATATACGTTGACTTTTTTTAATTATTAAATTAAGATAAGTTTTGTTGATTTTTGGTTGATTATTAAATTAAAGTAACCAATATCCATAGGATGTTACGTTTTTACAACTTGATCTCGAAATAATTTTTCTGCAAAAAATTGTTTAACTTGTAAACAAAAACAATTTTTAAGAAACTCCTCAAATTATTACACATTTCAACATTCATCAAGTTAGCATAAAAGTTTGAACAATTACATAATCTAAGCACCCTGAAAGTTTTATAATATTTAGTGATAAGTAATATTAAATGTATAGTTCCCAGTCTTATTAATTATACAAATATATATTACATTATGAAACTGCTGAGCTATTTTAACATTCAAATATTTAAAATTGCTATAAACTTGTTTTGCTATGACCTTATCACTGTGTTCACACCTTTCTCTCCCTTTCGGACACTCACACAAATACAACTTAGCTAATAAGTACGGACTGTTTAAGTGTGCGTCGGACTTTACTATGAGTCACGCTGCAGAGTTGGCGCGCGACTGACGGGAGTTCTCCGCTCTACAGGTTGATGCATTTTTATGCCTATAAAATATTATAAAATATCGATACTTTCTAAATAGGTTACTTATTACTGAACGAGTAACTAATTTAGAAAGTATCGATTTTTTGTTTAACTGACAACTGTCGTTCAGTGAGCGTTGTATGAAATTTTTAGATACCGTTATCTATCCTCGTTAATCAATATAAAGGTATGATGACAATCCTAAAAGACTAAGGTGGAGCGGTATGCCTACCACTTAAAATGGTCGTAGGTGTTATTTCATAGGTCATACGAAAACAGCAGCATAATGTTGTGACTAACTATTGCCTCTATGCGTGCAGCACATTATAGACACTTTAATATTTCCCGTGCAGTTCTTTACTAACCACTATTCGGTATTCATTATGAGTCGTTGCCGAAATTTACGGTCAATTACCAACTGGGGCAATTATACATAATATTATTAAGTATATCATACATCATATAAGAATTACATAAGTGAATCTGTCAACCGTTCAACCCATTAAGTCCCGTGTGTGTCGTAAGAAATATTCAGAATATTTGAGGTTAAATATTCAAGACGACCCATGACTAGCAATTGAATGTTGAATTACGATAAGTTTTACAATTAAGATTATAATTTTATTTAATATAAACACAATTTAAATTAGTAACATTACTTTATTTGGCAATTTAAACTTATTTTCTAAGTATATTATTTCCACTTAGTTAAAATATTAAACACTGAAGATTCAATATAAAGATTGATATTGTTAATTGAAACACGCTGTACAATTTTCAACTACTCTGATCCATGATATAAAATATTTAGGCAACACAAATATCACATTTTTATCAGCTTGATATGGTCTACTGCCGGAAAGGGGAAGTGATCACCCCGCTTGGCAGGTGAAATGGCAGTCGCAGAACCAGACTTTATCACAAAGTTCACCGGTCTCTGTATTCTACATCTGGATATTACTGGATAGTTTTACTGCCATTTATCAAAAACTATGTAGTATTTCTGGTCTTTCCTATACTTTCTTTTTGAAACATTAATAACACACCCATGAGGTCAATAAATTCTCAAATAGTTTACATACGAAAATTTCAGTAATAAATACAACGTAATATTTAATTGTGTGCATGATTATTTTAAAAGTTACAAGGTTGGTCCTAAATAATATATAATATCGATTTGTTAACTATACTTCGGTATACATTTATAGAGATTAAATTAGGATAAGCAAATAATATTTAGTGCACACAACCTTCATCTTACCTCCATTAGTTATAGATCTCTTTTTACATATACTCAGGATTCGCACCCTCTCCTAGACCCAATAGATCAACATTATCTAATTAAAGTCACCCTTGTTTTCCGTCCATTTGAGCCAAACGACACAGTGTAAAAATGTGATTATATAATATATTCCTTTCGATAATAATCGTTTTCTTGTCATAGTTATTCCGAACGAAATATATTTCCAAAAATTCAAAAAAAAAAACAGATTTATTTCGTAAAAGTTTATCCAGGCCTAAACTTTCTTCTGCGGATACTAGGACGTTCTCTTTTAAACGTATAAAGTTAGAGCCGATTTTGCAATCATCAGATAAAAGTTAACCTTCAAATAAATTATAACCCTGACTGAGTATAAAAGTGAAACAATTATTGATCGTTTTAAACGTTTGAATCGTTTACGTTATATTTTATTATATGAATAACTTTTATGTAAGGATTTTAAAATCGGCCCTTAACGTAAAAAGTATATATTTATATATTTATAATATATTTATTTAATATTTCACATATTATATATTTTCTAGGAACTAGACTTCTTCTATAGAAATATTTCGAAAAAATTAAGGATAATGAAAAATGATAAAAAGTATATGTCAAGCATCATCCTGGCTAAGCCACATCATGATGCATCATGCTCATATTATATTTCACGACGTTTAATCCTGAATTTCTCAGACGGAGCTAGTTCCCACCACTCTAAAAGCGTTCACAATCAGTCTAATTGATGTCAGTTGTTCTAAAAAGAGCATCTGGGAGTCCCGGCTGGTCGCAAAATTAATTAGTGCCTTTTAAGTTTGCTTGTCTTTGTCTTCAACACAACACGAATACACGAAAATATTTAAGACAGATAGGTATAAATGTTATACTTTAAAAAAGTTTTCATTTTATTTTCATTTCATACTTTTTTTTTGTTTTTTGAGGTTAAAACTTAAGAAATACGTTGCTGCTATTAAAGGAAACGTAGAAGATTTTGTTAGGAAAACAATGTGATAATATTAATTATATTGGAATACGCATTTTTTTTTAAATATGATTTTGCAATATTTTTTACAATTCAGATACATCTTCTTCTTTTTTATTACTAGACATGAATTTCTTCTGTATTTTTATATAAATAAGGGTAACGAACGAGAACATAGTCCACTTGTAGGCAAGCAGATTCTACGGCCCATAGTCGTCCACATCTATCATCGATTAAGGATCAAACGCAGATGCGTTGTCATACCTGAAGAATAGGATGGAATGCCTCGTTCCCAGTAAAAAGGGTCTTCGATTCTCTTTATTCACCATACAAAACACAGAAGCATTAAGGTGCTATTTTACGCTGGTATTTTGTGAGAGCGTGGTCATTCCTCAGTCCAGCCGACCCATTTGTGCTACAACCCTAATATAGCTGCAGCATGGCTCTACGAATAAAAATAATTGCGTATAATAAGAATTACAAAAAATGTAAGTATCACAATGTACGGTATTTTCACTAAAACGATTTCTTCCGGACAAATTTTCGGTAGAAAGGATTGCTTAAATTAATTCGTATAATATATGGAAATAAATAACATATACATAAATGAAAATACAAATATGTGCATATAAATTACACTTACTTTAGTTTGTGTACAAGCCTCTGAAAAACAGATAAGGACGAGATATTTTTAATTCATCAGACACGCGCAGATTTCTTAATGGTTTTTTCCTACATCGAAGTAGAGTAATTAAGTCATTGGAGCTGACGCAGATAGAACACCAGTTTGACTAAATTTTAATTTTGCTTACACACATAGTACAGATACTGCGCAAATCTCCTGGCGTTGGCAAGAAAAGTTTCCTTCTTTTCCTAGATCTATACGACAAAATATGCTATAGTCACAATCTTAATTTTTAACTGAAAGCTACCTTGAGCTAAATGGAATAAAGGGAGTTCTACTCTTGTTTAATATAGTTACGTGGTAGAGCCACGCTTCAGCTATATTATGGTTGCAGCATGAATGGTTCGGCTCGATCGCGGAAGGATCACGCTCTCACATAATACCAGCGTAAAATAGCAGCTTAATGCTGCTGTGTTTCGGATGGCGAGTGTAGAGAACCGGAGACCCGTTTTACTGGAATCGAGGCATTCCATCTTAATCAAATCAAGTAAAAATAATAAATTAATCAAGGGTGACAACGCATCTGCATTTTGATTATTAATCCAGGTTAAATGTAGATGTCTATGAGCCACAGCATCCACTTACCATCAGGATGACTGTGTGGCTGTGTGCTCGTTTGTCACCCTTATCCTCTAAAAAAGTCACCACACGGAAAATTACAAAATACCTTTGTAGTCAAAACTAAACAAACGTGAAAACTATGCAAATCTATATTTTTAATTTTATCAGTACAAAACGGCATCGCACCGTTTTGGATTGAAGGGTCGCACCCCTTCTAACCAAGTGCAATCAGAATTAAATCCTAATTTATGGACGGCTGAGTTTAGTTTTGTATTTTGCAGTTTCAAGTTGGATCTACACGTAGTCGATAGACTGTATTGGCATATTCAATGGAACCATGTGCTTTATATAAGTTATATGGTTAAAAAAAATTGGTTTTTCCCAAATAAAATACATTACTTTACTTCATGAGAAACTTAAAAGAAAAATGTTTAACAAGGTTTTTAGGTCGATAAACACAAACATAAGTGATTAAATGATGTTCACAATAAAAATTAAATCAAGAGTACTTACACTATACAATGCAACACCTAATGTCATTGCAAAGAAACGAGAAACTAAAAATCGAAAGTAATGTGGGTGGAAGTTATTAACAATGCTACGCCATACATTACACCAGGGCAGGATTCAGATATTATTAAATTAATTTAACATGTGTTGAATACATATTCTTTTAGTTTGTTTTTGAAGACCGTTAATTTATTGGACATTTTTATATCTATAGGTAATTTATTATAAATCTGTGCACCCACCAACACCCATATCTTATGTTCCTTTTACCGTAATTTGTGCGTGGTTTTGGAAGATTAATTTTATTTGTATTTCGAAAAGGTTGAAGGCCTAGATCTTTTTTTAGTTTTAAAGCGTAATTGTGAGTGTACAGTATTTGACGTAATTTTTTCATAAGAATGCATGTATAATAATGATATAATTATTTGATGTTTATTAATTTTGTTTCATATATAAGAAAAAATATTAAAGTTCAAAAAAAAAAAACTTAAACAACATGAATTGATCATGAACTGCATACATATCAACAATCATACTTCATATATACAAACACACATATGTAAATACTTAATAAAGTTGTGTTAAAAAACCAAAACTCTAAAAAATTAATGCATTGTAAAAAAAATATCGGAGTAAAGAATACCGACACTGTTTTTTGGATAATATTTTATATATCTATCCCCTGGAGAAAAACAAAAAAAGGAGTCTCTCTTCCTCTCTTATCAGCCATATCTCTTACACATATATATATATATATATATATATATATATATATATATATATATATATCATACTACATCTACATGTAAAAATTGCTATCCGTCCGTGCGTTTCTCGCTAAAACTCAAAAAAGTGCTCGACCGAATTTGATAATTTTTTTGTGTAGTTGAACGGATTTCTACATGGTTTATATTCACATTTGGGCCCGGTAGGTGGCACTGTTGTTAAGATCAGAAATCTCCCGCGCGAAGTTTGGGTGGATCGCTATTATTAAATAAAAAATTATTATATTTTATTGAATGAAACCAGTTTAAGGGGATATAGTAACTCAGCTCAAATTCTAATTTCGCCCGCACTTCCCCGAGCGTCGTATGCTATATGTACCGACATGTTTGTAATCACTAATACTGTAAGTAGATAGGTCGTTAGATACTTATTTCGTTAGGTTTATCATAATTATGCCTGTTTCTTTACGCCAACCCACTCGCTTCTTATTTTTATTACGGTTATTTCCCATTTTAATTTTACGTCGTCCTGTTGCGTAATGTGTATTCTGATCGTAAATGACACAGCTTCCCCCTTTAATGGCCGAAGCGAGACTGACCGGGCGGCATAAAACAAGTGTCAAGATGCCGATAGTTTAGGTAAATTCTTTTTACAGTGAAAATAACGGTAGTTAAAAAAAAACATAAGCCCTGCTTTATAGTTAGTTCAGTTAGAATGCAAAGTTTCATGATCTAATTTAAAGTATTTTATGAATAACAGCGGTTTATTGTTAAGTTTGGAGGTAAATTTGGATTTTTTTTCCATCGAGAAATTTTTTTTTTTAGGAATCGTGTTTTCGTCTAACATACTACTTATCATTAATCCTTAACTTCACCATATATTTATTTCAAAATGAATGTTGCAATATTTTCGGTATAACGCAGGATCTTGCTAAGCTACGTGTGGCAGTATTTTTAATATTTCCCCTTAAAGGATTTTATTATGTTTAATATGACTTATTACCATTCCCTGACATTTCGAGTATTTGCAACATCCATGGTCACATATGGACTAAGCTGTCCAACGTCCCAAGATAAAATACGTAAAAACCAAGTTTCATCCAATGTGTACTGTTCGCGTAAATCAAGAATATTATTAGACTCTTCCTATTCACGAAATCTTTAGATTACATAACTTCGTAGACACTTCGTAGCTAATCTTATACTGTGGAAGCAAATAACCAATGAGGGCTAGTAATCTTCCGCTCACCATATGCTGCTAGATGACACTGGGGTGAAGTTTTTTGTTACCAAGTGTCACTTAATTGAGCAGTTAGTTTTAAATAAAAGTTTATCAGTTTCTAGAGTTTTATATTAATAGACAAAACAATGCCTCAGTGGTTGAATTCTTAATGTTTGCATGTTTTTATCTCTTTTTTTAATGTTTCTACTTTTATGAATATCTGTAGTTAATTTTATTTATTTTTAACCTAGTTAATATAAAATATAAATAATAGTATAGAAAGAAACATCAAACTTTTCGGAAAAATTTTTCGCATTAATTAACCTCATACCTATGAAATATGTCAAAAATTACACCACATTTTAACGTGGCGCCGCCCTGGTTGCAGAAAAAGTCGTGGATCGTCATTACTTGAATGCGCTCTACGGTTTAGCTTTAAGTTTTATGCAGTATTTGTCTTGTGAGACTTACTGAGAGGACTGATATACGTAGCACTCCACGAGAAGACTAAATATATCCCCTAACTTTTCAGTTCTTGGGAATAATACGCTAGTTATCTATAATGTTTTTCTCAATAGGCAGGTGAGATTCCTTTTTCTTGACTGCCTCTTAGGTCTAGTGATCGTAAACGCTACTGCTGATCATGAGGTCTCAGGCTTGAGCCCTGAGTCAGACGAAAAAAAGTGCTTTCCAAGGCACGGGGATGAAAACACCACCAATTTCTTGTCTCCGGGCTGCTATTGAAAATTTCTTACAGATAAACCCAACAATTGATTTTGGCCCGACCCGGGATTCAAACCTAGGACCTAATGATCAGCAACCTCCTTTGCGATCACTAGACCAACGAGGCTAGTCCGACTGCCACTCATGAACAAGTGACTGTAAGTTATTGTCAATTTTTTAATATGTTATTTCAAAAATCTTGGTAGAAGTTTCTTGCCTCTTCTAACGTGTCGCATGTAGGTAATCCCCATTAATATATTCTAGTGGTGATAAATCAGCGGGAGCAATAAACCCCGCCCTTACTTTGGTGATTACAATAGGACGTACGGCACGGTACTTGAATCTGATCCATTTGGATAAGTGATAGGTGAGAGGGCTGTAAAATTGGAGATCAGGTTGATATAATAAGAAATAATAAGTTTCATGTTACAAAAAAATGTTACGAACGATTTAAGTTTTTTAAAGAGAATAAGGGTGAATGCTGTGGCCCATAGACATTTACATTTATCCTGAATTAAAAATCAAAATACATATGCGTTGCCACCCTCGAGGAGTATGATGGAATACCTCGTTTACAGTAAAAAGGTTCTCCGGTTCTCTCCATTCACCATACGAATTACAGCAGCATTAAGCTGCGATTTTACGTTGGTATTCTGTGTTAGCGTGGTCCTACCCCGATTGAGCCAAACCCATTAGTGCTGCAATATAGTTACAACGTGGATTTACCACGTTAATGTAATTATAAATTGCAATAACTCAAATACTGTGATTGTTTAAGAGCCAAGCTTTAGTCACTGTTAGTTACATGGTACAAATAAATAAGTTGGCATTTAGTATTTAGAATAATAATAATATTAAAATTTAAGAAAACTTAAAAAACCGGCCAACGAGATTGTGTCGGGCCACGCTCAGTGTAGGGTTCCGTAGTTTCCCGTCCGTCACAATAAGTGTTCCCACTTATGAGTTTAAAGGTGCTCCAGCAGCGCTCCGCGCTCCTGCAACTGCTCCCGGTAGTGGGTACTGTTGTTTCCATCCAAGTTCAAAATGATTTTCCTAGAAAGTCCTTATAAAGTTCTACTTTTCAGATTTTTTTCGTATTTTCTAAACTTATGGTTCAAAAGTTAGAGGGGGGGGGACACATTGTTTTTTACTTTTGGAGCGATTATTTCCGAAATTATTGACATTATCAAAAAATGATTTGAGTAAACCCCTATTCATTTTTAAATACCTTTCCAACAATATATCACACGTTAGGGTTGAAATTAAAAAAATCACTTCCCACTTTACATATAGGGGGACTACCCTAATAAAACATTTTTTTCCAATTTTTATTTTACCACTTTGTCGGCGTGATTGATACACATATTGGTACCAAATTTCAGCTTTCTAGTGCTAACGGTCACAGAGATTAAGCGAGGACGGACAGACGGACAGACAGACATGGCGAAACTATAAGGGTTCCTAGTTGACTACGGAACCCTAAAAACGCATAGATCATGAGCTGTGATGATTCTAGAAAGAATTATCCTGCTGATCCTGGTCAAAGTATTAGGATAAAGTTATTAGATTATTTTATTGTCATCGGTCCTTGATACGAGAGCAAATTTTCAAGTGAAAAAGCCGTCAGCAAGTTGATGAAAATTACATTAAAAGATCCCGTTACATAGATAGATAAATAGATACGCGTACAGACGAGCGAAGATAATAACGGTGTTTGTATTCGATGCGCATGCACCCATTATTGGTTTACGGATAATATTTGGTCAATAATGAATATTCGTGATGACGCCTTGACTAAGTTCCGTAAAAATAAGTTGTTATCCAGTGAAGTATACATAAGTATTTAGTGATAAAATCCCTACATAATGAAAAAAGCCGCATAATTTCTCCACAAGTATTAATAACAAAATTTATAATCCAAAATTGCTTTGGAAAAATCTGAAAAGAATAGTATTACCTCCAAGACAGACCGTAGAACTGCCTACTCACTTTAATAACGCAAATGAAATAAACAATTACTTTTGGAAGTTCTTGGAAAATTACAAGAATTAATGTCATATCTGACTTAGTTTGAATTCCACAGGTTCAGCCATGTAACATTCACAATGCAGATATTTTACGCCTAATTTTCAGATTGAAATCAAATGTAATAGAAATTGACAACTTATCTTTAAAAATGATAATCATGACATTACCTAACTCTTTAGAAATCATACAAATTCACAGTCCTATTAGCATTTTACCATGCCTCTCAAAAGTATTAGAAAGGATTGTCTTCCAGCAACTCACTGAATACCTTGAGAAAAATCACGTTCTTCCTCAATTACAGTATGGGTTTCGTAAAAGACGTGGTACCACTACAGCTCTGATTCTTGTAGTGGATAATATCCTATCAGCCCAGGACACCCTACTGTTGTTATTAGATTGCTCCCATGTCTTCGATACCATAAATATTTACTACTGTCAAATATGAGCTCTTATGGTTTTGGAAGTAGTGCGTTGTCCTAGTGCAATAGATATTTATCTAATCGGAAGCAATTGGTTAGCCTGCACCTTGTAAATGGAAACACTGTGGATTCGAACCCAGTACCTGTAAACAGAGGAGTACCACAAGATTTTATTTTAAGTCCTATTCTTTTTAACTTATATTGTGCGGATTCACCAAAAAATATTGAATAATGTCAGTATCATATGCAGACGACGCTCAATTTTACATCTCGTTCAAACCCAGTCAATGGGAAACAGTTGGTAAGTAACTTAATGACATTCTAGAACGTGTCGCTGTGTGGTCTGAGCATAACTGTCTGCTATATATATATATATATATATATATATATATACATGTATATATATATATATATATATATATATATATATATATATATATATATATATTTATATATATATATATATATAAATATATATATATATAAATATATATATACATTATCAGTTTTTTCTAGCGTTAAAGCTTTAGGCTGAGCGCAGATTGCAGTCACGACAGTTTTAAGACAGTCTTGCCTCAAATAGACAAGTCTGCTTTAAAATAAAAACGAAACTTTTTTGTCTACGATGCGTCGCACATTTAAAACAAAACTGTTTTGTCTACGACGACGCGTCGCACGCCGCGTCTGCGTCATGCTGCGGCTACACTAACGAGCAACGTCAATGCCCATAAACGCAACAATTATTGCCTTAAATTTAACGCGATGAAAAGAGTGGCTATACTTGAACGGTCACCGTCGTTTCCCGTTGAACGGCATTAAATTTGCCGTTGAACGGCATTAAATTTGCCGTTGAACGGCGTTAAATTTGCCGTTGAACGGCGTTAAATGTTTTGAATGGGGAAGGACCACACTCTCACAGAATACCAGCGTAAAATAGTAGCTTAATGCTGCTGTCTTTCGTATGGTGAGTGTAGAGAACAGGAGACTATTTTTACTGGAAACGAGGCATTCCATCCTAGTCCTCACGGGTGACAACGCATCTGCATTTTGATTCGTAATCGAGGATAGATGTAGATGTCTATGGGCTACAGCATCCACATACCACCAGGTGGACTGTGTGCTTGTTTGTCACCCTATCGTGAACGTTGAAAGGAGTTTTTACAAACTAAAATACAATGAAATTACTAGGTCTCACCGATTTGGAGGTGGCTTTAATAATGAATTATATTCAAAGAGCCTGTTCGTGCGCGGTGTTATTTTTATTGCTTAGCCTAAATAATACAACATTATATATTTTAATATTCTAGTCTAAAACAGAGCGACAGAGTGAATCCATAACTATGTCGCCAGACCGTTTTGTTGTTGATGTGCGCGCTCGCATACATACAAAAGGGAAACCGACAGTCGTTAGTCAGACTTGTCGCCGAGCAGTTCTTGTAGGCAGTAGACTATTCTGTCTGTGGGACGTTTTGTTTAAAGTTTGCGCGTCTCCATATATTTTATAAAGCAATAGTCTGTCTTGAAACTGTTGTGACTGCAATCTGCGCTCAGCCTTAGACAGCAATAAAACGTGGATGAATTTGCGAACTCACCGTCGCAATTTTAAGTTGACACTCACCCCACACAAAACATTCTTTGGTACGCTACTAATCTGCTTTTCACCATTCTGTAATTAAACTCACAGGATATAAGATTTTAAGGCTACCCTAATTAATGATCACAGTCTTTTATATTATCAGTAAGCTGTTTCTTGTTTAATATACAAAATATGTAGTCTTTAAGGTTTTATAGATCAAAATGAACGTTTATGTGTTTGTCTCCTATCTTAGTTGGGTTGAATGGTCTAAGTTTCCCATGCACGAAGTACGTCACAGTGAACGAGTGAAGCCGGCCACAGTCGAGCGTGCACCTGCTGTACTGCCATATGTTAGAGGAGTCACTGACAAGATTGGCTACATCTTGAAGCGCGCTTCCATCAAAACATACTTCAAGCCGCTGAAGAAGATTGGTCAGTTTTTACCATCAGTCAAGTGTAATGTCCCTATGCAAGATGCAGGAGTGTACAAGCTTGATTGTGAATGTGGTCTCTCCTACATAGGACAAACTAAAAGATCAATAAAAACCCACGTTAAAGAACATATAGCTGATGTGAAGAATCGACGCTCCGGAAAGTCTGCAGTCTGTGAACACGTACAGGATCGCCCCCGTCACTACATCAGATTTGATAGACCGCAGATCCTCGCTAAAGAACACCGATTCCTTCCAAGGATGATTCGCGAGGCTATTGAAATCAAAGAACATCCTAATTTCAATAGAGAAGATGGCTGGGTGCTACCATCTGCTTGGGATCCTATAATAAATAAAATTAAATCCCAACCCAAGCATACAACTGCAAGACTTCAAGATACCATAAGTTCATACTGTATAGATCGGAAAAAAAGTTAAATTTTAATCTATGGTAATCGCGGTTAACTATGACATATGGACGTTGAACATCTCAGTCCCGCCCGTGACCATGAGTGCTGTAAAGCGTTCGAAACGTCGGGTATTTAAAAAGTTAAATATACGCGATAAATTCCGTAAAAACTAGTATTATTTCAATGTGTAGTGTTCGCGTAAATATAAGAAGTCATTATGCACGAAGTAAATCAATTTCGGTTACAGCTGTTCGCTTGTGGAATTCCTTGTCTTTATGTATTCGTCATGCTTTGTCCCTTTTTTCTTCAAAAATCAATTTAAAGTATTTTAACTGAAGCTGTAATATTTCCCATCATCCCATCATACTTGCAGTTCTTAATTGTATAATATATTATACCTATCCTAAACTGTCATCATCTTTTGTTTTTATTTTTCTATTTTTTTTTTCACGTAATTGTCTTATGTATGTACACCTTGCCGTTTCGCCAGCGATTTTAAGTAACAGTTCTTCGCGCAAAAGGTTGTCTGGAAGATATCGCTTCCAGAACGATAAGACCGCCTAGTGTACATGCTATATAATTTATTTAGTTTTGTTTACATTTCAATATGTATTGGTGTATACTGTACACTAAAGAACATGATTGGTCGATTTTGCGTTCTCATACCATTTATTCGATTACTTCGAAACTTTGGTCTACTTGTTATCAACATTACACCACCTGTGACGGGTGAAGTCCACTGCTGAACATGGGTTTCCCTAAGGAATACTAGACTGTCAACCATCTAGTGGGGGCCGCCCTTCATCTCACTTATCGAGACAAGGCTGCCACACGAGACCCTTTCTTCCTCATCGGTTTTCAATTATTCGAGCTATGCAGCCAGCCCAGTGTCGCTTCAGCTTACTAATCCGTTGAACTGAGTCTTCTTAAGTAATTCAATGAAAATCCTAATGTGAAAAGAATACTACGAAGGGCTTCTGTCCGAAATTCAAAAAAGCGTTTCGTTCTCCATAACGATCCGTTTCACTGCATACGAGGTACATGTAAAAACAGTTTAAGTTACAAACTATTCATTCTACAATTTGGGATGACTTAAAATTAAAAAACTTTAATTTTCATAAATATTTGAGCTGATACTTTCTTTTCAAAAATGAGTTTTCATGCACTTCATCTACTGCACAACGGCTCTTAAAAGAAAACGGGTCGTTTTCAAATATAGAAACCTGGTATTAGAGATTTATTTCTGTTACTATTGTTTTGTAATCATTACTTATTCTAACTATTAATAATTTTTGTGATATGAACAACATCATATAAAATGATCAGGAGATAAGTGATAACATTTAATTTATTATAGTTGCGCTACATAAATAAACAGTAATCAAAACAGCCACTTAGAAACAATTCTCGATAAACCAAGTAATAGTCCATTGTAATTCTTGTCCTCGACCAAGAAATTTCCAGAACAGCATGTGGTAAGTAACAACGCGGTAACTGCGCGTGACGCAGTAAACTCCCCAGTATATCTTGCACGAATCGTATGGGACCTAAGATTTATTGCCGCCTCTAGAAACCTGGAGTCTTTGTCTGATGTCGCCACTGTCAGAATAAATGATACATTCGTCTCTTTCACTTTTCAAACTTATGAGCAAGACGGAAAGGGAAAGACGTGAGAATTCCGTATGTTTGCTTCGAAATAGGTTTGTTAGGGGGAGTGTTAATAACGCTATTTTGTGAAGGGCGCTCAATGCAATTCCTCAGATTCAAGCCTTACAACTTGCTATATACGTTCAAGTATAAGTACTTATCTTTGTAGTAGAGTTCATTTTATATAAACGGGACTAAACATTAATGTTGTTTTTCCTTCTGGTCACAGAGCATTTGCCTTAGTCTTTATTTCTACAGACTTATAGTTCAAATTTCATATATTTCTAGGCAAAAACATTTGTAATGCGGCAGCTGTAGACAGCTTTCTAGTTCAGACGTTATCAATCATTGTTCGTAAATTTATTAAGAGTTATTAAAGGAAAACTTGAAGGATGGGATCGTTGAGAGGCTGTGAAAGTTTCGAGATTTGATTTATCGCTGCAAAAAGAACTACTAAATTGCACAGGATATATTATTCATTGATATTAATTAAAGTTTAATAAAATATTCAAGGAATTTATTTTCTTATCACGAAGAAATGACAAATGAGTTAAATACTGTAGGTAACCTATTTACACTGGCAATCACCTTCAAATAAAAAAGACTATAAGTAGATGTGTTCCCAGTTCTGAGATAAAAGATAAAATACCTCAAAGCCTGCAATTTTATTGAGCCTTCAACAGTTTCTTTTACTAATGATAAATCAGTGTTTGGCTACCTTCCTAACTGGTGGCAAGTGGTGCTGAAGACCTACAGAACAAATCGCACTATTTTAGCGTAACAGAAGCCTGTTCGCTCTTGTTCTGACAAATAACTCCAAACCTTTGCTGTACGCATTACGAAAGGACAAGCAAGTTCAAATGCAGGAAATATGGGTAAAAAAGGAGTGAAGACCCGCACCGTCTCAATCTATTATTCCTGGATAGGAACATTATTAGTCAAATTTCATAATATAGACTAATATTTCTACTTACATTTAACGACTGCGTATTTGTAAAGTATTAAAGTACATGTACTATTAATCATTAAAAGTTAAAATTAAAGTTACGTCCCACAGCTGGGCACAGGCCCCCTCTTATTTCTGAAAGGGTTTTAGTTTTAGGGCAAAAAAGTGTCCGCTTCGCTGCTCCAATGCGTGTTGGCGAACTTCGTCTCTGAAATATTTTTTTATTTCTGAAACATGCAGTTTTCATCACGATGTTTTCCTTCACAGCCGAGCACGTGCTAAATCAGCACTTAAAATTGCAATTAACAATTTCTTTGGTGCCGGCGGGGATCGAACCCTGGTTGCTCGCGTACAGTGAAATTTACAGCGACTGCTAATCATCTGAGCTACCACGGTTCCCTATTATCCCTATAATAATAAATTTACTAATCCGTAGTAACACTATACTGGAGAATTTTATTATGTTCAGGCGCATTAAGTTCCGCCGGAAAATAGGATTGGTGAGGTTCATGTTTTCCTGTGAGGTGAAATGTGAAAATGTTAAACATATTAAAGATTATATGATTATTATTATGAAAGCAATTAGAAATCTACGTAAAGTCGACAAGGATTTCGAGAAAAATATACCGTTTAGACTTGAACCTGCAATATTTTATACAAATGTAATACGTTACCAGTATATTACACCAAACAAAAAGGAAGCACCATGCTAGCTCAAAGGCTAAGTTCACAGTACGCGAGCAATCCGGGTTCAACCCCTGCTGGCATCGATGAAATAGTTAATTACAATTTTAAGTACTGGTACGACGTCCAGCGTGCTTGATGGTGAAAGAAAACATCGTGATGAAACCTGCATGTCTGAGAAATTGAAAGCATATTTTGAAGATATGCGAAGTCTACCACCACACATTGGAGCAGCACAGCAAACGTTTCCTTGTCCTAAAACTCCCACAGAAACGAGAAGAGACCTATGCTCAGCCCCGTGGGTTGTACACAGGCTGCAACTTTTGCATCAGGCATAAAATAACCAGATTTTATCACGTTTATTTTAATCAATTATAATTCATGACGTTTCGGGCACTTTACAACAGGTATAGACCCCAGATGGCAGAACCTAGCCATTTTTAATTTAAGTCTTGCGAATCATCCTTAGAAGGAATCGTTCTTTTGCAGGGATTTTGTGTCTATCAAATATGTATGACATGTCTATATATGTGTGTATTCTATATGTATATATGAATGTAATGGTTAGGACAATCCCGAATATTTAGTCATAATGCAACATTCGGAAAGTAAAAAGTAAACTAATATAATAAACATCCACGAAATAAGTTTCATTCAATTTAGGTGTATTTTATTTTTATATTGACGTAAAAAATAGTAATCAAATCCGACTATGGTAACAGTTTTAAAATTTTAATTGTTTTATGATGTAGAAATAACATTATGCATTTATTAAATGTAAAATGAGACCTGTCAAAAACACGTCGAAAAACTATCAAAGTGCAAAGTGATAGTGAAAAGTGCAAAGTGATAGTTAAAGTATAAAGTAGAAAATGGCTGAGCACTGGTCGTGGCTGACGGGGGCGGAGGCCAGCGAGTACACGTACAGTCCGCCGACGAGACCTAGCAGGCCGCCACATCGACCCCTGGTCAAAGTGGCCACCAGCGCTCATTTGCACACCATTGCCAGGTAACAAAGGTTTTATAATTAAACAATAGTACGTCATTTCATAAATTACATTACATAAATTAAAGATTCTCATAAAAATAAACGACAGTAAAAGAGTTTTGGCAGTAACTTGACCGCCGGTGAATTGGTGTCCTTATTCTATCGTTTGAATAATGGTTAGAAGTGGGTTCTGATACATAGAAGTGGTGTCATTTTGTGTACCCATGTGAACTGTTATTGGGAACGATAAGAAACTAGCTCGGATAGTATTGCGAGTATTAAGTTATTGTGTCGCTTTTGGTGCCTTGAGATACTAACGTCGTCGACTGTCTACTGGCTCAAGCTACCGTCAAAATCTCCTAAAACTTTGCAATATGACACATTAACTTGTTGTAAAGAAATTTTGAAACAAATAAACAATTTCTTATTACTTGACACTGGCATTACGAGTTCATCTCGAAAGAAAGAAAAAAGTCACTAAGATATTTCTAATTGATTTCAAAAAGGATGAGTTTTTAGTAAGTAAGTTACTCGACAGCTGCTTCATTTGTAAACGACTTATGGTTCTTTTTTATTAAATAGAGGAGGCAAAATTCCACACAATCTGTTTTAGAAGGCAAAAGATAGCCTCAGCTTGTGGAACAGAATTCATATATCTGAATAACCGCACAATAAGCTGCTATTTTAGGCCGGTGTTATATGAGAGCGTGATCCTTCACCAGTTGAACCGACCCATTTGTGCTACAACTATAATAGCTTCAGTATGGTTCTACCACTAATGAAGAAAGAAATTGAGTTTTCGAGTTACGTTTACAACTACGGAAGAGCACTATTTTACGTGTGTAGTATACTTGTATCCAGCTACGAGTGGAAAAATAGAAAATGACGATCTGATAACACATGCGGAAATCAATGGATGCAGAGTTTGGATCTTGTTATGTGACATTCCTCGGAGGAGGCCTACGTTCAGCAATGGACTTGTTTAGAACTGTAATGAATGAATGATACGTGGTAGAGCTAGACTGGAGCTACATTACAGTTGTAGCACGAATGGGTCGGCTCGACCGAGGGAGGACCACGCTCTCACAGAATACCAGCGTAAAGAAGCAGTACAATACAGCTGTGTATCGAATGGTAAAAGTATTACGACCCTTTTTTCTGGAAACGAGGCATTCCATTTTAGTGCTTGGAGTGACAACGAATCTGCATTTTGATTCTTGGTCGAGGATAAATGTAGATGTTTATAGGCCAAACCGTCCTTTTATTACCAGGTGGATTGTGTACTCGTTTGTTATCCTTCTTCTGTATAGAGTGTATTAATGAAAGGGAGTGATTATAAAGAAAAAAATGTTAAATCATTCACATAAATTTTATAAAATAACCATCAACCCATAAATAATTTGCCTTTTCGTTGTCTATGTATGGCTAGAGTCCTTAATTGTACTTCTCCAAGACGGCCTCTATCATTGTTACTTCTGGAGCTATGCCATCCTCCTTAGCCATGACTTTGAAGCAGGCAGCTACCTTGACCACGCGAGAACAGTCATCCTCTATATCATCGTATTGCTTCTCACAAGTGTGGATCATTTGTACCATTTTCTTGGAGAGTAGTTCACCTGAAGAATTGATAAAGGTTAGTTTTTCCGAGTGCTTCCGCTGCAAACTGTGTGGTTACATTTTGCAAAATTTTTGTGGGTTTCCCATAGTTGCGTCTTACGACACTATCGAGACGAAATGGGGGCTTAGATTTTTTTTTAAAGAATAAGGGTGACAAACGAACACACAGTCCACCTGATGGTAAGTGGATACTGTGGCCCAGAGATATCTTCATCTGTCCTCGGATTACAATCAAAATGTTGAGGACTAAGTTGGAATACCTCGTTTCCAGTAAAAAGGGTCTCCGGTTCACACTCACTATAGGGAACACAGCAGCGTTAAGCTGCTCTTTCACGTCAACTATGTTAACCATTTTGTGTGAACATCATAGGCCCCAAGGATTGCCTCATAGAGAGGATATTTTACATAGTTGCCAGGCTTGCCAAGCGGGTTGACCACCGCAGTTTTTTTTAATTTTTTTAAATTAAGAAAACGCTACTGCCCATCTCCCGATAAGTAAATTTGATAAATAAATACCGTCGGGGAAACTCAAGATATATTCGTGCATGTTTGTGTGGTGCATGCGGGCGTCATCATGCATGAGGGCTAACTTGTTTGACATGCAGATGAGCGCACAACCCAGCTCCCTGTGAACCACTTCGAAGTCCTCGCTCCAAAAAATCTTGAATTCGTCCATGGTTTCTTTCGTTAATCCAGACTGTAAATGTAATTTTTTATTTTCGCTGTATCATAAATTCAGAACCTTGTTAATCTTGCACTGTGATATATTTTTAATTTTTGGGGTAGGACTCGCTCATGCTAAATCTTGTTGGAGAGCCTGTACACACACATTGAGATCTGTTCCATTCCTAGGCTCAGACCTAGTCTCATTTCTGTGAGGGTTTGAGAGTAAGGAAATGTCCGTCGCACTACCCCACTGCATGTGGGCGAACTTCATGTGTCTTCGAAATTCTTTTTTATTTTCTCAGACATGCAGGTTTCCTGACGATGTTTTCCTTTACCACCGAGCACGTGGTAAATCGGCACTTTAAATTACAATTAACAATTTCATTTATGCCGGTGGGGATCGAACCCTTTTTCCTACGAGTGCTTAGCCGCTGAGCTACTACGGCATTTATTATAAGAAGTAAGTAATACAAAAATACGAGTATATCATACGCCTTTTGAGAAGCCATGAGGTGGCTTTCCATAGTCACCTCTTGCGACACTCGCTGTACAAAATCGGTGATTGATTCTTACGCTCTAACACTCAATACGACAATTAATTAATCGACGGTTCCGTGGTGAAGTGGCTTAGCCATGATTTACGGAGTTGAGGGCCGCGGGTTCCAATCCCGCACGGAATAACTATTTGTATTGCCTACAAGTAATTGATTCTGGATGTTTGTCCAATTTATTGTAAGTGTTTGTACAAATTTATATATGGTAACTTCTTCCATAATACATGAGAAAATACTAGTGTGAGATAACGCCTTTTAGGGTTCCGTAATCAACTAGGAACCCTTATAATTTTGCCATGTCTGTCTGTCCGTCCTCGCTTAATCTCTGTGACCGTTAGCACTAGAAAGCTGAAATTTGGTACCAATATGTGTATCAATCACGCCGACAAAGTGGTGAAATAGAAATTGGAAAAAAAAATGTTTTATTAGGGTAGCTCCCCTATATGTAAAGTGGGAAGTGATTTTTTTTTATTTCAACCCTAACGTGTGATATATTGTTGGAAAGGATTTAAAAATGAATAGAGGTTTACTAAAATCATTTTTTGATAATGTCAATAATTTCGGAAATAATCGCTCCAAAAGTAAAAAACAATGTGTCCCCCCCTCTAACTTTTGAACCATAAGTTTAGAAAATATGAAAAAAATCTGAAAAGTAGAACTTTATAAGGACTTTCTAGGAAAATCATTTTGAACTTGGATGGAAACAACAGCTTTTGTACAAACTCATAAGTGGGAACACTTATTGTGACGGACGGGAAACTACGGAACCCTACACTGAGCGTGGCCCGACACGCTCTTGGCCGGTTTTTTTTCAGTTTTGCCATTGGTTCGGAAAAAACCTCTGTCCTGGTAAGAACCAGCAAGAAACCCAACCAAACTTTTTTCCAACCAAACCAAAAGTCTACACTCTGTAAACATGTTCAAGATCGTCCTCGCCATTACATTACATTTGATATACCACAAATCCACGCAAAAGAATACCGATTCCTACCAAGGACGATTCGCGATGCTATTGCAATTTAAAAAGAAACATCCTGATTTCAATAGAGATGATGAATGGGTGCTAGCATCTGCTTGGAATCCTATAATTAATAAAGTTAAATTCAAACCTAAGCATTCCACTGCATGACTTGAATATACTGTTAGCTGGCTGGATTGGTTCAAAAGTTTATATTTAAAAGCTAAAGGTAGCCAGGCTAACTATGACATCGGGACGTCAAACAACTCAATCTACTCTGTGAGCATGGGTGCTGTAAAGCCCCGAAACGTCGGAAGTTAAAAATAAGTTAGATAAGTTAAATGCGACAAAATCCGTAAAATTAGTTACTTATTGTTATTAGTGTCAAAATATAATTAAATTCTCACCTCGCCGCGGCACTCCTCTAAAGCCATTCCAAAATTAGCTGTAGCATGGCTCAAAGCTTCAGCAGTTCCCCTAACAGGATCCAAGACAAACGCAAGAGCAATTCCACAACCCAACCAATACCCGGAGCAACCCATAATGTCTTGTTGAGCTAACGAATTCGCACTGCAATAGCTCCTACTATGAAATCTGTTCATTATATATAGATTTTATTTTTTTAAATGTATTTATGATATGTTATTACCTTATTAGTTATACAATAGACTTTATGTCAAGGACTTCTTCCCTTTGACTACTAGCATAGAGCCTATTTTTGCATTTAAACCGCATTACCGTATCTTGTCGATCGGCCGTGATGATATCCGCCGTGTGCAAATAGGCGAAACTACGTTCTAGAAGTAATTGATAGCTTTTAATATAACAAGTCACGCTATTAAAACGTATGCCGTTGTCAAATTATTTAGGCATAGTTGATTGTCATCTTTTCGTTGACGGATTATACACGATAACTTCCGATTGTACCTTGTCCACTTGGTCGTAATGACTTGAATATGGAGAATGATATTATGTTGTCGATTTATTATGAAGGCCAGTAATAGATACCTTTTTGTTACTATGCAAGGTTAGGTATTTATCTAACATTTTATTACTAAAGGCATAAATACACTCACGGACTAATTTAGAGAAACGCAAAAAAGTTTGTATAAAATAAAATATCATGGATATTTGAGACAAGTTTATTAATTTGGAATTCACTTATTTTAGTTAATTTAAAATTGCACAAATGACAAAAATTAACCAAATTAAGGTAAAGAGAAAAATCTTATAGTAAAGATACATTTTTGAACGTAACATTTTTTTTCATAAATGCTTAGGAAAGGCTTTAACGTGGGCTGTAATCAGTCCTTAGTATTGCCCTCTTCGGCTCTTTGAACTGCTTGAAGTCTCCTTGGCATAATCCTAATCGAGCTATCAATAAAACCTGGATTTGATTTGCTTTCCATTCTTCATATAATGTTTTTAAGATCTCTCAAATTAATTGCGGCAAGATTTTTTTTCTTTATTTGTCTTCCAAGCTTATGCCTTACGTGCTCTATGGGGTTCAAGTCGAGCGAGCGCGCTGGCCACTTCATAGCACTGATTTCAACGTCTCGTAGGTATTCGACAACTCGGTCGTAGTATGGGTTATCGTGCATAACAACAAATATATCTGCAATAAAAGGAGCAAATAATGCTTCATCCAAACTCTCAGTTACATAATTATCGTGTTCGTGCCGCTGTTATACAAATACCTTCGCATACCATATCTGACCCTGCACCGTTTGCCTGTTTTCCAATTGTGTTGCACTGAGCGTTCTCTTCCGGGCTAGATCGGGGATGGGATGGGAAAGATCTCTGTCCAGCAGTGGACCTTTATTAAATGAAAATGCTGATTACTCATTGTAGAGGGTAGTAAATGTTTCAAATATGTAATATAAAATTAGGTATAAATGTAGGTAGGGCCACGCCTTCACAAAATACCAACGTAAAAGATCAGCTCAATGCTGCTGTGTTTAGTATGATGACTGTTGAGAACCGGAGACCCCTTATACGTGGTAGAGCCATGCTGCAATTATATTAGTAGTATAGTTGTAGCACGAATGGGTCGGCTCGACCGGGGAAGGACCACGCTCTCACAGAATACCAGCGTGAAATAGTAGCTTAACGCTGCTGTATTTCGTATGATGAGTGTAGAGATCGGAGACCCTTTTTACTGGAAACGAGGCAACCCATATTAGTCCTCAAGGGTGACAACGCATCTGCAATTTGATTCGTAATCTAAGGATAAATGTAGATGTCTATCGGCCGCAGCAACTACTTACCATCGGGTGGATTGTGTGCTCGTTTGTCACTCTATCCTATAAAAAAACCCTATGTACTAAAAACGAGGCACCTGCATTTTGATTCTTAATCTAGGATAAGTATAGACGTCTATGGGCCACAGACTGTATACTCGTTTGTCACCCTTATTATATAAACACCTTTTTATGTGTTGTACTCTGATATTTTACAAAGCTAGCGATCCGCCGCGGCTTCGCACGTATGATTTCTGGATCTTGACAACCGTGGCAGCTCCGGTAGGTGAATTGTGAATCCTACTTAACTAACTTAACTTTCCAGGGTCCACTCAAACATGTACAAAAAATTCAAATCGGTGCAGTCGTTTGGGAAGAGTGCAGTGACAAACACCTGTACAGAAGGATTATATTATATATACATATATATATATATATATATATATATATATATATATATATATATATATATATATATATATATATATATAATGATAAAGAGTACTGATATTATGGAAATATTTTATGGTACGCAGTTGTTTAGATAATATATAAATACTTGGTTAAAGCTGGTTTTAAATTGGGTGGTAATAAGATATTCTGGTCACGATTGCCATTACACGGCCCATTGCTAGTGGAATCACTTTCCTATAGCGGCCGCGACTGTCGGGAAGTGATGGATGCATGCCGCACGTGAGGGTGACCAGTTGGAAATTGGTAGAGCTATAAAAAGGATTTCCGGTTCTCTACACTCACCGTATGAAATACCCGGCCTTGAGCTGCTATTTTACGCTGGTATTCTGTGAGAGCGTGGTCCTTCCCCGGTTGACTGACCCATTTGTACTACAACTATACTACTAATACAGCTGCAGCATGGATCTGCCACGTAAAGAATATCAGAGAAATTTAAAACCGAAAAGGGCAGAACGACATCTGTGGAATCAGTTAGTTTACAACAATAGTTAATGTTGCTATATTTCTTATAGATCAAAAATAACAGTAAAATTAGTAAAAACATTTATTTAAAAACTAAACAGTTTTGGAAAAGTAATTTCCCGGGAGGTGCAGCTTCCATGAGTTTTCTTCACTCGCGGTGACTTGTACCATCAATCATCGCAGCGAGGCGGCGCGGTGCGGCGGGCATTGAAAACAATCCGTCAAGTTATAATGATCCCGTTTCTGACAGTGAGATAGCTTTTACCTGAAAGTTTGAACCTTATTTATGTATTTACAAATGTGAAAAAATTACGATGTTTTGGTATACGCTTGTAAGATAAAATCAAAAAATTAAGATTTACACACAATGTTTTGAAAGATATGATTAAAAAAGTTTTAAGTAAAGAGTTTGAGACTAAAAATTTAAGGAAATTAATATGTTTTATACGTGGTAGAGCCATGCTGCAGTTATATTAGTAGTATAGTTGTAGCACGAATGGGTTGACTCGACCGGGGAAGGACTACGCTCTCACAGAATACCAGCGTAAAATAGTAGCTTAATGCTGATGTGTGTTTCGTATGGTGAGTGTAGAGAACCGGAGACCCTTTTTACTGGAAACGAGGCATTCCATCTTAGTCCTCACGGGTGACAACGCACTTGCATTTTGATTCGTAATCGAGGATAGATGTAGATGTCTATGGACCACAGCAACCACTTACCATCAGGTGGATGGACTGTGTGCTCGTTTGTCACCCTATCCTATAAAAAATGTAGAATGACTTAAGCGGAGTCTGTCGTGCACAATAGATTCCGCTTAAGTTATTCTACAAGTGTAGTAATTCTTCTTGGTGTTGCTGAAAGATGGGTGGTGCTGCTGTCGGTGTGCATACTTTGGTGCTGTCGTGTAATTACGTTCCTCATGTAACACAAGTGTGTGATTGTGACGGGTCATATTGCGGTTGGTCGAACTGTGATTGTTCTATACTGAATGTATGGTGAAGTACGCAGTTTTATTGGTGATAATAATAATAAACTTTTTTATTCGTCTCAGTTCACACATGTTATTAAAATGTACAAATAAAAATCATCACAAACTTAACATACTAATAACGACTAATTGCGTAAGCAGGAGAGCAAGTTGAACATCCGCCCTCACACTATTGTTATTTTTAAACATTAATTATCAGATGTAATTCCGAGAAATACATTAATTTTGATCTTTCTTTATATTTACGAAAATGTATGTACACAAAAATATAAGCAGTTTAAAAAATCTAATTTATAGTAGAAGGTTGACAAACGAGCGCGCACGGTCCACGAGCGCACTGTCCATCTGATGGTATGTGGATGCTGCAGCCCATAGACATCTACGTGCTCACCTAGCCTGGATTAGGAATTAAAATGCACACGCGTTGTCATCCCTGAAGACTAAAATGGAATGCCTTGTTACCAGGCCTCAGATGCCTCCAGGTGAATTAGTCGGTTTATTTCTATAAAATTGTAAATGTTTTTAAATAAATTTACTCAGTTACCCCCCGTCGTACAGAATAACAGCGGTACACAGTTGCGCTCGCTCCCCACCTGCTCACCTTATTATCTCTAAACAATAAAACCGAACGCGACAAACATACTCGCGACTTTATTTGGTAGAAAATATAAAAATTTACATATAAAACAGGTCGAGATTTCTTTCAAAAATATTTATTCCTCCCCTGGCAACACTACGTGACGTGAATGGATTCGGGGGTTGGTATCTGGCAACATACGATCGCTCATTGTCTTCTCCTCCCTATGCAATACGATACATTCTATGTCTGTGATTCTATATTAGAGTTTCTTTTTTAGCGTTTTTATTGTGATTTTGTATTATCTTTCTTATAAAATTTAAAAAAAAAACAGGTCATTTTGTGTATTAACTTCCTGTTTTTGTGTCAAATCAATTGAACTAATAACCGCATTTCCAAAATTCATCACGTACTAAATAATCAGGGATCAACAATTAAAGGCATTAAGAGTAATGATGTTTTTTTAAATTAAATGTGTACAGAAAATGAGGTGTAATGACGACCTGAAAGGATCAACCTCCCCGTATCATCCCGTTGAAAATAAACAGCAGATGGAGAGCATCATTTTTCTGATTTCAACTATTACATTGTCCTCGCTATCAGGCAATCCAAGGGGAAGGTCTACGTTCAGCAGTAGACTTTTGATAGACTCTAATTATGATTAAGTACGGCTTTTAATGAATAAAAAACCATTTCTCAGGAAATATATTTTTAAATATATTTTTTTGTAATGAAAGAGCGAGCACGCCGTCCATTTGATGATAAGTGAGTGTTGTAGCTCATAGACATCTGTCATCTGTAGTCATCACTGAGCACTAAGATGGAATGCCTCGATTCCAGTAAAAAGTAGTTTCTAGTTCTCTACACTCAACATACAAAACACAACAGCATTAAGCTGCTATTTTACGCTAGTATTGTGAGAGAGCGTAGTCCTACCCCGTAGTACGAAATTGACACAAAAACATTTTTATTCAATATAGATTATAAATAATACTTATTGAAAATCAATTTTTTTTAATTTACCACTGGTTTGAAAAAAAAACTCTGTCCTGGGAAGAACCAGCAAGAAACCCAGCGGTACTTTTTTTTTAAAAAACACAGCTTATAATTATGTATGTTACAATTAACAACACAAAACCAATTAAAAATAGCTTGGTAGTGATACCTTTCCCTGGCGTTTTTATCACCGTTCGTGCTACAATCATAATATGAACATAATGAAATACCATGTACAACCATAATGAAACGATATTATCCACTACAGTGAAATAATTTATACGTCATGTAATTTTAATGAATTCTTCGAACACACTACCCCTTTATCCATAAGCTTCTCAGCACTTTTCGCAAGAAGTAAACCAAATTATATTTTCACTTGCGTTTACTAAATTGTTACCTAAACTTGCGAAACTCGTCCGCAAATATAAGTTAGCTTCCCAACAACTATTAGCCGTGAAGGCATTTCCTTAAAATAAAGGAAAACGAACCCTATGCTCATACAAAAAACATTGTGTAGGCTCCAAGTTGAACACTGGCTATGCTGGTTTTAGTCACGACATTAAAAATGATTTTGATATATTCGCGATGAAAAAAGTCCTTGCTTGTATAAAATGAATCTTATAATAAGGGAGATAGGCGATGAAATGTAGGGTTGAAAATATTCTTTATCTATAAGGGTCAAAACGTAAAGTGATCGGGTGCGAAGGGTATATAGAGACAGTAAAATAATCATCTCATCATTATCATCACATCATCTGTAACCTTATTTATTTGAAAACGGTTGCAACAGTTCATCCGATGGTAAGTGTACTGCAGTGTCCACTTATCATCAGATGGACTGTGAGTTCGTTTGTCATTTATATTGTATAAAATAAAACTAACTGACACAAATTATAAGATTTAGCTGTATTCTGATTGTTCTAGTGTTTCTGACACAGCAATCCAAAATACCACTTTACATTAGCGTTAAATTATGGCCCGGCTTACATTCTGAGAACTTACAAGTGCAGCTAACAAGGCAAGTGAAACTGATAAATGACAAGTGCTTAGTGCGAATATTATTCACACTTATCACTTGTCACTGCCTGTTCACACGCACTAAGCACTTGTGATTTGTCAGTTGCATTTGCTACTCAGACTTGTCACTTTTCAAAATGTAAACCGGGCCCATGGCACGGCTAAAGACCTTTTTCCTGCAATCGAGGCATTGCATCTTAGTCCCCGGAGGAGGACGTTGATTGTCCGCGATGGACTCCTAAACTACTTAACCGATTTTAATCAAATTTGCACACCATGTGCAGTTTGGTCCGACTTGAGAGATAGGATAGTTTTTTTGCTCATGAGTGACCCACAATTTTTTTTGGGAATTTAAGGATTTTTAACACAACACAAATCAGGTGGACTGTGTGATCGTTTGTCACCCTATTTTATATAAAAAAATTTAAGATTAATTGGGCACCTCTATATTAGCGCGTACAATTGCGGAACTACGTGTATAATTTTTTTGCGCTGTTGACAGCTTGCGATTATTCGATGCATAACATGAATTTTATTTATTCCTCTACATTATAACAAGCACAATGTATTTTCCTCTTTTATAGAATGGCAGAACTAACCAGAACATAGTCCTTTTAATGGTAAGTGGATGGTAGATATCCACATCTATTTCTAAATAGAAATCGAAATGCAGAAGCATTGACATTCTTGAGGACTAAGGTGAAATGACTCATTTCCAGTAATAATGGCCTCCGGTTTATGCTGGTAATCTGTGAGAGCGTGATCCTTCCCCGGTCGAGCCGACCCATTCGTTCTACAACCATAATATAACTGCAGCGTAGCTCTACCACATATAAGTTCCTTTTACAGTGGTCATCAATTAAAAAAAAAGCTTTGCTGATGGCACTTAAAACCTTTACATTAGTTTTAAATCATTTTGAATTTAATACTTAGTCCAAGAAAATTATGAATCACCTAAGATTATTCATTTAGTGCATTCGCTTGCCACGCGGACTATAATCAACTGATAAATTGCCTCTTCATGATTCATTGGTCGCACCTCGACGAAATACATTAAGATGATTTGATCGCTAATGCAGTAATGAGTACATTGCATCCACTTTATGTTTCAATTTAATCTTTTATCCACTTACTACCTTTTACTTCATTGGAATGATTCTCTATTTGGTTTTGTTATTTTTGAACATGTCTTGCATGTAATGCATTAAGCATGCACTTCGACACATTCCATATAATTATTAATACGTGCTGTACTGCCCTCCCTCCTGCCCACAACACACAAACACACATGCACACAAATTGATGGGTGCAGGTGACTTAGGATCGTGCCTGGCGGTCGTTTTAGTAGTCACTTTTTCAGTAGTGTACTCATTATCGACTAAATTACTGACTGTATCTAGCAATGAAACAAATTGACTAGAGAATATATAATGAGATGTTATTCGTCGTCCATTACATTCTATAAAATTCCACTGCTAAATATGGGCCTCACGCAAAGGTTGTGGCGATTATGACTTAGTTTGCCCACTTAACGAGTTATAACCCATAGCTTCTTTTATTATTTGGAGCTATTATCAGTAAGATTTGCTGTCCATCTCTTAATTCAGTTTCCCTGTGTCACCACCCACTTTACGATGAGTAGCTATTATTAATATATTTATTCAGCATAGACTAATACACCAAAAGGAAGAGATGGTTCACATGAATTTAATACCTTGAAATAGTCTGTCAATTTTTACTCTGCGCAAATTCTTTCATGAAGTCACTTTTTTAGCACTACGTGTTTGCGATGATCGCCTCTGATTATCTTAATTTAATGAACTGCCCTGTTACATGGACACATTACATTAATAGTTACTTGAAATATCTGGTGGCTTATTCATGAGTTATTTTAATTGGTTGCGGCAGTTATTTGTAATCAACTTCGTTATATAAGTACTGAACATTTTTGTAGACGTTTGTTAGTCTATACATGTAAATAAAATTGAAGTCTTCGTCTGTATTATAAAATAACTACCTTTTATTTAGCTGAGAAACACGAATAACAATTTTCAATGTTTTTCTGTATGACCGCACGGATTAATTTTCGAAATGGTAGAACCTATTTTAAAGAAATTTCACGATCAGATACAGAGCAATGTTACGAGTGATCTATGCTATATTTATCCGGAAAAATTGGAGATTATTTTTGAGAAATCGAAAAATCTTCTATGATATTAGCATTAAATCTAAATAACCAGATCCAGACGAAACTAGGGTGGGTAGATAATGATAAAGGATATGTGTATATAATGACAACTTCTATAAAAATATAATTCCTTTAAAATGCAACGTGATTCGATTGAAATTGTATTCATATTCGCTATTTTTATTTTATATACGTAAAAGTAACAAACGAACACACAATTTACCTGATGGTAACTGGATGCTGTGGCTACACAATTAGAATAGAAAGGATCGAAATCCAGACGCGTTGTCACCTGAGGACTTAGTTCGAATGCCTCGTTACCATTACGAAGGAGCTGTGTGTTGTTTCTCATTCACCATTGCAAACTGCTATTTTAATATGGTATTACGTGTGAACGCGGTCTGCCTAGTCACTTATTAGTGGTAACTGCGCAATACATATATCTTCAGGGATGACACCATCTGCATATTTGCATCATAAACACATACTTCATTTTATCCTATACCTTTAAACGAGCAATTCTTGTATATATAATCGGAATCTCAGAAACGGCTCCAACGATTTTCATAAAATTTATTGTCCAGAAAGTTTCGGGGGCAATAAATCGATCTAGCTAGGATTTATTTTTAGAAAATGTCTTTTTGACCGTGTTTTCAGACAATGAAAACTGCTAAATTATAAGAAGGTAAATTTTGAAATTGTGTTAATGATCGTAATAGCTCAAGTGGATATCGAGCGGTCGCGAAATCATAATGCCTTGGTTCGCGTCCTGTCTTCGGTCCGATGTTTTTGCCTTTTTTTTTTCAAGTTCTATTCTTTTGTGAGAAAATCTATTATTACGAGCCCTTTTTTAGTATTTTAAAAATACGAAAGTTTTAAAAATATTAAAATTCATGATTTTTTATTCAAATCACCAGTTTAGTTTTTTCTATTATGTCAATAAGATCAAAAAATATTATTCATCAGTATGTATCTAAATGTAATTTAAAAAAAAAACCGAACAAAGCTCGGTCATCCGGGTACTTTTGTTAATCGCCAAAACTTCAGCTTAATATACAGAGTAGTTACTGTTACAGAGTATTACATAACTTAATCTAACAATAACATATAATAATTTTTTTAGTCAACAGCAATTATTATTCAAGACTAAAAACTTGAACCATGAAAGATTTTTATAACATAATATAAATAAAACGGCAAAGAGCGTGTCGGGCCACGCTCAGTGTAGGGTTCCGTAGTTTCCCGTCCGTCACAATAAGTGTTCCCACTTATGAGTTTAAAGGTGGGTATCCATTATGTTCGCTCTCCAGCAGCGCTCCGCGCTCCTGCAACTGCTCCCGGTAGTGGGTACTGTTGTTTCCATCCAAGTTCAAAATGATTTTCCTAGAAAGTCCTTATAAGGTTCTACTTTTCAGATTTTTTTCATATTTTCTAAACTTATGGTTCAAAAGTTAGAGGGGGGGGGGACACATTGTTTTTTACTTTTGGAGCGATTATTTCCGAAATTATTGACATTATCAAAAAATAATTTTAGTAAACCCCTATTCATTTTTAAATACCTTTCCAACAATATATCACACGTTAGGGTTGAAATTAAAAAAAAATCATTTCCCACTTTACATATAGGGGGTTACACATAGGGGGGGGGGGGGGTTACCCTAATAAAACATTTTTTTCCAATTTTTATTTTACCACTTTGTCGGCGTGATTGATACACATGTTGGTACCAAATTTCAGACATGGCGAAACTATAAGGGTTCCTAGTTGACTACGGAACCCTAAAAAGAAACAATACAAACAATACAATAATAATAATACTTGCTTTTATATATATATATATATATATATATATATATATATATATATATATATATATATATATATATATATATATATATATATATATATAGTATTATTATTATTATGTGTATGTATATATTTTATGCTAAATTCGTTTATATAATAAACATCAAAAAGCATTTATTTTGTGTTTTTCGAGTTAACAATAAAGTCCTACATGTTTTCTATCTCTCTATATGTGTGTTGAATAAAATGTGTCCTAGATTGCTCCTAGCATTGCTTTTCGTCGATGCTTAAAGTTACATCACTATCGGATCAGCCATTTTGAAGATTAGTCCAAACAAACAGACACACAGACATTTTTTGAAATGTCTTAATACCCTGAAGATAGCCTCCCGAGTTTATTACAAAGCAGTAATTTTCATATTAGAGATAGAGACCCTTAAATTGTATCTAAGATTTAACATGTTTTAAAGTAACAAGCTGGCCCACATAAACAATATAGGCTATATACACACGGCCGGCCAATTATCAACAGCTCGCCTGCAGTTCATGCAGTTCTGCTGCAAACAGCCGCAATTTGTTTATTCGAATTGCATTGCAATTAGCATTCCGAATAACAAACGACTGCTATTAACGAAACAAATTGATAGGATGCGCTGCAGCGAATATAATCGCTTGAAAAGATATCCATTCGGGAAAGTGGACGAGGAGAGTCGACATGGAGCTTGTGATTACTCTGCTGATGATGATCGTGTCGGTCAGCACCGAGACACCAAAAGTCGTGGTGAATAACTTTAGCACGAGGATTGCAGAGGAGATGTTTAAATGCGCTAGTACGGTACGATCTATTTTTCGCTGTCATTCCTTTTTTATAGAATTAGGGTGACAATTGAGCATCCAGTTCATCTGATGGTAAGTGAATGCTGTGGCCCATAGACACCTGCATCGATCCTCGATTAAGAATCAAAATGCATACGCGTTGTCACCACTTAAATGCTTAGTTTTCACGCACCATACAAAACACAGCAGCATCAAGCCGCCATTTCAAGCTGGTATTCCGTGAGAGCGTGGCCACACACCGGTCGAGCCAACCCATTCGTGCTGCAACCATGATATTGCTGTAGCGTAGATCTACTATGTATCTACGAGCATATCTTAAATTATTTGTAACCAACATCATTGTTTTAGGTTTATATATGAAAAGAAACACCTAAGTGTGAGTGTGTCAAGAAGTTGTGCATGGTTTGAGTGAAATGTTGTATTGAATAAAACTAAATTTACGGACTTTATTGCGTTTATTTCACTACTTTTACTTATTTTTAATTCCCGACGTTTCGGGTGCTTTACAGCAACCATGGTCACGGGGGGGACTGAGATGTTTGACGTCCCAATGTCATAGTTAGTCCGGCTACCTTCAGTTTTTGAATATTAATTTTTGGTCCGATTTACGCATAACGAGCTTATAGTATCATGAAGTCTTGCAGTGGTATGCTTAGGTTTGGGTTTAATTTTGTTAATTATAGGATCCCAAGCAGGTGGCAGCACCCATCCATCTTCTCTATTGAAATTTGGATGTTTTTTAATTTCAATAGCCTCGCGTATTATCCTTGGTAGGAATCGGTGTTCTTTTGCGAGAATTTGTGGTTTATCAAATCGAATGTAACGGTGGGGACGATCTTGAACATGTTCGCAGACTGCAGACTTCCCGGAGCGTCGCATTGCTCATCACTTATAGAGAATGAGCAAGCGTAATTACAGGCTGTACGAACCATCTTAGTCAACAAAGGTGAGAGCACACTATAGCCTTCGTTATTTAAAGCCGACTGGAGGTACGGAGCTATCCATAGGCTGCAGTAGCTATTGAAAATCAGATGTACTGTAAATTGATCACTTTTATTTAAAAACAAATGTACGTTGCGTTTTAGTCTACATTTCTTTGTCGGTCTGAGACTGAAATCTCTCTGAAATGTCGGTCTGAGATTTCAGAGGTAGAATCTACAGTCAAATGTACAACCCTGCCGTGACAGCTCTGGAGCTAAGCACTGCTGTAAATGTTTGCTGTTGGCTAGTATTATTCTGCGGTCGTTAAAATTAAACAGAACTAATTAAAAATATTTCGTGTGTGGTAAGCGACGTGAGAGATTCATCACCCCCTTTTGTTACTTAGGTTACCTAAAAGACGACTATGAAAAATGGCAGAATTTTTAAGACTTCCTATAGATGGCGTTATATCATATCGTTTAAGTCAAACGTAAAATATACACACTGGTGACGTGGCGAGTACTAGACCTTTGTCGGCAAGACGTCTGGTAGTGCGATCATTAAGGTCGTAAACACTAAGCATTGGTACTTATTTGTAAAGTTGTACATAAAATAAATACCTTACAAAGTAATTTAGAACTGGTACACGTGGACTACAAGAATCAATTATATTAAAGAAAGTATGTTTTCAATGTGGAAAAAAGTTAATTAAAATAGTCGGTCGGGAGGATGGTCATACTGAAGACCAAACGGTGGAGTATGATTTTGGCGTAATTAAATCTGACAATAATTTCGAACGAGCCTGGAACCTCAGTCAAAGAATATATACACTACGCGAACCTCAGTCGTAATGATTAAGGAACAGTCACATACGGAACTGTAAATAAACTTTTTACTAGCTTCATTATAGATTTTATCGAATGAGATCATTTAAAAAATAAGGAATTCTGGAATCGACTGTACGTTTGGAATAAAAATAACTTTATGGATTTTATCCAGTATAATTTTAACTTTTTATGTATATTACTCAACAATTATAAATAAAACTATTGTAATGATTTTTTTAAATAAATAGGTTGTATCATAAAATGTAACTGTATCCAAATTGTTACCTAGAGCTTGTTGTATTTCTCATTCCACTCAAAAGGATCAACAAATTAAGTTTCTAGTAAAACTTCAAACCCTACTTTGAAACAAAACTGAATCAAAACAATAAAATAATTCCACATAAATTATTTTATTATTTTTAGTTGTTTTGAAATCGGTTCATCGGTCTTTTAATTTTTTGTTAATATTTTGACACAACTAGGATCTTAAGTATTTCGTATACAGACGCAGTGACCACTGAGTAAGTCGTCACTGCGTCTGTATACGAAATACAAAGATGATATATAAACCAAAGTTTATAATAAAATAAGGTCTAAGATACGATAAATAAATAAATCACATTATATTGTACGCACGCCACGCAAAGTTCATAAGACTTCCTATAATACGTGAATACTCCTTCTACATATTAAAAAAAAATTAAACGCGATAAAATCCATAATATTAGTTTTATTCAAAAATTCATAATATTATGAAACATTTATAAAAAAAAATTGTAAAACGGTTAATTCCTACACAAATAGGCTGCTAGACAGAAACTGAATCTTACCTGTGTATTTAGTAAGCCTCACAAACTTTCTCAACATAGAAAAATAAAAACGATAATACCATCAAATTTGAGCTAAGGTCCTCCTATTACCGCATTTACGATTCTCTACGATTTACTTTTGGGAGATGCGATGAGATGAGTAGTTTCTAGTGAAATAATTCAGAAAATTTAACAAGTTGCATATGTGCGTTACCCATTAAGTGGTCTTCCATTTGAATACAACATATTCTTGTATGTGCCCAGCTTAGACTAAATAGACAGTTGGTGCCTAACTTGTTTATCGTTAGTCACAAAAAATTACAGATGTTTTCAGGACTTGACTTCACCTACAAAATACTCGCTTACTGGAAGCGTGACTACATATTAAAGGATACAAATCTGGGATGCCTAATGATGTGTAGCCTTGTTAAGTTGAAACTTCTTAATGAAAATGGAAAGTTAGACGAAGCAAATGTTCGAGGATTCATCACTGCCAATGGAGCTGGTATTTTAGTACTTTATATTCTTTCATTTATTTAAAAAACGTTACATTCGCGCTAAATTTTCTCCTGTATTACGGGTGAAGTTTTGTTTATACAGGACTACTATAATGGAATGGAGACTAAGGGACATTTCAATTATTTTTAGTAATAATGCTTCTATAACCCCTTTTTCTTTAGTGTATTTAATGTTTAATTTCTGCAGTTGAATTAACTTATTATTTGTTGAACACAGAGTATTAATCAATACAGAGCTGGCTTATAATTTTTTTGTAATATCAATGGATCTTTTTATTTATTTTTTATTATACACCTGTAGTAAGGGCGGACTTAATGCCTTATGAGCTTATGACATTCTCTACCGATCAACTCTGGACGATTTAAAAAACTGTGGCAGATGTAAATTTACTTCATCAAATTAACACACCAGTACAAAAAAATACAAATAAATAGAACATAATATAGTTAGTATGAGTACCTATACTTTATATTTCTACTATATAATGAAGAAAAATAATAGCCATGGTAGATCAGCGGCTAATCGTTCGCTGTGAATTTCACAGTACGCGAGCAGCCCGGGTTCGATCCCCGCCGGCACCAATGAAATTGTTAATTGCGAATTTATGTGCTAATTTACCACGTGTTCTGCGGTGTAGGAAAACATCGATAGGAAACCTGCATGTCTGAGGAATAAAACAAAAAATATTTCGATGACATGTGAAGTTCGACAACACGCATTGGGGCAGCGCCGCGGACACTTCCTTGTCCTAAAACCTTTTCAGAAATGAGAGGAGGCCTGTGCCCAGCAGTAGGACGTATATAGGCTGTAACTTTATATAAACGGGTTCTTATATACAAAATCTTACAATCTAACAGGAAAAATAATCCCAACCACTGAAGAATCCTATGCCCAGCTGTGGGCATAGGCTGCGCGTGGGCATAAAATAAGCGGATATAATATAACAATACTAATAAAGGATTCTCCTTATTTAGATGAAGTCATAGTGCCAATAATTATTGACGTGTACAAAAAGTGTCACCATTCATTGAGAACAATCACCAAGACCTGCACACTTGGATTGGAACTGATGAAATGTTTCCGCGCGAAAATTGATCAACTGAATTGGGTACCTGACGTAAAATTCTAATTATCAATTATGCTTTTAAATAAATCTGTTTGAAAAGAGATGTTGATTTTGTTTAATTGGATTAGTTTTTTTGTTATGCTACGCCATACTATTACTGCCAATGATTGCCATTCACCTCTGGTATGTAGCGACCATCATAATGGCACCTTGTGTAATTTATGTATAGAGCAACCTACCCGAGGTTAAGATTTTAGAACGAGAATTCAACTTTGTTCAATTTTTTTTTTACATAAACTTTCATCTTTATAACGCCAACTCGTGTAAGGACGTTTACATTTTACGTGACAAAGTTGGTTTGATTCCTATTTCAACTTTTTTTCTCTTGGGAAGTAGTTTACTTGATAGAGCCATGGTGCAACTATATTATGGTTGCAGCATGAATTGATTGAATGGATCGGGGATGGACCCCGCTCTTGCAGAACACTAACGTAAACAGCAGCTCAATGTTGCTGTATTTCGTATAGTGAGTGTAGAGAACTGAAGACCCTTTTTAATGGAAACGGGCATTCCATCTTAATACTCAGGGGTGATAACAAATTTTAATTCTTAATCGCGGGTAGATGTAGATGTCTATCGACCACGGCAAACATTACCATCAGGTGGATTGTACGTGGTGGACCCATGTTGCAGTTATATTAGTAGTATATTGTAGCACAAATGGGTCGGCTCGACCGTGATAGGATCACGCTCTCACAGAATACTAGCGTAAAATAGTAGCTTAATGCTGATGTGTGTTTCGTATGGTGAGTGTAGAGAACCGGAGACCCTTTTTACTGGAAACGAGGCATTCCATCTTAGTCCTCACGGGTGACAACGCACTTGCATTTTGATTCGTAATCGAGGATAGATGTAGATGTCTATGGGCCACAGCAACCACTTACCATCAGGTGGTCTGTGTGCTCGTTTGACACCCTATCCTATTAAAAAAAAATGTGTGCTCGTTTGTTATACTTATTCTATGAAAAATAACCTAGTTTAACACTTCAAATCAACTCGAATTAATCAGGTGAAAGATCTTTTTTTCTAATTCTATATGATCCTGTTGCCAATTAGCAGCGCTTGCACTGCTGTGTTCTGGTCTGAGAGGTAAGAAGATCCAGTGTAATTACAGGATTCAGAGGAGACAACGCACCTGTAGACTTCTTTGTTTGAAGTTTGTAGGTGTCCATGGACGGAACAGCCACTCCACTCTATGTGGACCGTAAGATTATTTGTCAGTTCAGTGTTTTAAAAATAAAATACATTATTAATTGTAAGCCAACACACTGTGAGTGTTCACGGCTTCGAAGGAGTCACAGTATCCGCTCTGCATTAGTTGAAATGCCCATAAATACGTAATAAAGATACCTGAATTCTAAATAAGTATTAGTTAATGTTTTAAACGTTACACATAAAATAATCAACTTAAAAATAGACGTCGTGTATGTCAGTACATAGATAACACATAACAGGTTAATTATGGCCTCTGCTGTAGGCTTAAGTACCAGACTATGCGATTAATCGATCTACTCTGTCTGTCAATCAATAATGACTGCTTATCAAGTATAATTTCTATTTCTAGGTTACTTAGGCATCTCTACATAAGGTGAATTATTTTTAAATAAAGACCTTAGTAAAGTTAGTTTCGAACAAAAACGAAGTTTAGTGTGTATAGCTCTGTAGTGTTGCTCGCAAAATGTGTCATTAATATTCACTCTTCGATATCGATATATCAATATAGTATCGGATAAAATAACATCGAGTTTACTCAAAACTTTAAAGACATGCCAAAGTGGGGTACGAATTCCATTACACCATTTACCTTAAACCGTGTAGTGGCGGTGTAGGAGTAGCCACTACCCGATATCATCCCGTGGGTGTCGTAAGAGGCGGCAGAAGGGAACAAATCAGGAGATGGGCAGCAGTGACTTCCTGAATAACGACCAAAAATAAAATACTGTGGTTGCCGACCCGCTTGTCAAGCGTGCCAACTATTGAAAATATCCCCCCCCCCCCCCATGAACCAATCTACAAGGGAGGCCTATGTTCAGCAGTGAACTTTAGTAAGCTGAAACGGTAACGGATTATCCTTATTCTTCACCAGCCCGTGAAAGGTCACAGTAGGATATGGACTGTCTCCAATCGCCACACTTACTTACCAGGCGTCTCGCACCTGTGACGCTGTTCTGGATTATAAGCGGTGGCGTAAACCAAAGATAGGTTTACTATAGAAATAGGATGACAAACGAGCACACAGTCCACCTAATGTTAAGTGAATGCCGTGACCTATAAGCATCTACATCTAATAATCAAAATGCAAATGTGTTGTCACCACTGAGAACTGAGATAGAACGTCGTTTCCAGTAGAAAGGGCTTCCAGTTCCCTACACTTGCCATACAAAACAGTAATATTAAGCTGCTATTTTAGGCTGGTATTATTTGAGAGCGTCATCCTTCCGTTAAAGCCGACTACAATATAGCTCCAGCATGGTTCTACCATATGAAATTAAGTGGCTGGTGAACATTCGAATTGCAACTAATAATTTCATCGGGCTTGACAGAAATCAAACTCAACATGGATTTAATTCCTGTAGGTTCCTACTATGTCCTATTATATTTACCATGGCCCTAATTTATAAATTAATCATGTGGAAATATCGCGTGGCTTTTTGGATTCAATTTACTTTGCCTATTTACTATAAAAATACTTGCTTCGCTTAATTAGACACTGATATCAGGCAGTTAAAACTTGACTACAGAAGAACCGCACCCTCGCAGATTACCAACATAAAATAGCAGCTCAATATTGCTGTGATGAAACACATGGCGAGTGATGGTGAGTGTAAAGAAACGGAGACCCCTTCTAATGGCAACGAGGCATTTTCAACTTAGTGCTCAGCGGTCACAACGCATCTGCATTTTGATTCTTAATCGAGGATAGGATGAGAAATTTTATGAGCCACATATTCAGTTACCATCAGGTGAACTGTGTGCTTGCTTAACACCCTCATTATATCCTCATTATATCGAAATAAGAATTAGTATAAAATTTATTATAATAATACATTTTACTTCAACCACGTGTAAATATCAATATACAGATTATTTTATATTCAATCTCTTGTAAACCATTATTTGCTCCACTCAGTACCATGTTAGCGTATAGCATTTTATTTTTTGATTGTATTATGGTTAGCTGAGATACACGTATCAAAATAAATTGCAACGCAGTTGATGGCGGGCGGGAGGTTCTCTTCAAACTAGGTAGGACACGATATTTTATTTTATTACGGGCATTATAGCTAGTTGCGTTTTAACATCTTATATAATGGATTTCTGCGTAGTAACGCCTAATTCTATTAATTATTTTTTTCTATAATGAACGTTATCTAAATAATTCAATGCCTATAAATCCTATAATGCACGATTTTTAAATTCAGAGGAAGAAGTTGGAACCCTCGATGGACATGGTTGTCGCAGTACTTAAAGGATTTGAGCAAAACACTGAACATACATATTGGTACGTTACAATATATTTTCACTAAGGTTTTTATCTTTGTAGATAGTACCGTTGATTTGATTATAAGGCTTCATTGAGGAAATCAAAAAGGAATGATTTTTTATAGATAAAAGTGTACTTTAAATGTAACTAAGTAGTTTTAACAAATTTAAACACGTACCTATATTAATTTATACTCCCAGAGTTATAAGTACTTTACAGTACCCATATTCACGGGAGAGATTTTCGACCTTCAGTTTAAAATTATTAATTTTTGGCCCAATCTACGTTCAATGAGCTAATAATATCTTGAAGTCTTGTAGATGTGTGCTTGGGTTGGGATTAAATTTTGATTTTATAGGATCCCATTCAGATTCTACCACCCAAACCCAAAAAGTATAATGTTAGTGGCATTATTTGCGTATTTTTATTCAGTTATTTCTGAACTATTTTTGACTGACAACCCTGTAGCGATATGCGATGTGTAGACAATAGACATGCAGGAAGTCGATAGATTTAGGTGTCTCAGCTGTGTTTTGTGGCACCCATGTACAGCAGTGGAGTTGTGAAGGGCTCTAATGATGATAATTTTTAATTGATAATATTTTATTTAGTTATCCCGTTTAGGCTTTTCTGGATTTGGAGTGTTCCGTGTCCTCTTTACCAAAACGGTACACTTATAAATCGCATTTAATATTTTACCTAGAACATAAATCTTCTAGGTATATATCCCCAATTTGGTCGATAAACTTTCGTCTTTGTTTGTTTTATCTTGTGACTATGTAAGCTTAGTAAGGTATTGAGATCGCAACCTTTTGGGATGCAAAAATGAGAAAAAATTACTTTTAACATGAAGTAAAAGCTCAAAGGACTAAAAGAAAATAATTTCACATTTTGAAGTCGATGCTAAGATATAGAGTAAACAAGAATTAAGGAATCAAAACGTAAATACTTAGTCACCTCTGAGGGTTAAGATGGCATGCCTCGTTTCCATTAAAAAGTTTGATGTTGGTGATAACGCAACTGTATTTTGATTCTTAATCGAAGATAAATATAGATGTCTATGGGTCACAGCACTGTATACTTATGATGCTATATTATTATAGCTGTAGCATGAATAAATCGGCTCGACCGGGGAAGGACCACGCCCTCACTAAATGCCAGCGTAAAATAACAACTTAATACTGTTTGTTGTGTACAAACACCATACGAATATGGTATGTGTAGAGAACCGGATACCCCTTTTACTGGAATCGCGGCATTCCATATTAGTGCATTTTTATTCTTAATCGAATATAGATGTAGATGTCTATGGGCCACAGCATACACTTATCAACAGCTGTGCTCGTTTGTCACTCTTATTCTATTAAAAAAAAACGTTACAATAGTATTGTGTGTTTCATTTGAATCGTAAAGTAGCTGTATTTAAGTCGCCAGACAAAGGGAAGCAAAAGAGGAAATTAAGAGCCACATGACTAGAAAAACTTTGTCGAAATTATTTTAAATCTAAGTACAAATACTTTAATTACGATATTATCGACTTACGGACATCACTAGACCGCGGTGTGCCATTAATTTTGCCAAAGACGGAACGCGGGCTGGCAGGACAAGACAATCGCGGAACGTACCATAGATCTAGCTCAGGGCACTCAGCGAGCTAGGCCTAATTGAAGTTTGATGTTCTGATAGCGCTGGGACAGGATGTAGCGGCGCGCGATTGTTCTCAAGGAGTTATGGTGCAATTGGCCAATATACTTTGTTATGTAGGGTAGACTGGTAGAAAATAAGGAGCTTTGTAAGCTAAAAATAATTTTGCAAACAAGGAATGCGTTTGTTATATTATTTTGTAACAGTACATGGGTAGAATGAAAAAAAAAGTGATTTTTATTAGCCGACTTCAAAAAAGGAAGAGGTTCGCAATACAAATATATACTGTTTGTATGAATGTTACACGACATCTTCGCCGATTGAAATTCGATTTTGAAGATTCTTCTTTTATTAAGTACGTCATATTTTAGCGTTGGTCCTACATAAGTTTGAAGACGGCTCTTATTTTATGTTAAAAGTTATAATTATTTCATAACTGTAAAGTCAACCGTATAGTGCGACACACAGAAATGAAACAGGTGATTTACAGCTGATAATAATAAAAAACTGAAAATAATAAAAAACTGCGGTTGCCAACCCGCCAGTCAAGCGTGGCAAATATGGCAAAACCCCCACTTTGAGGCAATCTATGGGGGAGGCTTATGTTCAGCAGTAGACTTTTACAGGCTGTAATGGAATGGATATATTTTCGGCAGGTCTTGAACCCGATGCCTCTGGCTTCGCAAGTTCAGACTAATCTAGCGTTAACCAGTCGTCAAGATATAACCGCATGGATAGCTAAAATGTAATAACTATCCTATACGAATACCGCCTTAATTTTCAGCTAGCAAACAGAGCTTTTATATAGTGAATTTAAGCGGCACGGACAGCCGTACATAAGCAACACCGCATTAAATCTTCCCTCGCATTTATCCGGCGGCACCTGCGACTCGAGATGCTTTTATTGTTTACCCCTATTACACGCGCGTGCTTCGAATGTATGTTATATTTTATTATGATAATATATATTAAAAGAAATGTGTACTAGATACCATAGCATTGGGGATAAATATTTGCTGGGAATTTCACAATACGCAAGAAAACCGAATTAGATCCTCGTTGACACTAACGACATTGTTAATTTCAATTTTATGTGTCGATTTACGTGCTCGACGGTAAACAAACCCATTGTGAGAAATCTACATATCTGAGAAATCTATCCATTCATTTATATATCAGACATATAAGTCCAAAGCTGAGCCTATTTCTCCAACATTTTCTGTTGTCGCTGTTTTTTTTATTTGGAATTATTGTGAGGAATACGGTGCTGCAGTCTCTGGTTTCCCTGTCCTCTGCCGCCTCTTACGAAGCCTATGAGAGGATATGGGGGAGTGAATCCTCGTACAACCCTTACTACACAGCAAATCTATCTATATTAAAATAAACCTCATTTATTTCATTTACTTTAATTGAATCGGTCGGTCGTTCGGGCGTAGCGGGATCACATTAGATCGATAAAAAATCGTGTGTGTAATTATGTACACATGTACGAAGTTAAACTTCTTTACTTCATATTATTCTCCCTTTATTTTATATTTTACATAAGCGGGTTAAATAAAAGTATACTCATTCAAACCCGGCCGTGAAACGTTACAAGAAAACGTGACGTTTTTGTTTTTAATACCTTACTAAATGTTTCCACTACATTTATAAAGAAGTTTCACTTCAAAATCCTATTCTATCTTCCCGCCCAGATATGTTCTCAATGAACGTGCTTATTATGTTCTCCCAGTTCCCATGAACGTACAAATTTGTCCCTAATATTATTAAATGACGATAGTTATACGGATTTTATGGCGTTTCATTTTAACTTTTTAATTCGCGACGTTCCGTGATATCTCATTAATTGTGAGGAGAAAGAGGAGTGACAGGCGAACATACAGCCTACGTGATGTGTAGTCAGCTGGCAGCCGCGGCCACCTTCAAACGAAAAAGGCTGAAGGAACGCTCCCAGACAAAAAGAGGAATCCTACTATCTAGATATACGTAGAACCTATGCTTTGACATTCTTTAAAGATCTTTGAAAGGCTTCTTTTCGACCAGATATTCATCTGATTGACAAACCTTTTACATATTTCTGCGTGGCAGTTGTAAAAAATGAAAAGCAAGGAATAAATACGTTTGTATGTTCTAAACGCAGTCTAGATATAGTCTCAATAACAGCGTTAAATGTCCATAGGCAATGCTTGTTGAAAGCACTTATTTTATGATTAATTTACATGTAGATTTCCTTACGATATTTCCTTTACCAACGAGCACATACATCAGCAATTAAATTTGTAATTTTTCATGGTAGAGCCACACTGCGCCTACATTATAGCTGCAGAATGAATGGTTCGTCTCAGCCGGAGAAGGACAACATTAACACAAAATACCAGCGCGAAATATCAGCATAATGCTACTGTTTTTCGGATGGTGCGCTCATCATCAGAGAACTTAGGGGTGATAGTGTATTTAACTTTTAACAAAATATATAATTTAATTAAATAGATTGCAAACAACTTGTGGCCGTGAATGAAAAAGAGGAGATCATCCGTCGGGCAAGGTGTTCTGCCCGAGGAGCGGCCAGCGCTCTGTATGATAATTTGGAGCTATTCTATATACGCTGTTTAACTTCGGAACTTTGACACCTTGGCTTTGATATCACCCCCCTCCTGCTCAGACCATAGGTCGATAATGCAGTCCCACTGCCGGTGCGTCCTTAATGCCGGTGGGGAATGCGTGCTGTGTGCGTAAGGGCAAATAACGACGGTGCGAACGATATGCCGGTGTGTAGTGCATGCCGTACTACGCACTGGCAAGTGACACCGGTGCGAACGATATGCCGGTGTGTAGTGCATGCCGTACTACGCACTGGCAAGTGACACCGGTGCGAACGATATGCCGGTGTGTAGTGCATGCCGTACTACGCACTGGCAAGTGACACCGGTGCGAACGATATGCCGGTGTGTAGTGCATGCCGTACTACGCACTGGCAAGTGACACCGGTGCGAACGATATGCCGGTGTGTAGTGCATGCCGTACTATCCACTGGCAAGTGACACCGGTGCGAACGATATGCCGGTGTGTAGTGCATGCCGTACTATGCACTGGCAAGTGACACCGGTGCGAACGATATGCCGGTGTGTAGTGCATACCGTACTATGCACTGGCAAGTGACACCGGTGCGAACGATATGCCGGTGTGTAGTGCATGCCGTACTATGCACTGGCAAGTGACACCGGTGCGAACGATATGCCGGTGTGTAGTGCATGCCGTACTACGCACTGGCAAGTGACACCGGTGCGAACGATATGCCGGTGTGTAGTGCATGCCGTACTACGCAGTGGCAAGTGATGCCGGTGCGAATGATATGCCGGTGTGTAGTGCATGCCGTACTACGCACTGGCAAGTGACACCGGTGCGAACGATATGCCGGTGTGTAGTGCATGCCGTACTATCCACTGGCAAGTGACACCGGTGCGAACGATATGCCGGTGTGTAGTGCATGCCGTACTATGCACTGGCAAGTGACACCGGTGCGAACGATATGCCGGTGTGTAGTGCATACCGTACTATGCACTGGCAAGTGACACCGGTGCGAACGATATGCCGGTGTGTAGTGCATGCCGTACTATGCACTGGCAAGTGACACCGGTGCGAACGATATGCCGGTGTGTAGTGCATGCCGTACTACGCACTGGCAAGTGACACCGGTGCGAACGATATGCCGGTGTGTAGTGCATGCCGTACTACGCAGTGGCAAGTGATGCCGGTGCGAATGATATGCCGGTGTGTAGTGCATGCCGTACTACGCACTGGCAAGTGACACCGGTGCGAACGATATGCCGGTGTGTAGTGCATGCCGTACTATGCACTGGCAAGTGACACCGGTGCGAAAGATATGCCGGTGTGTAGTGCATGCCGTACTATGCACTGGCAAGTGACACCGGTGCGAACGATATGCCGGTGTGTAGTGCATGCCGTACTACGCACTGGCAAGTGACACCGGTGCGAACGATATGCCGGTGTGTAGTTCATGCCGTACTACGCACTGGCAAGTGATGCCGGTGCGAACGATATGCCGGTGTGTAGTGCATGCCGTACTACGCAGTGGCAAGTGACACCGGTGCGAACGATATGCCGGTGTGTAGTGCATGCCGTACTACGCAGTGGCAAGTGATGCCGGTGCGAACGATATGCCGGTGTGTAGTGCATGCCGTACTACGCCCTGGCAAGTGACACCGGTGCGAACGATATGCCGGTGTGTAGTGCATGCCGTACTATGCACTGGCAAGTGACACCGGTGCGAACGATATGCCGGTGTGTAGTGCATGCCGTACTATGCACTGGCAAGTGACACCGGTGCGAACGATATGCCGGTGTGTAGTGCATGCCGTACTATGCACTAGCAAGTGACACCGGTGCGAACGATATGCCGGTGTGTAGTGCATGCCGTACTATGCACTGGCAAGTGACACCGGTGCGAACGATATGCCGGTGTGTAGTGCATGCCGTACTATGCACTGGCAAGTAACACCGGTGCGAGCGATATGCCGGTGTGTAGTGCATGCCGTACTATGCACTGGCAAGTGACACCGGTGCGAACGATATGCCGGTGTGTAGTGCATGCCGTACTATGCACTGGCAAGTGACACCGGTGCGAACGATATGCCGGTGTGTAGTGCATGCCGTACTATGCACTGGCAAGTGACACCGGTGCGAACGATATGCCGGTGTGTAGTGCATGCCGTACTATGCACTGGCAAGTGACACCGGTGCGAACGATATGCCGGTGTGTAGTGCATGCCGTACTATGCACTGGCAAGTGACACCGGTGCGAACGATATGCCGGTGTGTAGTGCATGCCGTACTATGCACTGGCAAGTGACACCGGTGCGAACGATATGCCGGTGTGTAGTGCATGCCGTACTATGCACTGGCAAGTGACACCGGTGCGAACGATATGCCGGTGTGTAGTGCATGCCGTACTATGCACTGGCAAGTGACACCGGTGCGAACGATATGCCGGTGTGTAGTGCATGCAGTACTATGCACTGGCAAGTGACACCGGTGCGAACGATATGCCGGTGTGTAGTGCATGCCGTACTATGCACTGGCAAGTGACACCGGTGCGAACGATATGCCGGTGTGTAGTGCATGCCGTACTATGCACTGGCAAGTGACACCGGTGCGAACGATATGCCGGTGTGTAGTGCATGCCGTACTATGCACTGGCAAGTGACACCGGTGCGAACGATATGCCGGTGTGTAGTGCATGCCGTACTATGCACTGGCAAGTGACACCGGTGCGAACGATATGCCGGTGTGTAGTGCATGCCGTACTATGCACTGGCAAGTGACACCGGTGCGAACGATATGCCGGTGTGTAGTGCATGCCGTACTATGCACTGGCAAGTAACACCGGTGCGAGCGATATGCCGGTGTGTAGTGCATGCCGTACTATGCACTGGCAAGTGACACCGGTGCGAACGAAATGCCGGTGTGTAGTGCATGCCGTACTATGCACTGGCAAGTGACACCGGTGCGAACGATATGCCGGTGTGTAGTGCATGCCGTACTATGCACTGGCAAGTGACACCGGTGCGAACGATATGCCGGTGTGTAGTGCATGCCGTACTATGCACTGGCAAGTGACACCGGTGCGAACGATATGCTGGTGTGTAGTGCATGCCGTACTATGCACTGGCAAGTGACACCGGTGCGAACGATATGCCGGTGTGTAGTGCATGCCGTACTATGCACTGGCAAGTAACACCGGTGCGAACGATATGCCGGTGTGTAGTGCATGCCGTACTATGCACTGGCAAGTGACACCGGTGCGAACGATATGCCGGTGTGTAGTGCATGCCGTACTATGCACTGGCAAGTGACACCGGTGCGAACGATATGCCGGTGTGTAGTGCATGCCGTACTATGCACTGGCAAGTGACACCGGTGCGAACGATATGCCGGTGTGTAGTGCATGCCGTACTATGCACTGGCAAGTGACACCGGTGCGAACGATATGCCGGTGTGTAGTGCATGCCGTACTATGCACTGGCAAGTGACACCGGTGCGAACGATATGCCGGTGTGTAGTGCATGCCGTACTATGCACTGGCAAGTGACACCGGTGCGAACGATATGCCGGTGTGTAGTGCATGCCGTACTATGCACTGGCAAGTGACACCGGTGCGAACGATATGCCGGTGTGTAGTGCATGCCGTACTATGCACTGGCAAGTGACACCGGTGCGAACGATATGCCGGTGTGTAGTGCATGCCGTACTATGCACTGGCAAGTGACACCGGTGCGAACGATATGCCGGTGTGTAGTGCATGCCGTACTATGCACTGGCAAGTGACACCGGTGCGAACGATATGCCGGTGTGTAGTGCATGCCGTACTACGCACTGGCAAGTAATGCCGGTGAGAACGAAATGCGGGAAAAGCAAGAGCCAGTTCTCAGTAGTAAATGTTAGGTTTTTGAAGGTAATGACGAAGCCTTGAAGTTGTAGTTTCCGAAGGTTGTTTGGTTACGTGTTCACATCACGTCAGGTGTTCACTAGTTTGGCTGTGGAAGGGAAAGGAGAGATCTCCCGCCGGGCAAGGTATTCTGCCCGGGGAGCGACCAACGCTCCGAGTGGTGGTTCCGAGCTATTCTATATAATATACTGTTTTAATTCGGAACTTTGATTTAGGCTTCGATGTGATTCACTTGTGGCGCGACGACAGGGCCACTACAAAAAAAATCACATTCTATAGTCGGTGTAGTACCGGGTGGCCCATAAGTCCCTTGAAATGTAAAAAAATAATTTAAAAAAAAACTAATGACATTATGAAAAAGGTTTTTATTTTGTCATAATCCTTATAAAATGGGAATTATTTTTTGAAAATTACATCATCTAAATGTAATCCATTACGATCGCGGCACTCCTGTAAGCGACGTTTAAAATTATCCATCACTGCGCGGCAAGTAAGCTCTGTAATGTTTGCCATTTCTCTTTGGATATTTTCTTTCAGGACGTCAATGGTCCGCGGGTTGGTTTCGTACACTTTAGTTTTTTTCTTTTTTTTATAGGATAGGGTGACAAACGAGCACACAGTCCACCTGATGGTAAGTGGTTGCTGTGGCCCATAGACATCTACATCTATCCTCGATTACGAATCAAAATGCAGATGCGTTGTCAACGGTGAGGACTAAGATGGAATGCCTCGTTTCCAGTAAAAAGGGTCTCCGGTTCTCTACACTCACCATACGAAATACAGCAGCATTAAGCTACTATTTCACGCTGGTATTCTGTGAGAGCGTGATCCTTCCCCGGTCGAGCCGACCCATTCGTGCTACAACTATACTACTAATATAACTGTAGCATGGCTCTACCACGTATAAAAGTCAAAGTCGTATAAAAGTCAGTAAAAGTCTTAAGATAACCCCATAAGAAAAAGTCCATTGGGGTCAGATCTGAACTACGTGGTGGCCAAGGGATATCTCCTCTTCGAGAGATCACTTTATTAGGGAAAAGTTGACGGACGACCGGCATAGCGACGTTAGAGGTATGGGCAGTTGCTCCATCTTGTTGAAACCAGGTCCGTGTATTGAAGCCTGGAAAATTCTGCAACTCTGGTGTAAAAAAATCCTGGATCATAGCTACATACCGTTGTGAAGTAACAGTAAGCGCGCGGCCTCTGCCGTCCTCGAAAAAGTAAGGGCCTATAATGCCATGCGCTGACATAGCCGCCCAAACTGTCACTTTAGGGCTATGTAAGGGCTTTTGATGTTTGCGATTTGGATTTTCGCAACTCCAGTAGTGACAATTTTGCTTATTGACATGGCCGTTGATGTGAAAGTGAGCCTCATCAGAGAATAACACGTTATTAAACGAAGTAAAGCGGTTCAACATTTCATTTGCGAAATTTAGTCTGTGGATAGTGTCAGTATCTTTTAATTCCTGTACTATCTGAATCTTGTACGGGTGAAGATGTAAATCTTTCTTTAAAATTCGCTGTAACGATGTTCTGGGTAAGTTTAATGCACTGGAACGCTTACGAGTAGACTGGATAGGATTTTCACGAATTGAGTGTTTTACTACATCGATGTTTTCTTCCGTCCGTGATGTCTTTGGTCGACCTGACCGTTGTTTATCCAACGTCGAACCACTCTCTTCGAACTTAATAACCCAGTTCTTAATCGTTTGAACACTTGGAATGTCTTTAAAGTTGCGTAAATTCTGATATTCTCGAAATTTACGCCGCGCAATGGTAGCCGAATCATTGTTTCGATAAAACTCGCGCACACAAAATGCACGGTCCGCACCGGTGAAACGCTCCATGGCGACTGAATTCCCAGAAACCGTCGGTACTCCCCCCGTACCGCGCGCGCCGCTCATGCGCGCCTTTTGTATTTTATTCGAAATTTACATTTCTAACGACTTATGGGCCACCTTGTTATAAGTCCCGACTTAAGAGTATTAAAATATATTATTTTTAGCTCTATGAAGTCGGCTTTTATTTTAATTAATATCTCTGTATCCTTGTACGACACTCACGGTATTATATGGGGGTAGTGAATTCTCTAAAAAAGACTTTTATGAGTACCAATAGACTATGGTACTAATATATTGCGCACTAAGTTACGGTTAATGCTCCATAACTCCTTTATTCAGACCGCAAGTGGCAGAGAAGACTACTTCTTCATTTCGTAAACTGCGAACGTTGTTTTCGAAAAATCTAACATTGGTTTTTAAGAAAAGCACATTTAAAAATGTGACTAAAAAGGCGCTGTCATTATTTATGTGCGCACTCTGTCAACGTGTTTTACAGTTTTTTCTCTTCAGATAAACATGGAACTTTACTATACTATCGTACTATTGTATGTTTACTATCGTAGAAGTTTTTGTTCTTTAACTTTGCGGCGTTGTAATAAAACAATTGAAACAACATAAGCTCTACAAATTTATTTAACAAACCTCTTCCATTTACCATGCATTATATAATATGTATTTATAAATTAACTAAAATACTTATAACTATGAACTAGCTACGAGCTGACGAATTTTGGAGAATCATAACATTGGTGGGTCCAGTGACAAGCAGTATCCTTTTCATGCGATGTGCTAGAGTTTAAATTAAAGAGGATTCATTAGATAATGACTATTAACTTGAAATTTGCTTAACTATACAATTTATAGAATGCTGCGCCCCGTAGACATCTGGATCTATATTCAATTAAAAATCAAAATGCAGATGCATTGTCATCCTTGAGGACTAAGATGGCTCATTTCCAGTAATAAGAGTATCCGGTTCTCTACACTCACCATATGAAACACAGCAGTATTAAGCTACTATTTTAAGCCGGTATTCTGTGAGAGCGTGGTCCTTTTTTTTATAGGATAGGGTGACAAACGAGCACCCAGTCCACCTGATGGTAAGTGGTTGCTGTGGCCCATAGACATCTACATCTATCCTCGATTACGAATCAAAATGCAGATGCGTTGTCACCCGTGAGGACTAAGATGGAATGCCTCGTTAACCAGTAAAAAGGTCTCCGGTAAAAAAAAACCATTCGTTCTACAACCGTAATATAGCTGCTGTGTGACTCTACCAAATATAATATATGTCTAGTAACGTTTCAGGGCCATATTCTAAAGCAGTCTATGAGATCAACTGATATTGAAAAGTACATGAGCATTGAATGATACTCTAGTATCCTCTTTAATTCAAACCATAGTCGTTGCAATTAACTCCTAGACTTCTGTCATAACCTCCTCTAAAATGACCTCCATGGACGGTGCCCACTTAAGTTCGTGGATCTTCGTACGAAAGCATTTCGCGATTTCCAGCATACGCTGGCAGTCGTCATCGCCACCTTCATTCCCTTTTTCGCATCCGTGGATCATCGTCACCAGTTGCTTTGCCAACTCTTCATCTAAAAAATTAAAAGGCTATTAACTTAAAACTAACTAATTGAATTTGCGTATTTGATATAATATGTGTTTAGTAGGGATTGGATTAATAAAGCTAATCAGATGTAAACATAATGATGAAATAAAATATATTTTTATAAGTACTTTTATAGTACTAATAAATCAAACAATATAAAATAGGTAATAAAATATAATTAATATAAAATATATATATATTGACAGGCCTGTTGGTCTAGTGGTTAGTGACCCTGACTGCTATGCCGGAGGTCGTGGGTTCGAATCCCACCCAGGACAAATGTTTGTGTGATGAGCACGATCATTTGTTCTGTGTCTGGGTGTAATTTACCTATAATATTTATGTATTTAGAAATATATAAGTATGTTTATCAGTTGTCTAGTACCCATAACACAAGCTCTGCTTAGCTTGGGACTAGATGGCGTTGTGTGATGGTTGTGAAATATTATTATTATTATTTCTTTTATCTCCCGTTTTGAGGGGTAAAGAAAGATATATTCAGCGGGCTTTACACCAAGCTAAAATGATATATCTTATGTGTATAGAAGCTGTAAATAAATAAAAATGTGTTCTTACTTCTTACCTATCATAGGACAAAAATTTACGCACAATCCTACAGGTATTTAAAATAACAGCTTTCTGTAATTCTACATATATTGAAGAGTGTAACTGAAGTGATTTTAGACTATTATGTAAGGATTTTGGTACTACTCCAGTAGCCGAAATGACAATAGGAACCACTTTTACGTCTTTGGCCTGCCATTGACTTTTTATTTCCATTGTCAAATCGAAGTATTTTGTAATCTTTTCAGTGTATGTTTGACTTAGATTGTGGGTGTTTGGTATAGCTATATCAATAAGGTAAACAGATTTGTTACTTTTATCAAATAAAGTTAAGTCCGGTCTATTATAGTGAACAGTCTTATCAGTTATTATGGTTCGATCCCAGTACAATCTAAAATTAGCGGATTCTAAAATTACTTCAGGTACGTATTTATAATAAGCAACTCTGTGTTTAATTAGTTTGTGATAATACGCTAATGATTGATGTATAATAGATGCAACCTAATCGTGTCTGTGCTTATAATCGGTTTGTGCTATTGCTTTACATGCCCCAATAATGTGTTGAATAGTTTCAGAACTACTTTGACATCTTCGACATTTATCGTCCTGTAGATTGATTTCTTTTATTATGTGCTTGCGGTAATTTTTTGTCTCAATAACCTGGTCTTGAATTGCGAGCATGAATCCTTCTGTTTCAGGAAATAATTCACCGCGTTTTAGCCAGGCGTTGGAGGCATCTTTATCTACGTTTGAATCCATCAAGTCTAAACGGTGGCACCCATGAAGAGATTTTTGTTGCCAAATCCGCACTTTCTCCTGATTTGTCTTCTCAGTCAATTCTACATTAGTTTCTGAAAGGTTGAGAGGAGTGAATTTTTGGTCAGCTTTTACCATAGCCTTATGTAACAAAGATTCTTGCGATCGTAAATGAAAAATGCTCTCAGTGATATTATTTGTTTATTGTGTAAGTTCTGAATGTCTATGAGTCCCCTTCCTCCTTCTCTTTTTGGCAATGTCTGTCGCTGAACACATGAGCGTGGATGGTGTTTTCTATATTTAGTCATAGTGGTGTTAATTATTCGTTGTAATTTTCTAAGGTCAGTCTGCGACCATTTTATTATTCCAAAAGAATAGTTTAATACAGGTATTGCGAATGTGTTAATGGCTTTAATTTGGTTTCGGGAGTTCAATTGTGTATTTAATATTTTATGCATTCTCATTTTAAATTGTCGTGTTAATGTAGACTTAGTTACCCTGTGATGTATTTGTTGCGATTGCTGATACCCTAAGTATTTATATCCTTCGTTTTGATCTACTGGACCTATAATCTGAAAATCATTGAGTTGATAATTATTAGATTCAACGTGTCCTCTGCGTACTGATTGTATTTTACACTTATCTAGACCGAATTTCATATGAATGTCATTTGAGAAGCTCTGTGTTAAGTCTGCTAACTTATAAATACCGTTCAGGGAGCTACCGAATAGTTTTATGTCGTCCATATACATGAGGTGCGAAAGAGTATAATAAGTATCGTCATATTTAATTTTATATCCCATTTTGCTGTAATTTAAAATATTTGAGAGTGGGTTAAGTGCCAGGCAAAACCATAACGGGCTGAGAGAATCCCCTTGAAATAGACCTCGCTTAATATTTTATTATTATTATTATTATTATTATTATTATTATTATTATATGAAATTATAATTAATATAAAATTATTAATATAAAATAAGTAGGTAATAAAATATGTGTTAATAGATAATCCATGAATAAACTTAAATAAGAATAATTAATTATTTTGCATGAAAGTTAAAACGTAGTTTTTATTATAATTTCCAAAATATTTAAAATCAGAGGTAACAAATTAACTTCTCTATTGATTATACAGTCTCCCATTAATGTAAGATAATTACAAATGCGGAAAAGTGGCAACATTGAACATAAATGGCAATATTCGATATTTTTATTTAATTATTTGAGGTTTTTTACGTTTATATGAAAACGAGAACTAAAAATTATGTGTGAAAAGTGATTTCGCTTGATTTATTACGTTTTGTGACCTTGAATACCATTCTTTCACTACGCATATACCCATTTTTTGTCGTTTCTCAACTCTGTCGGCGTCACATTGAATATTGAACTGACGTTAGCTAGGCATATGGCTGTTGCCATATGTAGGGTGGCAACGCTTTGGCGCGGTTATCTTAAGATTTAAGAGACCAGCCAGGCCAGCTTAAGAGTTAAGAGAGCCCTTAACCGACGAGCATGTGTGCGTAGGTGTATAGATAAATTAAGGTGAGAGGGGCAACAGAGGTGTGTCAGGATCGTTCCAGAAGGAAGTCCGTAGTTTTCCTACCCCTCTAGGTGACCGGCGTGATTTTTTATGATATTATGGTATAATTATTATTAAAATATATTTCAAAATGAAGTGTGGTAAAAGGCTAGTTTACCAAGCTTTAGCCTAACTGGGAGCGTTGGGTTATTTATCACTCCTTTATACTCGTACTCGTACATAGTTTACTTAACGCACTTACCTTAGTTCTGTTATTAGAGGATTTAAAGAGAAGAAATTATATTAAGATATACACTTATTATTAAGTAAGGAAGTGTTACAAGTTAGTATTTGAATTAGTAAGGAAACTAACATGCATTAAGTCGACAAAATAAAAATTACACAAGTATCACGATACGTGGTAGAGCCATGCTGTAGCTATGTTATGGTTGTAGCACACAGTCTACCAGATGGTAAGTGGATGCTGTGACCCATAAACATCAACATCTTTCCTCGCTTAAGAATCAAAATGCAGGTGCGTTATCCCTTGAGGACTAAGATGGAATGCCTCGGTTCCAGTAAAAAGGGTCTTCGGTTCTCTACACTTGCCACACGAAACGCAGTAGCATTGTGCTGCTATTTAACGCTGGTTGGTCCTACCCCAGCCGAGGTACGCTGTCTGGTGTCATAAAATTCGTGCTACAACCATAACATAGCTGGAGCGTGGCTCCACCACGAACATACCACGTGCTCGTTTGCCATTATTGGTTGTACAAAACGTTGATTAAACTTGATTGCCTTGTGTTTCTAGTGGTCATAAACACAACTACAGATAATAATGTCCCGGGTTCGAGTCACGTTTCGAGCCAAAAAAAAACAGTTATTTTGTTTTGTCTGCCAAAAAATTGTCAATAGCAGTCCGGGGTCATCGAATTGGTGGTTTTTAACCCTCGTACTTCGGAAAGCACGTAAAGCCACAGCCTGCGCCTGATGTCACGCCATACGTGTCAGATTGCTAACCTAAGGAACTATGAAAGACGATCTGTGTTTTACGCATACATTCATGGCCTATAACTGCACCACGTAGATAGCTGATCTATGTTGAAACTGGCCACCGTGACTGAAATTCGATCTGAATCTTCTATTTCTGTATAAAATATTAGAATAAATACTATTTTTATACAAATATTCTTAAAAGATCCTAATGAGGGCTTATAATATTCTGCACACCAGACGTCACTTGGTGAGACTGAATTCAATATCATTTAATAGTGTCATGTTTAAGAATATTCCTCTAGTTTGCTTTATTATTATAAAAAATAATTTTATACATTTTCATTTTCATTTCATACATTTTTATACATACGTAGTCTAATAACAACCATAATATTCGACACCATTTCAATTAACAACAAATGTACAGATAAGTAACGCAAGCTTGATACGGTAATAACAGTAAAATAACGAAAACATGACGGGCGGAGGTGTCCATCCCGTGTTCTATCTACCATCTCGACATACCTTCACAAATATCTACCGTGGACAAATGAATGGGGACATCTGCAAACTCAGATTCAGTTTACAATCGTCCTACATTATGCAAGACATGTGATTTGCCATTCACAAAAAATAAATTTAATATTTTATTCTTACATTAAACAAAACCGGCCACAAATAAAATTTTGATGGCTTTAAATAAATACACTACAATTTCTGCCATCGTTGTCGCTAGGAAATGAGGTAAAATACTTGACAAGTTTCATAGCGGGGAAGTTAATAGATTAGAAAAATGTAAGGGTTAATGTTCTTATAGTAAAATTAGTTATATTTTATACGTGAGGGTAATATGGTCACTTTAAGCTTTGCCGCCCTATAAAATCTAAACTAACAGGACCTCCCGTAAGACAAAAATAGAAAGCAATATACTATAAATAATATATTTAAAAAAAAAACAAACAAGCTTAGGCAATATTAGGATTAGGAGGCTGAAAAATCAACTTGAAAAAAACGAACTACACTACACCATACTAAAACCGACTAAAACATTTACTATAATGTCGACAGTCAAAATGGCGTCGATAAAGCAGAACATTTTTGACTCTTTACTATATGATTGACTGATGAAGACCTATCGTATCACAAAGGCATCTAGGCAAACAAGGTAAAAAAAGGTTGTTGTTTTTGAGTTATCAGAAAGTGACCATATTATCTGGATGACCATGTAAAATATGTGCAAAACATTAAAAACCGAACCCTCGAGGAATTGTTTTATGTTATATGTAATACTCTAGAAACGCATAAACATTTATTTAAAACTAACTTTTCAATAAAATGAAACTGCGTTCCAAAAACCTTTACCTCAGTCCCACATCTGGTTAGCTCAAGATTGCTAGCCATTTATAACTAAGTTATTAATAAACACGTATTTGCTTACCAGCACCGTGCTTCATTGCGAACTCGTGTGCATTGCCGTGGTGCATTTTAAAGTCATCTCCCAACAGGTCCAACTTTGAGGCTATGCAGCTGATCGCACATCCAAGCTCTCGATTTACGAGCTCATATTCTTCGCGCCAGAAGTTCATAAAGTCCTGCATTATGTGGTCACTCAGGTTCAACTGCAAGTATGAATTTTAAAAACATTAGCTGTAACGTATATTTGCGAAGTAAGAATATCCACTACCTCATAACATTCCGTGCGTGTCGTAAGAGGCGAAGGAACAGAAATAGAAACCTTTTTATTCAATGCATATTATAAACAATACTTATTGAAAGTCACTTTTTTTAAATTTACCACTGGCTTGGAAAAAACCTCTGTCCTGGAAAGAAACAGCAAGAAACTCAGCAGAACATTTTTTTTAAATTAATGCTCACAACCATGTATCATACACAACAAATTGGAAATAGTTTAGTAGTGATCACCCTTCCCAGAGGTTATTATTATTATCCATAAATTCCTTAATATTATAAGAACCCTCTTATACAAACTGAGATTAATAAAGTTTTTGAAGTTTTTGCAGGTCTAATTTTGTATATTTTCTGGGATTTTGTTGAAAAATCGTATAAAATATACATCGTCCCAAGAATGAATTACTAACTCGGTGGAGTCGAGTAACTGGTACTACCAGCTTGTATCTGTACCTAGTATTTACAGAATGAATATCACTTATTTTTGCAAAACTACTTTTATTTTTGTGTATGTACATTACATTTTCATATATGTATTGAGAGGCCAAAGTTAATACTTATATTTCCTTAATTTTTTTGTCTGAGCGAAGAGGATAAAAAATTGGCACAACATCTGTGTTCTCTTTTGTAACGTTTATTCTATTAAGCAACAAAACGAAAACGGCTTAAAGTAATGTGAAAGCTAAAAATAGGTTACTTTAACTTAATGCTCTCGAAGTAAACCCACCATTGCGAATCTATGTGCGTTTTCTGTTATAATGGTTATCCAATAACTTCTTTACTTTTTGATAATGTTCTGTTTGATTTCTTATATTTACGGGAATACTACACGTTAAATAAAATTATAAACGTTTTGGGTGCCTTACAGCAGGCATGAGCCAAGGGCCCCCAACATCATATGTGCTGTAAATTCGGGAAAAGTCAAAATGAAACGCAATAAAATCCGTAAAATTATTTTCATTTAATGATCTGTTTACTCAAGTGTACTGTTATTTGTTCTATATATCTCTTTTGACAAACTTTTTCTTGTTATATTATGTATTCCAAAAATGAAAACCGTTGAATAGCTTTCATGTTTGAATCATATTATGTTTGTTAATTAGCTATTAGTTTACTAAGCAAATAAAAATTAAATGAAATATTCGTTTAGTGACTAAACATTATATTTGAGGCGGAGCTTTCCTACGTTAAAAGCCTTTTCCTTCCATTTTGTCCAGCACGAAGTAAGCGGGTGACATTTAGTGTACAGTAAGTAACTTTCTACATATGAAATTTAGTCGATTAATTTTATAGGATTATCGCTTAAAAAAACGAAAACTCGAACGTCAAGTATTTTTCCCGGTGATTAAACTATGATTTTTCTTAACTCGATTAAAATAACGTGCTTGAAAACTGCATTCGATTAATATAAGAATTTTATTGAGTATTTCATGCATTCATTTTCTTCCTAGCATATACTATTTCAAAAAGTATCAACTCTCGAGTGTTAAAGTCGTGTTTGAAATACTATATTTTTGTCAAACCGGCCAAAAATTAAGAAAAGTTTTATTTAAGCGTGGTATGTTGTAGTGGCTTAGTAATTTAGACTTGTTCAGTAATATAACAAAATGTCAAGAAAATTGAGATTTTGTCAGAAGATGGTTAATTTTAAAATATCTGTATTTTGACAAAAGCGTAATATGACACCAGTCGACAATTAAGTGCATATATTAATAGCGTGCCTTTTATCTCTTAGTCAAAATTTTATATTTTGTATCATGTGGTTACCGTTACAGCTTATTAAAGTCTACAGCTGAACATAGGTCTCCCCCCTAGATTGCCTCATAGGGGGTATCCCCCTCTGCCACAGTTGCGACGCTGGTCAAGCGAATGGGCAATCGCAGTTTTTTAAGTAGTTATTAGGAAGAGGCTGTTGCCCATGTTCCAATTTGTTTCCCTCTGTCGCCAATGGGGTGCGTTCACACAAGTACATCCGTAGTATCAATATGGTAATTTAAGTCAATATATTAAAGTATCTAATTCTGTCAATAGAATAATTATGATGCCCGTCTCACTGTGATTGGCACTATGAAAGTCATCAAAACATAAATTATATCCAATCGAATTTCCTGAATATTTGTATATTTACTTCAGCTGAGGGCATCCACGACTTTTCCTGCACCAGGGCGCCGCCTTTTTTAAAATGAGGTGTAATATTTGACAGATTTCATATCGGGGAAGTTAATTTGTTCGAAAAATGTAAAGGCTAATTTTTCTTTCTGTAGTAGGTATTAGTTATATCTATTTTGCTTTACGTGGTAGAGCCATTTTGCAGCTATATTGTGGTCGCAGCATGAATTAGTCGACTCTACCGGGGTAGGACCACGCTCCCACAGAATACCAGCGTAAAATAGCAGCTTAATGCTGCTGCGTTTTGTATGGTGAGTGTAGTGAACCGGAGACCCTTTTTAATGAAAACGAGGCATTTCCTCTCTGTCCTCAGGACTGGCAACATATCTGCATTTCGATTTTTCATTGAAGATAAATGTCTATGGGTCACAGCATCCACTAACCATCAGGTGGACTGTGTGCTCGTTTGTCACCCTTATTTTTTTAAAAAATATTAATTAGCTCGAAATAAGTAAACCAAAACCCTTAAAAATCATAAAAGTAGAAAAACTTAAAAAGTGTTAGAAATGTACTAAAAATTAAAGAACAAACAACTGACGAATTGTTCTGTGTAAGTATAAACATAATACTCCAGAAAATGATATTTTTTTTAAACTAACTTCGCAATTAAATGACACTGTGTGTCAAAAAATTCACTTTAGTGCCAACTAGCGACACCTGGTGAACGGAAGATTATTGAAACAGAAACTTTTTTTATTCAATATAAATTATAAATAAAACTTATTGAAAGTCACTTTTTTAATTATCCATTTTATTTATTGTTGTGGAAGCAGGATTCGTATACTGTACAAAAATAAAACTTACCTCCTTTCTACAAGCTCCTAGTGCTTTCATAAAACCAGTGGTTAATTGTGTCATGATCTCTTGCGAAGACATTACTTCTTCCAGTTGAATAGTCAAGCACATAAAGCTTAACACTAATAGCCGCCATTTCGTGAACATCGCCATTTTGTCGTCGCTGATCAACAAGTGTCAATTCGCAGAACGCTCGCACTTTTATTGAGGATCTTGTAATTAAAATCTGAGTCAGAAAAGTAACTGTGGCGGCTCCAAAGTAATTGGTTCCGTACAAACAATTATACAGGAACAAAAATTAGTATGAATTAATGTTTTCTTACGATTTTTTTCAATTACTGTTTCTGTGATTATATAATAGGTTATGTACATGCGGCGGATGTCCTGACACCGCCACAGATAAACTTATTTGATCTAAAGGCATTGAGAATATTTACCAAGCGTGGCGATTAGGGCAAATTAAACTTCTTACATACAACAAATGCAAAATGGTTGGTACTTAGAAGATTAATAAAAGATAAAACTTACATAATATAAGTCGTTACCGTTACCGTTGCAGCCTATCAAAAGTCCATTGCTTAACATCGGCCTCCCACATAAATTAAGTGATAAGGGGGATATTAGCATAGAATACTGGATACATATATAAGATATAAGCCTAGCTAAATATATCTACTCCGATTCACTTTGCCGATTTTTCAAATCATAAGGTTACAGGACATGACTAATAAATCAATTTACAGATGGATTTATTAGTCATATGTAATGTCATTTTAGATGACTTTACAATAGCATTAGTTTATCTATACGACTATGTCTTTTTTGTATATATTTGTACTAAATATGTTATACTTAACAACCAATCTGCATATTGATTCTTAATCGAAGACAAATGTATATGGGCCATAGTATGTATTTACCTTGAGCGTCCTCGTACGGCCAGCAGTGAAGGACCACGTCTCAGATCCGTAAGTCATCACTGGCAACACGCACTGGTCATCACTGGACGCTTAAGGTCGCTCAGCGAGCTATGGAGAGGGCTATGCTCGGAGTTTCTCTGCGTGATAGACTCAGAAATGAGGATATCCGCAGTAAAACCAGAGTGACCGACATAGCCCAGCGGATTAGTAAGCTGAAGTGGCAATGGGCCAGCCATATAGCTCGAAGAACCGATAACCGATGGGGAAGAAAGGTTCTTGAGTGGCAGCCTCATACCGGCAGGCGTAGTGTAGGGCGACCCCCCACTAGATGGAGTGACGACCTCGTAAGATTTGCAGGAAGTCGATGGATGCAGGTGGCTCAGGACCGTGCTTTGTGGCATTACTTGGGGGAGGCCTATGTTCAGCAGTGGACTTGTGAAGGGCTGTAATGATGATGATGATGATGATGTATTTACCATCAAATAGACTGTGTTTTTTTATAGGATAGGGTGACAAACGAGCACACAGTCCACCTGATGGTAAGTGGTTGTTATGGCCCGCAGACATCTACATCTATCCTCGATTACGTATCACAGTACAGATGCATTATCACCCGTGAGGACTAAGATAGAATGCCTCGTTTCCTGTAAAAAAGGGTCTCCGGTTCTCTACACTCACCATACAATACACAGCAGTATTAAGTTACTATTACGCTGGTATTCCGTGAGAGCGCGGTACCTCCCCGGTCAAGCCGACCCATTCGTGCTGCAACTATACTACTAATATAACTGCAGCGTGGCTCTACCACGTATAAACTGTGTTCGCTGTCACCCTCATTATAAAAAAAAAGAAAAAAACGGTCTAGGTGCGACCCGAAAGGTCCACACGACTAATTTCCTAGTGGAAAGAATAAAAAAAATCATGTTTTAATATTTTCCCACTAGGAAGTTAAAAAGTAAAACGGTTTTATTAATTATTTTATTTAAAGTTCTTTTATAGCAAGAAAACCAAAAGAATAGTTCAGTGTTGCACAGATCTCTAAATAATTTTTGTATCGCTTTGTAATAATGATGAATCGGCGTTTACTAATTGGGCGTCTCTGGCAGCGGATACGCTAATTAAAAAAAATAAGAGGTGTTATGAATGAGTAGCCCGCTCATTCAGGGCTTCGTCACGGCCACTTGCCGTACGTTAAGTGTTTAAAATTAGGATCAATGTCTGTAATTAATAACCAAGTTACACTTGTTATGCTTCTTAATTGGGACGGCACAGGTGATTTGTTGCCAGTTCTCATGACCGACATGACTAAAGTGAAACTAATTTTTACGGATTTTATTGCCCACCTAACCTAACCACGGCTACCTCCAGATCAAAATTAGCCGTGGTAAACTAGAACCTTGGGAAAACCTCAGCCCCCCCCCCCCCGTAACCATGGGTGTTGTACAGTGCTCAAAACATCGGAAATATAAAATAAGTTTATATACGCGATTACAGCGTAAGAACTAGTTTCATTTAAATGTGTAGTGTTAGCGTAAATATAAGAAATCATTATGACTAAGTTTGTGTTTTGTATGGTGAGCGTAGAGAATCAGAGACACTTTTTTCTGGATACTACTAATTCCATCTTAGTCCTCAGGGGTACAAAGCATCTGCATTTAGACTCTTAATCGAGGATCGATCCAGATTTCTAGAAGTTACAGCATCTACTTATTAACAGGTAAACTTTGTGCTCGTTAGTCAATCTTATTCGATAGGAAATAAAATAAAGCGTAAGTAGCTCAGGGGTTAAGCGCTTGCCTTTTTCACAATACACGAACAACCGGGGTTCGAACTCCCATGGCACCAATGCTATTGTTAGTTGCAATTTTAAGTGCCACGTGCTGAGCAGTACTAGGGAACAAATTGGAAAAAAATTGAAGGCATCTGAAGTTTACCGACCTGCATTAGGACAGACGACGGACAATTCCTTGCCCTAAAACCCTCTCTTCAATCTGTTGAATCTTGCTCAAAGCAGTGGGATGAGGCACACTTACATAACTATTTAATGTTTGCCGTTGATATGTAGTTATGTGAAAAGCGATATATTATTTTCTTCAAGTGCCAAGATTAGATGCAAGACAGGTGAAAAAATCCATTAAAAATGCTTCCCAATGCGAGTAGAATAACTTTTATCACGTACTCAACATCTTTAATTTTTTTTACCAGCATGTGGTAAATTGCAATGACAATACCTTTTCTGATATGGATATAATTTTGAAGCAAGTGTTTAAGCACAAAGCTACGACAGCTCCTAGCTACGACGTTACCAAGTTACCACACACAAAATATTAATAATTAATTATAGATATGGAAAGTAAGCGTTGCCATTTCGCCACAATTGAACAATGGCAGGCCTTTTTTATAGAATAAGGGTGAGAAACGAGCACACAGTCCACCTGATGGTAAGTGGATGCTGTGGCCCATAGACATCTACATTTATCTTCTATTAAGAATAAAAACACAGCATCGATTATTTCTAAAATCTTTTGGCCTTCAATAGGTGGCGCTACGCTTAGCAGTGGAATTCGATAGGTTGTTATTAATAAATGAATAAATGAACAAAATTAAAATGCAAACCGTTATTTTAATGCGCTTTTCAAGCCATCTATTCTATGAAATTAATTATAGTATATATCTTTGAAATTATTTATTTCCACCATAATCATTATTATTAGAATCATCACAGGTTATGACGAATGCCTTTTTTGTGTTTATTAGACTCCCATATTATTTATAAAACAACACAGTAACTACTTTATTTAAATAAATGAAACAACTACTTGACACATAAACGAGACAATCGGTTGACATCGTCCTCTTTTCAACATATTATCAATAGATTTATTAAAATTCATCGTTCCGTTGTAAATTATAATGGCTTCAATATGCAGGTCCATTGTTCCTTAGCCCGTAAACGCACTGGCATGCTCGTAGGGTTACCAAACGTTCTTGTTACATTAGGAGATTTAGTGTATACTCTAAATATATTTACAAATTTTATGACATAAGAAAGGAAAACCAGCTTAGCAAACGTGGTCAAGGCCCTAGTTACTTTTTAAGTTGCAAAGGCTGTGAGTGTACCGTGCTAGAAGTAGACATGGGCGCCGCCCCCAAATATTGCGGCGGCGGCGTGCTGATGAAACTCGCTCGGCGGCGGCGTGGCTGATTTATGTGCAGTATGAAAATTCAGTGTAAAAAATCTTTTAAAAAAACAACGATGCAATGACTCACTTTATTTACCAAAAAACAAAACAAAACTGTTCAAGCAAGGCAACAAAATTAGTTTTCTATATAATTTTTGCATTCCCTATAGTTATCGTGAATAAAAATTATTTTATTCACCCTTTGTGGACTCACCCGAGATCTTTTTGCAGAAAGTACCATTCCAGCTACAGAAAATACCCTCTCACTTGGGGTACTTGTAGCGGGTACACATAGCAAAGCTCTGGCAAAGGTAGACAGCCAAGGAAAATGTTTCCTTTTTTCGTTCCAAAAAGATAAAAGATCCTCATTATTGATATCCGTAGATCCAACAGCAGAAGCGAGATATCGCCAACATTCTTGGTCTAGTGGATCATCATCTTCAAGTCCATAACCATGACCAGCACTATGTTTCTTAGAGAGTTTACTCAAAATTGATGAGGAACTGCTGATATTTAAGGAAACTGAAGTGTACGTTTCGTTTCTTTCACAATTTCCGGGCAAATCATGCGATTTTATAACTTCTTTTATATAAGATGCAAGGAAGGAAGCCTTTGTCATATTTTTTGACTCTAAATATAAATCTAAATATTTAAGACCCATGAACCGCTTGTCCAAAAGAGCTGCAGCTACTACAGGTTTAGTAACAGGAAATCTTTTATCAATATTCGCAAACATGTTGCGTTTTAAAAGAAACAGAACCAATGATTCATCATCATCAAGTGATTTTAGAACATCGATTATTTCAGAGCTAAATGCAAGTGCAACATTCATAGTGCAGGTCTTTTAGGATGACATAATTTCGACTGCTTCACGGAATCGATTTAAAAACTTTACTAAGTCTTCCAAAAGAATCCACTCATTTTGAGTAATTTTTAGCTCATCTTTTCCTACTTTTCTTAACGTGTTGTTTATTGGATCACGGTTGCAAACATGAATTAAACTCTCCAGCATCTCTAAAATGCTGTGCCAACATGTAGCCACAGTAGTCTTAATTGACGGAATATTTCTAAAATTATCAGCTGTCATAAGTGACATGTGTTCTGCAAACCCTTCGATGCTTGCTTCTGTAGCTGTCTGCGAATTGCTCTGTAAAATGGGGTTACTCTCATCAATTTGTAGTGTTTCTAATACTCGTTCAACACTATCCAAAAATTCTTTCTGCACCTTTTCTGCTTCTAACTCCACCTCTGGTAACCGGTAGCGCACAGTCTTGACAATTTTTTTACATTTATTAACCAGTTCTTTTACTTCTGGGACACTATCTAAACCATCCACGGCCACAAGGTTATGAAATGCATGCCCGAGACACAAATGGTGCTCCATTTTTCCCAACAAAACTGCCCGTTTCACGTTGCTGCCAGCATCCGTTACAGCGTAGATATTTTTCGCATCCAGTCCAAATTTTTTCTTTACGCCCTGGATCATTTCATTTATCTTTTCTCCTGTTTTTTTTCCAGTCACAGTGTGAGTACTTGAGTTAAAATCTTAAAATAACAGTTAAAATCTGCAATCAGGGATATAATTAGAATACATAAGAAATAGAATAACATAATTCCGTTTTAATATCATGCAAGAAGATTGCTCAGAAAAAAAGTCAAAAGCTAAATTAGTTGCTTGGCTGAGGAAAGAAGCAGCATGAACATCTTGATATTTACGTTAAGTTTATTTTTTTCTGTGAATTCGTCTCTTTATATTTTATATGAAAATTGCCTACCAGCTGTCAAATAATGTAGAGTAAACGTAATATAATTCAGTTTCCTGTATTGATCTGTCCATAAATCAAAGGTAATAGCACAGTGTCGAGGCGCGTCCATGTGGATTCTTTCTTTTACGTTGCTCAGCATGCACTCGTATACATTGGACAGTGCTGTACCACTCACAGTATGTCGTGACGGAAGGTCGTCTTCATACAAGATGATGTCGTATTTCTAAAATTAAAGAAATGCTTGAGTTCGGTGAACATAATAAATGTTGTGTGCTGTGATATTAGAAAAAGAGAGGCATTAAAAGTAAATTACTGAATGAAATAAATAGGTAGGTAGGTACCTTAAAAAATCCACCATCCCTTCATCAGAAATTGAGTCAAACGGAAGCAAAGATTTGGAAAACCAAAGAGCGACATCTCTAGCCAGTAGCCATTTGTCATGTTTCGGCGTGAGAAGAAGGCAAGCATAAACTAATTTTAAGAAATTATTGTAAATTTGAGGTTAGAAAAAAATTATGAAATCTAAAAAAAGCATTTTTGTTAAAAAAAAAGTAAAGTACTTACGATCTAGATGTCACGCCATCACCATCACTTTCAGCTTGAACTGCTGTGAGACAAGCTGAGCAATATACTTGATCAGGATTCAAAATTCTCTTTTTGTTATTTTCTTCAGCAATAACAATGTTACGGAAATACTTCCAACAAAATCTACTACGAGTTTTAGCATCAAAAAGCACGGTTATAGAAAGTTTATTTATACTTATATTTAATAAACTGGTTATTTTAAAATGAAATAAAAAAATCCCGAAACAAAATGCCACGTGCTAGCCTCGCTCACGCCGCGCAGCAAGTGGCGGCGGCGGCGCCGGCGCGGCGCCCATGTCTGGCTAGAAGTTAAAGCTAGAAAGGTTTTGGTAGACCTACGCCGCAGCTATATTATGGTTGTAGCACGAATGGGTCGGCTCAACCGGGGAAGGACCGCGCTCTCACAGAATACCAGCGTAAAATAACAGCTTAATACTGATGTGTTTCGTATGGTGAGTGTAGAGATCCGCAGACCCTTTTTTATTGGAAACAAGACATTCCATCGTAGTCCTCAGGGGTGACATCGCATCTACGTTTTGATTCTTAATCAGGGATAAAGTATCAGGTTGACTGTGTGATCGTTTGTTAACCTTATTCTGTAAAATGGTCGGGTAAGTGTACGGTTAAAATTCTTAGATGTATCCCCAGAGGAGGGGGATGTCTCGGAAGGAGTCCTGAGACATCGTGAAAGCATTGCGAGAGTAATGGGGCCAAATTGAACTGCCTCTCTAAAATCTGCCTCTTAATTAAAGCACGTCCCGGGAGTTGTTCTCACTGCTCCCAGTACCCTCGAAGTTCCTAAAAACGGCCTAACCTGCATGAAATTATAAATTCTATCTGATATTCACGTAGGTACAATGCTATCATGGGCCTATTTTATAGAATAAGGGTGAAAAATGTGCACGCAGCGTAAGTGATGATCTACATTTATCCTTGATTAAGAATCAAAATGCAGAAGCGCTGTCACCCTTGAGGTCTAAGATGAAATGCCTCGTTTTGAGTAAAAAAGGTCTCCGGTTAGTTCTCTACACTTAGTACCATTCAAAACAGTATCATTAAGTTGCTATTTAAAGCTCGTATTCTGTGATATTCTGTGAATTAAATATAAATATTTTTTTCTTTTTATCAACACGTCTTTTACGTGGTAGAGCTATGCTACAGCTATATAAAATTGTTGTAACCCGAAAGGGTTGGCTCGACCACGCTTTCACAAAAAACTAGCGTAAAATAACATCTTAATGCTGCTGTGTTTCGTATGGTAAGTGGAGAGAACCGGAGACCCTTTTTACTGGAAACGAGGTATTTCATATTAGTCGTCGGGGGTGACAACTGACAACGCATCTGCATTTTTTTCTTAATCGGAGATAAATGGAGATATCTGTGGGCCACAGCATCCATTTGCCATCAGGTGGAATATGAGCTTATTTGTCACCATTATTATATAAAACAAAATAAAACAAAAACACATGATAATCCACTGTTGGGTGTACCAATTGAAAAAGAACCAAGCGGAACTCGACTTTCGATTAAGAAACAGAAGGGAGGAATCGAGGCTTCTCTCGATCCGGCCTCCTATAACGCCTACGTTGGGTTCGGGAACAACGTATGTGATCTCCGCAACGGAGTAACACACTAGGGCGATAACCTCTTTCTTTTTCAGCAAGTAGGTTCAGACGGGGATTACGGGTCTTCCGAAGTCGTCCCGGTCCCGACGCCTTAATTCTTCGATGTGGACTGTATAACTTTAGGGATGAATTACTTGGGAATAAAACAGCAATTATCTTCAAACCGTTCCGTGAGAGAGTAATCACTTTTCCCTATCACTTCCCTACACTTTTTCTTCTTGACTGCTGGTTTTTCACTTTTCCCGAAGGATTTTCTTATTTTTCCGAACTAATTCTCCGAACTATTTTCCCCGAACTAATCAAGGGTCGCTTCTGTTGTATGGAGGATTAAATTATAGTGTTGCTCTGCATAGCCCAGCGGATCAGTAAGCTGACGTGGCAACGGGTCGGCCATATAGCTCGAAGAACCGACGACCAGTGGAGCAGAAAGGTGCTCGAAAGTTGTAAATACATTTATGTTAAACGCTGCAGTACCGAAGTAAGGCAATACCCATTCGTCCCGTGGGTGTATAAAAGGCATATATGGGGAATGCCAGAAAAAACTTATAGCTTCTATAGATTAGCGGTATAATCAACTCGTTTACGCCTAGCGTAAAGTACCCAGACCGGCAATAAACAGCAGTAGCAAAGGTGCAGACGTCTGGTACTGGAATCGTCAATCCGCCTGCCAAGCAATCATCATCATTATCATCGTTAAAGCCCTTTACAAGTCCACTGCTGAACTTAGGTCTCCCTCAAGGAACGCCACAAAGTACTCTCCTGAGCCACCTGCACCCCTATGGACTTCCTGTATGTCTTAATCAGGTCGTCACTTCACACAGTGGGCAGCCGCCCTACACTTCGCTTACCTGATGAAACTGCCACTAGAGAACTTTTACTTCTCTTCGGTTGTCCCTTCTTCGAACTAAATGGATGGCCATTTCAGGTTACAGATCCGTTGATTATTGAGAATTATTTTATAAAGTATTCCAATATGTTCGGGTAGACTCCGTGTGTAGAAGTATTCCAATATGAAGCATTCTATTATTTCACATGCTCCGCAAATGATGTGATAATTGTAAAGAAGTATAAACACACCCCAAGCACAGTAAAAGGCTTCCGAGCACATTAAGCAGTCGAAACAATAAAGTTTGTAGCTAATTACGTCTATTGGAGCGACACGACAATGTGTTTAGAGCGGCATTAAGTCAAATAGGTAAATATGTTACCATGCAAAGCTGCGGGGTTCCATTGTACCATACGACCGTATCCTATAGTACAATAGAAGTCGTACTACGTTAATTGAGGGCGATACGATATTTTATAGGATATAAAAAAAGGGAATGACACACTAATTTATCATCTACCTGATGGCTGACGGTAAATCATAAATTAGTTTGTCATTTAGAAGCCACTTCTTCTGGAGTCCAAAAATTCGTGTTCCTAATAGAACTACTAACAACTACTAACTAACTTCATACCAAATAAGTCTACTAATATTTTGTCACATATGAAGATTAAGATGGAATGTCTCTATACCCTCCAGACTAGAACACCTTTTTCCCTATCAGTTTTCGGTTCTTCTAGCTAATTATGGCCAGTTTTTTTCTTTCTCATTTGTGTCGCTGCTATTTGTTTACTAGTGATAAAAGTTTCCGTCTAGGAAATCGACACCCTCAATAAATTTCTGCGGTTTAGCAGCTGTGCATTCACAGAATCGAATCCCGCATGCAGCAGCGTTTCTTTGGTCTTCAGATGATTGATCCGGATTTGGATGTTTGTTCATGTGCAACTTACAGCATTAAGTTTAATTGCTAGAGCTGAAGTAACGATTTTAAGGGAAGGAAAAGGAAAAGAAGTGTTGTTGTGACAACAAAGTCGCAGTTCATTTTGAATAAAGTAATTTACAGATTATTCGTTTTGTAGTGTTGTGTTTAAAAATTGTTTCGTTCTATTCTAATTCCTATGTTTATTTAAAAATTAATCATAGGCGGTCGTAATTTTTTAAACCAATATTTTATATTTAAAACGATGAAACAATGCAGAGCGGGTTGTAAAGCAGTAGGCATTACACCCCTTTTTTGTTTGAAACGAATTTTATCCGATTTAAAAAACTACCACATGTTATGGCATTAAAATTCTAATTCTAAATATTTATTTTAAGCTATACATAGGTGTTAATTTAATAGATTACGTGTCTTACAACTTAACCGGGTATTACAGGTATTATAATATGCGTTTTATTTTATAGGTGCCTAATTTATGGTTAAAAAAAGTAATTATTGTATAAGAATAATCAATGAAAAAAGTTATAAAATATTATTTTATAACGTACCTACCTAATAATATAATAAAACATAAATAATACACAAATTATTTTGTAGGTATTCTTCAATAGACGAGAAGAACAAAATACAGCACTACGTAGTCATTTAGATTTGAGCTGTCGTGTCGTACGACAATGTGAATGCGTCACAAATCCCGCATGCGTAGAGCCCAGATGACGTCCCGGCGCGGATTACTCTTCATTAGGCTCCGCAGGGCTACATTTGTCACCACAAATCCCGCTTGCCACATCTCGTGAGAAACGTTTATTGAAACTTGTATGTTTAATACACACATTACCGAACTATCATATACGTTCAATCTATTTAAGGCAAACTAACAGTAGCTTGAAAAACTATATCATGTTCTCCCGACCGAATTTTGGTCACGGTGACTCTAAACGGAGATTATAGCGCAAAAGTGTATGCGCACACGACGCTTCACATGCTTTCCGATACATGTTCATCAAATTCAACCAACTTCCTGAATCAGGGCTGCCTAGGTAAAAACTTCTTGACAAAAAACCGATAAACCCAATAACTCATTTGCGGCGCGACCGCGGCCCGAATTCGGGATTACATGATCAGCAACCGACATACGATCACTGGACCTACGACACAGTTAAAAGAAAGAGTAAATTATATCTATTTATTAAAGTTGGTAAAAATTATTTTGCCATATCGGCTCAATGAAATGGGCGAAGTAGTTCTTACCAACTTTAATATAATGGATTACCGCAAAGTAACGCCTGATTCTATCAATTATATTTATTTTCTTCCTCGTTCTTACTAGAACTGTTATTATATATACGTAAATTATCTATTATAATATATAGTATAAATTTAATGGAATTTTTTGCACTATTAGAAATTGGTTCCAGGTGTCACAACATCCCAACCAATCCACCTGATGACTGCGTGCTCATTTATCATGCTTATTTGTATAAAATATACGCAATGCGGCGATAGCACTAAATGAGAGCAACATCCTCGCTCGATGATGAGTCATAAATCAGCCAGCAATAAATCGGTAGAGGGCAGAGGCGTCCGGTCTGCCGACTGTTGGACCGCGTCCAAGTGGCGCTCAGCGCCGCCCTGCCCGCACTTTAATTTGATCCTGCAGACGAATTTATGGATCAGCTCGTCCTGGTTCTTTTTAATTACATAGTTATAAAAAGCTCATTCAATAAAGTTTTAACGTGAACATGTTCGTTCAACTTCTGAGGTGTGTGGTTTTTCTTTCTTAGTTGTTTTTTTTTAAAGAAAACTTTGTATTATGTTTTTTTTATTTTTCTCATGTATCGTGGAGGCTTCATTCAAACTTGAAACAATTACTTTTTGACCATACAAGCATTTATTCCATGCGGGATTTGTATCTGAGACCCCGCAGTATCGAGCTGTTATAATATATCGTGTATCGTATTCTTCTACTTTTAGGGATATCTGTGGTTTGGTTTATCCATTTCTAATCTAATCAATTTAAAATATAACTAATATTTCAGAAAGAAACTTTGTACGGAGGATTGCCTTTAGAACGTGACTGAAGCTAGTATAAGTGTTAATCTTTTTTCTTCTTTTAAATTATGGCTTTTCTTAACATTGATTTCTATTCTTTTCTAACAAATTAACTTCCCTCGTCAAATCTGTCAAATATTTCACCTCGTGTCCAAGTGTCGCAGCTGCCCTCGTTAAATATTTTGAGGACATGTGTATTCCGCCAACACCCATGGAGTATTCCTCCATGTCCTTTTGATTTATGAATGTCTCTCAAATTACACTATTTATGCTACTTACAAAAAAAATAGAAATTTAGAAACGTACGAAAGAAATTTATAAAATGTTTTAGCCTCTGTGTAAGTTTTATTTTTATTGGGCTACAAGTTACAAAACATCTGGATGCTTGACTGTGCGTTTTACTGGGAGTTTTCCACCTCGCACGTGTTCTTTGTGGAATCGCTTACCACCGGCGACTTTTACGGAGCGATACGACTTAGAAACGAGCTTTCCTTCCTTTTTAAACCGCCGGAAACACACCTGAAATTTCCCTGGTAATGCATTTGTTTTATATGTGGTAGAGCCATGCTGCAGTTATATTAGTAGTAGTAAGGACCACGCTCTCACAGAATACCAGCGTAAAATAGTAGCTTAATGCTGCTGTGTTTGATATAGTGTGTGTAGAAAACCGGAGAACCTTTTTGCTGGAAACGTGGCATTCCATCTTAGTCCTGACTGGTGACAACGCATCTGCATTTTGATTCGTAATCAAGGATAGATTTAGATGTCTATGGGCCACAGCAAACGCTTAACATCAGTGGACTGTGTGCTCGTTTATCACCCTTACTACACTTACTATAAAAATGTTGTTCATTAGCAGCGGTCGACACTTACCATCAGGCTAGCTGCATGCTCGTTTGCACCCCCTTCTATTAAAAAAACAGCTCATAGTCTACTTGATGGTAAGTAGATGCTGTGATCCATAAATATAGATTTGAGATGATTGAGATTTTTAGATGGGCCGAATATGGATTTCACCGAATACGAATATTCGGCCGAAAGTTCGATAAAATTTTTACCAAACCGAATATTTGGCCGAACATTATTCGGCAGGATTACCTCGGTACCTAACCAATTTATGTCGAAACGTGTTACCGTAAAGCACGCGGTATTAGCGCCGGACCCTTCCTCTCGCTTCCCAGCCACACCTGACATGTTATTGCATCATCTAAGTCTAAATATAGTACTGAGCAAATTGCCGGTACATGCTTATGTTTTGACTACTTTTGTGAGAAAAAAAGTATTTCGTTGTGTTGTTCTTAGTGAAAATTGATAATTGTATATGATGAAGATGAGTGGCAGGAGATCTACTATTTGGATCTATTTTAGAGAACAGAGAGAATATATATGAGAGAATATATATATATATATATATATATATATATATATATATATATATATATATATATATATATATATATATATATATATATATATAATGCTAATTCCATAGCCAACCCTCAGGAGCAAACGGCTCGTTTGCTCCTGAGGGTTGGCTATGGATCAGCACAAGGTTTCAGTTTCTCATCGCCCACTATGTGGAGCAGTATTATGCTAGCATTTCACGTATTTATTCTGTGCGAGCTGGATTGTTCCTCCTCTACAGTTTTACATTGCTATGATGTCTTTTTGTCTCTCACAGATCGACCAATCATTTCATCAGGATAGTACCTACCTATACCTATATTACTCATTACGTTGTTTTGTCTTTCAACTTTTAAAGTTAAAAAGGAGCAAAAATTAATGTATAAGTTGATGGGTGTATAGTAATAATCTAGGTACAAAAGAGATAGATAGAAATGGTGTGCAAGCAAGTTATAAATAATTTATTGCGTGTAAGCACAGAATAAATACTACGTAGTGAAGGAAGGGCGAAAAGTAGGGTATCTGATTTTATCTTACACTTTGTTGTAAAACATACATAAAATAATAGAGATAATCTTTCCTGTGCTGATTTATATCCAATGCTCTTGCTTGCTAGTACCTACAAGGGCCTCATAAAAACTAGTGTCAGCGACCCATTTCCGGTATTCTAAAGATTGTATATGATATTAAAATTAAAATGACCGCCTGTCGGACAGCACCTAACGGTGCAGCGCTGACAAATGTTTCATGTTTGGCAAAGGAAAATGATTTCTGAGACAGTTATAATAGGTTTTATATTTTAATGGCATAAGCTAATTAGGTAATTTAATAGCAAAGTTTACTTTAACCACTTTTTCTATTTGTACTTATGAAGAATGATGTTTATTAGATATTTTGAATACCTACGTAGAAGAAGAAAACAAGCGAACCGAATTCCGTTCTCGCCGGTTCCAATAAAATATATAAGACGATGTAGGAAACTTTTTTTAATTAAACATAAGCGAAATACGAACATATAGTCCACCAGATGGCACCTAAGTAAATGGCTATTCATAAACATCTACATCTAATTACAAACTTCAAACAAGGAAGGGTACAGATTCGTTATCATCTCTGACGACTAAGATGGAATCTGTAATTATACTGGTTCATTATAAAAATATATATATATATATATATATATATATATATATATATATAACCTTCAGCTCGAACACAGCAGTGCAGGCAGAATTAGCTAAGCGGATGGAGCCTGCTCAGACAGACTCCTAGTGTGACCCAACCATTCGAACCAATAGATTCGGGATGACGAGAGGCAAAGCGTAAATACTCGTATTAGCTGCTCCAAAACAAATCTAGAATACCTATGTAACAAAGCTTCAACTTGTATAAGATTTACGTATATCGAAATGGTTTCTATTATTTTTAACATTTGAATATGGTTCCATATAACAGAAATAAAATGTTTTAATTTGTGTTATGCCATCTAGCGATGACAAACTCACATAGCTTTCTCATTCACCACAAATGTCAATTTCAATTAGATGGCGCTGGTAGGTAGGAAGACCAGGTGGCCAGGTTTTTAAGGATTATCTCAAGTTTATCAAAATGTTTTCAAGTAAAACTAAACCTTTTGTATATTTCATAGCTTATTCAAGAAATTTACGACCGTATAAATGAGTTAATGGTCTTATATGGAACTAGTATAAGTTTAAGAAACCGTATAAGTACATTATTTTCCTTTATTAACACATAGGTTTACTTTTATTTTTGAGAAGGATTAGGGGTTTATTTTATGTTTATTGCTATGTGTCAATGTTTTTGATTTTAAGTTAAGTCATTGATGCTGCCTGCAATAAAGGCGTTGTATTGTAGTAGTAAGTATTTAATCTTCCCCAAATAGAGAACACAACTAATTTTGGACTTCTTATATTTACGCGAACACTATATTACGAGAATACTATATTGAAATAATACTAGTTTTTACGGAATTTATCGCGTATATTTAACTTTTTAAATACCCGACGTTTCGAGAGCTTTACAGCACCCATGGTCACGGGGGGGACTGAGATCACAGAGTACATTATATATACCTAGAAACTGAGATGTTGACCGTTCAGAATTCAGATGTCATAGTTAACCGCGGTTACCATAGATTAAAATTTAACTTTTATTCCGATCTACACAGTATGAACTTATGGTATCTTGAAGTCTTGCAGTTGTATGCTTGGGTTGGGATTTAATTTTATGGATCCGAAGCAGATGGTAGCACCCAGCCATCTTCTCTATTGAAATTAGGATGTTTTTTTTTTATTTCAATAGCCTCGCGAATCATCCTTGGAAGGAATCGGTGTTCTTTAGCGAGGATTTGTGGTCTATCAAATCTGATGTAGTAACGGGGGCGATCCTGTACGTGTTCACAGACTGCAGACTTCCCGGAGCGTCGATTCTACACATTTATAAGTTAAATATACGCGATAAATTCCGTAAAAACTTGATTCTTTATTATTTCAATTTAATTTTGGACTGTTTTGTTTGATAATTTTATTTTGTTATTAACTAGAAATTTATACGCTTAATCTATATTATTTTTTTACTGAAGTTGTTGAAGTAATCTATAATGAGTTTGCCATGTGAAAGCAATGTAATCCACTACCCCAAAACGTCCCATGGGTTTCGTAAGAGGGCGACAGAGGCAAAGTCAAACTGGAGATGAGCAGCGGCATCTTATAAAAAAAATTATAAAAAAACGTGTTGCCAATCCGCTTTCCAAGCGTGTTAAAGCTATGAGGTGAATGCCCTATCTATCGGAAAAGACTATGTTCAGTAGTGGTCGTTATAGGTGTGTAATAGATGGATGAATGGATATTGAAGTAAAATATATGTGTATGAGTAATTTTAAATCTTAGTATTTTTATATGCTTTGAATTTCGATAAATATCTTTATTGTATGGCATTTTTTGTAATGAAACAAAATTTCAACCAAATATTAGGAATTTTCTAATGTTTTTTTTTTGTTACAGGTAATAAACCGTTTCACAAATATTTTTGGAAGTGATTCAAGACTGATTTTCATCTGATAAAATTATGTAAGTATGTCGATTTTAACAAAAACGCTTTTAGATTTATATTCGTGGTATGATTTTAAGTAGTTATTTATTTTACGGCATCTACTATATCTATTTTCATGCCTTTACTTTTACAATAAATACAAAAAATGCACATTATGCACTTAAAAGCCTTTTATTTTAATTCTAATAAACAAACTTTAAAAGTTTAATTTAAAATAATAAATGTTTTTTATCCAAAAAAATTAATAAAATAAGAGTAGGTATTAATGAGACACTTGAGCTTGCATGTTCTGTACCAGTTGGTTGATTCTAGGTTCTGTTATTGCCAGAGCTATCATCAGGTCGCTATCAACATCAAGACGATTTCGCTGTGTAGTTTTAATTAAAACTAGAGCCGAAAAGCCTGTCTCACACAAGTAAGTTGAAGAAAAAGGAATTAGTACTCGTAAAGCAAGAGAGGCAAGTTTCGAATTAACAGGCAATCTTTTGATCCAAAATTTCTCCAATGTCAAAAGATGGAAGTCATCTGTCATGGAAGAATCAGCTTTCATTTCTAGAAATTCTTCCTGAACTTCTTCTGGTAACTGTAACACATCGACAACAAATAGATTTCTTGTCATGTGCTATATTGGTGACTCTGAATCGATGTCTCGATAGTATTGGCGAAATTGGTCTTCCAGCGCTTGTAAATGAGTTTTTATGTCAGCTTTCAAATTTGCGTCTAGTTTGAGAAATGTTATATCTTTTTTTCGACCAACCGAGAAAAAGATATAACATTTTCAGAAGACAATTTTTATTCCAAAGTTGAAGCTTTGTTATGAACCCCTGAATATAATCATAATTGCTTATCATTATCAAGGCACCAAACATGTCAGTTAAATAAGCCAATAAGCCAACATACATACATTGAAATGTGTCATCTTTGAACATTGTGAGCAAATCGTGTTTTTCTTTGAACTCAAGAAAAAGAATTACCTCCTCTTTCAACTCATAAAGGCGAGCCAACACGTTGCCTTTGGACAGCCAGCGTACTTCTGTATGGAACAGAAGAACTTTGTGATCAGAATCAAGATCCTCGCAAAGTAAAGTAAATAACCGACTGTTCAAAGCGCTGCTCTTGATGTAGTTTACAATCCTTCTAGCCGAGTCCAAAGTCTGGCGTAATTTCTGTGGCAATGTTTTGGAAGCCAAAGCTTGCCTATGAATAAAACAATGTGTACCAACCATTGCGGGATTTTTTTCCTTGAGCTTTATAGCTAAGCCCGATCGTACACCCATCATTGCAGGTGCCATCTGTGCAAAGTCCAATGAGCTTATTCCAGTCCAATACATTTTTTTCAACAAAATTTGATATTGAATTAAATATATCTTCAGATGTAGTACCCGCTGTCAAAGATTGAGAGTACAAAATCTCTTCTTCAATGATATCTCCGCCCATGTAACGAACATAAACTAATAACTGTGCACAATTAACGATGTCGGTGGATTCATCGCAACTAATGGCGCAAAAAGTGCGATAATTTTACTTTGTTAATTATTTTGGGACTTAATGTCTGCTGCAATGTCATCGATTCTACGCTTGACTGTATTATTGGAAAGAGAAATAGACTTCACTTTTTGCTCTACATCTTCTCTTAAAATTATCTGAGTGGCTTTTAGGACACATGGTTTTATTAATTCTTCACCGATACTATGAGGTTTCTTTTGCTTTGCTATCATAAAAGCTATTTCAAATGAAGCTTTGAGGTGCTGCGATACACCTGAGTGATAACCTCCCGATTTATCCAATCTCACCCGCTTGAGTGATTCTGCTTTAGAAGAAAAAACTCTTTCGTTTTCAAAACCGGAGTAGGATGTTGTTGCTTTAAATGCCTTTTAAGGCGATTGGGCCTCATGCTATCATTACTTAAAACTTTCATACATATCACACACTGAAGCAATTGTAACTCGTCTTTTTCTATGAAAGTAAATCCAAACTTAATGTAATCTTCGGAAAATTTTCTTTTTTTCGCTGCCATTTTGCACCTATAACAATAAAACAAATAATCAATCACAATGGCTGATCTATGAACGCGTTTCCGCTCTATCACCAATTTAGTAAATTAAATAAAAATGGTGACTGAAGTTAGTAAATACACAAACTTACCTATTAACAGTGAGACACAATAATTTTGCACACTCAAACTGATTTTTCAACAAGAAATGTACACCGAAACGTCAAATTTGTCGCAAGTGCGGGAATGAATCTATGGCATAGAGCGACGTTCATATATTAATTAGTTCCATTTAAATCCGCCAGTGGCGCTGTTTTTATTTCCATACAATTTTTAGAATGAAAACACAAAAACTTTGTATTCAATAAATTAGGCTTGCTTGGGGCACACGTACCTACGGTATATCGCTATAGCTTATTACACAATCACGACTAATTTCCACAGTTTTTCTTGCTGCAAACACCCAACTATTCAGTCGAATTGCAGGTTTGTATAAACCCTATTAAATCATCCTTTACGAAGTAGATGACGAGGTGAGTTGTTAGTAAATCTATAATAATACTAATTTTAATATGGACTTCCATTATAAGAATATTGCAAATTATGTGTGTACAACAAGGAAGATTTTCACAATCTTTTTACATTTCGGCTTAATATGAGATTTAAATGTTCTCGTCAATCGACAGACGTCATTGCATAAATCCGTAGAACTGCGACTTTAAGCCCACCTGGTCCAATCCCCAACAAATCCTTGCGCTATTCCGAACTTAATGGCCGCGCTCCTTAGCCGACGACAGCTGCGCGTTACGACCACCTTATCTCGGACGAATGCTGTCATCGATTTGTTTAACTGACCTTTAAGATCGGACTGTAGAGCTAACGATGTTCCAGAACTACCAATGTTTATATGGATAATTTTATATGGATAAAATTTTATTAAATTGAGCGCGCCGCCGCGTGTGTATATATATATATATATATATATATATATATATATATATATATATATATATATATATATATATATATATATATATATATATATATCTATGTGTGTGTGTGTGTGTGTGTACAAGCGTGCATGCGTGCGTGCGTGCTATTATTAGTTCAGCTGCTGGGCACATCTCTCTTCTAATTTCTAGAAGGACCTTAGAAAAGGAAAAGATTCGCCGCACTGCCGTAATACCGATAAAACGGATTTCACATGTCTTCGAAATATTTTTTATAATTTCTCAAACATGCAGGTTTCCTCAAGAGCTCAAGATGAATTTCTTTACTAACGTGGTAAATCGACATTAAAGATTGCAATTATTTTATTGATGCCGGCGGGGAACGAACTTGTATTCCCATTGCTCGCGTGATGTGAAATTTAAAGCGAACGCTTAGCCCCTGAGCTACTACGGCTCTTAATACCTAATGCTTACTTCACGAACAGAATTATTACGTACATTTGGTAACCAAATGGGAAGTTGATAGTAAAGCTATTCTTTACTATACTATCCTTTACTAATTTCCCATTTGGTTAGTAAAGAACAGAATTTCTTCTTCTTTAATCTTAAAACAATTTTTACATGATCAAATAATAATACTCATGAGAGTTGACATGAATCGATCTATTTTTGATGGCCTTGTGGTGTAGTGGCTTAACAAAAAGTTGGGCGCTTAGAGGGACGTGGATTTGAATCCCGCATGGAACAAATATTTGTATGGCCTACAAATACCTAATTGTTCCGGGATTCCTGGATGTTTGTCCTTGTGAAATTTATTTATGTAAAATGCCTTCACAATGAGGACACAATCCTAGTGTCTAAGATACATGGGGAATCTAGAGGACGTTTTCTAAAAAAATTACAGAAATTATTTAAAGCTAGCTTCTAGAGTTCGAAAATGATTTAAACAAATTCACTTTTATAGAGACAGAACAGAATTATGTATATATAATTCTTATGAAATACAGATTACGAATAAAAAAAAACATATTTATTTAGTTAGTAACATCATTTCTATATGATTAAAAGCTCTTTAGCAAAGGATTCTTGTGCGGGTTTCTCTGTAAGATGTCAGTTATCTACCATGAGAGGGTATTCCCTAGGTGTTCGGACACCGGGGCTTTATGTCGATACCCCGGGATTTAATAAGGGTTCAATGATGAGGATCACAGAATAGAGGAATTTTTCAACCGTGAAATTGTTCAATGACATATTTAGATATTGTTTAGAAAATTAATAATGTTTTCAGTTAGTCTAAGAAGTTACAGATTTTTTAGAGAAACTCAGACCATCATCTTCATCATTGTCATCCTCATTACAACCCGTCACAAGTCTATAGTGGAACAAAGTCCTCCCCTAAGGATGCCACAAAATACGGTCGTGAGTAAATTGAATCCATGGTTTTACTACATCACTTACATTTTAACTGGTAACGAGACAAGATAGAAATTGTATTAGCCTTTAGGTCTCAGAACGCATTTACCCTCCAACGGGTTCCCGCTTTGTCGTAGCAAGAGGGTTTAGTAGCCATGGTTTACGTACGAAAAAAACATGCTCAACTTCTGAACACGTACTCACTAACGCATCTTCATCTTCATCTCAAGTATGGTAAGTGCTGAGAACCGAATACCAATTACTACTAATACTGGAAACAAAGCATTTTGATTCCTAGTCGAGGACACATGTGGATTTTTATGAGCCACAAAATCCAGCAGTGTGCTTGTTTGTCGCTTTTCGTCTATAAAAATAACTAAAAAGGTTCGTTGAAATAATACTAGTTTTTACGGAATTTATCGCGTATATTTAACTTTTTAATACCCGACGTTTCAAACGCTTTACAGCACTCATGGTCACGGGCAATCCAGTACGTGTTCACAGACTGCAGACTCGACGCTCCGGGAAGTCTGCAGTCTGTGAACACGTACAGGATCGCCCCCGTCACTACGAGGGTGGCACTGAAAATTTCGGGAATCAAGGAAGTGACACAACGTTACTATTTAAAAATGTATTTATTGCTTTTCGAAGTATTCTCCGCGAAATTTGACACATTTTTCCATACGATGGAACCAATCATTGAAGCAACCATTCCATTCGGAAGTTGGGGCCTCCAAAATGGCCGTTTTGTAGGCGTCCACAGCTTCTTCAAGTGACGAAAATCTCTGTCCACGCAATTTATTCTTTATTTTAGGGAAAGTATAGAAATCATTAGAGCTTTGGTCGGGGCTGTACGGCGGATGGTCTAATAATTCTATGTTTTCTTGCTCTAAAAGCTCTTTTGTTCTGTGTGCGGTGTGAGAACTCGTATCGTGTGTATTGTTGTGATGGAGGATGATGCGGCGGTTGCAGTTCTCTTTACGGAGTTTAGAAACGACTGACTGTGGCAAACAAATGCTAGCATACCATTCTGCATTAACCGTTCTTTGTCCCTCAAGAGGAATAGTCGTAACATGGCCGGTTTTGGAGACAAACGTGGCCACCTTTTTTTGCAACACTCAACGAACGAACAATTTTTTTGGCTTTAACTCATTTTCGAACACCCAAACTCGTGACTGGTTTTTTGTTTCGGGTTCGTACGCATATACCCCGGATTCTTCACCTAATACGATGTTGTATACAACATTTGAGGATTATGCGTGGAATCTTTCGAGAGTTCTGACGCACCAAGTAACGCGAGCCGCTTTTTGCTCTTCACAGAGCGAATGCGGTATCCATCGGGAAAACAACTTTTTTGCACCTAATTGTTCATGCAAGATTATTTGTATTTGACTCATGCCAATGTCTAAAGTTGCCTGAATTTTGCGGTATGTCACATGTCGATCTTCTTCAATCAGCTTACGCACAGCATCAACGTTTTCTTGGGTGACTGCAGTTTTTGGACGACCTTGACGGGGATCATCACTGAGCTTGACACATCCACGTTGAAATTCAGAAAACCAGCGATAAATTGTGGTTTTGGATGGGGCTTCATCACCAAATGCAGAAATCATCCGGTCAACATACTGTTTTTGTGTCAAACCACTTCGAAAGGCATAATAAATCATCGCTCTTGAATTTTCTCGAGTCAATTCCATTTTTTCAACGACTAAACAAGTTTGACAAAACCTTGTGACAAGACCGAGAATCTTTTTTTAAATAAATAAATGGTATTCGTTTTTTAAAACCAAGGAGTTTTCAATTAAAAAGATTTTAATATGACAGGAACAGTGGAAATATTCCATTCCCGATACTTTTAGTGCAGCTTAGTACATCAGATTTGATAGACCACAAATCCTCGCTAAAGAACACCCATTCCTTCCAAGGATGATTCGCGAGGCTATTGAAATTAAAAAACATCCTAATTTCAATAGAGTAGATCGCTGGGTGCTACCATCTGCTTGGGATCCTATAATAAATAAAATTAAATCCCAACCCAAGCATACAACTGCAAGACCTCAAGATACCATAAGTTCATACTGTGTAGATCGGAACAAAAGTTAAAAATCTATATATGTAAAAAATCTATGGTAACCGCGGTTAACTATGACATCTGGACGTTGAACATCCCGTCCCGCCCGTGACCATGAGTGCTATAAAGCGTTCGAAATGTCGGGTATTAAAATGTTAAATATACGCGACAAATTCCGTAAAAATTAGTATTATTTCAATGTGTAGTGTTCGCGTAAATATAAGAAATCATTATATAAAAAGATTCGGTTTTATCACAGGTTCAAGTGTAACAAGCGATAAAAGGAACAATCACTTATTACTGAATAAAATTATATATACGGATTTTATTACGTTTAATTAACCTTACAGCACCCGAAATGTCGGAAATTAAAGATAAGTTTAAAATAAGTTAATTAGTCGCGATAAAATCCGTATAGTTTTATTCAATGTGTAGTGTTCGCGTAAATTTAAGAAATCATTATCACTTATTACTACTATATTTTTATTATTACTTAGTTGTAGGTCTCATAATAAAATTTTTAAACATTTTGGAGCCTTTAGGACAGATTTTTTTTTATTTAATTGGCTTGAAAAGTAGGTAATCAATAATTAACTGGCAAGAAACCAAGAAATGATGAAGTAATTCTGTGACCTATATACTCGTACCTATCGTCGTTTAAAAATCAGAAAGTGATACGTTGTCCTTGTGACTTAGAAATAATTAAAAAATAACGTTACAGCCTATATACGTCCAACTGTTGGATTTCCCTACTCCTCCAACCGTTTTTTTTTTAAAGGCTTATGGAGCACTTTATTTATCAGATATGTAGGCTTCATCACGGTCAGTCACGATACTTCCTCTACCACCGAGCACGTGGTCATTTAAAATTGCAACTAGTGATCTTGTTGGTGCCAGCGTTTACTGAACTACCGAATCCTGACATGGGCTGTGGTAGCACATAAGTAAGCACTTGCTGTTAATTTCAAAGAATTCAAACAATTCGGTTTCAATCCGCGCTTGAATCAATATTAGTTCATTACGTATTGCAATTTTGACGATTACAAAAGTTTAAAATTTAAGAGGATATAGTAAGTCAGCTCAAATTCTAATTTCGCCCCCACATCCCCACGCGTCGTATGCTATGCACCGACATGTTTGTAATTACTAATACTGTAAGTAGATAGGTCGTTAGATACCTATTTCATTAGGTTTATCGTATTTATGTCTGTTTCTTAACGCCAACCTAGTCGCTTCTTATTTTTATTACGGTTATTTCCCATTTTAACTTTCTGATCGTAAGCGACACAACCTCTCCCTTCAAAGGCCGAAGCGAAACTGACCGCCGGTCAGTGACCGGGCGGCAGGACGGCAGGAATCAAGCTTCAAGAAGCCGATAGTTTAGGTAATTTCTTTTTACAGTGAAAATAATTGTATTTAAAAAAAAAGTAAATAACATAAGCACTGCTTTATAGTTAGTTCAGTTAATATGCAAAGTTTCATGATCTTATTTAAAGTATTTTATGAATGACAGCAGTTTATTGTTTATTTTGGAGGTAACTTTGGATTTTTTTTCTATCGAGAAAATTTTACGGAATCGTGTTTTCGTCTAACATAGTCCTTAACATTAATCCTCAACTTTACCGTATATTTATTTCAAAATTAATGCTTGCTAAGCCATTTGAGGTTATATTTCCCCTTAAGAGGTAACTTTGGTCACAACTCACAACAATTGTTTCTGTCAGTCAGCCTTGACTGACAGATAATGCCACATGGCATTAGGCATATAGGTACTCCATGTAAGCTAATGGATATTTGTTTTTTTTATTAAAAAAATATTAACAATGCTGTAAACATTACTAATATTCCCCTTAACCACTCGTGGTAAGTTTAAATTGCTTGTGTTACGAGTGGTTCACGCTAGTAGTCAAATGGCGGATTCGAATCCTCGACCATTTTGAGTTCGCGGTCCGCGCCCTGCCATTAGGCTACTGTCGCTTAAAAAGAATAAATTGTATGTGCGCATCACCTGGCGCGAATGATTTATTACATCAACCAGCATACAGTATAACTTTACCATGTTTGTAAGGCTTAACCAACACCGGAACAGATAAACGTAACTGCACGCATAGGAGAGCGGGAGTGGACGGTGAACTTTGTGTCATAACTCGTAGCTGAAGTCGAGCGCCGCCGGTTCCGCGCTCAATAATTAAATGAGCGCCACCGCAATGAATCAACCCTTATCGGCAACTTAGCTATTAATGTTTTCTTTTGTGCAGTGGCTACACTTCCAGTACTTTTTACAATTTATTTCTAAAAAGACGTATTATTAATTGTCTCTAGCTTATGTCATGTGGCCAATAACGTCCTAAATAATTGTCGTTACAGAAATATGGCAATTTTGAAGCAAAAAGATAAATCCTCTTTATTCCCGATCCGGTGGGAATTCCAAAAAATCCTACCTTATATCCTACCTTATTCCTTGTCTGCATTTTAAAAGAATCTCTGTGCAAAATACCATCTTTCTAAGTCTAAGGGTCTGGGCGTTGATAAGCCAGTGAGTGATTACAGTGAAAGAATCGTGACTTGTATTTTTATTTTATATATTGATGTTTTCCTGTCGACGTAGAATGACACATCGAAGCGCGTATGTGCTTTTGCTACTTAATTTTAATAGGGGCTTAGACATTTAAATTTTTTAACTTTGTATAATTAGTTACTTGTTTTGGTATATTTATACTATACTAACACTTTCTTCGTTGGCTCATAATGATATTTTAGGTATCTGCTTATCTCACAAACTACCATGGCTAAATGTCTTGCAATTTTTTATTTAGGTAGATTACTAAAAGCCCACATTCCAGCTAATGATATAATGCATATAGTCCAAAACAGCTGCAGATGCCAACCGGTTTGCCAAGCGTGACAATGGCAAATTTGTTGAATATGAACTTTTATGAATATGGTCTTAGGCAGCTTGTGGGAGAGACCTATGTTTAGCTGTGGGCTTTGGTAGGCTGCAATGATAAAAAAGTAACTTTTAAGAGTGTTTTAAGAGTAAGAGAGAAGTTTTTTAAGTTCTTATTTTGTGTAATTTTATTAAGCCTTGTAAATTATACTACATATTTCCTACTAAATATCATATTATGCTCGCTACCACGCACTTCAAGTTATTAGGAATAGTTTCTTATTATAGCTTTTTACTATGTGGTACTTGGGTCAATAAGAAATTAAATGTCTCAATCATTTTGCTTCTTTACTTATGCCTATTATGTTTATTTTCTTTGACTTTCTCGCAGTGTCCTCGGATTTTAAAAATAACTTAGTCACCCTACCTATTAAAATGTTCTGCATCACAAAACACATTTGTTACATTAACATTATTACGAATGTATTCAAAACACGTGTCGAAAATGAAAGATCAAGTAGGTATTATGCTGAAAATTTTTAATAAGTAGGTACCAGCGATCTGCCCCGGTTTCGCACAGCTTGATATCTGGCTTCTACAACAACACCACTTACCGGGTCCAACTATGCCTATAACCTTCGCGGAAATGTTAGCAATATGTTGAAAAAGTTTTACCTACCTAATATGTTGACAAAGTGTATTTTAGATTTTTTATTTTCATATAAGACGCCGTAAAAGACCACTACTATCTAACATAGGTCACTCCCGTTATAGCCAAAATGATCTCTCGGACCAATGTCATGAAGTATTTTAATATATATATATATATATATATATATATATATATATATATATATATATATATATATATATATATATATATATATATATATATATATATATATATAATATATATTATTTCGTATGGTGAGTGTAGAGAACCGGAGACCCTTTTTACTGGAAACGAGGCATTCCATCTTAGTCCTCACGGGTGACAACGCATCTGCATTTTGATTCGTAATCGAGGATAGCTATAGATGTCTATGGACCACAGCAACCACTTACCATCAGGTGGACTGTGTGCTCGTTTGTCACCCTATCCTATAAAAAAAAAAAAGAAGGATTTGCGTTGCTCGTCACCGCTCTACGACGCTGCTGAATCGCGTGCTTGGAATAATACCTATTATTTCAATGTCTTGTCTGTGTTTACTGGCTCAATCGGCTATCGCTCCTGTTTATTTCTATTCGACGTGATTTCTGTGCACTTAATTATTTCTTCTCTGCTACAATAATACATACCTATAGCAATAGTTAGCAAAAGAAATTAAACTAGGTAACCTAGTTTAAAAATAGTACCTAAGTATTCGATTTGTAATTTATTAATCGTTCCATATATTTAGTTGTAACATTCATGTCCGCTAGTTTTGTAATCCTAATAACATAAATAACTTCCATTATAAAAATAGGAAACTTCTAATAAAACTACTGTTAGCTTAAGTGTAGCCAAGCGCCATCTTTGGGTAGTATTGAGAAAGTTATACAAGATATCAATAAATGTTAGTATTACTTTCTGAAAATAGATGGCGTTATTTAAGTCAAACGATGCTAAAGCAAAACAAAACCTTTGATGTAATAATTTGATTACAATCATTAGTTTAAAATAAAACTAATCGTAATAAGAAATATTATTTTATATGAATAGTAGTTAAATATAAAAATATTATTACATATTTAAATGAATAATGATACATAGGTGTGTATGTTATATTAATATGAAAAATAATTTTAAATGAAGAGCTATATTTACGTGAATATTACAATATGAAAAGCTAATTTTACGTAAACGTTACGTACGCAAAGTATTCTCAACTCATGAAATTATAAAAACATTAAATTTTGTCATTTGGGTTGATACATGCACTTGTTTAATCTAAACCAACTTGAATTTATCTATTTATATGATTGTACACAGTAACGTATTTAAAATAAACAAATTTTATGTTAACTTTATCTTAAAATTTCAAGTAAGTATACACTGAAATCATTACAATTAAACGTAATAAATTGCATAAAAATAATATACATGGTAGATCCATGCTGCAGTTATATTAGTAGTATAGTTGTAGCACGAATGGGTCGGCTCGACCGGGAAAGGTCCACACTCTCACAGAATACCAGCGTAAAATAGTAGCCTAATGCTGATGTTTTGTATGGTGAGGGTGAGTATAGAAAACCGGAGACCGGAGAAAATGGAATGCCTCGTTTCCAGTGAAAAGCACTGGAAACGAGGCATTCCATTTTGGTCCTCACGGGTGACAACGCATCTGTATTTCGATTCGTAATCGAGGATACATGTAGATATCTATGGGTCACAGCAACCACTTATAATCAGGTGGACTTTATGCTCGTTTGTCACCCTATCTTATATCTTATAAATCATTGAGAGAAAAAAAGCATTTTATTCAAAGCTATTTTACCCTAGTCGAGCACATAAGTTATGTAATATAGGTACTATCTGTATCTAATCTTATTTGTCCGAATGACCCTCAAAAGGTCTCCAAATATTAAATTGTATTTTGTGACTGCGAGCCAACCCTATCTGAGTTAGATAACAACTTACTCCGGAAATTAACTGACCAGTAGTTCATGCTTTATGACGGTAAGGAAACTTCCGATGCCTGTGGTTTATGGCTTTGTGAATATTCTGCTTGGTCTCGGATTCAATTCGAATAGCATCTTCACTCTTAGTTTGTTGCATTTGTTTTGGTGACGGTACTGCGAACGTGAATTTGCCAAACGTGACGAATATGGCAAATTTTCTCTTTTTTATTGAACAAGGCTGACAAACGAGTACGCAGTCCACCTGATGGTAAGTGGTTACTGTGGCTCATAGACATCTACTTATACTATCCTCAATTAAGAATCAAACTGATTCGATGCATTGCCACAAAATTGTTTTCGGTCCTTTACACTCACCATATGAAACACAACAACAGTATTAAGCTGTTATTTTACGCTGGTATTCTTTAAGAGCCTGGTCTTTCCACGGTCGAGCCGACCCGTTCGAGTCGATCGAGTTCGAGTTACATATTATATCTGCAGAATGGCTCCACAATATACCTTCTGTTTCATAATTTACAAAGGTCATAACCTCGTCGGAAACTGTTTAAAATCGGAAGCACCTAACAGTCGCATCATATTAATATAATTGTTATAACAACTTTAATTACACTGTAACGGACGTCATGCATTATGTAATAGCGGTCGATACGAAAAAACAACAATATGGTATCCTCACTTGCACAATAATGGTTACCTTCGAAACTCAGGACGTGAAATTCGATGGAGCGAGGAGAATCTTTCCTTTTCATATTCGTACGCACTGTTTGATTCACTTGCATAACTCATTTATCGGTCGACTACTGAACGTTGATTTTGTTTTCACGATTGTGATCTGTCCGACATGAAGCTGGAAGTGTTTTTGAGGTTAGACAATCTCCAATTTATCTTTGAGTGTGAAATATTTGTTTGTGTGCGTGGTTAAAAAAGAAACGTTTTGTTTTAAGTGAGTAATCCACCTTCCTAAAACATATATAGAAATAATATAACGAGGTTATGGGAGCTAACGAATAGTTGAAAATCTATCCGAACAAAATCCATACAATTACCAGAATTGCGTAGATAGAAGAGTAAGAAACTTCATACAAGCCACTGCTGCTTTACGTTCTGCATCTGACCATGTACCTCTCCCATAAGAAGGATTTTTTTTGATCGATACGGAAATAACATGAAGCGTTTCTTTGAGGAAATCCGTTACATGATAGACTAGCAGTTCCCCGCGACTTCACCGTCGTGTAATCAAGGGTTTTGAGTTTTTTAAGCGGAACCTTAATTCTTTTTCTTAATGTAACCTAAGTTACTCCTTATAACATCAGCTATCTGCCAGTGAAAGAACCTTCAAAACGAGTCCAACCATTTCGGAAATTAGCCGGGATAAACAGACAGAAGACAAACAAACATTTTAACAATTATTTTTATTTTGTTATAAGTACCACACATAGGTACTCTCAATATGTATTTAGTATATTGTTATTGCTGTTATTTTGACATTACAAACAGACACTTCAATTTTATTTATTTGTATAGATGGTTTTGTGTGAAATCTCAGTCACTACTTACCTAATTTTAGTGACACCTCTCTCCCTCCCACTATGGCGTGTATATAATATAGTACATAAGCTTATCGGTTAGCCATCGCACCATCGCTATTTCTCCTGATGAATACCTCGTTGGTCTGGTGTTCATAAACACGTCTGCTGATCGTGAGGAATAGGGTTCTAATCCCGGGTTTGAATGAAAACATGAGTTATTGAGTTTTTCTGTAAAAAAAAATTCTCATTAGCAGTTCGGAGTCAGGAACTTGGCTGGGTTTCACTCCCGAGCCTCGGAAGGAACGTATAAATGTTGGTACCGCCTCTGATCTCTCTTCTATAATCTTTTCCTGTGCAGATGGGTAGTCTCCGTTGAGACCAGCCGCCCAGACCGAAATTCGGCGTAGAGGACGTTGTTATTATTTAATTTCTCCCTGATGACGTCTTGTGTAGAGACGTTCAGTTCTTATCGTGCGTGGTATGCCTTTCCTAGTGTTCACTGTACTGTACACTGTACACTACTAACACTTTTGTTAGCAGTGGCATAGTGCATGAAAACATTCTTTAAATGTCTTGGACGATCTTTGGATGGGCAAAGTCTTATGAGTTTGTGTTACATTTTAAAATGAGCTTGCTCAGCCCATCCACTCTCTTCATTTAGATTAATAATTGAATCATATAAAAAATTATAATAGTTGCTCGAAGTGTCAATATATGTAAAAACTTCACAAATTTTAACAATTTTATTTAACAAATTATGAAGTTTTTGACGCTACAATCATTATGAAAATCAATAAAAACGTTACACGTAGAACCACGCTACAGCTATATTATGGTTAACACGAATGGGTCGGCTCGACCGGGATAGGATCACCACCTAGCGTAAAATACCAGCTTAATGCTACTGTTTCGTATGGTGGGTGTAAAACAAATCAAATCATCCATCTAAGTCCCCACGGGTGATAGTGTATCGGCTTTTTGATTCTCAATTGACGATAGATGTAGAAGTCTATGGGCCTCAGCATCCACTTACCATCAGGTGGACTGTGTGCTCGTTTGTCACCATTGTGCTATAAAAAAATGCTATGCTTGCTATCCATCTTCTCGTAATTTATCTGGGTATTTTACTTCATATATATATATATATATATATATATATATATATATATATATATATATATATATATATATATATATATATATATATATATATATATATATATATATCCGCTCGTAACAGTGTCTACTGTTGGATACGGGCTTCTCGCTACACTAGGAAACACACCGTCGGCGATAATACGACAAGTGTATCGCATCTAAAAGAGGTAACCTTAGGTGAAGTAACTAACTAAGCTTAGTAATGGTGGTGGGATTGAGGGTGATGGTGATAATAGCAAGGTATGACTTATCTTAGGTATTTATTTTTTAAACATCTTTAATGTTTACTAATTAAAACTCGACCAAAATTATGATTGTCTCAGTGACTCCGGCGCACATTTACCGAGAGTAACACTTATCGTCATCCTCGTCGCCGCGGTTACTGGTGATCTGTTCTCCAAAGCAACTCGGAGTAAGGCTGATGAAAAGAACTTAAGAAACAGTGTCTTTGATTTCATTATCATCGGCGGAGGCACTTCTGGATGCGTGCTGGCCAACAGGCTGTCGGCTGTGCCCGAATGGAAGGTAAAACGGCAGTAAATTTATTCTGTACTCATTTATTTGTTCAGAACACTGTCTCGTAAAACATATAAGATTACACAAAGTCGGGGGTAAAGTCATTTTAGTCCACTTCAAAAATATTATAAGTCTGTTAATTCGACTGCATGTGTTATATAACGCGATATCATCAATTGTAATGTTTTTTTTTGTTTTATTATTCATTATTAATGTCACGTGTTGGGTAGTGAAAGAAAACATCTTGTGGAAAACAATGGAAATCTGTGTATCCGAAAAATAAGAAAAAAAAAACATAATTTCGAAAGCATGTGAAGTCCGTCAACACGCATTGGTGCAGCGTGGTGGACATTTACTTGCCCCTCTTAGAAATGAGAGGATGCCTATGCCCAGCAGTGGGATGTAAATAGGCTGTAAACTTAATTTTAACTATGCATGTATGCTTTTATATTAGTTTATGGGCTTAAATAAAGCAGCCTAAGACTGTTGCCTGCATGTTTTCCCCTTGCGTTTTTATATTTCTTTGTTTTAAATGTGTGTATCAAATAAATAGTTTATTCTTTCTGAACCGATTTTGCGACCCATAAACACGCTTGACAGACGGATTAGCAAGTTTTTTTTTAAATTATTCAGTTGTTAACAGAAAGAGGATGCTGCCGTCTCCGTCAGTTGCCTCTTATGACACCCCCAGGGTAGTATTCTTAAGCCGCCACTACACGGTGACACATAAAAAAGAACAATAAAAATTTAAAATCAAAATAAACATGAAAAAACTGATAACAGAACTAAAATTCATTATTATTAAACTAAACATTGATAAACAAAACAAAAAAAAAATTTAATAAAAAAGTATAAGTTTGGCCCATATTGGTCTGGAATTTACATGTCCTATGTTATGTGAGACTAATAACCAAAAAAGTGTGACAACTATATTACTTTTATCATCATTCAGCCCTTCACAAGTCCACTGCTGAACATAGGCCTCCCCCAAGGTATGCCACAAAGCACGGTCCTGAGCCACTTGCATCCATCGACTTCCTGCATGTCTGACCAGGTCGTCACTCCATCTAGTGGAGGGTCGCCCTACACTTTGCCTACCGGTACGAGGCTGCCACTCGAGAACCTTTTTTCCCCAACGGTTGTCGGTTTTTCGAGCTATATGGCAGGGCTATTGCCACTTCAGCTTACTAATCCGTTGGGCTATGTCAGTCACTCTGGTTCTACTGCGGATATCCTCATTTCTAAGTTTATCACGCAGAGAAACTCCGAGCATAGCCCTCTCCATAGCTCGCTGAGCGACTTTGAGCGTCCTCATAGGGCCAGCAGTGAAGGACCATGTCTCGGTTCCGTAGGTCATCACTGGCAACACGCACTGGTTGTAGAACCAGTGCGTATAACCAGTTGTACAACCAGTGCGTATTACTTTCATAGCATGTCCAAAATGGCGACTAATAAGATATTAGTCTGTGATTATGTAGGTTATCGACTAGTCACCTATCCATCCCCGTATACTGTAAAGAACCCCTAGATCTTACTATAAAGACGACTACGAAAGACGACGACGAAAGAAGACTGTAAAGACCCCTAGAACCTACTATCATATAAATCTAATATTTTTTTACCTCTCAGAGATTAAAGACGTTACGTTATATCTATTTGTAAAAGCCGACTTCAAAGAATTGAAAAGAACAAAGTAACTTCACATTCCAAAGTAGGTGCTTTAAAAACCCGACTTTAGAATACAAATCACACCGGAAGTTATAACCTATTTTAATAAAATCATCGCAACTGATTCACAATTCACGAAAATGTCGCGTAACATATCTACATACAAAAAAACAACAGCTGAATTGTAAACCTCCTCTTATTTTGAAGTATACTTATAAAAAAATGCATATGTGCTACCTGCGCAGTGATAGAAAATTGATTTAGATGTCAACTGGCAAAAACGAAGCATAATTCAATAGTTCAAATAAAACAGTTTGCTAAAAAATAACAATAAATTTAAGTACTTAAAAACTTTTTTAATCACCTAGAATTATATGTTATCTATTTATTACACTATATCATGCCCTCGAAAATGTTATTCTTCAAAAATGCGCATTTCCTTACGCTGTCTTCTTCAACGTGGATTAACTAGTAAGTCAGCACTTAAAGTGCAACAAACAAATTCATTGGTGCTGGCAGGTATCGTACCCGAGTAGTTTTACTTGGTGAGCTACCACGGCTCATTTAAAGAGGATGTAAAAAAATAATTATAAGTAATTAAAAAGTTAAGAAAATACTTTCCAAAACGTAATCCCTAAAACAGGTCTTACTCCTGGAAGCAGGCGAAGAGGAGAACATAGATTATGACATTCCAGGCGTACCTACGAAGGACTTTCGCCCGATTCTGTGGAACTATAGAACAGAACGTAATGGATTTTCCTGTTTGTCGCGACCCGGCGGTGCGTGTGAAGTCAGGACTGGCAAAGTGTTGGGTGGCTCGAGTGTCACCAATGACATGAAGTACACTCGGGGACATAAGATTGATTACGATGGTTGGCACAATACCGGACAACTAGGATCCTTGGAGTGGCAGTATGACAATTTGCTGGAACATTTCAAGGCTTCCGAGGACAATGGTAAGACATATTAAGATCATAAAAAAACTACGCACAATTTTGTTACATCTTAATTCTCATTGTACATTTTCATTATATAACTCTTAAGGAATATTTTTTATAAATGGTTACTTTTTACGATAAAAACAAATTCTATAATTTTATGTCTAATATTTGCGTGATAGACTTAGAAATGAGGATATTCGCAGTAGAACCAGATTGACGGACATAGTAAGCTAAAGTGGCAATGGGCTGGCCATATAGCTCGAAGGTTCGACAACCGATGGGGAAAAAAGGTTTTCGAGTGGTAGCCACGTACCGGTAGGCGTAGTGTAGAGCGACCCCCCACTAGATGGATGTCGGTAGGAAGTCTATTGATGCAGGTGGCTCGGGACCGTGCTGTGTGGCGTTTTTGGGGGAGGCCTATATTCAGCAGTGGAGTTGTGAAGGGCTGTAATGATAATGATGATGATAATGTCTAATATTTTAATTCCACTATTAGGGGTTCAGAACTTTTTTTGTAACTAATAGAAGGCTAAAATTCTCCAGTTAAAGTGTGATGATCACAGAAGGTTTAAGAGTTGAAACGAACTTGTTTTTTTAAGGCGACTACGACGTACTAATGAATTCCTTCTACCATTCTCGCGGCGGAGAAATGCGGGTGCAAAGGTTCAAACACACCGACCGATTCGTAGAAATGTTTTCCAGTGCGTTTTCCGAAATGGGCCTTCGTACTTTGGATATAAACACCAACATACCGGAAGCTGTAGTCATTAATCAGTTTACCATATTTAATCACACCAGACAAAGTACTAACAGCGCCTTCCTAAAGCCTGTAAGGCATAGAAAAAACTTGGTGGTGATTACCGGAGTCACTGTCACCAAGATCGTCATAAACAAGCAAGAGAATGCAATTGATGGGATTATCTACGAAAGTGAAAGAGGAAAAGAACATCTGGCTTATGCTAAGCGTGAAATAATATTAGCTGGAGGAGCTATCAACAATGTGAGACTGTTACATCTTTCAGGAATTGGACCCAAGGTTGAATTAAAGAAACACAACATAACTGTACTACACGACCTACCAGTTGGATCTCACTATCAAGACCAAGTCACTACTGGGGGTCTCGCTTTTGCTTTAAACGATGTTCCTGCAGTCAATGAAGAGACAATTATTAAGGATTTTAAAACTTGGTTCCAGTCTCGGAGTGGACCTTTAGCGACGCGAGGTATAAACCAGCTATCAGCTTTCTTAAAGCTTTACGAAAATGATAATAATGCTCCTGATGTTGAGTTTTCTTTCGAAGGAAACTTTATCAGAAGCGATAAATTCCTACTTACAAACGTCAGTGTCCATGCTATCGAAGAATTTAATTTGCCGTTGCCATACTATAATCTCATTATGGTATATCCTGTGCTACTTAGGCCTAAAAGTAAAGGAAAGGTTATGTTAAATAAGAGAAATCCAAAATATGGCAGACCTGTTATCCAAGCCAACTTCCTGAAGGAATCGGAAGACTTGGATAGTTTAGTCGATAGTATTGACATTGCATTGCAGTTATTAAATACAAAGGAACTGAAAAAAGCTGATATTAGATTAGCTCCAATAGATTTATTCCCATGCGATAAACTGCGAAACCGAGACCAATGGAACTGTATAGCTAGACATTACACGAAAGCTATAAGTAACCCCATTGGCACGTGTCGCATGGGGGAAAACAGCACAACGTCCGTAGTCGATTACCAGTTGAGAGTTCACGGTATTGAAGGTTTAAGAATCGTCGATGCTTCTGTAATGCCAACGCATGTTCGTGGTAGTATCTATGCAGCGACGGTAATGATTGCAGAGAAAGGTGCTAAACTTATTAAAACAGATTGGAAAGAAAACAATGGGCGATACAATAGAAGGTGACGTATTTAGTAATTTGTTAAAACTGTAAATAAAAGTTCTATTTAATACCAAGTTGTTTTTATTAAATCACTTGCTTTTTCAGCTATCATTATAACAGGAGCAGCAGTAGAACCTCGAGTAATTTTAGGAATGATTGAAGCGTCAACAACTCTAAGATTTGAAATGCCATATACTCTTAAGTTATGATCAACTACAGACTCTGGGTCTTTTGAGGAGCCCATTTTACAAGTGCCTACATAATTATGCAATGGACTTGAAAAGTGTTTAATTATACATGCCCAAAAATCTTCAGAGACTTTTTCATAGTTTTTACACTCGTTGTTCAAAATAGGTCGAGGATCAAATTCAACCGCCGCAGTTCTAAAGACTTCCGTATCAAAAAGTTTTACTATTTCATGTACACCCTCCAATAGTTTCTTCTCATCCGATTTTTCTTTAAGATAATTTGGATAAATTAATGGCTTCCCAAATATTGGGTCAGTTGCATTCAAAATAACTTGGCCGCGGCTTTTCGGTGTTAGAAGAGAAACACACATATCAATTTTATCATAATACATGTTAGAGTCATGGCCACGAAATCTCATTTCAATATCGGGTGTGCCGAGTACGTCCGATAATGTGGTCTCCATAAAAGCAACAACTTGAAAATTAGCTGACAGTGGGCCCGTGCCTTTCGCGTAGTACGAAGAAATATCTTTGAGCTTCTCCGAAAACTTAGCCGTAGTTGCCGTTTTACTGAGTTTGACGACTGGTAAACACACAGACAGGTGATCATGGAAGTTTCCTCCGACCGGCAAATCATTATACACTTTAATGTTCAAAAACTCTAAATAGTCCTTCGGTCCCACTCCGGACTGCATTAATAATTTTGGCGTGTTTATCGCACCTGCACACAAAATTACTTCTTTTTTTGCCTTTATTCTTATTTTTGTACCATTTTTAATATAATCTACACCTACTACTTTGGTAGAGCCTTGGAAGTCTTCAAACAAAATTTTAGTTACAAGAGCTTCTGTTTCGATGACAATATTAGATCTCAGTTTTCGTATGGGATCAATGAACGCTGTATACGCGCTCACTCTCTCTCCAAAATATGACATTGTTTGTATCCTCATAAAACCGAGTTGGTTCCGGCCATTGATATCAGTATAATTATATCCCAGTTCGTTAAATGCGCTTAATAGTACGTCAACATTATCATCGACGTACGGATATCTTCCAACGTCCAAAGGTCCTTGCGTGGAGTGAAAGAACTTATTCTTAGCGATATCTTTGTCATAATTCCCTTCGGAGTACTTGAAGTAAGGCAGTAGTTGACTGAAACTCCATCCATCGTTTCCGTTGAGCATCCACTCGTCGTAATCGGCGGGGCTTCCCCTCATGTATGCCATGTCGTTAATAGATGACGTGCCTCCGAGGACTCTGCCTTGGACAACTTCACAGCCCAATTGAAAACGGTTTTGACAGAAGCTGAAAATAAAGTGTGTTTATTTTTATTAAAAACTACCTTAATCAGACCAACTTAAAGAACGGGAAAATTCAACTTTGTCAAGTCAGCAGAGCACTAATTTTATTTTTGTTTATATGATGTGTATATGGCTGTCACGATACAGATCTGCGCGCTTAGTGTAAGAACTGTTTCTTTTTTTGTTATGGTGCAAACTGTTGAACAAATTATTTTCGTTTTTCATTTTCCTTTTCATTAACTATTGGATGGTATTTTAAGGTCCACCTCTTACGACTGTAAAAATATCTTTTAGTTAATTATTCATTGTTATATCAAAATACTTCACTACTACATTAATTTTGCTCAGGACCGTGTTTTGGAAATTTTTTGGGGGAAGGCTATGTTTGATAGTGGACTTATGAAGGAATTAATGATGACTATGAGTTACTGTTTTCTGTACGTCTTGAATTATTATAAATATATACGACATATTTTGCCTTATTCCTTATGACATATATTATCCTGTTTGGATAGATCCAAAATTGTTTCACAGTAGATAACCTCTATCTCCTATTTTCCACGCTTGGCTAGTGGGTTATCCAACCTCAGTTTAGTTTTTTACTTTGAGCTGTTATTAGGAAGATGCAGCTGCCCGTTTCCTTTTTCAGTTTCCCTGTGTCACCTCCCACGACACCCACGGGATGATATGGGAAAGCGGAATCTTTTACGCCAACTCTACATGGAACTTTAAAGACAAACTAAATAAAATTTAATACAGTACACTAAAGTATACTAGACATAAATTCGAAATAAAACTTTTTATTCAATTCTGGTTTATTTAAGGCTGTTAAGAACGTCATAGTCTACACCGGTTCGTAACAATAAACAAGCCCTTCTCTGAAGACAACCGGCACGGAACCGGCATAAAACATAAAAAGTAAAATACCAAAAGGCATAATATAGTCCGTTCTTTGAGCATCCTTTTAACATTTTATACGTGATAGAGTAATGCTATATTATGATTAGAGCACAAATGGGTCGGCTCGACAGGGAAAGACCACGCTCTCCCAGAGTACCAGCTTAAAATAGTTTATTAAATCTGATGTGTTTTGTATGGCGAGTGTAGAGATCTGGAGATCCTTTTTTACTGGAAAGGAGGCGTTCCATCCAAGTCCTCCTGGGTCAACTGTATTCATCTGGAAACATCTGGATTCTGATTCTTAATCGAGGATAAGTGTAAATGTCTATGGGCCAGAGCATCTACTCATCATCAAGTGTTAAGGATTATCAAGTGTCATCACCGATCAAGGGCGTTAGACATGAAAGTGCACAGTGCAGTTAAGAGCCACTCCAGGCGATGCTCGCATCGCTCCAGTTGCCATTAAGCAGGCAGTCTTCTGTAGACTATCTTTTAGTTGGCCTTATTACACCAGATAATGGAGCCGTAAGTGGTAATCGGCTTCACTATGCAGCTGTGATACAAACATAGGATGCATACATTTAAACATAGGATAATGTGCTTGTTTAATTAGTACGAAAATAATAATTATATAAGAAATAGAAGAATAGAATAAAAATAATTAAAAATAACGAATTATGTTAAATATGTATGTTATATTATATTTAATATGTTATTAATCATCATTCTCTAAACCATTTCCCATTATCTGGGGTCGGCGCAGTAAACCTTCTTGTTCCATTCCTCTCTATCAGCCGTCATTTCCATACTTACTCCTTTCATTCTCATATCACTCTTCACACAATCGATCCATCTTTTATTCGGCCTTCCTCTGCCCGTGTGTCCCTCCACATTCATATTCAACACTCGTATTGTGACATGACTTTCATTCCTCCGCATCACATGCCCAAACCATGCCAATCTGCTTCCTCTCACCTTTTCTACCACTGGCGCTACTTTCAGGCTTCCTCTTATATACTCATTCCTTATCTTATCCATCCTTGTCACACCACACATCCATCGTAACATTCTCATTTCATTCGCATGCAGTCTATTTTCATCCTTCTTCTTGACGGCCCAGCATTCACTTCCATACATGACGACAGGTCGGATGATCGATTTGTAAATTTTCCCCTTCAGCCTTATTGGCATTCGGGGATCGCACGTTGTGGCTGTGACCTGTCGCCATTTCATCCACCCTGCGTTAATCCTATGCTGCACAGCTCTATCTATTCCGCCGTCGCCTTGAATGAGGGAACCGAGGTACTTGAAATCTGAGCAGGTAGGCAGTATAGCGCCATCCAACGACATGGGTACAGGACTGGAAAGACCGCCGAAATCACAGCACAGATATTCGGTTTTGGATCTGCTGATCTTCAAGCCAACACTTTCCAGCCTCTGTTGCCACCCCGTCAGTCTGCTCTGTACCTCGATGCCTTCTTCCCCGACAAGCACGATGTCATCGGCAAAGAGCATGCACCAGGGTGCCTCATCCTGCAGGTCCGACGTCAAAGCGTCCATAATCAGTAGGAAGAGGTAAGGGCTCAATGCCGACCCTTGGTGCAGCCCTACCGCCACATCGATACTGCCCGTAGTTCCCGCGGCAGATCGTACACATGTACGGGATGCTCTGTACATAGCACGGACCAACCTCACATACTTCCCAGGCATACCTTTCATCTTTAACGCCCACCACAAAACCTCACGGGGAACCCGATCGTACGCCTTTTCAAGGTCGACAAAAACCATGTGCAGATTTTTATGCACGCGCTTGTACTTTTCGCACAATTGGCGTAATGCGAAAATGGCATCTGTCGTACCTCGACCGGGCATGAATCCGAACTGGTTTTGTGTTATCTCACACTCTTCTCTCATTCTTCTCTCTATTATTCTTTCCCAGACTTTCATAGTATGTGACATGAGTTTTATTCCCCGGTAACTGCTGCAGTTTTGAACGTCTCCTTTGTTTTTAATAATATAATTTAATATGTAATAGTATAATTTTAATATGTTATTAATATGTTATATTTAATAAACGACTAAGTTGGAAATATAAAAAAGTAAATGGTAAAATAAATGGTTCTTACCCCTTTTTTGGTCGCATGGAATATTGCCAGTCCATAGAGGAGCCCTTGAATTCACTAGTTAGACCAGGAATGAGCACCATCTTCGGTTCTTCTGGCCCAGCTTCCACTACCAGAACCTAAGTGATCATAAGGACGCTAGTCTTAAAGAAACATTAAACCGATAAATATGTTTCTTACATTATGTTTGCATTTTTTAATGTGATAATTAAATTGCGATTAAGCTAAATTCCAAAAACCAAATCAAAACGATTTACAGGTGGTGTATCCATGCTGCGGGTATATCCATGCTGCAGGTATATTATAGTTGTAGCGCGAATAGGTCTGCACGACAGGGGAACGATCACGCGCTTAGAAAACACCATTATAAAAGAGCAGCTTAATAATGCTGTGTTTTAGTATGTTGAGTGTAGAGAACCGGAGATCCGGAGTACGTACGTACGTACCGGAATCGTGGCATTCCATCTTGGTCCCGAGGAGTGGTTTGATTATTTATTGAGGATATATATTAATGTCTATGGACCACAGCCTCCACTTACTTTTAGGGAAAAATCGGAGCAATTTTCAGTTCATTAACGTAGTAAAGCAGTGCTGCGAACTAACTTCTGGATAATATTCTTAAGAATAAAGTGAGGTCCGTGTCCAGAGTTACGTTTTAATTGTAATGGGTATAATTTAAGATATTATTGTGGAACCACCTAGCATATCCTCTACGACCGATGAACATGGGCAAAGCCGGCCAGTTGCATTAATGGCCAATATATTATGGAAGGATTAGCTTTTATCTTTCTTTTTTTTTCTTGGTGGGCTCGGATTCAATATATTGGATAGAACACACAATCCTCCTACACCAAAATTAAAGTTAACAGCTGCATAAGCGCGTTTCTAACTGTTAACAGCTCCATAATTCTCTGTAAATAAAACGAGGTCTGTGCCTAGCAGTGAGATCTATATAAATGTGTAATAATGTAGCTTAACTGTAATAAAGTCGTACACAAATTATTTTAATAGATTAAAATGGTGATAAATGGCACGCCGTTCACCTGATGGTAAGTAAATGCCGTGACCCACAGGCACATACGTTTAAAGACCATTTTACGTTAAACTTGACATATACTATTATTTTCAGCTGAGAATCGTAATGCAGTAACCGTGCAGCACTTAAAACTGAGATGTAATGCTTTGCTACCAGTAAAAATGATCTTCGTTTCTCTACGCTCACCATACGAAACACAATAACATATAACTATTTAACACGGTTCTCTGTAAACTTGGTCCTTAGTTTAGCTGCGTACTGGTGGCCATGGTGGAATCCACTACTTCACATCATCTTGTAGTATAGTAAGAGGCAACAGACGCAAACAGAACAGTAGATTACCAGCAACATCTTTCTAATAATAATACTAAATAATAAGGAACTGCTCATAACCGATTCCCAAGCGTGATAATTGTTCCAAATATTCTCTCTCATTGAATAAAGTACGTGAGGGTAATAAGGTCATCCGGTTTATATGGTTACGTTCTTATAACTCAGAAATTACAGCCTTGTTTGCATAGAAGGCTGTATGATACGATAGCTCTTCATCAGTGAATTTAGAGTTCAAAGTTTATTAATAGTTAAAAGGACGCAGCTTTGTCGACGCCATTTTAATAGTGGATACTATAGTAAATATTTTTGTCGATTTTAGTATGGCATAATGAAGTTAGTTTTTATTAAGTTGATTTTCGAAGTATTTCTAATAATTGCCAAAGCTTGTTTGCTATTCTTTTATTAATATATTAGTTATAGTACACGACTTTGTGTTTTTGTCTTATGTTCTCCTTTTAGTTTTGGTTTTATAGGGCAAAGCTTAATGTGACCATATTACCCTCAAGTACCTTAGGCTGTAATGCAGTAGGAATGTGGTGCTATCCCGATGAAACCGACCCATTTCTGTGGCAGCCCTAGCATCGTCCAGCCTAGCTCTACTGCGTCCAAATAATTTATAACACAGTAATTAGTAAGTAAAAAGAATACTAACTCTCCATTTTCTATTTTCGGACAACCTGCTCGCCACCACACATCCAGCTGTGCCACCTCCAACAATAACAAAATCATACTCAAGTTCCTTGTCGTGGGAAAACACTTGATCGTCGCTTCCCTTCTGCGATCCAACTGGCAGTTTGTATTTAACAAAGGGTCTGTAATTATTATCAGCGGTTTCACTTTTCTCCGATTTCTTATTCACGCCCATCAACTGAGCTTTGTTCTTTCCAAAGTAATCCGGTTCCGGTCCAATATGGCCGTACAGTGTGTGGACTAGAGAAATGAGGAGGATAGCAGTTGGTGCACATTCGATCCTACCATCACATATCTTGCAGAGGTCTTCGGTTATATTTGCTGCTGAGCTCATGGCATTTTTTAATATCTTCAACGATCTTGCGATACTAAGACCTCTCATAAAATTATTATATATCAAAATTTTTCTTCTAAATATTTAGTAACTTATTAACATCGTTAGCCTTTAACCGACTTTTCACATTTTGTTAAATTAAACATTCTGTTATTTAATTTACCTATACAAGATCGTATTTTGTTTTAATCACCTTGACTTGTAGATTAAACTTGCCAATTTTTTTTAACTTCCTGTTGCTTTAACCTGCTACAAAAATTTAACTGTACAAGATTGTATTTTGGTTTGATCACCTTGAGGTTACGGATCATATAAACAACGATGAACCGGATATGTGAGCGTCTAGATCACTACTGGTGCTCTGCAGCCCGCGGGCGGGTCTCATGTTATCGTATACGCAACATGAGATCCAAGAAAACGATGTTTACACGCCTGTTGTTATTGTTTAATTGTTCATTGTCTGGAATACCAGACGTTACGCGTCATTTCGTTTCCAATAGAAACTCTTCGCCTTAACAACATATTCTTTGTACTTACTATTTTATCATTATTGCATTTATTGTTTGTAAACATAACTATTTTTAATATAATAATTGAAGGCAAACAGTTTAAGAAATACAACAATAGATTTATAGAGCATTTAATTTCTACTTATTACACCTATATTTTCATACTCGTAAGTAAAATTAAAGTGTGTCTGTAAAATCTCAGAGAGTTATTTGTTTGCTATTAAGACATCAATGATAAGTTTTTAATATTTATTTTCTGTCTGTATGTTCTGCTTAATCTTCGTTGCTGAACCGATAGTAATGAAATTTCACAAACAGATAGAAACGCTAGGAGCGATATAGGCAGTATTTTGTCCAAAAAAACTTAAAGATTTTTTTATGAAACGGAAAATTAATAAAATAATCTTTAATTATCTTAAATCTAAGTATCGCCACTATCCAGGTAAAATCGGGGAGAGTTGCTAGCTCATATATGAAATTGAATTGTATGTCTATAATATCAAAATAACTGCCTTATAGTTGAGGAGGTTATTTACATGAGACTAATATATGGAACGGCTGAACCGAATGTGATGAAAATTTTCTAACAGACAGACAGCAATGCCAGGAGTAATCTAGGCGATATTTTATCCGAAGGGCCTGGACTTTTTATTTTGAAAAAAGAAACGAAACATTATCAATAATGCAAATGGTCTTTGATTGACTTGAATCCAAATAACGCAACGTTAATCCTCGTAGATCCTACGCGGGCGATACCGGGGCGGGTCTCTAGTAAGTAACAGCTATTAGCACATCGTGTAAAGTAGGGTCCATACTAATAGATTATACGTTTAGTAATTTAGCAATTCATTTTAAATTGTTTGAAGAATACATTATTCATTCATTCATAGCATTTTAACAAAAGTTTACCGTTTAACATAAACACTATTGGTTGCCTAATATGCCATAGCTGCCACGCTTGGTGGCAAGGAAGCTAGAGTTTTTATGCGTTGCATTACATTGCTATATTAATCGTTGTAACACAAATAGGTCGGCTGGACTGGGGAAAGACCACGTTATCACAGAATACCAGCGTGAGAGCCTCTGGCTTCGTATGTTGAGTGTAGAGATCCGGAGACCTTTTTTTTACTAGAAACGAGGCATTCTCTCTTTTATTATTTTCTTATATACCTATTAGCCCTCAGGGGTGACAACTCGTCTGCATTTGGATTCTTATCCAAGGATGTATGTATGTACCACATGCATCCACTTACCATCTAGATGTCTGGGTGCTTATTTGTTAACGTATTCTATTTTAAAAACGGTAACATTATATCTTTTATAACATGAATGGTTACACACTATTTACACAATTTATTTTAGGGACATTTTGGAAGCGACCGTATATATATATATATATATATATATATATATATATATATATATATATATATATATTGATCTTTATTATAATAAACATTTTTACAGTTTTTGTTTACCTAAATATTTAAAACTTTGTAATAGAGAGATCTTGTATTTTCTGGGACTTTGTTGTAATAGCGTATACATTGCCTAAGAACGAATTACTGAATAAATAAAAAAGTCGAGAAAGTGATATCTAGTGATCCCTGTGTCTGTTCTTGTTCCTAGTGTTTACAGAGTGTATATCTCTTTTTTTTTTACTAAAATTACCTTTGTTTTTTGAACATACATTAAATTTTCGTAAATTTATTGAGAGGCCAATGTTAATATATACATTGATTTATTTTTTCTAAAAGGCTCTCAGTTTTAGGTTGCAAACAAATCTCATGGCCCTCTTCTGCAAAACAAAAATATTTTTAATCAGCCACATTTCCCCATAGCGAACTCCTATAAGACATTATGCTCTGGAAATAAATTAATCAAGTTGTCTCGACACTAGTGAGACCTCAAACCTTTTTTACAAGTTTGTGTATATGGGGGTCCCACTGAAGCTTTGCGTCGAGAGTAAAGCCAAAAAAATAGAGGTTTCAACAGAGCTCAGCTCTTCCCATTTAAAAATACATTGCTATTCAGATTTTTAACATTCGTTGTTGTAAATTTAATATATTTAGTGTTATTGCCATGAAAGTGTAGATCATTGACGTTAAACCAATGCATTAATTTTAATATAGCAGTTTGAGTTTCAAAATCAAGGTAGTCTCATCATCAAAAAATATTATATCCATGATTATGCCTACAATGGAAAGTAAGTCATTAAATATACCTAAAAATAAGAATGGGCCATTTATTGAGCTCTAAGGGACACCCATTAGCACAGGTGACCCGGAAGAACTTTTACTGTTGATAATAACTTTCTGCGTTCTATTACTTAAATATGAAAAAATAAGTTTAAGCGCTGTGTTCCTGACACCATAGTACTATAAATTTCTGATTAATGTTTCATGATGAACACAGTCAAAGGCCTTCGAAAGGTTACAAAATATACCCAAAGCATCCCCTGAATTCTCCCACGCACAAAAAATATGTTTTATAAGTTCAACTCCGTCATTCTTTGTCAAGCGACACCTTGTGACACCAAAATTTTGAACACCAAATTGAGAAGCAATTTATTTATATTAAAAAAATTTACATCTGATCTAAAATAATCAAATATTGGTGCTACAAAACTTGTTCTAAAATTAGCGGGGCCTAATGTACCACAAGATTTACATAGACGTATGACTTGACTATGTTTCATTAAATCAGGAAACACAACAGATTCGACGCATGTATTTAAAATAGTATAAGATTTTTTTCTTAAATAGTATAGGTCTATTGTATCTGTTGTAGATGCAATAACTCTAACGGAAATCCCCCATAGGTCTGCTGTTTTCTTAACATCAATAGTTTTAAAATATTTAACGATGTCTTTTGGCAATACTCTATGGAATTTACAAGTATTTGAACAAGTCTTTACATTTTCTTTAAGCAATGATTCGGTGACAGAAGGAAAAGAATTTAATGATTTTTTTGTCAAAAAGTAACATCAGTAAAAAGTTTCTCAAAAGCCTTTCAAAGCTTTTCAAAAAAGCGAGGTACCTACTGAGACGGACTTCTTCGCAAAAAAGAAGTAATACTATCTAGTAAGTAGTGTCTGTCTCAAAGTAAAGAGTAATACTTAATACACAGTTCTCTGCGTTTTAACTCCTTAATCTCATAAACCATAAGAGTATCTTCTAGCCACAGCATTTACTTTCCATCTGGTAGGCTTTATGCTCGTGTAACAATGTTATTAAAAAAAATTTAATTACATTGTTACACGTTATTGTTAAATTTTTTTTCTTTTTAAAAAAACGTTACCCCTACACTAGGATTTTCTCCTGTATCGCGGGGGCAGTTTACAAACATAAATTGCACAAGGACAAACATCCAGACCCGGAACAATTATTTGTAGGCTATACAAATACTTGTCTCGTGCGGTATTCGAACCCGCAACTCCCAGCGCAGCTGCTCATTGCTAAGCCACTACGCCACGGAGTCATCAAATTTTTTTTATTTTAAAAAATAATAAACTACCACACAGGTGAATTTCAAAAGAAAATTTTAAAATTGAATCTAAAACACAAAGGTCATTATTTTTTGTTTGTCATTACAGCTGTTTATTACCGTTGCCTTCGTAATAACAGGAAGGGTAAAGTTATAATACGATACTACCACAAAGCAATCACAAAACTAATTCGTTCCTAAATCGTTACTAAATTGCTGGTTTCTGAGAAAGGTGTCTGAAACAGAGACAGTACTTAGACGCGGTATTAAATAATTATTTTACGTCGCGTGGTGGTCAAACTCGTCATCCTATTTCGTCCCGTGAGTGTTGTAAGAGGTGACTATGGGAAAAGCCAGAAATGCTTTATGGCTTCATGGCAACAATTACAACAATTTATATAGATATATTTTTGTGACCCTAGCTCCTGTATTGGGATCACCTTTTTTATAGGATAGGGTGACAAACGAGCATACAGTCCATCTACATAGTAACATCTACCCCCGATTACGAATTAAAGTGCTGTCACCCGTGAGGACTAAGATGGAATGCTTCGGTTCCATTAAAAAGGGTCTCCAGTATTGACAGAGTAATAAGAGCAATATGAGTATGTTAGGGGTGAGCAGTGACTGAATGATGGTGGGAAATTACGTCATGAGAGGAAAGTGTTGTTTACAGGATGTTGTTACCAGGAAGAAGAAAGGAATGCTTTGGTGTTTTGGACACGTTTAAAGAATGAATGAAAAAAGTGTCAAAGCAAAGGAGGATGGCCAAAATGCTGGAAGGCGTGAGTGGCAGAGTGGGAAAGAGACACCTTAGGCGGAAATTCATCGGAATTAAATAACGTCATAGGTGAAAATGTGTTACTTCTTTTCTGCCCAGAATTCCGTTTTGGGCAGGCACCACCCTCTAACTTATTTCTTTTGCTCAATAGCAGTGCTTGCACTGCTGCGGTCCGCTCTGAACTGTAAAGTGGCATTCCACCTGAGTGCTCGGAGGTGACAACTCATCTGTAGCCCTCTTTATTTAAAGTTACAGCAGAACTGCAGAGGCCATTTACCAACTGTAAGTAGGTTTGTCACTACACTTTAAAAAAAAGGATCAAACTAAATCACTGAAATGGAGATGAAGTTTTATCAATTGGCAAAAATCGCAATTGTATTAATAATTGATGCTGCATGTCCTAGGATTTGATTCCCGCATAGAAAATGTGAACATGTGGCTTACAAATAACTGTACCGATTCTGGATACATGACAATTAAAGTATGTAAACCGCCTCCACGATTTACGAGGAAATCTTACTTATGGAGGTTTTTTTTTAATAATTCCATTCTAATTTGAAATAATACATATCTCATATACATACTGTATATTAAAAATAATATTATCTTTTGGATATCTCTACAGGTTTTTTTAACAAAACTACTTTCATGCCATTCGCCGCTTTACATAATTTTCGAAATTTACATTCGTAAGCTTTTAATAACGCAATTTTGAATGTCCGCTCCGGTGCTTGAATAATAATAAAACAATTGTAGATAATGGCCCAATTATTTTAATGGAGAATTAGCCGCAGGCTACAGTTTCACCGTACGCAGTACCTTTATATCGCATGCCAACTCTAAACATTAAATGAACAATACTCTTTAACAGCAGTTAATTATTATTACACACCTATTTGAGACAATGAGAATGAACAAAACTGAATAACCGAATACCCCGAGGGTGGATAAAGGGGATTATTCATGAAAATATGGAAAATGGTATCATAACATTTTATTTCAATGCAGACTGTTATTTATAATAGCGTCATCTGTGATCAGGAAGTTGAACTTTATCCACAGTAGTTTTGCTATCGGTCGCAGCGGTAGCGTTGCATCGTAAAAAGTTATGATTCGGGTTTATGTAAATGAGAGTTGTAGTGATATTGATTTTAAATTAAACAAGTTTGTAGCCTCCATGCCAATTTCATGTATACACTAATATTTGCAACAAATTTCAAAAGCTTAGCTTTGAATTAATAATGGAATAATCGTACATTCAAATTTTGCCTTATTTTTATTCTATTTCTATCTTATGCCCGTAAAAAAGGATAGGTATGGATTTTGCGTAATTACTGCCATATTTATTTGACGCTGTTTTTCGTCTCTAGTCTCGGTAATTCATGAGTGGACATTACCGCCATCTACCGGAAACAATAAGATCTTCTTCTTTTTTCTTCGTATAATTATTATACAGCCTTCAAATAATGCCACAAAGCACGGTCCTGAGCCACCAGCATCAATCGACTTCCTGCATATCTCACCAGATCATTACTCGGTCTAGAGGGTGGTTGCTTACCGGTGCGAGGCTTCCATAAAACTTTTTTTTTTTACCCCCGACGAATACAGTTAGTTATAAGTTTGTAGTGAGCATCTGTGTGTCTGGCTGCGGCATCATAGCTCCTGAACGTATTTTCGTTTGAAAGGTGTCTTAATCGAGATCGAGTGTGTTCTTATCCATGTTTCAAAAAAATCTGTTCAACCGTTTGAAGACCATCATCTATTTTTTTTTTTCAATTTTAATTTAAGTTATTAAATACTAGCAATGGTATTAACATAACTTATATTCCCTTTAGCCATTCCTAGAAAGCTTTAAAATGTTTGTGTTAGGAGTGGTTTACGACAAGAGTGGAATGGCGGATTTGAACACGCCACCTTTTGAATTCGCGCTACGCACCCTACCATAGGCTATTGTCGTTTTTTATTATTTTTTATTCTCTACCCTACACTTCGATTTCTGGTACGAGGCAGCCGTAAAACTTGATTATTCACATACAAATATTATACTGACTGTAACAGTGTTTACCAAGAAACATCAATAATCTTCCGCTCACCAGATGTCGCTATTTAACACTGAGAAGTGGTTTTGTTACAAAATGTCATTTGAATAAAAAGTTTTAAATAAAAGTTTATCAGTTTCTAGTGTTCTATATTAATACACAAAACTATGTCTCAGTGGTTTTCCTTTTAATTTTTTATTATTTTTTATTTCTCTACTTTTTTGGGTATTGTACGTGGTAGAGCCATGCTGCAGTTATATTAGTAGTTTATTTGTAGCACGAATGGGTCGGCTCGACCGGGGAAGGACCACGCTCTCACAGAATACCAGCGTGAAATAGTAGCTTAATGCTGCTGTATTTCGTATGGTGAGTGTAGAGAACCGGAGACCCTTTTTTTTTTACTGGAAACGAGGCATTCCATCTTAGTCCTCACGGGTGACAACGCATCTGCATTTTGATTTGTAATCGAGGATAGATGTAGATGTCTATGGGCCGCAGCAACCACTTACCATCAGGTGGACTGTGTGCTCGTTTGTCACCCGATCCTATAAAAAAAAAAATCTGTTGTTTGGGTTATTTATTTTTAATTTAATTAAAATAAAATATAACTTACAGAAATAAACACTAACCTTTACATTCTTCGAACAAATTAACTTCATCGCTGTGAAATCTGTCAAATATCACGCCTAATTTTTAAGTAATAATAATAATGTCACGCGCTCAAAATGGATGTCGGGCCGGTGGTCGTGGAACCAAGGAATCACTCCTCATTAACGCGGTCATTAGCGAAGTGATGAAACGCAACCGTCGGAACTTCTCCGCCGCCTGGATAGACTACAGAAAGGCATTCGACTCAGTGCCCCATACATTGCTAAAGGGGGTCCTCGAGCTGTACAAGATTGACTGTACAGTTCGAGACTTCCTCGAGCAGTGTATGGGGCAGTGGAGTACGATCCTCTGTTATCTGGGCGAGCGGATGATGGCTGCGGAGAACCACATAAGGATAAGAAGGGGTATCTTCCAGGGCGATTGTCTGAGTCCAATCTGGTCCTGCCTCTCTCTGAACCCTCTCAGTACCTTACTGGAGGGCTCCGGGAGAGGATTTCAGCTACGGAAGAGAGAAACAAAAGTGACCCACCTTTTCTATATGGATGACCTCAAGTTATTCGCCTCCAGTCGCTCCCATCTTATGGAATTGCTAAACATCACTTGTGAATTTAGCAATTCTATTGGAAATATATGCGGTCCTTCATGTTGAAAGGGGAAGGGTTGCTAACTCTGAGGGCATAGATTTATCTATGCCTGTCAACTTAAGGACCCTTTCCGAGGCTGAAACATACCGATACCTGGGCATGTCACAGAACAACGGTATCGATGAGGCTGGTATGAAACAGTCAGTTTGCGACGTGTTTTGTGCACGCTTGACCAAAGTGCTTAACAGCCTTTTGTCCGGTGTGAATAAGACACACGCATATAACCGTTGGGTCATGCCTGTCCTCATATATACTTTTGGCATACTCAGGTGGACTCAGATCAAACTAAACGCCCTGGATAGAAAAGTCCGCACTACCATGACGTCCCATAGGACGTATCATCCGAGATCGTCAGTAATGAGGCTGTACTTGCCGCGAAAGCACGGTGGGCGTGGTTTTCTGAGCGCGCTCACCATGCATAACACCATGCATAAGTGTCCTCCGTCATTACTTTCTGAAGAGTTCGGATGATCCATTCTATAATGACGTCATTTTTAGTGATAAAGGGCTTACCCCTCTATGCATATGCCAATGAGCAATGGCAGGACCCAGCAGTGCTTAGCATTTCCGACCGGGAGACCGTATGGAAGGAGAAGGAGCTCCACGGGAGGTACTACCGGGCTCTTCATGAGCCCTTTGTAGATACAGTCGCCTCCCTCAACTGGCTACGTTTCGGTGACATCTTCGGGGAAACCGAGGGTTTTGTCTGTGCAATACAGGATCAGGTTATTAAGACCAACAACTATCGGAGATACATCCTAAAGAATGCCACCGTCGACGTCTGTCGAGCTTGTCGCCACCCCAGGGAGTCACTTAGGCATGTCATCTCCGGTTGTTCGGCGCTTCCTAACTATGAGTACTTGCACAGGCACAACCTAGTAGCCAGAATTCTACACCAAGAGCTTACTCTGAAATACGGTCTCGTGGACCGGAAATTGCCGTATTACAAGTACTTGCCGGAAGCCGTGCTCGAAAATGACCGCGCCAGGTTCTCCTGGGACCGGGCCATCATCACAGACAGGACTATTCTTGCGAATAAGCCTGATATTGTGCTGATGGACCGGGCACAGTCAAGGATATTTTTGGTCGACATTACCATTCCGTATGATGAGAATCTCGTGAAAGCCGAAACAGATAAGCGAACAAAATATCTGGACCTGGCTTACGAGGTGAACGTCATGTGGGGTGGTCTGCCGACCGAAATTATTCCTGTAGTCGTCTCTGCGAATAGGCTAATCCCAGTTAGCCTCTCTGGTCATCTGAGGCAACTGGGACTCCGTGACGGACCGCTCCGGGCTCAAATGCAGAAGGCGGTGCTCCTCGATACTGCCCGCATCGTCCGCCGGTTTCTTTCTCTTTCCCCCTAACCCTCGGCCGTTTGGTCTCCCCTGCCGAGGGCTTCCATCTGGTTGGGCTTTTATTTATTTATGTATTTTTGTATTTATTTTATTTTATTGATATTTATGAATATTTATCTTTTCATTTTCATTTATAATTATATATTTATAGAACCCAACCAGATGAGAAAACTATATAGATACCCCTCAACAATAATAATAATGACCGATATGTGTCTGCCGACCGAAATTACTCCTGTAGTCGTTTCTGCGAACGGAGTAATCCCAGTCAGCCTCTCGTGTCATCTGAGGTGGCTGGGACTCCGTGACGGACCGCTCCAGGCTCAAATGCAGAAGGCTGTGCTCCTCGATGCCACCCGCATCGTCCGCCGGTTTCTTTCCCTTTCCCCCTAACCCTCGGCCGTTTGGTCTGCCCTGCCGAGGGTCTCCATATTTGTACATTATCACCTCCATATATGTGGATATTGTGAGCTATTGACGTACGCAATACGCATATCTGTCGCGACTCGGATTTGGGTCGCGAACCGACTTTGAGAGCAGCTAAGTTGTATTTATTATAATTTTTAAGACTTAATGATTTCTTATATTTACTCGAACACTACACATTGAAATAATACTGGTTTTTACGGAATTTATCGCGTATATTTTACTTTTTAAATACCCGACGTTTCGAACGCTTTACAGCACTCATAGTCACGGGCGGGACTGACTGAGTCCCTAAAATATACGCGATAAATTCCGTAAAAACTAGTATTATTTCAATTTTAAGACTTCAAAACATATTCTCATTTCAAGTCAATAATGTCTAATTTAGGTGTGATTATGCGGTACCTAATCAGTAACGAGCAAGTTAGGTAAGACCTAGACTAGACCAATAGCGTAAATATGACATAGCTCGGATCTACTTTCTAGCCCAGATTCCTGCGTAATATACAGCTACTGTGACTATGCAGTAATTCTGTAATATTTTTTATTTATAAAATATAAGTGGCAATCGAACATTTATTTATTTTTTTATTTATTTATTACAAAAACAGTAACAACATCATAACAGTACAAAACCAAGACGATGCTGTACAAAAACCAAACAATAACTGATAAATATAACTACTGACATAAAATATATACTTATACAATTATAACTAAGAAACAAAAAATTATAATAAAATCTCATAGACCCTGTGCGCCGCTTCTGTGAACTTTGCCAGGCTGCAGTGGTAAATGTCCGTTTCTTCGGAAATAATATTCAATAACTTTAAAGCCCGCGACATAGGTGCAAACCTGAGCAGAATTGTCCTCGCGTGCGGCACCTTAAAGGTGGGATGTGGGCGACGCCTAGCCACTGCCTTATCAGGCACACACAGCTGCAACACCTCCAGTACCTCAGGATGGTGTAGCTGGCCACGAAAGACTCGCCACACGTACTTGCAGAGTGCGACGTCCCGCCTCACACCTAGCTGGCTGTACCCGACCATGCCGATCACGAACATGCTCGGGTACATCAGCGGGTAGAAAGGATAAACGCCGTACTCCTTTTAAATAAAGGAACCGCGTGAATTTATTTTGAATTTTTTCCACCATGTTGATATATTTATCTTCATGGGGATTCCAAATAATTGCACTCGTTTCCAGCCGGCTGCGAACAAGTGCATTGTATAAAACTTTAATAATCGCCGTACTAAGAAAATCCCTGCAATTCCTTATGATAAAACCTAAGTTTCGGAATGCCTTACCACAGATATCTTCAATGTGATTACGAAACGTTAACTCCGCCACCATCTGCACACCTAAGTCAAGTACGAAAGTAACGCGCGGCATTACCGTTCCGTCAACCTCGTACCGATATTGCAGCGGCGCCTGTCTGCGCCCGTAACTTATCACCTCACACTTCGTTGTGTTAAAATATAACTTATTAATAGCACTCCACTGCACGACCCTATCTATATCTCGCTGAAGCTGCTCACAATCCGAAACGTCTGCTACCGACAAAAACAGTTTTAAGTCGTCTGCAAATAGGAGACATTTCGAGACCTTAATGACCTCTGGGAGATCATTTATCAATAATATGAACTCCAAGGGGCCCAAATTACTCCCCTGGCTCACACCCGAAAACGTGAAGTAAGGTTCGGATTCATACCCCGCGAACTCGACGTACTGCCGGCGTTCACCAAGGTAACTCGCGAAAAATTTTAAAAGATGCGGTGTGAAACCCACCGCCGCAAATTTTTCTAAAAGGATATCGTTATCAACGGTATCAAAAGCTTTCCGAAAGTCGAAGTAAGCGGCATCCACCTGCCCCCCAGCGTCGATAGCTGGCGTCAGGTATGTCATAAATGACAGCAAGTTACTCGCTGTACTTCGGCCCGGCCGAAACCCATGCTGAACATCAGTCAGCTGCGAACTGACCTGCGTATAAATACATTTTTGTAATGCGGATGCAAATACCTTGGCGAACGCAGACAGCACCGCCACAGGTCGGTATCCGCTTACATCTGAAGTCGACCCTCCTTTAGACACCGGTATTACTCTTGTCAATTTCCATTCTTCGGGATAGTAGCCTTCTCGGAGACACAGGTTAAAAATGTGAAGCAGAGGCTTTTCAAAAACAGAGCGACAGTCTTTGACTATGTAAGGTGGTATACCGTCAGGGCCTACAGAGCGCTTAGGCTTGAGGTGTGCGAGAGCGGTGCGGATGTCGCGCACGCTCAGCTGGCCGACGTGCACACGAGCTGCGCCAGCACGCACGCTCGCCGCACGCTCCGCCGCTTTCGGATCCAGCGCCGGCCGCGTCTCGCTATATACAGTTTGAAAATAAGACGCGAAACATTGCGCACTCGACTGATCACTTAACTCTAGACCATTTTTTGTTACTCGAGTTTTGTTACGTCTAGACTACTTACATCTTACGTAATTCCAAAAAGATTTCGGATCGTCCTTAAAATTCAGCTGTAATTTCTCCTGGTAGGCTTCATAATTGACTTTTAACTTATATTTTATCTGAGATCGATACCGAGCAAACGCTTCGTAATCACATTGCGCACTCGTCATTTTATACAGTTTATGATACCTCCACTTTCGCTTTATATCGCGTATTAAATCGGATGAGTACCATTCCGGGTAAACATACCTGGCATGATTCCTATTAAGTTTGGCCCTACGGGCTCTAGGAATACAACGGTCTACTACCTCATTTACAACCGTATATAGGTACGATATGGCTACCTCCGGGGTGTCAATTTGATACAAATTACCCCAATCAATTTGTTGAAAGCTATCGTACAATATATGACATTAACAGTGGTAGAGCCACGCGGCAGCTTTGCTGTTGCACGTATGGGCCGGCTCAAACCGGGGTGGTACCACGACCTCACAGAATACCGGCGTGAAGTGGAAGCTCTGCTTCCTCGTTTCGTCTGGTGAGTGCAGGTGGCCGGAGGCCCAAATCCCCCCCCCCCCCATCAACATGGTAGCGGAATTCAATGATAGACTACCCCAGGAGGGTACCAGCACCCCTGGAGAATCCCTCGCTGAGCATCCACGACCATGTTTCTCCACTTCTGAGCGTGGGTGCTCAGGCTGCCCCGCGTATTCTGGGGGGGGCAAAATTCCGCTCAAGACTAAAACTGCTCGGGGCAAACGGAGCAACACGACCAAGGCGACCTCTGCCACGCTGTCCGTGAATTTCTGCAATATCAGGGGACTTCACTCTAACCTAAACGCCGTCCACTACCATCTCGAGACGGCGAAGCCGGCTCTGCTCTTTCTGACCGAGACGCAGGTGTCCTCTCCGGCTGATGTCTCGTATCTCTCCTACCCGGGGTACAAACTGGAGCACTCCTTTGTGCCTCGGGCTGGAGTTTGCGTTTACGTCAGAGAGGACATCTGTTCTCGACGCCTCGGCAGACTTGAAGGTTCGGACCTGTCCATCCTTTGGCTACGCGTAGACAGCGACGACCATCCGCGCGTCTACGGGTGCCTCTATAGGTCCCATAGCGGTAATGCCGAAACAGACCAACTCTTCGACTACGTCCAAATGGCTGCAGATTCGTTGCTACAGCAGATCCCCTCCGCAGAGATCGTGATCCTCGGCGACTTTAACGCCCATCACGCCGAATGGCTCGGTTCACGTTTAACCGATCATGCGGGGAGATCTGTTCATGATTTTGCCTTGGCATATGGTCTGACACAACTGGTTACTTCGCCTACGCGGATTCCAGATGTGGAGGATCATGCACCTTCCCTGTTGGACCTTCTGCTGACCTCTCACCCGGACGGATATCAGATTTCCGTCGACGCCCCTTTAGGCTCCTCGGACCATTGTCTTGTCCGGAGTGTGGTGCCACTCACGCTGAAATCGCGGTTGCATTCTGCAGGCTGCCGCCGTGTTTGGCACTATAGGTCAGCAGATTGGGATGGGATGCGGTCTTTCTTTGCATCCTACCCTTGGGGGCGGGTTTGCTTCTCGCCGGACGATCCCAACGTTGTTGTGGATTCTGTCGCTGATGTGGTACTTCAGGGTATGGAACTTTTTATTCCTTCCTCTGTGGTGCCCATTGGAGGCAAATCTCAGCCATGGTTTGGTCGCTCCTGTAAAATAGCATCATGCTATAAGCAGGAGTGCTACCAAGCCTGGGCTGACGCATCAGCGTCCAGGGATGTAAACACCAGCGCTCTAAAAAAGAAGTATAATTCCGCCTCTAGGTCCTTCAAAAGAGTCATTGCCAAGGCAAAGTCAGAGCACATAGGCAGAATTGGCGAGAAACTAGTTCGTCTTCCTTCTGGAACCCGTGCATTCTGGTCTCTCGCCAAAGCTGTCCAGGGGAACTTCTGTCAGCCATCTCTTCCATCTCTGCACAGGGAGGACGACTCACTGGCCCACACCGCAAAGGAGAAAGCCGATCTTCTAGGCTCTTTCTTTGCGTCTAACTCGACTCTCGATGACGGGGGGAGTACGCCGCCGACCATCCCGCGGTGTGAGTGCGACATGCCGGAAGTGCAGTTCACTCAGCGCTCGGTTCGCAAAGCACTCCTCTCCCTGGACATCCACAAGTCGAGTGGGCCTGACGGAATCCCCCCAATTGTGCTGAGGACGTGTGCTCCAGAGTTGGCACCGGTTTTAACGCGTCTTTTCCGGTACTCCTACTCCCTAGGCGTAGTCCCAAAATCATGGAAGACGGCTTTCGTCCACCCGATCCCTAAAAAAGGCGACCGCTCAGACCCGTCCAACTACCGGCCTATCGCCATCACCTCCTTGTTCTCCAAAACAATGGAGTCCATTGTAAACTGCCAGCTCATGAGGTACCTTGAAGATCACCAGCTGATTAGTGACCGCCAATACGGTTTTCGCCGTGGTCGGTCAGCTGGTGATCTTCTGGTCTACCTCACTCACAGATGGGCGGAGGCAGTAGAGTCCAAGGGGGAGGCATTGGCCGTTAGTTTGGACATTGCGAAGGCCTTCGATCGGGTTTGGCACAAAGCGCTTCTTTCGAAGCTCCCTTCCTATGGGCTTCCCGAGAAACTGTGCGATTGGATCACCAGTTTTCTTGCAGATCGGAGCATCAAGGTCGTTGTAGACGGTGCAAGCTCCGATTGCAAGCCTATTAATGCTGGTGTTCCACAGGGCTGCGTGCTATCGCCAACGCTGTTTCTTCTGCATATCAATGATATGTTGCAGACCCGTAACATTCATTGCTATGCAGATGACAGCACTGGTGATGCTATTTACACCGGCCGAGCCAATATTTCTCGGGAAAACGTCTCTGAGTGCCGGGACAAACTTGTGTCTGAAGTCGAGTCTCTGCTGGACAGAGTCTCGGATTGGGGGCGACTAAATCTAGTCCAGTTTAACCCCCAGAAGACACAAGTTTGCGCGTTAACCGCTAAAAAGAACCCCTTTGTCGTATCCCCTCAGTTTCAAGGCACTCCCCTTGTTGCCTCAGCCAGTATCGGAATCTTCGGCGTCGACATATCGAGTGACGTGCAGTTTCGTGGTCACTTGGAAGGGAAGGCCAAATTGGCCTCTAAAAAGCTTGGCGTGCTCAGCAGAGCGGGACAGTATTTCATGCCAGCACACCGTCTGCAACTTTACAAGGCGCAGGTTCGGCCGCACATGGAATACTGTTCCCATCTCTGGGCTGGGGCTCCCCAGTACCAGCTCCTTCCACTTGACCGCATCCAGCACAGAGCGGCTCGAATCGTCGACGACCGAGTGCTTTCCGATCGGCTCGATTCACTGGCACTGCGAAGAGATGTTGCATCCCTTTGTATTTTCTTTCGCATATACCATGGAGAGTGCTCTGAGGAATTGTTCGGATTAATCCCAGCCGCCAAATTTCGTGAACGCACTACGCGGCAAACGTCCCGATACCATCCACACCATCTGGATGCTTGGCGGTCCACCACTGTACGTTTCAAAAGGAGTTTTCTTCCGCGTACCACCGGCGATTTTTCCGGACCGATACGACCTGGGGACCTTCAAGAAAAGAGCTTACTCCTTTCTAAAGGGCCGGCAACGCATCTGCAATTCCCCTGGTGTTGCAGTTGATCATGGGCGGCGGTAGTCACTTAACATCAGGTGAGCCACATGCTCGTTTGCCCCCACTTCTATAAAAAAAAAAAAAAAAATGAAACATAGATGCTAAGTGGTAAGTAGTAGCCCACGTTGCCAGCCAGCGTTGTCGTCTCTGACTGAGGACTTAGATTGTATAGCCTGGAGCCTGTATTAAAGTTTCATGTACCGTTTCCGTCGTGCCTCCTTACTTTTTCAAGTTTGATCTGTTCGTAATCACACTAAACAAATTGAGCTAATAAATGGAGTCGTTTTAAAAACGAAACAACAACAACAGTTCTTCGTTGCTATGAAAAGCATGCCATACCTTAAATATTTCAAAATGAAGTAATTAAGGTAAAGCTTTGCTATTGGCAGATTAGGTTGCTAAGCATATTTATTTTAACAGACACATTAGTGGGCTTTATAACCAATATCTCTTTTTACAAGAAATTTTGATCATACATAGTGTGGTGGCAGAGCTATGTTGCTATAATGTAGTTGTAGCAGGATTGGTTAAGAGGATACCTTGAAAATAAATCGAAGTTTTGGGGGCGTGGCTTATTCCTTTGTCGGTGAAGCTAACGGACGACTGCGGAAGTGTCAAAATGAAAGTGATGCAATGACTTCATAGTACGCAAATTATGAGATAGCCATACCGAGCAAGCGCTCGGAGAAAAACTAAGTAAGCGCCAAACAACATTTTTATTTATTTTAACAAAATTTCGTTATGGATTAAAAACTGGTTTATGATAACTTAGATATGATTATTTACCATGCCATAAAAGTAAGTCCATAAAATTATTCGTAAGAATATTGTGGTGTCATCGAAAAATGTAAATAATTGGAGCCTATTTTGCAATTTTCTTCTATCGAGAAAATTACATGATATCGTGTTTTCTTTTTATGCAATTCAAGGTCATATAGTCAAAAATCATATATCAAAATGTTTTGTAATCTATAAAACTTAAAAAAATATGTTAAATAGAAAAACCACCAAATTTTCGAAGTATCACCTTAAGCTTTACCGGGGAAGGACCACATCTCACAGAATGTTGCTGTGTTTCCTCTGATGAGTGTAGGGAACCGGAGACCCATTTACTTGAGACTTAGTCAAGTGAAAAAGGATCTGCATTTTTATTCTCATTGGAGGATAGATGTAGACGTCTATAGGCCACAGTATCCACTTACCATCAGGTGAACTGTGTGACGTTTACCACCCTTGTTCTACAAAAAAACTCTCTTCAAAATGCTTAGTGTATCTTAATGAAAGTTAAAAGTATTTTCTTTAATATGATAGTGACTCGAATTTGGTCTGAATTCAATATACTTCGCGGTTTTTATTACTATCATCCCGCAAATATCAGTTACGCCTCGCATTCCAAACACGATTAGGTAGTTAGGAACCATCGTGAACAAACTTTTAGATATTCTACTTATTTATTTAGGACAACGTAATATGTGTTCTTTGTAACCGCCTCCGTAGCTATATCACTGCCCTTAAGTTGACTGGCAGAGAATGCTTTTAACATTAAGCCCGCCTTTTATCCTGTACTGATGTGAGGTTCAATAAAGTTTAAATAAAAAAATATACGTGGGTCTTTTTATGTAGTAGAGAATGGGTTGGTTTTGGAACACCAGCATGAAAAGAACATAATATGTCAAATGAGAAGAGTACGAAAATGGTAAAGTAATTTATTTAATAGCGTTCTAAGTGTAACTACACTAACCTACCTATGTAACTAGTACACTTAGTATAGTACCTATATAACTGAATTGTAGTCAGTGACGATCGGGCCGGCACTGTTGTTACACGCGAATAAAATGTAATTAAACGCTATCTCTTACAAGGACTTATTTCATTTCTCGACACACTACACAGACATTAGTTAAAGTGGTGACCCCGACGTGATTCAGTGCTGTGCTCTCCTATGCCTGTGTAGTTATAACGTCAAAAATGACGTCCAGGGAAGAGAAACCGGAAGCGGAGATATCTCAAATAACGGTTTCGTCGAGAATCCCGGAATTTTGGGAAGATCAGCCGCGCACGTGGTTCATACAGGCCGAATCCGTACTATACAACCAGAAGCTCTCGGATGCTGCTAAATACCATCTGGTTATTGCAAAGCTGGGGAAGAATGTCGTACAGCAAGTCACGGATATCCTAGTGAATCCTCCAGCTGAGGGAAAGTACGACCTGCTGAAGTCAACGTTGCTCACTATCTTCGAGGAGTCCGAAACGCGCCAAATCACTAAACTCATTGGCGAGATGGACCTCGGAGACCAGCGCCCATCCCAACTGCTGCGTAAAATGAAGGACCTGGCCAGGGATCGATTTAAGGATGAAACTCTGAGCGTTTTATGGCAGAACCACCTACCAGCCGCAGTTCGTGCCGTACTGGTGGTTACCGGTACCAAAGACCTCAAAACGCTAGCTTCTGTAGCAGACCAGGTTATGGAAACAATGCGACCCATCAGCGTGGCAGGGGTAGAAGCGACTTCGTCAGATAACGCTTCCATCATTGCTGAAATAGCGAAGATTAACAAGCGACTGGATAAAATGGCCATGAGCAAATCGCGGTCCCAATCACGCGGACGTGACAGGATCCGAGCCCGTTCGCAGACTCAAGGTCGCCGCAGCCGTACTCCTGGACGCGCTGCTGCTCGGGACAAATGGCTGTGTTTCTACCATTATCGCTTCAAGGCTAGGGCGCAGAAATGTGTTCAGCCGTGCGCTTGGAAACCGGAAGAGACGGTAAACTAGATGCCATGCAGCTGGAGAAGGCGAGTAGTCGCATGGGCATCTCTAATCATCGCCTCAGCATAAGAGATAAGTCCAGCAACCTTATTTTCCTAATTGATACCGGTGCCAATATATCTGTTTTACCGCGAAATAAAGTGAATGTTAAATCGTGTGGTAATGGTTGTTCTGAATATATTTTATATGCAGCAAATGGCAGCAAAATAAACACTTACGGTGTTAAAACTTTAAGTTTAGATTTAGGGTTGCGCAGAGTGTATCAGTGGACATTTGTTATCGCGGACGTGCGTCAGCCAATTTTAGGTGCAGATTTTTTAGCGCATTATAAGTTGTTGGTCGACGTAGCGTCTCGCAAACTAATTGACGAGGTAACAAATTTTAATGTTTTAGCTCCTATTGTTTTCTGTCAAGAACAGTCAGTCCAGACCATAGATAAGTGTCATCCTTTTTATGATTTGTTAGCACAATATCCTGATATCACCAAGCCGGTTTCATTTAAAGAACCACCCAGACATTCGGTATACCACCATATAGAGACTAATGGCCCACCGGTGCACGCTAAAGTAAGACCGTTACCGCCGCATCGATACTCAAAGGTTAAGGAAGAGTTTAGGCTTATGCAACAGTTGGGGATTTGCAGGCCGTCGAAAAGTGCGTGGGCAAGCCCTCTACATGTTGTGCCTAAAAAAGACGGCCAAATACGACCATGTGGCGACTATAGGGCTCTTAACGCGATAACCAAGCCCGATAGGTACCCTATACCGCGATTGCATGATTTTACATATCTATTGGAAGGTAAAAAAATATTCTCAAGAATTGATATTAATCGCGCGTATCATGTTATAATGGTCAATCCTAACGATGTAGAGAAGACCGCCATTATAACACCTTTTGGTCTATTCGAATTCCCACGCATGACGTTCGGTTTGCGCAATGGAGCACAAACCTTTCAGCGGTTTATGAATCACACTGTTTTTGATGGCCTAAATTTCCTTTATACTTATATCGACGACGTTATAATTGCAAGCACGGATATGACGTCACATAGAGAGCATCTTAAGATCGTGTTCGAGCGACTAAATAAATGCGGTTTGACTATCAACCTGAATAAATGCTTATTTGGAAAGTCTAAAATAGATTTTTTGGGTTTCGAGGTATCCGCGGAAGGGATTCGTCCTCTTAAAGATAGAGTTGATGCTATTTGTGCTTTTCCGAAACCAGTAACTATTGAAGAACTCAGGAGATTTTTGGGTATGGTCAACTTTTATCGTTTACATTTGCCCAATGCTGTAGAATATCAAATGGAGTTAAATAAGTTTTTAAAAAACTCTAAGAAAAAAGACAAAACTAAAATTAAATGGGATGATAAGTCAAATGAAGCATTTATTCAATGTAAAACTAAGTTGCAAAATGCCGCAAGCTTATCGTATCCGAAACCCGACACCCCGCTCGCACTTATGACGGACGCATCGGATTCAAGCGTGGGAGCGGTATTGCAACAGCAAGTGGGTAATGCATGGTCACCGCTAGGGTATTTTTCAAGAAAATTATCGCCTACTCAACAAAAATACAGCACTTACGATAAAGAACTCGTAGCTATTTATCTTGCAGTGAAATATTTTAGAAATATGGTTGAAGGTCAAGATTTAGTAATTTTTACGGACCATAAACCCTTAATTTTTGCGTTTTCAAAAATAAATAGTAAAGATGAGTTGCCTAGGCGCGTGAGACAACTACTTTTTATTAGCGAGTTCACTACGAACATTAAACACATTGAAGGTGATAAGAATGTAGTAGCGGACGCATTATCAAGGATAGAAACCATAACTTCTTCGACCGTATTAGATTATGCAGCAGTCAGCAGTGCACAAAATAACGACGAGCAGCTAGTTAGTCTACGCAATTCTAATAAGTGGAATTTTAAACAGATATGTATTCCTGGCAGCGACTTACCCGTTTGGTGTGAAATGTCTACCAATCGAGCGAAGCCATATTTACCGGAACGATTTAGACGCTTAGCTTTCGACTCTGTTCATAGTCTTAGCCACCCCGGAATCCGTACCTCGCGTAAGCTAATGAGAGACAGATTTTTCTGGGTTAATATGAACAAGGACGTAGGTAAATGGGCCAAGTCATGCGTTGCATGTCAACGTGCTAAAGTTTATAGGCATAATACATCGGAACTAGGGAGCTTTCCTTTGGCTGAAAGATTTTCCCACATTCATGTCGATATAGTTGGCCCACTTAGTATTTCCTTACAAGACTATAGGTATCTGGTCACAATAATAGATCGACAGACCGGTTGGCCAGAGGCATTTCCAGTAAGAGATATATCTGCGGAAACCGTTTCTAAGGTAATTTTCGAGGGATGGATTTCGCGTTTTGGCTGCCCCGTTCAGCTTACCAGCGACCAAGGCAGACAATTTGAAAGCAACGTTTTTCAAAATTTAATGAAATATTTAGGTGTTTATAAAACCAGGACTACCCCGTACCACCCACAGAGCAATGGGCTGGTTGAGAGGTGGCATAGATCCCTCAAGGCCGCGCTTATGGCCAGGTTGGATTCTAAGACTTGGGTTGAGGAACTGCCTATAGTTTTGTTAGGCCTGCGAGCAGCTCCGCGTTCAGACACAGGCGTTAGTGCCGCCGAATTAACATACGGTCAGTCTCTAAGGCTGCCCGGAGATTTTTTTGGTGATAAATGTAATTCAAAAATTTTAAATCACAGCGAATATGTCGAACGTTTACGAAAAATGATAAGCGAGCTGAAACCTAAGCCTACGGCACATAAAGACTCTCGTACAGTATTTGTTCATAGCGATTTAAATAGCTGCACGCACGTTTTTGTTAGGAGTGACCTCATACGGAAATCATTACAACCTCCATACGAGGGGCCTTTCAAAATTTTGGAACGAAAAGGAAAAGTTTTCCTAATACAAATGCCCGGTAGAGATGTATTTATATCCGTAGATAGGCTTAAACCTGCTTATATTAGTGATAGCCAAAATATAAAAAACGTAGATAATAGTAGTGATAAGGAAATTTCTTTAAGAGATGGTAATATTAACATAAGCGGAGCGGATACAAGTGATCGCCCGCTCAGCTACACCACGCGTAGCGGCCGTATTTCAAAGAAGCCCGTACGTTTCAATTTATAATTTACATAAGTCTACTCAATAAATATTATTTAGCGTTAAATGGTGTTTGGCGATATCAGACGTACTGTTTCGTTTATCTAGCTTGTAAGTAGTGTTTAAGAGAATATGCCCTAACAATTTAAGCAGATTCAAAACTTGTATTATATAAATATTAATGAAATGAATTAAAATGTGTAATGTAATATACCTATGTTTTAACGTTTATAATTGCAACTCGCTGTTATTGTTAAATGCATGTAAGTCGAGCGTTGATAGCTACTGACGCATCAAATGTAAATCTCAGTATTAAGACATATGATACCAAGTGTTTGTGCATTACGAGTGATAAGCAGTACGTTGTCACCCGGTTCTGCCTATACCTTATTGTTTGTATATCCAAATTTAATTGTATCTTAAAATAATTTTTTTGGGGGGGAGTGATGTAACTACACTAACCTACCTATGTAACTAGTACACTTAGTATAGTACCTATATAACTGAATTGTAGTCAGTGACGATCGGGCCGGCACTGTTGTTACACGCGAATAAAATGTAATTAAACGCTATCTCTTACAAGGACTTATTTCATTTCTCGACACACTACACAGACATTAGTTAAATAAGTAATACGGTACCTTAATAAAATTTAATTACTTTATTAAATTAAGTATTATTTAGGTATGTCCTATCTTCATATGTATTTACATCATTTTTGTACTCTATTTTAACCATTGTTTGCATCAGTCTTTCAGAGTGATAAGACCATAGAATACTATAATATATACATAAATAGCTTGCCAGGCAGACGTTGTTCTGCCTTTTTCGACGATCCTTTTTCACGTCCTATTAAAATCCTTAAATTCGCAAAAATAATAATTGCTGGTCACTCATGGGCAAAAAAACTATCCTATCTCTCAAGTTGGACGAAACTGCACACGGTGTGCAAATTTGATTAAAATCGGTTAACTAGTTTAGGAGTCCATCGCGGACAAACAACGTGACATGGAATTTATATATATTTAGATAGAACGGGGTCCGCGGAGCCCGTGTAGCCACTAAAATGCCACAACACGTCAATTCACACGTAAAAATGTCAACACGAGATGTGTTTTGACGTTACAATCGTTTCCAAATTTTGCATGCAAATTATTTAAAAAATGCCAAATTGCACGCTATTTACAAACAAATTTGTATTAAAATCCGTTTGTCAACACAGCGCATTGGGTTTGTAGTAGTGATTAACTGATAATACGACGTAATTGCTTGTATGTGTACTCCCGGTCGCGCCGAACCTCGGTACAAAATAATGTTGACAGCCATTCTATTGTGTATTATAGTATTCTATGGATAAGACCACCCGTTGTACATACGTATTATAAATCGTACTCTAAAAGTTTCCTGTATTATGGTATAAAATAAAGAATAAATAAACAAATGAAGTAGCGACATTGAGATGCTCTTACCTAACTGGTTACGAGTATTTTATGACAGTCCTCAGGGTGACGATACATTTCTATTTTGAATCTCTATCAAGAACATGGCCTATGTTCAGCAGTGGACTTGTGAAGGGCTGTAATGATGATGATGATCAAGAACATTGGTCTATGGGCTTCAGCACCGACCCACCAAAAATAAGATTAACGGGCATGTAAGCCCGTTAACCATTATTTTATATAAGCAAGCAAACAAGAAGTAATACGAGCGCCTTTTGTTTTTACCTCAATATTTGTTTATTTTTTTTTTAATTAATCTTTCCTCTGTGTACAATAAAGAATATAGTAGTGTATTGAATTATGTGCTCTATTGTCATCTTTTTTGACATAAAATCCCTGAACTAAAACTTTAGAAATGAGAAGAGGCCGTACATACGCATAACTTCACCATTTTATGTGCAAGATATTTTATAGATTGTGTCGATTAATTTAAATCGTCTCCTATAAAGGAAGACGGAAACCAACCTCCAATATAAATGAAAACTAATGCTCTATCATGGGGCCATAACAATATTTATTTCCATGGTAATTTTATTTTGTCGAGTGCTCTTGGGCCCCACCCACTGCGCGAGTAATTAAGGTAATAATGTATCCTACTACGGCAGGGATACCAAAAGAAAAACATAGTTTGATATTAAATATTTTTAAATAAAGAAAGTGATGACCGTGGATGACCACAGATAATTTATTACTTGTTAGTAATAAAGTAAAACTATGTGTCTTACCGAGATTGAAGAGTACATCCGACCCTCCCTCAATTGCGTACAATATCATCGTCACCACTGCATTAGGAAAGGTATACCACAACAATGAAATAGAATCTGCTGTGATTGACCACTAAGTCAAATAATACAAGTAACCTTAGCATAAAACGGCTTTTATTTTGTCACGCGGCCCTTAACTAATAAATTTTTTAAACGTCTATAATGTAATGAATTTCCGCAAAATTATGCCTGAGATGTGGTTGTTCACTGCTGGTCGTATGAGCGTCGCTAACGAGCTATGGAGAGGTTCGGTGTTTCTCTGTGTGATAAACTTAGAAATGAGGATATCCGCAATATACAATTGATCGAGTAAAGTTTTTGTAACATAGTTTGTTACAAAAACTTTACTTGATCAATTGTATAGTGTTAAACAATTTAGGTATTATTAAAATTCAATAAATATTGCTACGTTAGTGACTTGACCATTTATTTGCACACCACCTTCGATCAACAATACCATAATTACCACAATACCATAACATAGTTGGTATTGTTGATCGAAGCACACCACTAAGATTTTATACTTAAACACCATTGTTTCTAGTAAGTATATAAAAATTATTATGATTAATATTGTGTGATATAGAAGTAGCTTTCTCATCTGTTTGGGCTGCATAAACGTATAGAAGGAAATGATAAATATACATTAACTATAGTAAAATAAATAAATATTATAAAATTATTATTTTATTATTATAATTAAAAATCGAGTTTATGGTAGCCCTGTTCTATTAACATTTCTACTCACGTGTGCGGTATAAGTCTAGAAATTTCCATTACTAAGTCTTCGAGTGCTTGCACCAGCGGGGAGTCCATTGCTGGGGTTAAAAAATTTAAAAAATTGTCGCGAGACTGATTTGTTTCGACAAAAACTGGCGTCTCCAGGACGGCAGACCGTATAAAGAGGCTGGGAGTTATTTGATTTTTGTCGGTTAGCGTAACAGTTACCTACGTACAGTTATATATGCATACTAGAGACTGGCCCTGGCTTTGCATGGGTAGTGTATAATGATGTGAAGTTATTTAGATTTAAAATAATGATCAAAGACCACTATTTTAACAACTTTTCAATTCTTCACCGAAACAAAAAACAAGTTTTTCGGATAAAGTGTAGCCAACTGGCATTGTTCTGTATCCGTTCATCAAGTTTCATTGTGATTGGTTCAGCCAATTCGAAGATAAGCGGGGGCAGACAGACAGATAACAAACATTTAAAGAAATGGTTATACATGTTTTAATGGCTTGCAATATATATATATATATATATATATATATATAAGGTTTTTCTTTACACTGAAAGCTTTCAAATTTATCGTACTGTTGTATATACTTAAATCAAAGTATAAGGTACATGAGGGTAACATGGTCATCTTAAGCTTTGCCGACCTATAAAACTAAAACTAGGAGGAGGATAGATACTGTTGACGACGCTCACGTTGCTTCTCGAACACCTGAAATATAAATAATATTAATCAATAAAAAATAAAATATGTAAAAAAATATACTCATAAAACATTGTTACTTACCTAATGTACTTGCTGTTTTTCTATAATAAATAAGTACGTGTGCATACGGGGACGGTGGCACTTACCGCGATTTTTATCAGTAGGGTGAAGGTATATTTGCAACAACGGTGTTGCACCGCTGAGTACATGATCCCGCGTTTCGAGTTAGTTGCACTAGAACATCATACGAGGTGACACCTATGTCTCCCTCCCCGCGGATGTACACGCGCTCACCAAATTTTTTTTGTATATTTTTCTTCCAGACGACACCAGCGGCCTACATCATCAACATAGTGGTCCTTCGGCCGAATCCTTACGTCGTCTGCAAAAAATATAATAATAATAAGTACCAGTTATGTTCCACGCGCCGGCTACGCCGCAAAAAAAGCGACGACCACGTGGCACCGCTGCAAAATCGGAGTGCAAGAACAACCAAGATGTGTTACCATCGTTCAGCTTAAAGGATGAAGTGCTGGAAAAACCTGGAAATGCGCTAAGTGCCTCTAGTAAGAGTAAAAAGTCATCAAAGACCGCAGGCACGTCGTCAAGTACGGCACGCAAACGGCAATTGGAATACGAAACCGCTAAAGCTATGGCTCTCGTGGAAATACAAGCAGCGGAAGCTGAAGCAGAAGCCAAAGTTAAGAGTGCTCAGGCAGAAGCTGCCAAGCTTAAGGCAAATATTCAGTCGAAGCTGCTAAACAAACAGCTTGCAGCTGAGATGGCAGAATTGGAGTCTCATTCACGCTCTTCCCACAAGTCGGCTATGAAATCTTCGACCAGCAAAGTTGAAAATTGGCTGAATGCTCCAGGAAACCAGCATGAGGAGAACCGAGAAGAGTACTCTTGTGAAAAAATCGGCCTAGAAAAGCTAGCACATGCCTTGAATGATGCAGTGGCTGCCTCATCATATAAAATACAGAACCAGGAGCTCTTAACAAGATTAGCAACGTCTAAAGACCTGCCTTTATTTTTTGGAGATCCAATGGAGTGGTTGCAGTTTAAACAGGCGTACCAAGAATCTACCCAATTATGCAAATATAGTGACACAGAGAATTTATGGCGGCTACGTAAGTGTCTTCGTGGCGATGCTAAAGAAGCAGTGACTTCACTCTTGATTGGTGGAACTACACCCGATTTAATAATTGACACCTTAGAACTTCGATTTGGCAAACCAGAAACAATTATGAGTAAAATAGTTTTACAGCTTAAAAAACTATGTCCGTTGCCGTTAACTTATCATAATGATATCATTAATTTTGCAATAAAAATAAAGAACTATGTGGCTGCTGCCAAAGCAATGCAACAAAGTGATTATCTTCGCAGCCCGGAGTTAGTATCGATTGTCGTATCTAAGCTTCCAACTTTGCTTGTCGCAAAATGGACCGACCACGTTTATGAACAGCGAGAGTGTAATTTACCGAAGCTAGAATTGCTTAGTGATTTTTTATATGAGGAAGCCACTAAAACAGCTGCATCAGGAGTAAGTCATATTCACGCTCAATATAATTTAAAGAAGCCCGATGAACGTAAACACCGTTCACACTCGTTGTTGTACACAAATAGTAATCAATTACAAAACGCGGAAAAGTGTACATTTTGCCGAACATGGGCTCATGGTGTCGCAGATTGTTCACGGTTTAAGCGCGCCTTACGCAAAGATCGCTGGCGATTTGTACGCGTAAATAAACTTTGCTTCAAATGTCTTGCCCCCCGCCATACGAATGGTATGTCTTGTATTGGCAGTAATTGCGACATTGACGGCTGCAATCAACCGCATCATCGTTTACTGCACTGGATAAAACCATTGGAAGAAAGCTTAAAAACTGTGGAGCGAAGTGAGGATGAGCATCCCAGCACCAATGAAACAGTGACTCATACGGTGGCATCCCACTGTCACAAGGTGCTTTTGAAAGTGGTGCCGCTCACTCTTCACGGACCGAATGGCAGTTTGCATACGCATGCACTACTGGATGATGGAGCTACCGTGACGGTGATATCCTCTGATATCGCAGATGAGCTCGGATTATACGGTGCAAACGTGATATTGCGCGCGCGCAGCGCATGGGACTCGGGCGAGCTTGTGTGTGAATCTCAAGTAGTGAGTGTTAGTGTTACCAATTCGTATAACGAAATGTTTACTTTCCGTGCGCGTAAAATTAAAGAATTAAATTTACCAACACAAAAAGTGCCGAATATGGACTTTAATAATTATGGATTGTTAAGTGAAGATCTTATGTTATGTAATTGTAACGCTAAGCCAAAATTATTAATAGGTCAGGACAACCATCATTTAATTTCTCCCATTCGTTGTGTTCGTGGTAAGCAGCGTGAGCCGTACATAACTCAAACTGCGCTTGGATGGTGTGTGCACGGACATATGGTAAGTGATGTTAATTGCACTGATCGCTTTGTCTCTTTCATTAATAGTTGCATCGAAAAAGCGGGACAGTCGCAGTGTATCTTTCACTTACACACGGTAGAATCGATTGCTAGCGATCTCTCTCTCGATAACGATAACGGTGAATGCACCTGCGCGCAGTTGCACGATGCGGTTCGTAGATCCTTCGCGTTAGAGTCTATTGGTGTAGGTTCGAAGCCGCGCCGCAACCCAGACGAAATACGCGCTTTACAAATTTTAGATGACACTGCAGAATTAGTAAATGGTCAATGGAATGTCGGCTTACCGTGGAAATACGATGAATTACATTTACCCGACTCTTACCCTAACGCTTTTAATCGTCTAAAGTCAATAGAAAGAAAATTTTTGCTCAACAAAGAGTATGCAACTCGTTACTGTGAAAGAATGAGATACTTATTTTCTAATGGTTATGCTAGAGAACTTAATGAGACCGATGAAAACTCTAATAAACGTATAATATGGTATTTGCCGCACTTTGGTGTAGATAATCCAAATAAGAAAAAACTGCGTTTAGTTTATGACGCGGCAGCAAAGTCGAACGGTTATTCTTTAAATGATTTTCTTTTACAAGGCCCTGATTTGTTACAATCGTTATTAGGAATAATGTTACGATTTAGAGAAAACCGCGTAGGTATCATAGGGGACATAAAAGATATGTTTTTAAGGATTAATGTACGAAAAGAAGATGTTAATTCTTTGCGTTTTTTGTGGAAAGATATCTATTTAAGCAATGAAAATGAACAATTAGGCTTCGGAAGTAGTAACAAAGGTTCAAAATTACCTATACAACATCCTGTGAAGAAATATGTTATGACGTCATTAATTTTTGGCGCTAACTGCTCCCCATTTATAGCACAATATATTAACCAAAATAAAAACACATTGCGCTTTCAGAATAAAATGCCGGATGCAGTTAATGCAATTAGGAAAAATCAATATATGGACGATTTTATCGATAGTTTACCAGACGTCGCTACTGCTACAAAAATGATAAAAGATGTTTCATATATTAATCAGCAAGGTGGTTTCGTGATGCGTAACTGGTTAAGTAACAAGTCAGATGTTCTTAATGATATGCCAAAAGAGACTTTAAATGACATGGCGATACGGTTTAATGTTGAATCCCAGCCGGAACGAACGCTTGGGCTTTTGTGGTTTCCCGCGTGTGATATGTTCGGGTTCGATCTTTCGTTAAAGCGTATACCGAGTGATATTTTACAACTATCACGAAAACCGACTAAGCGTGAAGTTCTTCGTATTATAATGTCTGTATATGATATTCATGGTTTTTTAGCACCTTTTACGATAAAATCCAAAATTTTAATGCGCGAAATATGGAATGTAGGTATAAAGTGGGATCAGGAAATAACAGATAGTTTATTTGTTTTATTTAAAGATTGGATTTCGCAGTTACAAGAAATGAGTTACGTTCGAATCCCGCGGTGGTATTTCTACAGCAACGATTGTGTCGGTGTGAATGAGAAGAGCGGCCACACCGTAAACGACGATGAGACGTCGTTGCAATTGCATATTTTTTGTGATGCATCTCCATGCGCATACGCATGTGTTGCTTATTGGCGTAAACAAGACAGCAACGGCGTGCAGGTGTCATTCATTGCGAGTAAAAGTCGCGTTGCGCCGTTAAAACCGTTAACTATGCCTAAACTCGAACTTCAAGGCGCGCTATTAGCATGTCGCTTGGCAGAGACTATAAAAAAGGAGCATAGAATTAAACCGTCACGTGTTTTTTATTGGACTGATTCAATGATTGTTATTTATTGGATACGTAACGAGCATAGAAATTACAAAGTTTTTATTGCAAATAGGTTAGGTGAAATTGATGAGTTAAGTAAAATTGATGAGTGGCATTATGTGCCGACAAATTTAAATATAGCCGAAGCATTAAACAAAGGAGTTTCCTGTCAGTTTATACCACCAGCCAGTCCTCATATGGGGGGAGCTTGGGAGCGTCTGATTAGAAGTGTGAAAACGGCACTGAAAGTCGTTCTTAGAGAGAGGGCTCCACGAGAAGAAGTTTTATTAACGCTTCTCGCTGAAGTCGAAAATATAATTAATAGTAGACCGCTTACCCATGTTTCGGTGGACCCTCAAAGTAAAGAGGCATTAACTCCAAATCATTTTTTACTAGGATCTTCGTCGAACTTACCTGTACCTGGGGTCTTTGATGATGGCGACATGTATGTTAGACGACAGTGGCGTATTGCCCAACGGTTGACAGACTTATTTTGGAGCAGATGGGTAAAAGAGTTTTTGCCAGAGCTAATTCCTCGTCGTAAATGGGATAGGGAAGGTCCGCAATTAAAAGTAGGAGATCTTGTAGTAGTAGTCGATCCATCATCATTTCGAAACTGTTGGCCAATAGGTATTATTGAAAAGGTTTATCCAGGTTCAGACGGCAGAGTCAGAGTAGTTGACGTTAGGACTAAGTCAGGAGTGATGAAGCGATCAGCTGCTCGCGTGGCCTTTCTCCAGCTTGATAATGAGTGTCGGCGAACCGACACTTGGGGGGAGGATGTTGACGACGCTCACGTTGCTTCTCGAACACCTGAAATATAAATAATATTAATCAATAAAAAATAAAATATGTAAAAAAATATACTCATAAAACATTGTTACTTACCTAATGTACTTGCTGTTTTTCTATAATAAATAAGTACGTGTGCATACGGGGACGGTGGCACTTACCGCGATTTTTATCAGTAGGGTGAAGGTATATTTGCAACAACGGTGTTGCACCGCTGAGTACATGATCCCGCGTTTCGAGTTAGTTGCACTAGAACATCATACGAGGTGACACCTATGTCTCCCTCCCCGCGGATGTACACGCGCTCACCAAATTTTTTTTGTATATTTTTCTCCCAGACGACACCAGCGGCCTACATCATCAACAGATACAAAACACAATTTCGTATACTATAACTAATATATTATTAATTAAAAAAATTGCAAACAAACTTTGGCAATAATTAGGAACACTTGGAAAAATCAACTTAATAAAAACGAAAAACGAACGACTAAAGTATATATATACTATAATATCAACTTAAAATGACGTGGATAAATCAGCGCCCTTTTGACCCTTTATTATGTGAATGACTGATGAAGAGCTATCGTATCATATAGCGCTCCATGCAAACAAGCCTGTAATTTTTGAGTTATAAGAAAGTGACCATCTTAACAGGATGACCATATTACCCTCACTTACTATAATATTCAGTAGCTTATAATATATAAGTTAGTTAACTAGGATATACGAATAGCCAGCCTTAGGTAAAATTTAACCCCATTTTCTTTGACTTAATGTGTAGCAGTGTAAGAATATCCCATATCATTCCGTGAGAGTCAGAACAAATAGAGGGAACTAACCAGAGATAGGCCTCAAAGCCTTCCTTATAACAATTAAAAAATAAAATACAGTGGTTACCGAGTGCCAAGCGTGGCAACTATGGCGAATATTCCCCTTGTGAGGAAATCTTTAACAGGCTTTAACGATTATGATAATGATGAAAAATTATCCTCTAGAACAATTTTTGAATTTTTATAATGTACTTAAAATTGGATTACGGTCACTGCGACCAGTCTAAATTCATTATCTAATGTTGTATATGACAGGAATAACTTTTTTCATTACAAATGTTACAGAATAAATAACGCGTAACCACGTCTCACAGTGAATATTCTTTTCAAATTCACATAATACTTCCAGTTGTTTTACATCCTCCAATTATCTACTGTTCCACATCACCGAAAAACTCTCATGGTAGACTTTAAATATGCCATATAAATCACCATAGAGACGCCAGCGCGTAATGGCTCCTAATGTTAGGGCTCCGCTGACCCGAGGCGTGCGTGTAGCCAAATTGGAGCCCGACAGGTAGGAACTGGTTCGAGCTTGGAATTTTTCGGCTTCTATTGCCAACTGATTATTGTTTTCGTTGTATTAATGTGATGCAGGCGATCAGAAAAAAATTCGTTCATGCCCAGAGAGTACATTTTATAAACGGATTTATGTCCGAATTCTTTATTTTTATTTTTTTAAACGTTTACGGAATTTTCCTGTATGGTGGAGGCAGTCTAAATACATAAATTTCACAAGGACAAACATCCAGACCCGGAGCAATTGTAGGCCATACAAATACTTGTTCCGTGCGGGATTCGAACCCGCGGGCCTTAGCGCTGCAATTCATTGCTAATCCACTGCGCCACGGAGCCGTCTGTAATGATAATAACTTGCTTGATTTACAGCAATCAGTCCCGTTCACCGGATTTGTTGCTAACGGATAGTGAAGGGTCGTCTTACCAGCATCCCTGATTACTTTGGGCTTCTAATATTAAAAGTAAATTAATTTTCCATATAGCGGTGCTGCGGAGTGATTCGAACTGCGACAGGTAACTCACACACTCGACGCCCGTGGAGAATTTTTGATGGATGTACAGTGTACAGTTTGGCAGCGGTATTCTAGACTTATAATGTTATTATAATTTAAGATTATGATTTATAATAATCCAGCTTTTATAATTTGTTACATTGTGAAAGCTTCATGAAGCTTTGATGTCTAACGATCTACATCGGAATACTAAATGACTTTAAAAAAAACTTCTTTAGGCGCGACTTAAGGGTAACTCAGATTTCTTATCAAACGAAAGTAAGCAATGTAAAAGTAAGTAAATTCAGTATTATCTATAATTAGTTTACAATGTTTCCTGATTTGTAAAGGTAGCAATTGACTATAGTACTTCGTGACTATAAAATGTTTTAATATACAATTTGTCAGACACACAGATATACTTAAATTTATTTCTATTCTATTTTAAATAGTTAAATACTAGTTATATCTATTATTTTATAAAAATATAACCATTAAAAATAATTGCGGTACAGAAGCATTTATTTATTTATTAAATTTGAAACTCAAATATTATATCACCTTACATATATCTAAAGGGTACATAGGACATACTTAATGTCATTTATTTATTTTATATATTTATTTAAAACTTAAATGAATAAATCACCTACATCTTAAGCTTCAGGGTACATAGGGCGGACTTAATGTCATGTGGCAATCTCTGCTAGTCAACCCTGGGGGCGAAAGAAAATTGTTGGCAGTTGCTCAACATAATACATAAATGTAGTGTACATACATATGTGTATATGAGTATAAATAGTACATACATACACAACACAAAATATACACTCATATAGCGTAGATATATTATTTACCCATATGCGTGTATGCGTGTATGCGTAGATGCAAGAGAGAGAGAGAGAACAGAAGAAAGAATGCAAGAGTGCCAAATAGAAGTCCGTAGTCTCTGCCTACCCCGCTAGGTGACAGGCGTGAGTGTTTACGTATTTATGTATTACCCATATGTCTTTCTAATTTAAATATCGGCAGGTGCAAAATCTCTAATGTATTAAACAACTAAATATAATAATCTGTATAAATTGTGAATGATATACATCCTAGTACTAGTAGATCCGTATAGACTTTTTAATATTTACTGATTGATATACATATTAGGATTAATAAGTATTACCACAACTACAGAACACCCAACCATAAAAGAATTGATAATTTCCACATAGCTACTTGTGAGGTCGGTTTATTTCATTCATTTTGAACCCTTTGAATGGATTAAAGACCATGACCTGGACTCGAAGCCCTAATCGACGGGTGAGTCGAAAGCTTACGGTAAAGGTTACGGCGGTTTTACTAGCGGCTCGTCGTTCCTGAGACACCGGCGAGTTAAACAGTTAGGAGTTATAGAGTTTGTTGAAACAGCGTGCCAAATGAGTGCTCTCTTAATCTTAAGCTCACTAGATGTCGTTAGGTGAGTCTATGGTTGTTTGTTACGCAGATGATCATACAGGCTTAATCACGGGGGACTGAGGTGGTTAACATCCCGATGTCATTGTTAGCCCGGCTAACTTCAGTTTTAGAATATTAATTTTTTGTTCGATATATGCAGAACGAGCTTACATTGTCTTGAAGTTTCGCTTTGGTATGCTTGTGTTGGAATTTAATTTTGTTAATTATGGGATTTTTTATAGGGTAAGGGTGACAAACGAGCACACAGTCCAAATGATTGTAAATGGTTGCTGTAGCCCATAGACGTCTACATCTATCCCCATTTACGAATCAAAATTTAGATGACAACGCATCTAAATTTTGATTCGTAACCAGTGAGGACTAAAATGGAAGTCTCATTTCCAGTAAAATGGGTCTCCGGTTCTCTACACTCACCATACGTAACACAGCAGCATGAAGCTGCTATCTTACGCTGGTATTTTGTGAGAGAGTGGTCCTTCCCCGGTCGAGCCGACCCATTTGTGCTACAACTATACCAGTAATGTAGCTGCAGCATGACTGTACCACGTAAAAAAATACCAGCAGATGGCAGCACCCATTAATCTTCTCTAATGAAATTAGGATGTTCTTTTGATTTCAATAACCTGCCGAATCATCCTTATCCTTATGTATATCCTTATGCACAAAAAACAATGCCTCAGTGCCTATATGCTTTAATTTTTTACACATTTTTAACTATCAAGTTAAGTTAAGTACCATCTGTAGTTTACTTTACTCATCTTTTAAACTAACTCACAAAAAATATAACTAATATTTCTCAAAGACAAATTGTTCTCTACACTTTTATAACAAATTAAATTCCCTCGCTACGAAATCTGTCAAAAATTTCACCTCGTTCCTAAGTGTTGATCCCACACGACGCTGGCAAAACCGTGGTTTTGCTATGGACCTATCAACGGGGTTTACCGACGAGTCACACGAACTAGGGCTAAGTTTCAATGTTGATCAGGGGTCTGACGGAATATCAGAAGCTCAACGTAACTATTATGTGAATATAACCAGTATGTAAATAGTTATAATATATATATATATATATATATATATATATATATATATATATATATATATATATATATATATATATATATATATATATATATATATATATAGTATATATAAGAGCCGTGGTAGCTCAGTGGTTAACGCTCGCTGTAAATATAACAGAACGCGAGTGACCCGGGTTCGATCCCCGCCGGCACCAATGAAATTGTTAATTGCAATTTTAAGTGCTGATTTACCACGTGCTCGGCGGTGAGGGAAAACATCGTGAGGAAACTTGCATGTCTGAGGAATAAGAAAAAAAAATATTTCGAAGACATGTGAAGTTCGTCAACACGCATTTGGGCAGCGCGGCGGACACTTCCTTGCCCTAAACCAGAGAAGTTACGGAGCTTCGACTCCGGTTCCGTTAAGTCGGAACTTCCGATTATTATTACACCTTCGGTTCCGACTTCGGCTCCGACACTTTTAAGTCGAAGGTTTTAATCGGAGGTCAAAGCATAACATAGCGGCGGCGGCGGCCTGTGTCGACTGTTACGAACAGGTTCATACATGTCGCGCGGGGAATCCCCCCGACTCCCACTACGTGCACTCTATCGTCAATTATTTTTTCACTTGTTGTTAATTTGTTACGCACACGACACGTTCATAGGTTATAGATATTTGTTTTGATTTTTTGCGGCTTATTATCAATAAAAGTGATCTGTTTTTGTGTTGGACAATGAAACCTAAATCAAGTTGTATTTGGAACTACTTCATTGAAGTTAATTCAGATTCAGCAAAGTGTAAACTGTGTATAAAGACGTATTCAAGAAAGGAAGGTACGACAACGTCGTTAAAAGGCCATTTGAAGTCTGTCCATGCCACTGAATATGAAGAATTAATAAAGTTAGAAACTGAAAAAAAATACTGTACAGCCTTCGACTTTGACGCCCCTTCAGGATGCTAAAAAACAAATTACTTTAAAAGAAACTTTGCTGAAGAATACAAAATGGTGCACTTCTAATGCTAAATCTATGGAAATTGACAAATTGATTTCTGAAATGATTGCTTTGCAAGATCTACCCTTCAATTTTGTGGAAGGTATAGGATTTCGGCGACTTATGCAGTTCACTGTGCCGAATTATCACTTAAGGGGAAGACATTTTTTTACTGAAAATATTTGTGGTCATTTATATGAAACATTAGCAAAAAAAATTAAGGATTTGCTCACACAATTTGAAGAGATCTCATTTACAACAGACATTTGGACCGAACCAAGTTCGAATGTGTCTTTATTGAGTCTGACAGCGCATGGCATAAATAGTGATTTTAAAAGGCTAAAATTTATTTTAAAATGCCACAAATTTGATGGAAGACATACAGGAGACCTAGTTCTAGAAAAAAATAAGAGTATGTTGATGGAATGGGGCATCATAAAAGAGAAAATTCATTGTTTTGTACGCGATTCTGGGTCTAATATGAAACGAGCAATGAAACTCGGCGACATACCTGATGTCAGTTGCACTGTACATCAGTCGCAACTGTGTGTGCGAACATTGTTAGATTGTGATGAAGAAATTAAAGCCTTATTATCGAAATGCAAAAAAATTTCGACGCATTTTAATCATTCCCAAATAGCTCAGACTGAACTGCATAAAATACAAAAGGAACAACTCAACCAAGAATATTTGAGTGTAATACAGGAGTGTAGTACGCGGTAAGTAGTATTAATTTGTCCCTTATTTTTACCTCCAGATTATTTCATTTCAATCAAAAATCCACGCTAATACAATAAAATTCAATAAATTCAAATAAAACCATTAAATCGATTTTATTAAAACTTGCTGTGGTATATGCACGCTGTTTATAATAGAGTATATTACTTAGTTTTTGTCATTCATTTAATTTAAATTTAAATAATACTTTAAGTTATACTGTAAATTAGTGTAAATTATAAGCGTTAATTAGTTTTATTAATTTCTTACAGGTGGAACAGTACATTTTATATGTTGGAAAGAATGATTAGAATACAGGATTCTCTATGCCTGTACGCATGTAAACACAACATCTCTCAGTTGTCTCCTGAAGAATGGCTGCAGCTTAAAAAAATAGTGACTATAGTAAATATCAACCTTTTGAAGAAATTACCCGAAATATGAGTGACAATAACACCAGTATCTCGTCAGTAATTCTGCTTATACATACACTAAAGTATACATTACACACTGAAGGCAGTAAACAAGACACAAATGAAAAATTTAAAAGTATAATAAAATGTACCGTCGATCAATTAAACCTTCAATCAAACAATTTCTTTGCAATAGCAAAATATCTAGATCCTCGCTATAAAACAAAATTTTTTAATGAAGTGGTTAAAGAGAAGATTGAAACAGAAATAATGTCACTATTTGATTCAGATACATCTAAAAACGATGCTGATAATATTGCCGTTCCTGTAGAAAAACGGGCAAAAATGGAATTACCAGCAGAAGTTAGCCACAGTAATGTCCAAACAGTTTTGTCGAATATATTGTTAAGTAGTGATGAAGACGATGATAATAGCACATCTGAAAAATGTGAAGTTTTTGATAAATTTGTTGTAATGAAAAGTATACTAAATGAGTTCAATAAAGAAAAACGTATAAGTATTAGTGATGATCCGTTATTGTGGTGGAAAGTAAATGGAAATACAAAATTCCAGCCCCTTCAATCAATTGCCCGCCAATACTTGTCGTGTCCACCAGGCTCGGTAGCGAGCGAACAACTTTTTAGTGGCGCTGGCCTAATCTACGACTCGTTAAGAAATAGATTGGACGGAGACAAAGCTTCAAAGCTATTGTTCGTAAAGTATAATACACTACTTTTGGAGTCAATTCATTTGGTTTAATTAGTTTTAAAGCTTTTGTTCATTTAATATAATGTAATATGCTACTTTGGGTTTAAGTTCATTTATTTTAATTTCTTGTTTATTTGGAAATATGCCAATTTTTTTCATTGTTTGTGTTTTATTTTATAATTGAAATGAAAAAATTTTTACTAAATAATGTTTTATTTGTCCTTAAATAAAAATTCTCTTTCATGCCATCACTTCCGACCCTGCCTCCGACTCCGATTCCGACTCCGGTTCCGACTCCGATCAAGCAAATTTAAAAACTCCGACTCCGCCTTCGATTCCGATAAAACTACCCCCGTTACATCCCTGCCCTAAACCCTCTCAGAAAGGGGGGGGGCCTGAGCCCAGCAGTGTGACGTATATAGGCTGTAACTTTACTTTACTTTTATATATAGTATAAATAGTTATATTAGAAAAACGTAAACATTTATCCCCTGTTTTTTCACCCTTGAACTAAAGGAAGAAAAACCTATTTGAAACCACTTCTGAAGTCGTCGTTTCATTTCAATTGGTCAGCTCAACTAGTAACAGCTAAATGCTTTTGTGTTTCGTATGGTGAGTGTAGAGTATATATATAGAGTGTAGAGTATAATACCTATGTACTGGAAACGAGGCATCCATCTTAGTCCTAAGGGGTGGCAACGCATCTACATTTTGATTCTTAATCGAGGGTAGATTGTCTGTAAGCCACTTACATAAAAATAAGAAAAGCTACAGCATATATACGTCATGAATCTAAGTTGGTCACGTACTGTGAAGTTTAAGCAGCGAGCGCTTAGTCTCTGAGCTATTGGGGTTTCGGTGAATGAGATGTGTAGTCACTAAAATGGACAGATAAGTCATGAGGTCCCGGATTTGAATTCCGGGTCGGGCCAAAAAAATCAGTGATTGAGGTTTTTGTAAAGACAATTTCAGTAGCTGCCCGGAGTCAGGAAGTTGACGGTGGTTCCCTCGCCCCGTGCCTTGGAAAGCACGTAAAGCTGTTGTTCCTGCGCCTAACCTCTCTCCGGTCGTGTCGGTTTACCGTCCAATCGGACTATTAGAGTGAGGGAATAGAGAGTGCGACTGTGATTGCGCATACATTCGGGCACTATAATCCTGTAGTGCGCCGATGGCTAGTCACTGTTAAGAATGGTCACCGTGACCGAAATTCGGTCTAGAGGACGTTATTAAATGAAATTTTATATTTATGTTATAACCGTTGAAAAATGTTCAAACGTATTTATTAACACAAGAATGACGATTTTTTTAACGAGACGATTTTTTTAATTAATGGAATGTCGCTTTCGCGGTATGTTTTAGGGTTTAGTTTTGCAAGTTTTAACATTTGAAAGTTATGTCTGCAGGCAAATAATAAATCCAGGAGCGCATTGCGTGTGCGAGTGGAACACGCAGGCTTGCGCCGATAGCATCGCCGCGGGATCGAACCGGCGACCGTCTAATTAACTCCCACTGGTTTCTGTCGATCGCTTAATTTGGTTATCTAAACTGTAAATTCTGTTAATAAATAAAATCAAGTGTTACTTTGTGGAAATCGGTTATGATAAATATGTTAAAAATTAATTAGCTGAGATTTTCGCCTCCAAACGAGGCATCATCAGGTGACGAAGACTGTGCTTGCTGACCGCTAAGAGTTTTTTTTAATGTAAATTCTGTTTATTCTCTTCAGTGTAAATTTGCCGTCGATTAAATAAAATTTACCGTCACGTATGATCTTAATATTAATTTAAAAGCAGTGATTTCGCTAATCTGGATTCAAATTTGAGATGTGCCTCTCTCATAGATTGTCTCATACGGTGGATATTTGCCGCAGCGGCTCTGCGGGCGGGGTCCTCGTTACTGCTTCCCCGGACAGAGGTATTTCCCGAACCTTTGGTTAAATAAACATAAAAGTTTCTATAACATTCTATTCCATTAGGGTGGCGGGTATTATTTATAACCTTGAATAAAAATATTCTATTCTACTATATTGGGAGGCGTTGCTGCTCGTCTCCTAGTATGTTTCCCCCTCTGTCGGCTGCACCTACGGGATAATATGTGGTAATGGATATCCTTACGCTGCCGCTAATCAGTAGTAGTGTGAATGAAAATGTTACATGACAGACAAAACCACCCCTATTTTAGTTCTTTTCCGAGAGGGTATTGTTTTCCGAACCGGTGTAGATTTTTACGTTTATTAGAGCAATTAATAGGGAATAGGCCCGTAGGTCTTCCCGTAGATAGTCTCACGGTAGAGGGGGGGGGGGGATTCGCTATAGTTGGCTCGCTTGGCAGATCGGTTGGCAACCGGAGTTTTTTATTATTTTGCGTTGTTGTCAGGAAGATGGTGCTACCCATATCAGTCTCAGTTTCTTTCTGTCGTTTCCTACAACTCCCTTAGGTTGAAATAGGTTAGTGGATATTCTTACGACGCACGTAGTAAAAAAATTAGTTCAGTTGTTAAACAATCGAATAATGTAATAAATCGATATAAATCCTTGTAAAAGTTCAACTACTTAAACAGTTGAACTCTACTGCAATTCGAAAACCTCATTCTAATATATATATAGAGAGAGAGCATATCACCGTCTCCATCATCATTACCCCTAACAATTCCTTCAATGAAATTCATCACAAGGACCAATGAATGCCACAAAACAGGGCACTGAGCCACCGGCATCCATTGACTTTCCGCGTATCTTGACATGTCGCTCAGTAGGGGGCCGTGCCCTACCCTTCGATTAAAGGTACGAGACTTTCACTCGAGAAAATTACTACCTTAGAAGGAATATATAGCTGGCCCATCGTCACTTCTGGCTACTGATTCGTTGAGTTATGTAGGTCACTATGGTTCTGCTCTGGATATCGTAAATACATGGTAGAGCCATGCAGTAGCTTTTGCTGTTGCACGAATGGGCCAGCTTGACCGGAGTATAACAGCCTCAAGAATACAAGCTTGAAGTAGAAGTATTTATACTTCCACGATCCACTCGGTAAATGTGTGGGTCCAGTAGCCCATCACCCCGCCCCTTCCCCCACACGAAAACGGTGTTAAACGCACTTGCGATTCCCCTGCTGTTACAGATGTTCATGGGCAACGATGATCACTTACCATTAGGTGAGCTGTCTACTCGTTCGTCACCTCTTTAAAAAAATCTTTAGAACTTACACATGAGGATTTATGGGTAAAACTATTGGTAAATCAGATTGCTCATTTGTCGCTTGAATTAATTGTAGGCATTCAGCGTCACAGACGATCAGGCAACGTCAATATGTATGGAGAGAAATCCCAAATGAATTTCTAATCGCGTAGCGTTGAATTATGCGCTTGTTTCGCTCCTTTTATTAGCAGAAAAACAGCTGTTTTATTAAGTGAATATGTGAGTGTTGAGTTTAAGTTCAAAGGATATAGCGTTTATGATTTTAAAATTGTAATTTATTGACATCGATATTTTCTTAAATATCATAAATAGTAACGATTTTATTATTAAATAAGAGTGATAAACGAATACGCAGTCTACCGGATGGTAAGTGGATGCAGACATCTACGTTTATCCTCGATAAATAATGAAAATACGTTGTCACCCCTGAGGGCTAAAATGAAATGCTTCTCTACGAGTTAAAGAGGTTAGCCATTCCTTAAAAAAGCAATACGCTTTTAACTTGTGCGATGTTCTAATAAACAAACAAGTTTTTATATCCACGAGAACATCTGCATTAAGAGCTATTTAACACTAATGCAGCTTTTACTAGATTCAAGTTGATTGATCGCTAATTGTCACGTCCAACGGTGATCAGTCGATGTTTTGTGCTAGACTAGGGACCCGCCCCGGCTTCGCCTGGATCTATTAATGTGGCGTTATCTAAACAAATAAATAAAATTGATGTTTCTGTAGGTAATGTAAAAATAACAGCCTTTTAATAAATGCAAATGTAAGTATATACGGTAGTTATATATACATAAAAACAACAATATTTTTATCTGTCTGTCCGCCTGTTTGTTCCGGCTAATCACCGAATTGATTTTGGCACGACTTTCACTGATAGATTTTTGATGTTATAATAAGTAACTTACGCTGCTTTTATTTTAGAAAAATAATTATGGTTACGTGAAAAAAATTAAAACACATGAAATTCAATCGTAATAATATAATATAATTAATTTAGCGGGGATGGGAGATATGATAAGGATATAGAACGACGAGTGAATGCGGGAAATAGAGTAAATCGGGCCCTACACTCTATTGTGAAGAGTCAAAATGTGTCAAAAAGGGCACGTATGGCGATTCACAAAGCTGTGTTGGTAGGGACCAGATTAACGTATGTAAGTGAAAGTTGGGTGTAACAGAAGAAGCACGAGAGTAGAATGAACGCAGTAGAAATGCGGTCGTTAAGGAGTATGTTAGGGCTGAATCTGAATGACAGGGTAAGAAATTGTGTAATAAGAGAAGAGTGTGGTTTGCAAGATGATGTTGTGACCAGGATTAAGAAAGGAATGCCTCGGTGGTTTGGTCATGTGGAAAGAATGAATGAGGAAAGAGTGAAGAAAATTGATGTTGCAGAAGTGAATGGCAGAGTCGGAAAGGGGCGTCCTAGGCGAAAATTTATCGACCAAATTGGCGATTTATTGAAAACGGGCCAAATTAGGAGTACCCTTAACCGAGGAGCATGTATACGTAGGTATATGGATGTGAAGGAGGCGAGAGAGGTGTGTCAGGATCGGACTTTGGCAGTCTGTAGTTGTTTAGGCCTTATCGAGACCTTTAAAAATAAAGCGAATGGACTATATTAACAATAGGTTTAATGCCGTTAAACGTTTGTACATATACTGCAAGGTGAAATGCCCGTCTGCTACCGCGTCTCGCAGGCTCGCAGCTCAGTGAGGAACGGTGGCGCTCGCGCTGCCGCAGTGTCAGCGAGTCAGCGACCGGCCCGCCCCTCTACGTCTCCCGATGCCTATGAGGATGAGGTGCGCCGACAGTAGTCTCTATCTACCCCTCTGGGTGACAGGCACAGTGGTGACAGGCGTGAGTGTTTATGTATTTAGGTATGTATTATGAAATTCGATCGTAATAAATTTCACGCGGACGAAGTCGCGGGGATCAGCTAGTTTAGATTTAAAATAATCAAAGATACCGGCAATGTAACGTGATTCCCGGAATTTTATAAGCAATATTTCATGTTTTAAAAAATGTTTTTTTAATCAAGGTTTTCGGATAATATATAGCTTAAATCCGTCCCGTCATTGTTCTTTATTTGTGCGTATAGTTTCATTGTAATCCATTCAGGTACGTCGAGGGAGGACAGACGGACAAAAATTTTAAAAATGGTTCTTTATTTCTTAAAAGCCCCTTGGGGTTACTATATATATATATATATATATATATATATATATATATATATATATATATATATATATATATATATATATATATATATATATATATATATATATATGTATATATATATATATATATATATATATAGTAAATAATGCTATAGCTAAGTTAGTCAATTGGTTTAATGTTAATAATTTGCATTTGAATGGAACTAAAACTAAATGTATGAAATTCGTAACTCCTAATGTTAAACATGTCAATACTAATGTAATTTTAAATGGGGAGGAACTGAGTCTTGTTGATACCACCATTTTTCTTGGAATCACACTGGACGCAAAGCTTCAATGGCTCCCCCATATATCAAAACTAGCTAGCAGACTTAGTTTTGCAGCATATGCTGTAAAAAAGATTAGAACTCTTACCAGTGTTGATACAGCTAGAATAGTTTACTTTAGTTATTTCCATAGCATTATGTCGTATGGTATTTTGCTATGGGGAAACGCGACTGACACTGAAATTATATTTATTTTACAGAAGAGGGCCATTAGAGCAATATATAATTTAAAAACAAAAGAGTCACTGAGACAAAAATTTAAGGAAATTAATATATTAACTCTGGCCTCTCAATACATTTATGAAAATGTAATGTACGTACACAAAAATAAAAGTAGTTTTGCGAAAATAAGTGATATTCATTCTGTAAATACTAGGAGCAGACACAAGCTGGTAGTACCAGTTACTCGACTCCACCGAGTCAGTAATTCATTCTTAAGGCGATGTATACGCTTTTACAACAAAATCCCAGAAAATATACAAAATTTGTCAGACACAAAGTTCAAAAATGTTATTAAACTAAGTTTGTATAAAAAGGGTTATTATAAAATTAAGGAATTTAATAATAGCTATTTCTAATTTGTCTTGTGTTGTTGATTGTAAACATGATTGTAAGCTATTATTAAAAAAAATAGTCCCGCTGGGTTTCTTGCTGGTTCTTCCCAGGACAGAGGTTTTTTTTTGCGAACCAGTGGTAAATTAAAAAAGTGACTTTCAATAAGTATTTTATAATCTACTTTGAATAAAAAAGTTTCTATTTCTATTTCTATTTCTATGGATTTAGAATGTACTCGTTTGTTTTGTATGATGTTAAAAGAGCACACATCACACTTAGTTTCATGGGCGTCGTAAGAGTCGGCTATGGGAAAAGCCAGAGAGACTTCATGAATAGCAGTATACGCGAGTACCATATCTATGTGCTATATGCTAGATTTTTTTAAATTTCTATTATAAGGGTGGCAAACGAGCACAATACACGTGATGGTAAGTGGTTACTTTGGCCCATAGACATCTACATCGATAACGAATCAAAATGCAGATGCGTTGTCACCCGTCAGGATTAAGATGGAATGCCACGTTTCCAGCAAAAAGGGTCTCCGGTTTTCTACATACACTATATCAAACACACCAGCATTAAGCTACTATTTCACGCTGGTATTCTGTGAGAGCGTGGTCCTTCCCCGGTCGAGCTGACCCATTCGTGCTACAACTCTACCAGTAATATAGCTGCAGCATGGCTCTACCACGTACAACATCGTGACCGTCACGGGAAACAGTGACCTTGGTACTACTATCGTTAACTGATCCACTGCCTCGTTGGTCTAGTGTTCGTACACGCGATTGATGATTATGAGGTCCCGGGTTCAATTCCCGGGTCGGTAAAAAGTTCCGTCAAGAAATCAATAGCGGAAGAAATTCTCATTACCTATTAAAGAGATTAAAAGTTAATTAACTTAGCTCCACGTAAAAGAGATTACGCGCTATTATTTATTTGTATTTTGAAATTCAAAAATGTTGAAAAAAAGGTTTTGGAATTTTTTTTACCAATTACTTTGCTGTTTGCCCTTGAGCCTGTGACCCTGCTAAGTGACAAGGTCAAAGATTCTTACTAAATTTATTGTTTTATTGCCATTCGTAAAGTAGGGTGGATATTATTTGAATTTTGATAGATTTTAATTAATTTATTTATTTAATTCAAAATTTTTGTTTTTGTGTTTTGTAAAATATCAGTGCCATAGACTTCTACTCCGTTCCCATGTTACACCCTACTTTTTTCCAGAAGGTAAAAGAAGTCAGATGATACAGTTGATACAGTATAAATATTATATAGCGTATGTCACTCCCACAATTAAGTCAAATCTAACTCATTTGTCAAAATCCGTCAAGCCGTTGAGATTACAGAACGTGCCAAAGAAAAAGACATACATACTCGAACATACTCTCTAAACAACAAAAAGCAATAACCTCTTTCTAGGACAGGCGGGTAAAAACACTCATCGACAAAAAAATAAAGAAATCTGTGATAATATAATAATATTAATTGAGATATTTATAACTTTGACGCTAAAATGTAACGGATTTCTTTTAAACAGCATAAAAAAATTTAAGCTAGAAAAAAATTAAGTTTTATAAAAAAAATTGTGTGAATTTGTATGCTAACACCGTCATTTAAATGATAATATTTTGTCATAATTAATTTTATTATAATATTTTATCTTGTTCAATGAACTTAACGTTAGATATAATTTTGTAACATCGTATGTTTTACCAATTCGACAAGTATATATGCATTAAACTTGAAACCGGACGAGAATACGATACATTAACAAACATATTATTATTTCTATTAGTTTACTTATTGTAGTCTATGAAGGCTCACTGGCATACTTAAACCACTCCATAAAATGCATCATAAGGGAAATATTTACCAAAGTTGACAAGCTTGGCAGGTGGACTGATAAACGAAGTTTCTTTTGCAAGTTGTTGTGGAGAAGACACTGTCCACTTCCTGGTTTGTTTCCCTCTGTCGTCTCTTACGACACCAACGGAACTATATGGGGTAGTGGATATCTTCCTTACAGATAACATGTAGCAACTAACGACACATATATTTATACATACATGATTCGAAAATAAATGACGTGACAAATCGATGACGCCAGCTGCACACACGAAAAAGGATGACTCATTGTAACGCTCCGCTCATTGTAACGTTACGATCGGAGCGAGAGCGCTGCACGAGCGAGTGAAAGGCACGATCGGCTTGAGCGTTCAGCTTGCGCCGCATCTATCTCTCTTCCACAAAGTATGCAATCATTTCATCAATGTCTTGTTATGACATCGTCACGTTAAACTATCGTCCGTAAACCGACTTTACAGACAACCAAGTTTTTTTTTTTTTAAATTTAGAATTTAATTTAGAACTACTTTTACGATGTAGAGCCACGCTGCAGCTGTATTGTGGCTCCAGCAGGAATAGGTCGGCTCGATCGGTGAAGTAACACGCTCGCGTTGAATAGCAATGGAAAGGAGGGTCATAATATTATTTAGCAGCAGTATAATGTAGTGTTATGTATTAGAGCAGCAAAAACCTGAGACCCACTTATAAACGTGGCGTTACATATTAGTCCTCAAAGGTATTAAAGCTCTATTAAAATCTTAGGGAGAATAATTACTATTGTAGCTACGATTAGCTGGCGAGTGGACAAGCGAAGTTTTTTATTATAATTAAAAAAAACGTTTTTAATCAAGAAGATGCTGCTGCCCATCTGCTTTTGTATATGGTAGAGCCACGCTGCAGCTGTATTATGGTTGTAGCACGAATGGGTCGTATCCACCGGGGAAGGATCACGCTCATACAGAATACCAGTGTGAAAAAGAAACTTAATGCTGCTTTATTTCTTATGGTGAGCGTAGAGAACAGTAGACCCTTTCTGCTGGAAACGAGGCATTTCATTTTAGACCTCAGAGGTGACAACGCATTTAAATTTTAATTCTTGATCGAGCATAGATGTAGATATCTATGATCCACAGCATCCACTTGCTATCAGGTGGATTGGGTGCTCATCTGTCATCATTATCCCATATTAAAAAAATCTCTTCTTTAACGACACTCAAAATATGGGGTAGTGAATATATAAAACAAGCTTTTCACTTGAAGTAAAGTTCAAAAACTAGTTGGCCTTTCAACGCTCATTATAAATTTAAATTATCCCCATCGTGGCTCCAATAAACTATTTCGTATAATTTAGGCGCCTCTCGACACCGCGCTTTCTTTTCTAAATTACGTTCAATTTAAGTGATTTGGTATAAATATGCCATAGGCATTATTTATTGATATGAATAAAGTTCTTCTATCCTTACTTTTACAATTATGATATTTTTGGGTTTGAGAGATAACTGTGTTGTGATGCCGACGTAATCTAAATGGATGTAGGTTGTCTCACATCTACGTGCAGTTTCAAATAATAAGCTGCATTCTACAGTCAAGACTGACGCATACATGATTTTACATCCTACACCGAGAATCGAGATCCTTTCGACTACAATAAATTTTAAATATTTAAGTCTAATGAAACAAATTTTCTTATTCATGTTTGTAATTTTTAAGAATATTTTGGATGAAAATGTTGTTTCAAAATACTATAAAATTGCTCAATTTAGACATTATTAAAAAACGCAAAGGTTATACATTCGACGAGTATGTTTTTATATATCTTTACAGATTTCTCAGGAACGGCTGAAGCGATGTAAATTATATATTTTTAATAAATAAGTTTGATTGAAGGTCAATTTAGAAGCATTTATAAGAAGATATGTAAAATTGATTATGCGATCATAAAGTTTATATTTGATAAATAATGCCTAATAAATAATAGATAATAGATGATTCTTTAATTATGTTTTCAAAACTCCTTTACAAATATTAATCACTAGCGACCCACCCGGACTTCGCCTGAATATGATCCATTAATGTGGTGTTATTAAGGTTTAAGATATTCAAGCACCGTGTATGATATTATTATTTTTATTCTTGTACATAGAACAATTTAGTTCGTATAAAACATAGCCTAGACCCTTTCTTGCGTCGCTCTCCATCGGTTTCTAAAGTTTCTTCACAATCCTTCTCCGGCCTGGACAAAGAGCCGTTATTTTAAATGGTAATTTATACCATAATAGCTTGCAAATCACACCCTGTGCTTAATAGAAGTCAGAAAATGGATATTTACATTTTATTTATAACTATAGATAAAGCTTTACGTGAAACAGAACTCTACACTCAAAGACAAACCTCTCTGACAAACAGGCTCACAAAACGTACTAAATATCTTCTAAAAATACCAATGTATGAAATTTATTTCGTCTCAGCCGACAACTTTCTATAATATACGATGTCAAAGTATAAAAAGAATGTCCCTATTGGAGTATAATTATATGCAAACGAGCCAGCAAGACTCTCACTTTAATGCTAACTTGTTTAAAACACGTCTTTCGAGGAATGTTTGCAAATATTCTGTGGAATCGGTTGAGACCTGTGATGTAAATTTAATCATTTCATTTTATCCAAATTGTTTGCGTCAAACCAATGTACTAATTTCGAGAGCATTATTTAAATTGTGAGCAAATTTACTAACTGCCGTTTGAGTTAGAAATTAAAGTGGTATCATCAGCAAATAATAATCCGTCGTGATTGTTCCCTGCAAGATAAAGGATGTCATTAATATAGATTAAGAAAAGGCATGGGCCAAGAATCGAGCCCTGAGGAACCCATTGATACTACCGATCCAGAGGAATCTTTACCTTCGATAAAGACTTTAGATAGATGATGGGAGATTAGATACTAATTAGGGATCTTCAGGAAAAGAGCCTACCCTTTTTTAAAAGTCCGCCAACGCATCTGCAATTCCCCGGGCAGTTGTTCATGAGCGGTTGTAGTCACTTGCTATCAGGTGAGTCGCATTCTCATTTGGCCCCTGTCATATAAAAAAAAAGAAATAAGAATCATAAAACTATTATAATTACGACACTGCAACTCTTCAGGTTTTACTCAAATTTTTACGGCTTCATCACATTAATTTGTCCACTTCATAACGTGGCGGCTAAGCATTTGGTTTTCGGTGTGCACGGCCGCGGGTTCGAATCTCGCACAGTACAATTATTTGTATGATCATCCTTGTGCAATTCATGTATATAAACCACCCCCACCATACAAAAAAACATCCATAGGATCAACGTTTTTATAATACAATATATATTTATAATATTTATAACCTTTAAACAGCACAGTGATGTTTTTCAATTGATATTATATTGTTAGGTATATCAATATTTATTATCATACTGCTTTGAATTCAAAAATTTGGTACTTAAAATTGGTATATCTCACAGCTATACATTCTTTCAATGGTACTCCAACTTGTTTTAGTTTCTGTTTGTTTTTCTCTGTATTTTTAATAAACACGTCATTTTATGGAACATTAAATTTAAATTTAATTATAATACTTATGTACACTGACCCCAAAATAAATTGTGGATAACGGTGTTGATTATATGATTTTTAAGCATTCCACCAATTCATCAAAGCACATGATTTTCGTTTTTAGTGTGTGTGTGTGTGTGTGTGTGTGTGTGTGTGTGTGTGTGTGTGTGCGCGCGTGTGCGTGTGTGTGTGTGTGTGGTGTGTTTGCATAAACATAATACGCGTACTTCTTTTTTTGTTTCCTTTTTTGTTAATAAAACGTTTTTTTAGGTGTGTAGATATATGTATTGGAATAAATGTCTTCATATTTGTTATCCCAAATAAAAACAAAAATAAAAGATATAAGAAGTGAAATTGTTTTATAAGCAAGTAAAATCAAAAAAAAAACTATAAGTAAGGACGAAATGAGCGCAGAACCATATCACATTGGAAAAGAGTTCACAATCGTTTGTTTGTATAAATGGTACTCAAAAGTATAATTGCTTCCTGACGTGAGGTCAAGAATGGACGCGGGAAAGGCGGAACCCGTGTTTTTATAACGAACAGGTGATGTGCTCGGTTTGTTTTTGAATAATAGTTTCTGCTCAGCCGGCTTCAAACAAATTGTAACTGCCGGCGGTAGGACTAGGAACAAATAGAATACAAGAATTTTGAAAGAGAAAGTTCAAAGTGTGACATGAACTTAATATTTCACTATTTATTTATTTTTAAAGACGTGGAAGCTGAAGCGCTAGCGCTCACCGTAATTGCATAGTGCGTAAGTGTCTCGGGTTTGATCCCCGCCTGCGCTAATGAAATAATAATTGTTATTTGAAGTATTGATTTATCAGGTGCCTTACGTGTAGTGGCTGCGTAAAAGAATTCACCATCCCTCCCATATCACCCCGTAGATGTTGTAAAAGGCGACATAATGAAACTGAAACAGGAAACATCTTCCTGATACCAAGTGAAAATTATAATAAACTACCGTTGCCAACACATTTACCAAGCGTGGCAGCTACGGAAAATAACCCTCCCCCCCATAACATCAGCAGTTTGAACTTTCGATAATCTGTAACTAAGCAAACACATCTATCCTCATACTCCACATGAGGTAATCTACAGCTCTCCTGTATTCAGCAGTGGTTTTTTATGGGTTTCAATGACTGATGAATGTGTTTTTTTTAATCAGGAAACTTGCATCTCTGAGGAATAAAAATATTTTAAAGAAGACGTGTTAAACATGTTAAACAATATTTATTACACAGTAGTGATCCGCCACGGCTTCGCACGGGTGATATCTGGCTTCTACAACAGCACCACCTACCGGGTCCAACTATGCCTATAACCTTCACGGAAGTGCAAGCAATATGTTGACAAAGATTTACTGCAATCTGATAAAATAAATATAATTTTAATACTTATATTAGAAAACTGTTATATTTGATGTTAACTTAGCTTAAGTACTTAGTGGTTATAAATAATAGGAAGTACTATGTGGCAATCGAAGGTTCTTTATTTTTTATCAGGAAGATGCTGCTACACAGCTACTATTTTCGGTTTCCTCTTTCACCTCTAATCACGCCCATGGGATGATTTAAGGTAGATGATTCTTTTATGACGCAAATTCACGGCGGTGGGATGCATGTCTATGTTCAAAATATCTATATTAAAAGCCAGTACGAACGTTATTTTTAAACCCTCGACGAAAACAGAGGGCTGTTATAAATTTGTAGTGTGTATCTTTGAGTCTGTTTGTGGCATTAGAGCTGCTGAACTAAGTTTTCTTCGATTGTAAGGTGTCTTATTCGAGAGTGTTCTGTGCTATGTTTGAAGAAAATCTGTTTAGCCTTTTGAAGATCATCAGATCTCTTTATATCGGAGGCTTTAAAATTTTTTCATTTAAGTTATTAGTTTAAAGTATAGTTTTTTTAAGATAATAAAGCATCTTAAAACCTGCCACAATAGCTCACACAGACAGACATTAAGACATTGTACCATTGTAAGGTGTTACGATAAATAGTAAATCTAACACAAATTTAATATGCGAATTAGTACTCGTAAAGTGGCAATGAGCTGTTCATATATCGACAATTAAGATTAAATATTGGTTCTCGACTGACAACCTCGAACTGGTAAGCAAAAACTAGCCCCCGCCCCCACGTCGTCCCCGAAAAGCTGATGAAATATGTAGGAAGTAGATATGTGGCTCAGGCTCGCGCTTTGTAACATTTCTTGGGAGAGGCCTATGAGGCAGTAAAGATGATGATCATCATTATAATGTCATATTGTTCCACTTTGGTCTGGGACTTAGACTCCGATGTTCGTGTAGAGGTTAATAACAAAACAGAATGTGCTAGCTGTGTTACCTGCATATGTCACAAAAGGCGACTAATCGGATATTGGGATTGTGGTTGCGTAGGCGATTGGTTAGCCTTCTATATTTATTTCTCCATTTACCATTTAAGCCCATAGTTTTTGCTAAACGTGGTCAGAGTAACTCGCTGCTTATTGGACTATGCCTTAACCTTCGCGGATGTGACGCTATGTATATATGAATAATATCACTAGCTAGAAAACGAAAGCGGATTAAGTTTAAATATGGGCAACACATAAGGCGATGCGTCGACATTAAAATAAGAAATGTGTATCTACTTTAATAATTTCGTGTAATAAGTAAAGACTTACAAAAATTATTGCAGTGCAGTCGGCCATTGAAATCAAAGGGAAAAATATATTGATCTACAAAGCAAGGGAAGTAAAAAATTGTGAAATTAAGTCACTAATCGTACATAAAATTATGAACAATATTTGATCAAGGCTCGTTCATCTAATATATAAAAATTAATATTTGTTTTTTCGTATTTTATGCACTGCCATACCGTTCGTCAGATTACTGTAAAACTTTGTCAACTTATTGCTTACGCTTACGGGGAAGTTATAGCCATAGTATAATTAATTTGAAGTAGGTGGCGCGCGTATCGTACTGAATTTAATTTATATATCACTCAATTTAAATTAATATCTTGAATATGATTACTAATTAAGCAATATAACTCTTCCAAATTTAACGATATTTACACAATTATTTCGTCTGCGGCAGCAGTGCACCGGGTACCAGCTAGTACTATGTAATATTGTGTAAAATTTAATACAAAATTTATTTTGTTTGTTTCAGGTAATTAATTATCACCACCACATAATTTTTCGAAGATACTCGTAAACTTAAAAAGGTAGAGTCGTTAAAACTTTTAAAACTTATTTATTCCAATAAACCATTGAGTTTTACAATATGGTACCTATACCTTTTGCACCTTTAATCTTTAAAGCATAAATAACGTGCCTGGCATTTTTAAATGAGGCCATAAGAACCGATGCTCAAACTATAACTTAAGTCCCATAATCAGGTGGCTAGGCAGCCATACCTAAAAGCAAAGGTCCGTTATGCTGTGAGGCGCACCGCAAGTGATGGTTGTTGCCGTAAATCATTGCCCATTGTCAGTGGAAACAATGACTTGCTTCATTTGCACTGAGTTTAAAGGAAAATATTTTTTTATATTACATTTTGTTGCATAGTCCAATGATACGTATTCACCACGAGAATATAATGTCTCAGGCTGTGAGGAATTATATATTAACCCTCAGAAACAACGCATCTTTAGCCTTCTTTGTATGAAGTTAGCTGCAGGTGTCCGTGGACTTCAGTGACGACTTACTATCAGGTGGACTGTGAGTGTGATTGAAAATAAAGGTACTTTTATTGTAATATACGTATATTATATTTACGTGGGAGAGCCAAGCTGTAGCTATATTATGGTTGTGGCGCGAATGAATTGGCCTTAAGGTTTGTATTAAGTTTAAATCTACTATCATTTTTTTAATAATATAACATAAAATTAGTAAATATCTTTTATCTAAGAGATTACTAAAGCTCATTTCGGATTCTGAAAGGATTCGTCGACAGGATATTTAATAAACTTTCAAAACGAATTCAACGTTATAAGGTATAAAACTAAAGTTCAAAGCTCGCCAAACTCAAAAGTTACATAATAAAATAAAATTTACTGTAACCATAAATGTATAAATATTGTACTTTATAATGTTCGACCCAAGGTGGCATTTCGCTTATAAAACTAGTTTTGATATGAAAGCGCGTGCGGGCATGTGCTTTACCACGGTGCTGAAAATCAAATCGAAAAGCTCTTGAATTTCACTTGAATTCAATGTAATATTGTTGTAGGGGTATTAAACGAGCATACTGTTTTTTGATGGTAAGTGGATGCTGTGTATAGTATCAAATTGCAGATGCTTTGTCAACTCTGAGGACTAGGATGGAATATATCTTTTCCAGTAAAAAAGTTTCCGGTTCTCTACATTCGTCATATGAAACACAGCAGCATTAGCTGAGAGCGTGGTTCTTCCTCGGTTGAGCCAACCCATTCGTACTACAAACAAAAAAAATAGTTTAAAATTCTAATTTTATCATGTTTGAAATAATCTGGTTATATTTATTTTTAACGTACGTTTTGTAAAAGAGTCTTAAACCGATTTGTAAGTGACAACTGCATCTTTAATGGAATTCTGATGTTTGTAAATTTGTGTTAGACAAAGATATAAATAGGTTTTTTTCCCCACAAAAAGTAGTAGTGCTTAATATATCTATATTGCGAGTGAATTTTTTCATCAGTACTGCTAATATTCCAGTTAATTATCTTAATAGGGGTGTAAATCATTCTCATTTGTGGTTCGAATCCACCACAATCCGGATGGCAGAATTGAACGCAACGACACGACTTTTTAGTATCATTCTTCATAAATGACCATCGATTGCATTTTTTATTCTATTTATATTTTGAAATACTTTTATTAGTTATTTTTCTAATACTGTATCTACATCTTTCTGCTCTTATCCTAAGTTATTGTAGGTCGCCAACGCTACTAGCCGTCGTCTCCTCACACACTTTGGAATACTTTATGGTTACTAAATTTAAAATTCTTTTACTAGAATTTACCCTCGGAGTTATTCACAAGTTTTTTTTAATTTAAAATAAGTACTAATTTCATAATCGTACGCAACGATAAACCATGGTAGTGGTTCGGCGAACTCGCCTCACCGTGTAGTCATTATGTTGATTGCGAGGTAGCAAATGATACCGACGTAGTGCTGGACGCCTCTACAATAATAGCTTTTGGATCAAATCTTATTTTTCATTCTATAAAATATGTTTTGATTTTACATGACTTTACCAGATCATTCACGGCCAATATGTGTTCTTTTATCTCAACCTGAGCCGATGCATATTTATTTGAGATAATTTGTAAGGAGTTTTTAAGCGACAAAACTTCTGAATTGAGACACTCTATTTCAGTCTCATAACAGTTTTTTTATATTTTCCACCTCAATTGAATATAATTTCAGTTTATTAATTAATTCATGCTTTTCCTTACATACATTTACATAATTTTTTATATTAGTTTTAGTTTTAATTAACTTTTGCACTTTCCTAACATATTTATTAATTTTTATGTATTTCTTTAATTTTCTTCTACTGCATGTAATCCTTTCTGCTGTTCTTGATGTGACAAAATCATCACCAGTCAAATCGATTGTTGTGGAGGGTTGCAATGTTTTTGAAGATTTACATTCTATGAGCTCATTGAACAGACTTTGAGTTTGGGACACTTTCAATTCATCTGAGTATTGTTTTAATTGCACAATCTGCTCATTAGCCTCAGATGAATATAAAACAACACTTTGACCCTATCTTGTAGTACAATTACCATTATAGCCTATCAACAGTCCACTGCTGAACATAGGCCTCCCCCATTAATAACCTCATAGTTATATAACTGCCATAGATGCCACGTATGGCGGATGGGTTGGCAACAGCAGTTTTTTTTTTAATATTTGAAGTTGTTATTAAGAAGACGCTGCTGTCCGTTTACTGGTTGGTATCCCTCTGTACTTTCTTGTACTAATAATAAAAAGTTAAAAAGGTATATAATAATAAAATTTAAAAAAAAATTGTACAAAAACATTACATAGTAAAATATTATTTTGAGGTCATTGGTTCTTCTTCTCAAGACGGAGGTTTTTTTCGAACCAGTGCCTTAGCTTAGCATAACTTAAATACCTCTCTAAATGATTATATTCCATTCTATTCTATATTAAAAGTTGCTCTTATTTTAAAACTGACAAATTTATTTAAATTAATGTTTAACATACTGACAGAAAAACTAAGTAGAAGCTACGTATTTATAATATTTAGTAAAAGATAAACAAATGACAAATACACAGACTCTACAATTTCATTTATATTTATTTAAATTGTGCAACTGTAAGGTTAAGTTAATGAAATAAAAAAGTAATAATTTTAAATCAATTTCATTAATTAACATTAATTAACTTTAGGTATCACATAAAAATCAAACGAGGTATAGTACATTTAATGCGAGGTACATTTTATTGTACGTGATCCACCCAGCTTGTTGTTGGTACTCGTATGTATATGTACGAATGATGGACATTTATAATATCTGTCAAGAATTTACTTTTCTACACTACTTATTGGAGCTAATATACAGTGCATTATTTAATCATTAATAATCATTATTTAATAATGTGATAAGTATGGATAGTTATTATTCAATGGTATTTTTTGTCACATTGATTTTTGATATACTTATTTTTCTCAAACTCTGTATACACTTATGTTTTGTTTACAATGGGTTCACATTTAATACAGTTTGTTTTAATAGATATGCAAAAAATGTCATGTAGCTCAGGGAGGCCTATGTTCAGCAGTGTATGATGATTTAAAAATAATCCAAAAATTTTGTGTCCCATATTCAATTTCATAGCTCTGCCAATGTTTATATACATTTTGAAATAACTAAAATTGAGAAAAAAAAAACGTATTCTGAAAACATTTTACAATGTACTGTTATAATTTTATTTATTTGGGCCAGAATTAATTATATATTTCTCTGAACGGTAACATAAAGTATATCATTTGACACATCGATTTGTTTAATTCACTTTCTAGCTTCTAATTAAACTCCAATGAAAATCGCAGGCGCTTGCGACGGTCCACTTCGATGCTGTGACACGGTTGGGAGCAAGTCCGATCACATAAATATAATCTATGCTTTTTTTGTTACTACTTCTGTAATCTCACTAAGTAAAAAATAATAGTTTTACTAACTTTAAAGTTAAGTAGTTTTTAAATATTTTATCGCGATTTATTAACTTTTAATTTCTCGGACTTTTCGTGTACTTTTCAGCTCGAATGGTCACGAGGGGGATGAGATGTTCGACATCCCAATGATATAAAATTTTATTTTTACTTAAAGTAGCCGCGGTTGTCTGTTAAAATTATTATATAAAGCTAAGTATTTTTTTTTTAAATTTGTGTGTGTCAGGTGTAGTATCTTAGACCTGACATATTAGAGCCTGCTGTACCGTTAACTGTGAAATACTAGTGTGATGATGTCAAGAATTGAGATGGATGGTTTCTCCAATATTAATGTTATATACCTTTTAAATATTGTAATAAGAAAATTTTGTAGAATAAAATTAATTTATTAAAATTATTAGTGCTCTTTGGACGTGTGAGGGAGAATACGTCAATAAGTAAACTAAATCAAAAGATAGAATGGTGTTGAGGTTCTTGTACAAAGGTTTTTCTACACTAATGTTGGACACTGGACAATGGACGCGTATCTTGTCCAACATTGATGTGGAGTGGTGATGTTAGTTGACAGACAGTAGAACAGCTACTGACTAGAAGGTAATCTGGTTCGGTGACTCAAACTATCAACCATTGCATTAATTGTTGACACTCAATATTGTTGGCATTCTATCTTAGGTTCTAAAAAATGACAAAGCACTGGCTTCTCTTTTTAAATTGGTTGCAGGTCTTCATAGGCTGCAGAACCTACATACCCTTAGGTAGACTGTAAGCCTGTTTGTAACTTTTATGTTGTTTAAAATAGATTCTGTTCTTTTTCCAGTTTTTAATAAAATTAACGAACACGGAATTTATTAAGTTGTTCCCTTGTTTTATATAAAATTTTAATATAGTAACAAAGTAAGTTAGCTGTAAAAATAGAGAAATAAGTTTGATCTGTAATAGTTGTACAATCATTAGTATAGTACTTCATTGTTTTAAATTGGTTGTTGTTTAAGATTATATCATTCAAATTTTCCATAATAAAGAAAAATTAAGGAAAACTCTAGTAGCAAAATATTCAATCGCTACTAAAGGGTGACATCGCTATCTCTGTCTGACAATCAACAAAACCTATTTCTGCCTCAAGAGGATGAGAATCATTGCGGTTGGATAACTTCGTCCATCAGTCGCGCACGCGCAGCGCCGGCTGACGATTGTGCTTCGAACACGGATGTACTCAAATTTCGCGCGTTCAGTGTCGCGTCAGTGTATTCGGATATTTGTGCTTCTTTTATTTCGGATCCGCCAGGAATCACGCTCTGTGCTCTGACATAGTGTGGTGTGTTGTGCTTAGAAAGTGAAACAACAAAGGATTACAGTGCGTATTGTTGGAATAAAGTACGTGGGAACGCTTTCCATAATAGGTAAATTAATATGGTTACGCTTGGAAGATCGGTGTGATGATCATTTGGCGTGTTTGGACAGATCTGCGTTTGAGTACAACAGCTTCCGTGATAATAAAATAAGATCCACTGTTCGAACAAACTTTGCTTGTCAAACATCATTTTATTTCTTGACTAGCTTTCAAACTTAAACTGATTTGAGGAGAATAATATTTAAAACTAATAATACTATCTTGATACCAGTGTCATAGTTAATCATGTTTACGAGCACTCTGTAATATAAATCAAGCAAACGAACCACTCCTAACATAAATATGGAATATTAACATAGCATTGCTAGCATTTATAGCAAAAAAACCTCTAGGTAACACACGTACAGTAGAATTAAAACGATGTTAACACAAAAGTAATCGAGTATAATTTTTGCGTCATTATAACCATCTTCTCTTCTTTTTATTGCTATTTTTCCATGGTAGGAGGAAGGCAAGTGGACTGTATATCGCAGTCTAGACGTTTTTTTTACTTCTAACATCATTTCTCCTGTCACCAGTAATTTATGTCGGGTTAAACGACCTGGTTAATCCTACATATATTGTAAAATCAAATTCTGATTCATGATGTCTTCCTGGTATTTCTGGAATTCGTCACTTATACACACTATTCTATAACTCTCCCCTCATAATATCTCATATAAAAGACTTATAAGTAAAAATGTATACAGGCATACACACATACGTAACATCACACCTATAATCCCCGAGAGGTAGGAAGATTCAATGTGCAGCAAGCTACTCGGACCACGTTTAGCCTAGTTTAGGTTTTAATGGAAAATTATGAAATAATGAACAAATTATTACTACGGGTCTGGATGTCTATCCTTGTGAAATTTATGTATAAACTGCCTCCATATACAGAAGAAAATCCTTGTGTGGGGGCAACGTTAAAACGTGGTAGAACCGTGTTGCGTTTATATTAGTAATATAGTTTTAGCACGAATGGGTCGGCTCGACCGGGGAAGGACCGCGCTCCCACAGAACATAAGCCTAAAATAGCAGCTTAGTGTTGCTATGTTTCGTATTTTTTCCTCACCATTTTATTCCTCACGGGTGACAACGCATCTGCGTTTTGATTACTAATCGAAGATAGATAGACGTCTATGGGCCACAGCAACTACTTACCATCAGGTGGACTGTGTCCTCGTTTGTCACCCTATCCTATCAAATAAAAACGTTTAAAAATAAATGGTTAGCACATCGCTTAGGCAATCACAAATCAATAACCCATAAGTCACCTTTTACTATATTATTAAGCAAGTATAAACACAGTTGACACGTTGTGATTTGTTATAAATCTCACATTAACATGGAGGACATAAAATGAGCTCTAAGACTAACAGGGGATTATAATACGTGTATGTGTGACAACAGTTATTATGTAGTAAGAATGTCCATCCGCTCATTAACTACGGCTTATACAAGGCCATTAATAACATAGACCTCTTCCATAGACTGCCTCTTAGGGCGAATTTTGTCTTAGCACCTGGTTGAAGCGAGCCGTGCCGCCGAATTTTAAGTGCTGATTTACCACGTGCTCGGTGGTGAAGGGAAACAACGTGATAAAACCTGCATGTCAGAGGAATAAAAAAAAATATTCCGAAGACATGTGAAGTTCGCCAACACGGCGGACACTTCCTTGCCCTAAAACCCTCTCAGAAATGAGGGGAGGCCTGTGCCCAGCTGTGGGACGTATATAGGCTGTAACTTTACTTTACTTTACTTACCAGGTTGAAGGCGGATTGGCAACCGCAGGTATTTTATTATTTTGCGCTGTTATCAGAAAAATGTCTGTTGCCCACCACCAGTTTCAGTTACACCTCCGTAGGTGAATAAGCACGCTGTCACCACTGGTTTTAACGCCACCACTCCCAACATCATTAGGAAAAACACACTATGAAAGATATACCACCGTAAGTGACTACTTATAGCTTCCAACGAGGTAGTTTCTCATCCTAGTAATCCTAGCATACTGTATACAATTAGGATAATATAGCAGTAATGTAAGGTCAGCAACATAAAACGCTTTGAAATTTCTTTTAAATAGTGTCCAACCCGTAATGTCGCCGTTTCGAATTCTTCAATTATAAATGGACAGAATATCAAATAGCAATAAAGTTAAACAATGAAATCGGACTATGTTCGATAATATTAGCTATTAAGTTTCACTGAGGCACCTGCTGCAAGCGTTTTTACAGACCGACGTGTAATAATTACCATTAATTGCCGGGGCGCTCCAGTGGCACAAGGGCAGGGACGGACTGGATTTTAAAACATGGAAGAATACTCAATTTATAATTGATTGACTTTGCATATGCAATTCCGTTAAATGGCAATAAATTAACTGGAACTGACTTATAAATTTCCCACTACTGGGAATGATCTCGCCAAGTTATTTAATTAAAGCAGCATAAAATTAAAACTTAATTAGTTTGACGTAAAATGTAAAATTAAATGTGAACATTTTAAGCCATTCTTTATAATATTAAAAGTGGCATAAATCAAGTATTTTTTTATTTTTTTTTTACTTTATAGAATAGGGTGACAAACGAGCACACAGTCCACCTGATGGTAAGTGGTTGCTGCGGCCCATAGACATCTACATGTATCCTCAATTAAAAGGAAAATGCAGATGCGTTGTCACCCGTGAGGACTAAGTTGGAATGCCTCATTTCCAGTAAAAAGGGTCTCCGGTTCTCTACACTCACCATACGAAATACAGCAGCGTTAAGCTACTATTTCACGCTGGTATTCTGTGAGAGCGTGGTCCTTCCCCAGTCGAACCAACCCATTAGTGCTACAAGTATACTACTAATATAACTGCAGCATGGCTCTACCACGTATAAACAAAGTACAAAGATTTGTGTTATGCTTGAAAAATGAATATTATTTTTAATGCTGCAGCTACGAGTACATTATGGATTTAGTACAAATGGGTCGGCTGTACCGGGGAAGGATTTCTTTATATAACGAGAGTGACAAACGACCCCACAATTTATTTTTAGTTAAGTCAGCGGTTAACTACATGCAATCCCACCTGATGGCAAGTGGTGATGTGGCCTAAGATGGTGAAGCGCTCTGACTTAGCAAAACTTATTCACTCTTGCCTTGAAGATACCCAAACTGTAATTGGTTAGAAAAACCGATGCTGGCAATTTATTCCACTCCTTTGCTGTACGCATGACGAACGACGTAGCAAACCGTTTGGTTCGGATGCGTGATAAGTCAACAACGAAAGGGTGAAGACTGGTTGAACGTCTGGTTCTCCGATGGTGGAAAGGAGAGGGAGGAATTAAATTATGCAATTTCTGCGCACACTCTCCGATGTGCATCCTGTAGAAAACCGAAAGGCTGGCTACTTTGCGCCTGTGGTCGAGGCGGTCACAGTTCACGGATTCACAGAATACCAGCGTAAAATAGCAGTTTAGTGCTGCTGTTTTTATGGTGAGTGTAGAGAACTGGAGTCCTTTTTTACTGTAAAGGCGGTATTCCATCTTAGTCCTCAAGGGTGTCAACATATCTACATTTTGAAATCTATGAAGAGACCTATGTAAAAGACATACTTTGAAAACATGTAAAATTTACTAATACGCAACCCCTCCTTGTTCTTTATCCTGACAAATGAAGTTCTGTGGCTAGTGATGAGATGTATACAAGCAGTAATTGTACTTTCCTTTTTTTATAAAATAGGGGTGACAAACAAGCACACAATCCACCTGATGATAAGTGGATGCTGATGCTCACGGACCTCTACATCTATCCTCGATTAAGAATCAAAATACAGATGCGTTGTCACCCTTGAGGTCTAAGATGGAATGGCTTATTTCCAATGAAAAAGGTCTCCAGTTCTTTACACTCACCATACGAAGCACAGCAGCATTAAGCTGCTATCTCACGCTGGTATTCTGAAAGAGCGTGGTCCTTCCACGGTTAAGCCTAACATTTGTGCTACAACTATTTTAAAGCCGCAGCCTAGCTCTATCACGTAAAAAAACTTATATAAACTTATTTTATAGAAAATAAAGGTAATATAAAACAACATTACCGATAGGTATAGGAGACTGAGCTCCGTTTTATTTTTCTATTTGCATATTTTATGTTCGGATTAATTACATGGGGGTCGTAAACGTAGCGTCGTGGATAAACAGTTAAATTTATTTCTAATTATTGTAATAAACTAAACCTGTATCATGTTATTGAGGAAAGGTATACCCAAGTTATGTACAAAGCAAGTAAAAAACATCACATAAAATGAGTAAAAATAACAAAAATGAAAAGGATAGTAATTAGGTAATAAATAATCAATATCAATAATATAAATAATTAAGTAATAAATAGTCACTATTATTCAGCGGTATATCTGTATAGTAACCGCATAAGAGAATCCACTGCCCCATATAATCCCTTGGGTATCGTAAGTGATGAGAGAGGAAAATGAAGTAGGAGATGGGCTGTAGCATTTTCGTAATAACATTTCAAGATAATAAATTTGGTTGCCAGCCCGTCAGCCAACTGTGATAGCAAATAGCCTTATGGGGAAATCTGTGGGGGAGGCTTGTGATCGGCAGTGAACCTTTGATTGAAATTTGATTGAAATTCAGCCTAATTAAGTGAATTAACAAATCGAGGTAAAGTTATTCTGCAAAGTATACGTTCTTAACTGTATTATGGATACAGCACAACTGGGTTGCCTCAAGCGGAAAAGAATCATGCTTTCACAGTTTACTAGCGCAAAATAGCAATATAATATTGCTGTGTTTCGTATGGCGAGTGCAGAGAATTGGAAAGTCCTTTTCTTGGTTTCATCTCAGTCTTTAGATATGAGATTTTGATTCTTAATCGATAAACGAAATGATGTAAGTTGCACAGCTTCTATTTACCTTCAGTTGCAATTAGTGTCAATCGCCCATTTTAGAAATAAAAAATATCTACCAACTTTGTGTTCAACTATCTGACAACCCTGAGTAAAGGGTTCAGACAATCAAGATTAGCATACTTGTTGTTTGTCATTTGCACATGTTTTTTCACTCACAGCCTGGTTACTTCTGACAACGGTCATTACAAATGGATTATGTTAAATATTCACTAATTAAGTCATCAAATAAATTTCATATTTGTATATGAATATATACGTTGCGATTTAAGTAAATTAACTAAATTTGTAGGCCATGTAAAATATTGTGTTAAGCCACAGCTCGGAGCCACGTTCACGTATAAAACACTTTTATATATAAATTTGAAATGACAAACAAGCTCACAACCTAACTGACGCTAAATGGCTTTTACAAGTAATGAACATGTATAACTAACTTTATACAATGAAGTCAACAGATGATGATCGCTGTCGCCAAAGATCTAATGCTTCACATCCTGTAATTATAATGACTCTCAATACCCTTCAGACTGAAGAAAGTTCCATTGTAATACGACCGTAAGCTTTGTTGGCTAGTTTTTATATAATAGAAATGGAACGAATTTCCTGTCTACCTGTCTGTTAGTGACCAGTAAAGCCCGTGGTCACCTGCAATGAACTTTATGAAAAATAGGCTTCATAGCCTGTACTTATAATATTCAGACAACTATTGTTTTGTGTCAAAACATGTAAGAAAGTGGTGTGTGCATGAAACTTTGAACGAAGGCTACAAATGGATGATCATAGAGTTAAGATAGAATGCCTTACAGCCTCTGATTATATTGGTTCTCTATACTCTTCAAGCTGGAACACAACAGTGTTAGCATTGACGGCAGAAACAAGTAAGAACGTGGTATCAAACTAGAAAGACTTCTAGATAGAAAAGTAGCTCTACCACCTTAAGAACCTGTTGTTTTTTATTTCTACAACAACAAACACACAAGAGGCTTCCTCGTAACTTGTGCACTACACATCACACACACACGGAAGCCTCGGAACTTGTGACAACGTTCGTTTCTAATGGATTATGTCGAATATTCTCTAATATAGTCATAAAAATAAATTCATATTTGTATATGAATATAAACGCTTGGATTTGAATAAATTAACTATATCAGCGATCTCAATTTATAGCATCGTAAAGTTTTGTTCTATATTTATGAGAATCAAGACCGCGACGTACTAATAAAATCATTAACGCATTTATTTCTACTCAGACCTCACATGAACTCTCTCCGACGTTGTCTGCTATGAACGTATACTTTCTTAATAGAATAAGGATGGCAAAGGAGCACAAAGTCCACCTGATTGTAAGTGGATGCAGAGACATCTACATCTATCTATCAAAATGCAGATGCGTCGTCATCCCTGAGGACTAAGATGAAATGCCTCGTTTCCAGTGAAAAGTGTCTCTGCATTCATGACTGATGTCGATGATGAAGATTGTGAGTCACCCCCAGTTGTGCTGAAATTTTGTGAGAGCGTGGTCCTAAGTCGGTCGTGCTACAACCAAAATATATTTTCAGCATGGCTCTACCACGCATAAAAATTACTTTTTCTCTCTCATTATCGTTCTTGTATGGCCTGCAAATAATTGTTCCGAGTCTGGATGTTTGTTCTTGAGAAAAGTAACTGTAAACTGCAACTTTAAACTGCTCCCACGTTACAGGAGAAAATTTTAGTGTACAGTGAATGTTATTTTTTTTAATTATCTGTTTATATGTCTTTTTGTTCGCTATTTTTCATAAATGGGCCAGCTGACATATGTTATTACTTGAACTTGAGTACTACTATGACTTAGTAAATCCTATAAAATGTACAGTATTAAACTGACCATTAATTATTGACTTCTATAATAATGTATTCATATTATATATGTAATATATTGTATGTTTAATTGACTTATTGTATTATCCATGAACTCGTTAAAATGTTGAGACAAATTCTCGAATAGAAATCAGAAGATTATAAATATTATTTCACAAATAAGTATATTATTTTGGTATATTTATTTAAAAAAAAGAAGGTATAAATGTTAAGAACATTATATTATATCTTTAATGAGAGTTACTTGAAATAAAAAGCAGCCCAATAGCCGTTGGTGATAATTATTTATAGAATCAAACCTGTTATCTGTATAGCGTGCCGCAAGATTGTGTATTAAACTATAACATATTACTAGTCTATATAGATTATATATACATATAGAGACTAATCTATATATAGAAAGACTGTAGTGCTAAAAAATGTATTATAATTTTTTTAAATGGGCTAATATATAATATTTAAGACATTTATAATAATTTCGTAAAGATTATATATTAGCCCATTTTCATAAACACGAGAGTAATAAAACTTTATCGTTAGTCACTGCGTACTGTTTTTTCTAGCATAAGGCTGACACACGAGCACACAGCACACAGCACACAGCACACAGCACACAGCACACAGCACACAGCACACAACACACAGCACACAGCACACAGCACACAGCACACAGCACACCTGGCGGCAAGTAGTTGCTGTGGCCCATAGATATATACATCTATCCTCGACTTCGAATCAAAATGCAGATGCGTTTTCACCCGTGAGGACTAAGATGGAATGCCTCGTTTCAAGTAAAAGGTGTCTCAGATTCTCTAAACTAATGTATTTGTACTTGGCGTTATTGTAAAAAAAACTTTTCCCTTGCTCTCTATTGTTTGCTTGTTTAAAGTCATACGCATACGTATTTTCTTACCAAGTATTTTCCCTAAATTCCTAGGCATCATTTCGGTTCAGTACCCGTGTAAAGGCGGTGTAAGTATATCCAATACCTCATATTATCCCCTGGGTGTTATAAGAGGTGACAGAGGGAAACTGAACAGGCGGTGGGCAGGAGCATCTTCCTGACAACAACAGAAAATTATAAAATCTGTGGTTGCACTCCCGCCCGCCAAACGTTGGCAAACTATGAGGACTTTGTTCTACAGTGGACTTTTAAATGTATTTCTGCATGTTATCTGTTTATCTGTTTTATGAATCACAGTGAACATACCGTCATTAATCATGAAAAACACAGCAGCATTTTTCCGCTATTTCACGATTACGTAATCGTAACTTTCTAGTTAAAGCTAATTCATTCGTACCGCAACTTAAAACCTACCTGACGCCATAATACGAGTATACCTACCAACTTTTATATCTCTATTTCTCCCAGGGTTGACTGGTAGAGAACATAATAAGGCATTAAGTCCACCTATTGTTACCCTTAACATATTTTTATCACCTTGTGCCTTTAAATTACGTGAAAATATATTATGTTTTAAAAATAGAAAAAAATGTTCTCTAACATTCTTGAAATTCCAAACTGAGCGTGGATGAAGTCGTGTAAGATAGCAAGCGCGATAGTGATGGGATAATATCGATAGCACGTAAATATCGCGACCGGTCCGACCCGTGCTATCGATGTTGGATGTCGATAATTTACGGATGCTTCAGTAAGAATAATTGAAAGCTGAAAAGTAGTTTGCGATGCTTTTGTTTTGAAGGGTGTCTTTTTTGTGTTCTTATATTAAATTTAATGTGTTCTTATTTATTTATTTTGTTATTACGCGGCGGTATAAGAAATTTTACTCACATATATGTTATATACGTATAAAATAGGTATTATAATAAGTTAATTTACGCTACTATCTGTAAGCCTCAGAAGTACAAAAACGACATATTATGGATTAAGTCATTAATTAGGACAGTTTGATGAATCCCCAATAAGAATTGGTAATATGAGTAATGGTAATATGGTTTATAGTTTAACATGTTTGTCATTGATAGTACTGTACCTGTTTGTGATGAGAAAATAAATATAATTTCTATTCTATTCTATTCTATTAAAAATTTTCAAATAATTAAATTGACATGGCTTTATGAATAAAGTCCGCTACTTACAGGGCAAAGAAATAAAAATAGATTATAATAGAAAAGCGTTCCGTAGCCCTATCAATACGCCGCAAAAGTGGAACGCCATGGGGTTTTAGTCGGCGCGAGTACGGTATATCTTGCACAAAAAAGGTTCCTCATGTAAAAAAAAGGTTAGGAGATTAGATTCCCAAGCCAGACAATGTAAAAAAATTTAGTACTTGTAATGAAGTTTAAATCAATATTAATTATGTTGCCCGATTTGATTTGTCCTTATTCATATTACCCGGACATTATAAATAATGTTCTGATTAATCACTGCATTCATTACAGTACATTAACACTCAACACAAATTGAAATTAGCAACGTTACATTTCAATGCACCATATGAAACTGCTATAGCACAGTTTTTATGCATGGTTTCCACACCTAATTGGGGTACTGTTGTGCTATCGTGACCAGAATGTGCGCAAAAATGACTGGAACATATTCCTTGAATTTTCTAGCATGAGAAATATTACTGCACTTTTTATACACGCGTCGCATGTGGAACTCTCACAACCGTTTATGAGAGCACACATCTTTATATTGTTATTAATTAAATTCTCAGAAAATTAATTTTAACGAAGTCTACAATTGATAATAGAACATTAAAATGTGATTTTATTTTGTAAAATTTTTATTCAATAATAAAGGATAAGGATTTTAATTTCTTAGCTATTTCTGAAACCAAATATTAGCTATTGTACAGTTTCTTAAATATATAATAAAAAATATAAGTAAGAAAGTAAGCTATATTCACACATTAATATTACTTATTATAACATTGTAAATAAAGTAATTTTAAAGGGAAACTCTGCTTTTTGTGATACTATCCGCGATGCATACTTTAAATTAAATTCATATTAAACCGTATATAATTGAGATATTGAAGCTATTCATATCCTCGTAAATAATGTAATAAATTGTAAATGCAACTGCAGCGAGAGTAGAGTAGATGTAAACCAGAAATGAGTTTCCGAGGCGGAGCAGTTAAAACTTTCCTTAAATGAATAGATTGATCAAGTTCGCCTCCAATTTTAAATTTGTTCATACGTATTTTTATACCAACACTTTACTCACCTTGTGTTCACTTGCATAGTATCTATTAATGTGGCATAATTTCAATTTTAGTTAATCAGAAACCATATTTTGCAAATTTTTCGTTTTTTCTTTAAATAGTCTTTAAGTTTTTTGTACAAAGTGTAGCTTAGAGCCCTTCTGGCACTATTCGCCACCTGTTTGTAAATTTTCATCACAATCGATTTGGCCATTTTGAAGATTATAGCCCTGACACACTTTTTTTAAATGGTTATGTTTTAATATAATGCACCTAACCTCCAAAGCTTCATTTTATTTTTATATATGCTTAGTAAAATTATTTAATTATAAGCTAGTTATTTCAATATTACAGATATACACTTAAATCTTATTTATAGGTATAGGTACAGACTTAGTTTTTACGCATGGATATGTTGTAAGTTATTGGGTAACTGATCTAGTCAGCAGTGTGTCGAGTCGAATAACTTAAATAGGGCACGCGTTGAAATCTTTTATATGTTTTTACAGATTGTTACACCGCAATCACATTCGTCGCTGAAAAAAGTCCCACATAATATTTACATCGCTTTACAAAAAATTTAAACGATTTTAAAACTATGCACCCAAGCTATCTTTAACGTAACAAAACAGTATTAACATCCGGAAAACCTTAGGTAATTAGTTACTTTGTCTATAATTCATTATCTTTTTATTATGATGTCTAATCTAAGCGTCTTAAATTAGTCGTTGAACCACTAAATAATTACTGCAGTTTTAGGTTATACTCCAAAGAAGAATTTTTTGTATAGAATAAGGGTGACAAACGAGCACACTGTTCACCTGATGGTAAGTGGTTGCTGCGGCCCATAGACATCTACATATTATATCCTCGATTACAAATCAAAATGCAGATGCATTGTCACCCGTGAGGACTAGGATGGAATGCCTCGTTTCCAGTAAAAAGGGCCTCCGGTTCTCTACACTCACCATACGAAATACAGCAGCATTAAGCTACTATTTCACGCTGGTATTCTGTGAAAGCGTGGTCCTTCCCCGGTCAAGCCGACCCTTTTGTGCTCCAACATTACTACTAATATAACTGCAGCATGGCTCTACCACGTATAAATAACATTTAAAACATATAGCACATAAACATCTACATCTATCCTCATTATGGATCAAAATGTAGATGCGTTGTCACTCCTGAAAACTTGGATCCAGTAAAAAGGATTTATCGTTCTCTACACTTACCATACGAAACACAGCAGTACTAAATTACTATTTTACGTTGGTATTTTGTGAAAGCGTAGTCCCATCCCAGTCGAGTCGAACCATTTGTGCTACAACTATAATATAGCTGCTTTTGGCTCTACCACGTAACATTGAAATAAATTAACCAAAATGTCTGTGGCTAACTAACTTGTAGTATCGGTTGTCCTGTAAGATAGTTGACACTGTAGTGAGAATGGCCCTGTTAGGATGATAGACCATTGTTAAGAGAGTGTGGGCGCTAAATGAAATTTAACGGTCTCTCCGTCGGCAATAAATTCCCATTATACTAAACCCGATGTCTGCAAGCCCCCTGCGGAACATTTCTTGTTATAATATTAACTTAGAAGACCGGATAAATGCCAATTTTATACATTTACATGTAAAAAATTGTACGGTCGATAGCATTTAGAAACATTGTAACTTGCCATTGCTCGTGAAATTATTAACTTGCTTGAACGCGAACTGAATATAAATCGTACATATGTAGTGTGTTTTAATACAAACGTAATAAAAATTCTTCATCCTGTAAATGGCATATGTAAATACCTACATTATATATATCCCCTTGTGAACATGTTGGTATAAAATAGCCGCAGATTTTACCGTCTAAATAATATTGGTATAGCTCTATATCTCATTAGTCTTTAAGTAACCAATTACTATCTTGTTTATATGGAACATAAAATCATCATTATCAATACTGTTGAATATAGACTTCCTCCATAGATTACCTCATAAGAGGGATTTGGCCATAGTTGCCATGCTTGGCAACCTCAGTTCTTTATTATTGTGAATTGTTATCAGGAAAATTCCGCTTCTCATCTCCTGTAAAAATACATAAAAAAACAAACGTGCATTATTAAAATTCGAAAACACAAGTTGAGTATTAATATTATTTCTGCGCATTTTTATTCATAGTTTATCTAATATTTCGCTTAACTAAGCGAAAAATTACATAAACTATATAAAGAATAATGGAAAAAAACTGTGAATCATAAGTTGCTGCGTTTCAGGCAAAAACAAACTCCGAGTATTCCAAATATTGTAATAACTTGGACAGTAAACTTGCTCTATATACAGAAGTCCATACAAGGGTCTTATCACTGTATTTTCATTAATCTACGCACGTTAAAGAAGATTAAATTGTTACCTAAATATTAAAGATTTTAGAGTAATAAAAATGTACGTGTATCAACTATATACATTTAAAAATGAAGAGAAATAAAGAGGTTTTTGTTTTTTATTTTTTTATTTTTGATCTAAACTATGCAATAATATTTTACTATGTCTTTTTACTGACTTAATAAAATATATAACATAAAATACATAATATAACATAAAAACTATATTATTTATAATAATAAGAAAATTAATTAAAATAGATGAAATCCTTGGAAATGCCATCCTTGGAACATTATCAAGTTCAATGCTTCAAGCTGACAAGTTCACGTTGTTTACGCGACCAGTTGTTCCGTTACTCACAAATCGCACTCTTACTTCTCTCACGAAACGACGAGACATCTAACAATCCTCAATTATTTCAAGTAGTAGTTACAAAACCTACGATCTACTTGTGGATCTTTAATAAGTTTTTAGTTATTAATTATATTAAAAATAACGACCTGGTAAGGCATTCAAGAAGTCGATGGATGTAGGTAACTCAGAACCGTGCTTTGTGACATTTTTTGAATATTTTATATAAAAAATATTATATATATATATATATATATATATATATATATATATATATATATATATATACAACTGGATCGGTTCGACCGGGGAAGATTAATGTTTTCAAACATACCGGCGTAAAAAACAGCTAACTGTCTTTCTTATAGAATAGAATAGATTAGAATAGTTTTTTATTCAATATAGATTACATGTAATTCGTATTAATAGTCATTTTTCACTTTACTACAGGTTCGGAAAAAAACTTCTGTCATGGAAAAAACAGGGGTTATTATCAACCATATATTCATTTATATTATAATAACCATTTTTGTACAGTTTGTATTTAATTAATATTTAAACTTGTCGAGTCGAGAAACTGATATCACTAGCTTGTGTTTATTCCCGGTGCTTACAGAGTGCATATCACTTTTTTTACTACCTTTGTTTTTGTGAATATACATTAAATTTTCGTAAATATCTTGGAAGGCCAAGGTTAATTATTATATATTTATTTCTTTAAATTTTTATCTAAGAGAATCTCTTGTATTTAGGTTGTAAATAGCTCCTATGGCCCTCTTCTGCAAAACAAAAACAGTTCCTAAATAAGCAGCATTTCAAAAAGCAATAGCATAGCAAAATTCCATATGACACTATGCTGTAGAAATAACTAAAATAAACTAATCTAGCTGTCTCGATACTAGTGAGATCTATAATCTTTTATACAACATAAGCTTCAGAGCTTAGCCCGCTTTCTAGTTTAGATATATGGAGGCCCCATTGAAGCTCAGCGTCGAGAGTGATGCCAAGAAAAACAGAGGATTCCCCATATAAAAACATATTGGTATTAAGATTTTAACATTTGCTGTTCAAAATTTAATACTTAATTTTAATTAAGAATAAATGTAGGCGTCTATGGGACACAATATTCATTTACCATCAGGTAGACTGTGTGCAGGCTTGTCGCTCTCGCTTTTATAAAAAAAAGTATAAAATTAAGAATCTTTTATTTTTGCGAATTTGTATAATACAACCTGTATAAATTTGTAGGCGTTAGTTTCATTTTATTTCTATATATGCTTAGTAAAATTATTTAATTAAAAATTGAATTTAAAGATGGACTTAAATTTGATTTGAATTTAAAGGTAGGATTTGTATGTGTAAATTGCCACAGTGTCATATTTGTATAAAAAAAACACTCCCTATACTAACTGAACTACTATATAAATATACTATATCTAACTAACTACTATATATATATTTCCTACACTTTACCTAAAATATATCACTATTAAATTGTGAAAACACCCAAATTACCTCAGAACAATAACCAATGCATGAATAAATTTTTAAAGTTACTGTAGAAACATGAACACAAAATTGCTTCTGGTTCCACGCCGGTGAAGCTGCGGGCATAATCTAGTAAACACTAACAAAGAACGCCAACGAAACAAAAAAGAAAATATTCCAATTGCAAAAAATTTGGAATCATTGACGATTACAATGTTTGAAGTGTAAAAGTTCATATTTTTAAGAAACACCTAAAAATAACTAGGAATGTTAATGCTTACACCTGTTATAAAGAAAAATCTAGGGAAAGACTTAATAGAAAGAAGAATGGATCTTAATTTTTCGATACAAACGAATACTTATACACAAAATATACGAAAAATTAATATAATAATTCATTGTGTTGCAGCAACGAAAAGACCAACGATTCAGCATTAATAGCATAATTACTAAATTATTAATATATCGTTACAGCCTATTGAAGTCCACTGCTGAACATAGGCCGTCCCCATAGACTACTTCGTAGGGGGATTAAACCGTAGTTTTTTTTAAATCGTTATTGAAAAGTTACTACTGCCACGGGATGATAATAATTCATTGTGTTGTACTGGATATTCTTGTACCGCCCCTACACGATACGGTAATTATTAATATATTTATTAAATAAAATTATTATCAATTATGAAAACGGTTCTCAATGCGCAAACAATTATTGATGTTTCAGAGAACGTGTGCAGTAAATCTTTAAATCATTTATAACGTTAGCTCGTCGTAAACAAGTCATCTGCTGATGAGAGATATCATGAAGTGTTTATAAAGGCTACAGTAATGGAGCTCGTTTGCAGACTGACGAATGCTGATGGCTGTCATGATGATATTTTTTATAAAAATGTAAAACAGCTGCTGTGTTTCGTATGATGAGTGTTGAGAGCCAGCAATTTTTTACTGGTAACAAGCTATGAAGACACCATCGTAGTTCTCAAGGGTGATAACGCATCTGTATTTTTTTGTAGAATAAGCGAGACAAACGAGCAAGTAGTTCACCTGATTGTAAGTAGTTACTGTGGCCCATAGACAGTTACATCTATCCTCGATTACAAATTTAAGTGCAGATGCGTTGTCATCTGTGAGGACTAAGATGGATTGCCTAATTTCCAGAAAAAAGGGTATTTTAACTATTATAGCACCAGTTTGATAGGGTAAGTTAGCTTAGAGGAAGCTTATGTAATATTTTTGTATCTGTAGTAATAGGAATGTGGTAGAATTTGGCTAGAAGAATAAAGTAGACTATTTTTTTTAAGTACTTGTTTAATAATACGTATCTACTGAACGCAATTTTAATTGACCGTTAGTACGAACTTATTTTTTTCCTAAGACCCATCAAAAAACCCTGCGTGATTTTTTTTAATATAAAAGTTTACATTGCATTATTCATTTATTTATTGCACTGTATTAAATATTTATTACTAAACATGTACCCCCGTAGATTGCCTCAGAGGGAACATATTGCCATAGTTGCCGCATCTTCTGTTTTTTTTCTTTTGATGCCTCTTACGATTCCCATATCATTAGGTATTGGATTATTTTACGCTGCTCCTATACAGCATATATAATAACCACTAAGCTAGAGGTAAATCAACTTTTACATTGTAACTAGCTTGTTAGGCAAACGTCGTTCTGCCCTTTTCGACGACCCTGTCATGTCCTATTAAAATCTTTAAATTCGCAAAAAAAATGTGGGTCACTCACGGGCAAAAAAACAATACTATTTCTCAAGTTGGACCAAACTGCACATGGTGTACAAATTTGATTAAATTCGGTTTAGTAGTTTAGGAGTCCATCGCGGACAAACAACGTGACACGTAATTTATATATATAAAGATTAACAATTTCATTGGTGCCGGCGGGTTCGAATCCGAGTGTGTCTCTCTGACTTTTAAGGCGAGCTCATATAGCTATTGATTTAATAAATATGCTGTCTATTAAAATATTGGCTCGGATTCGAGACCAAATCTTTAAAATAAACAAGTATACAAGCCCTACTCAAAGTCTAGTGTTAAAATAATGTATTATTATATAAATTAAATACGTATATTATGTTACTTGCTTTTTCTATACGGTGTTAACTCGAGCTGAAATATTTCGTGACTTTGGATTAGAGCACGAGGAGGACAGAGCGTTGACTTCATTAGACGAGACCTCTCCAACTTGCCGCTAAGGTTCAGTGTAACTAACCATTCGGTGATCGCTACCAGTTTTCACCCTTACGATCATTGAGACATCACTGAACAGTTGCCGTCTAGTCGTCATAATGAAGTCAATTTCATTATAAATTTTGTTTAAAATTACATTTCCTCATGTCTTGCTTTATAACTGTTTACATCGGTAAGAAAACTGCTAATAGCAGGGGTACAAACAAACAAACAAACTTGTAATTTGATTCATAATCGGCGATATAAGTCTATGGGCTACAGCATGCACTTACCATCAGTTGGAATGTATGTTCGTTTGTCACCCTTTTTCTATACAAAAGAAGATATTTATTATATTTTACTTTAAAAATAATGTTATGCACTAGCCAACACCGTCAGTACTCTTTAAATAGGATGTTACTTCATCTTATGTACTGATGTATCTGTCAGGAGTCACTTTTTATACGCAGTGATATTTGTGAGCCAATAGTTACCTTCGTTTAAACAAGCCAGACCTATAATTTGAACAGAACATATCCTCCGGCGGTTATTAAAAGTCTGCTTAAACGTTGGATAGTAGATAACTACCCACAAGTTCTTGCGTCTATAGTCTTAAAGTCGATTATTGATTGTAAGAAAATTTTATCGGGGAATGTAAGTTCTTTACCATAAGGGAACCTGTTAATTGGATGGGTTAAGATTATGATTTTGAAATTGTTGTTACTGTTCTAAAGTAATTGTTAATTTAGATGTGCGTGGTGATAATTAAGTTTGCAATTGGTATGTTTTTAGTACAGGTAGCACTCCTTTCCTGCCAGGAGTCCGTCTAGGTAGGTATCGACTTCTTACTTTTGCTGCCGCCGAAGAGTATGGAGAGCCAGCATAATAACAGGCTGTGAGACATTGCGAGTAAGGTGTACTCCTCGGAAGGGACGTTGCATCTGTAGCATTCTTCGTAAAGTTGGCTGCAGATGTCCATGGTATGGCAGTAGCTACTTACCATCAGGTGCATAATAAGTTCGTTAGTAATTTCAGTTTAATAATAAAAGAACGTGAATTTAAAGCTCACACTTCTAATTTTGTTGAGTTTCAACTCATAAGAGTAACATTATGATATAGCTTTACAGATTAGTGACCTGAAGTTTTTTTATAGAATATCAATGACAGACAAGCACACGGTCCACCTGATAGTAATTGGATAGTGGTATAGACATCTACATTTATCCTCATCATATCTTTGTCACCCCTGAGGACTAAAATGGAATGCCTCGTTTCTAGTAATAAAGGACCTCCGGATCTCTACACTCACTATACGAAACACAGCAGTATTAAGCTGCTATTTTGCGCTGGTATTCTGAGAGGGCGTGCTCCTTCCCCGGTCGAGCCGACCCATTCGTGCTACAATCATAATATAGCTGCAGCGTGGCTCTACCACGTATTAAAATAAAGTGGAAATGTGGACAATATATTAACATTTCTTGAAGAATTCGCAACAAATGGGAAAGCACGTGTACGTGTTTGAATTTACGGCGTATAATGACAGTAGCACGAATTTGTCTTGACCGAGAAAAGACCACGCTCACACAGAATACCATTATGACATAGCAGCATAATACTACAGTTTAATTTTGTTGCAAGCTAGTGCTTGACCACTATTCTACCTGAGAGTAAGTAGTGGTGCAGCCGGAGTTTGTACAGAGCAATGACTTACTTTAACAAATGCTTTTTCACTCTTGCCCTGAATCACTCACTTCGGAATCCGATCTAGAAACTGTTAGTAAATAGTTCCACTCCATGGCTGTACGCATGACGAACGATGAAATAAATTCACACTACGTTTTAGTTTGCATATATCTGTGCCAGACTTCTTTCGGAAATAGTTTAAACCATAGATTTATTTAATGATTTTTATAAAAATGTACACGAATACTCGACATGGAATAAAACATTTTTTTTTAATTTTAATTGTTTTAATATTCAAAAGCTGAAGATAGCCGGGCCAACTACGACTTCAGGATGTCACGAACCTCAGTTTCCCCTGTGACTATGTCCCAAAACGTCGGACAAAAATAACTTAAGCAAGTTAAACCAATCGTGACAAAATCCGTATAATTACTTTTATTCAATGCTTGACTTTTTTGTAGAATAAGGGGGTAAAAGAACAAACATCTACATTTATACTCAATTAAGAAACAAAATGCAGATGCGGGTCACCACTGAGGATTAAGATAGAATGCCTTGTTTCCAGAAAACGGGTCTCCGATTCTCTAACACAGCTGCTATGCTGCTTTTCTACACTGGTATTCTGTGACTAATTTTTGTAATCAAGCAGTATTAAACTACACGAACACTTAACCGGTTTTTTGAAGTTAGAGCTTCTTCGTTTTCGCTGGTGGATAGCCGCCGGACACCTTTTGTTGCACACGCTTGCACCTTTTATTTCTTTCTCGATAATTGATTTTTAATGGCTCCCTCGTCAGACGCGTTTGCTACGTGACATGCACATTGCGTCTTTAATCAAATTACAGCTATTTCGTAATGAACGCCTGTGAATAGAAGTTACCCGTCATCCCACTGCGGAGGTTTCTGGAGCAGCCACTGCTTTAATGTGGATGATGAAAAGACTTATACTTAACTCTCCAGCAGTGCGATCTAATTACTGCATTCAAGTAATACTGAACGTATCATCCCGTGGACGTGATGAGGCGACCGAGAGAAGTGACAGGAGATGGTAGCATAATGTTGGTAACAACTAAGCTTAAACAGGAGATGAGCAAAAGCATCTGATAACAATTCAAATACTTGCCAAGCGTGGCAACTATGGCAAATATGTGATTGGTGATGATAAATCTATACAAATAAATAAAATTGAAATTTTATTTTTTTAAGTGCCAGGGAAAATTAAATCTTTTCACTGGCACTTATAACAAAAAAATTTCTTTTATAAATTTTGTCTCGATCTGTCGGTCTGTCCGTGGCTGTTTGTTGCGGCTAGTCTTCGAAATGGCTGGACCGATTTTGAAGGAACTTTCACTGGCAGATAACTGATATTACAAGCCTAAGGCTTACTTTTATTTAAAAAAATTGTTGACTCTACAGGCCTCCCAGGAACTTCCCGCTAATTTCAAATGCAAAGCGCTCCAAATTTTACCAAATTATGCCGCGAAATCTTGAAGCTATGTTAAAAAAAAAGTTTTTTCAAATTCTTTCTCCTTCGATATCCCACGAACTAATGACCCAAATTTTATTTTCCAAACAGCATTCGACGCCATTTTTTGAGGTTAAGGGCTGATTCGTTTTTGAAATCGATCGGTAAAGCCGTTTAAAAGTTATTCCAAAAAAAACAGTTTTTCAATTTCTTATTTGTGGGATTTCTCAAAGTCTACTCGTCTGAATCAGTTTATATTATCACCAAATCTAATACACATTGAGATCTATAGAACGCATCTCAATCAATCAAGACGTTCAAAAGTTATGAAAGGTTTACTTACATACACACGCACAAACATACATACATACATCCGTACGGACGTCCACGTGAAATTAGTCAGAATAGCTTCCTGGGATGTCAAAACCTCGAGATCTCATGAAAACTCGATTTTCGAAAATCGGGGTGAAACTAATAACTTCCCTAATTTTGAAAATTTTCAATTTTCTTAGCGGGAACTTAAAAAAATCGAAACTCGTGAAATCCAATCGAAATAAATTCCATGCGGACGAAGTGGCAGGCATCAGCTAGTACTGAATAAGGAAAGAGTGACGAATCAATTATTTTTGACGATGGACTAAATAAATAGTACTCATAACCGACGAACATGTTTGTGTAGATGTCATATGTTTGTAAAATAAGCGAGAGAAGTTTATCAGGATAATGCCAAATAGAAGTCTGTAGTGTCTTAAGTTCGGCACACGTTTCAACCTCAATTCCTTTATTGGCGAAGCTGACAACCCCGAATGTCGTATGTACCAATTTTGGCCTCGTTTTCACATTTATATTTTCGTTGGAATATATCTATCTGTAACTTTCTTAATACTATATATATATAACTGAATTGCTAAATTTGAATAGGAAAAAAATCAAAATCTTTATACCTACCATGGTCATTTACACGAATTTTTCCCGGTAGCAGACACGTTCAACCACGTCGCATACATTAACATAACAACCAGGTCCTGGGTGAGAAATTGAACACAAAAACGTATGTTTATCCCTTTTCTACCTACGGTACTGCAAACGGGAAAGCGGGACGAATTGTTTTGTAGCCTTCGTCTGCATATCAAACGACGCGCAAGCGCATTGTGGGTCAATACCTATTATAAATATATTAACGGTATGATAATGCTATTTTGTATCGTAGTAATACGCGGAATTGTAAAAGGAACGATTGGCTAAATACGGTCTGCAAGGATTGAAGCGGCTACTGATATTTGTGTTCATAATGGATAATCTGTGTAACTTAGATTAATGAAGTAACACAAATCATGACATTTGTGTTTCAATGACCGTTTGTTGGCGTTGTGGGGAAACAGTAAATTGTGAATTGCAAATTTAAGTGCTGATTTACTGCGGGTTTGGCTGCGAAAAAAAATATAAATCGCAAGGAAACTTGCAGGTCTAAGATATAACAAAAATCACCAACACGCACTAAAAACCGCGGCGGAATAATTGGTTCATCAACCGCTTTGAAGACAAGGCCTGTCCAGCAGTGGGACATATGCGGGCTGCAACTTACATTTTTACAGAATAAAGGTAACAAAGGAACACACACTCTACCTAATGGTAACTGGGTGATCTAGCTCATACACATCTACATCTATCCTCGATTAAGAATCAAAACGCTGATGCATTGTCACCCGTGAGGAATAGAGAATGCACCTGTGCTTGCGCATACACTCGGGCACTAATATCCTGTCTTACGCCGTTGTCTAGCCTTCGTTGAGGCAGGCCGCCGTGGCTGAAATTCGGTCTGGAAGACATTACTCAACACATGAAAGTTAGCAGCATTGAGCTGCAATTTTACGCTGGTTTTCTGTGACGGTGTGGTCCTCCCGCTCGAGCCGACCCATTCATGCTACAACGATAATATATCTGCAGCGTGGCTCTACCACGTAAAAACTTAAAAACTTTACTTTTAACAAGTGTCAATCTAAAAATTAGAAGCTAACAATAAACACTACATAAAGCCGCCACGATCTTAAGTTTTGTCACATGTTGAACTTTTTGAGTCCGGTCTCTTGATTAACTTTTATCATCATGCTTAGCACTTGGTTAATAATCATAGGTTTGTGATACCTTTTTTTTTTTTTTTTTTTAATAGGATAGGGAGACAAACGAGCACACAGTCCACCTGATGGTAAGTGGTTGCTGGGCCCATAGACATCTACATCTATCCTCGATTACGAATCAAAATGCAGATGCGTTGTCACCCGTGAGGACTAAGATGGAATGCCTCGTTTCCAGTAATAAGGGTCTCCGGTTCTCTACACTCACCATACGAAATACAGCAGCATTAAGCTACTATTTCATGCTGGTATTCTGTGAGAGCGTGGTCCTTCCCCGGTCGAGCCGACCCATTCGTGCTACAACTATACTACTAATATAACTGCAGCATGGCTCTACCACGTATAAACTTTGAGTGAGTTCTTCTAACAACTTAATTAACTATCACATTAATTGGTTGTATTTTGAGCAAAGAGTATACTGGTGTTCCATACCTGAATTTTAAGGTTTTAGTGGTGCAGTGGCTTAGCAATGAGTTGCGTTGCTGAGAGCCGCGTTTTCGAATCAATGGTACAAATACTTGTATACCGTTATCGTTACAACCTATTAAAGCCCACGGCTGAACATAGGCCTCCCCCATAGATTGCCTCATAGACGGGGTATTGGTTATAGTTGCCACACTTGGCAAGTCGGTTGGCAACCGCACTTTTATTCTTATTTTTAGTCATTATTCGGAAGAAACTGCTTCCCATCTTCCGATTTTTTTTCTTACGTCTTTGTCTATCTCACGACACCCGCGACATGATATAAGATAGAGGATATTCTTGCACCGCCACTACACGGTAAAAAAACTTGTATAGCCTACAAATAATTGTTCTATGTCTAAATGTCAGTTATTGTAAAATATATGTTTGCGAACTGCCTCTACGGTACAGGAAAAAAACCTAGTTTCTAAATGGGCTTTTAACGTTTTTAAAATAAATCAACAATTCCAGCACAATTTTAAAATAAATAAACTTACTTAAGGTATACCGTAACAACCGTTTCAACTACAAATAAAATATTAACTACACTAAGGTTAAACAATTGTAGGTAATTAATATTCAAACCAGTATAAGAATTTTAAAATATGCATCATTGTTCAAGCTTAGTTAAGATTTTCTTATTTTTCTAAATAAAATGCACAACACATTCAAAATAACTTTAATGGTCAATTTACTCGAATCTTTTGTATTCCGAAATTTCAACTTCAACGTGATTTACTTAGTTTTCGTTGTTTTCATCAAAAACTCATTAAGCGTAAAATGCAAGAATCATTCGAGACAAGAAGACTAGAGTTTAAACGTAATTATACTTTTTTTAACTTTCTTTTATATCTGAGTCATAGTTTTATGTGAAGCTTTAGATGCCAGGTCACTCCATTTAGTGGGGGACCGCATATTTCACTTATGGCTGCGAGGCTGTCTTTCGAGAACCTTTCTTCCACATCGGTTGTTAGTTTATTGAGCTATACGGATGCAGGTGGCTCAGGACCGTGTCTTATTTAGAAATCATAGTTGAATGTTAAGCAGTGCGGCTATGTCCATAACATTGATAGCAGAGACTTTAAATATGTATCAAAAAGATTAAATTTTTCGTTAAGGAAAATTGTTTTATATGGATTATTATACCTACTAATAAAGATTTCATGATGGAAAATAACCCCTGGGAATGAGATGATCCCTTCCATGCTGTTTCTAAAAGTTTTCATACTTAATTGTACACAACATTATATTGTTCAAAAAACGTCGCACTGGAGTTCCTGCTAGTTGGACATACGTTTTATTCCGAAGCGGTGGTAATGCCAAAATAACTTTCAAATATATATAATTGTAATCAATCTTATGTAGAATAATATACATACATACATAAAAATCAATGTACCGCTAAGTTTTGTATAAAATCCTTCAAAAGAGTCATTGCCAAAGACAAAGTCAGAGCACATAGGCAGAATTGGCGAGAAACTAGTTCGCCTTCCTTCTGGAACCCGTGCATTCTGGTCTCTCGCCAAGGCTGTCCAGGGGAATTTCTGTCAGCCATCTCTTCCATCTCTGCACAGGGAGGACGACTCACTGGCCCATACCGCAAAGGAGAAAGCTGATCTCCTAAGCTCTTTCTTTAAGTCCAACTCAACTCTCGATGACGGGGGAGTACGCCACCGACCATCCCGCGGTGTGAGTGCTCCATGCCGGAAGTGCAGTTCACACAGCGCATGGTTCGCAAAGCACTCCTCTGCCTGGACATCCACAAGTCGAGTGGGCCTGACAGAATCCCCCAATTGTGCTTAGGACGTGTGCTCCAGAGTTGGCACCGGTTTTAACGCGTCTTTTCCGGTACTCCTACTCCCTAGGCATAGTCCCAAAAACGTTGAAGACGGCTTTCGTCCACCCGATCCTTAAAAAAGGCGACCGCTCAGACCCGTCCAACTACCGGCCTATAGCCATTGTAAATTGCCAGCTCATGAAGTGCCTTGAGGATCACCAGCTGATTAGTGACCGCCAATACGGTTTTCGCCGTAGTCGGTCAGCTGGCGATCTTCTGCTCTACCTAACTCACAGATGGGCGGAGGCAGTAGAGTCCAAGGGGTCCATTCAGGAGTCCATTCATTGCTATGCAGATGACAGTACTGGTGATGCTCTTTACACCGGCCGTGCCAATATTTCTCGGGAAAACGTCTCCGAGTGCCGGTACAAACTTGGGGCGAATAAATCTAGTCCAGTTTAGCCCCCAGAAGACACAAGTTTGCGCGTTAACCGCTAAAAAGAACCCCTTTGTCGTATCTCCTCAGTTTCAAGACACTTCCCTTGTTGCCTCAGAAAGTATCGGAATCCTCGGCGTCGACATATCGAGTGACGCTCAGTTTCGTGGTCACTTAGAAGAGAAGGCCAAATTGGCCTCTACAAAGCTTGGCGTGCTCAGCAGAGCGGGACAGTATTTCATGCCGGCACACCGCCTGCAAATTTACAAGGCGCAGGTTCGGCCGTACATGGAATACTGTTTCCATCTCTGGGCTGGGGCCCCCCAGTACCAGCTCCTTCCACTTGACCGCATCCAGCGCAGAGCGGCTCGAATCGTCGACGACCGGGTGCTTTTCGATCGACACGATTCACTGGCACTGTGAAGAGATGTTGCATCTCTTTGCATTTTCTTTAGCATATACCATGGAGAGTGCCGTGAGGAATTGTTCGGATTAATCCCAGCCGCCAAATTTCGTGAATGCACTACTCGGCAAACGTCCCGATACCATCCACACCATCTGGATGCTTGGTGGTCCACCACTGTACGTTTCAAGAGGAGTTTTCTTCCGCGTACAACCTCTCTGTGGAATAGTTTACCACCAGCGATTTTTCCGGACCGATACGACCTGGGGACCTTCAAGAAAAGAGCGTACTCCTTTCTAAAGGGCCGGCAACGCACCTGCAATTCAGGTGTTGCGGTTGATCATGGGCGGCGGTAGTCACTTAACGTCAGGTGAGCCGCATGCTCGTTTGCCCCTTCTATAAAAAAAAGAATTTGTAGAGAGGCTTTAGTTCACCAGTGGGTTTATGAAAGGCTGTAATGATGATGGTGATGATAATTAATTCTGAACTTAAACCATGTAACTTCATACCATTTTTGCGCGCATATTTAAAAAATAAAAATAAATGAAAGTTAAGTGGCAGCCCTGGGAACAGGAACAGTGTAACAATCTGCTAAGCTAGAGGGTTTGGGAGAGAATTAAACCGATGCTTGTGTAAAGTGCAAATTACTTATCAGACTTATCAGGACAAATTCTGGATTCTATCAGTGTCGCATTTGACGTGATAGTGCCGAACCAATTGTCTCCAAGTTGTATTACTTTAAATAATAGATTCTAATTATCAATTGCCGTGTAGTGGCGGTTGAGAATATCCACTACCCCATATCTTCCTGTGGGTGTCGTAAGAGGCGACAGAGGGACACAGAAAGGAGATGGGCAGCAGCATCTTCCTAATAACAACAATAACATAATAAGAAACTGCGGTTGCCAACCCACTCGCCAAGCGTGGCAACTATGGCAAATATCCCCCCATGAGCAACGACGCAAACAAACGGCCCCCAGTGTCCGGCGGCCCCGCTATTCCTGGCTAGGTGGCGACCATGGTTACGGCGGGGCAGGGGGTGCTAAGAATCTCCGGTGGAGGTTCGGTTGTCACCTACGACGACCCGACCTGGCAACGTATAACGCACACACCCTGAGGACTGACGAGAAGATACTGGAGCTGGAAGAAGAGGTAGACAAGTTGCGCTGGCATATTATTGGATTATCTGAGGTCCGAAGAGAGGGGAAGGACACCGTTATCCTCGAGTCCGGCAACTTGTTCTATCACCGGGAGGGTGACCATCTGTCTCGGATTTACCGTCCACAAGTCTCTCGTCAACAACGTTGTAAAGATTGGGAGTGTGTCGACGAGTGTCGCGTACCCGATACTCAGAATCACCAAACGGTATTCGCTGAAGGTCATACAGGTTTACGCACCAACCTCGGCACATCCTGATGAGGAGTTGGAGGAATTGTATGAGGATATTTCTAGAGCCATGCATTCCTCCAAAACCAACTAAACGGTGTTGATGGGAGACTTCAACGCAAAACTAGGCACAAGAGAAGGCGGTGAGCTGAAGTTAGGGAAATTTGGAGTAGGGCAACGGAACCGTAGGGGCCAGCAGCTGGCTGACTTTATGGAGAAAGAGGGACTCTTTACGATGAACTCTTTCTTCCAGAAGCGGCCCCAGAGGAAGTGGACCTGGTCGAGCCCCGACGGTTTGAAAAAAAATGAGACTGACTTCATTATGACGACCAGACGCCAACTGTTCAGTGATGTCTCAGTAATCGCAAGGGTGAAAACCGGCAGCGATCACCGAATGGTTAGAGGCACACTGAACCTAAACGTTAAGTTGGAGAGGTCTCGTCTAATGAAGTCAACGCTCCGTCCCCCTCATGTTCTAATCCAGAATCCCGAAACCTTTCAGCTCGAGTTACGTAACCGCTTCAGTGCCTAGAAGATTGCAATGCAGTGGACGATATGAATGACAAGCTCGTGGAAACTGTCCATGCAGTCGGAGCTAAGTTCTGCAAGACCCGCCGCAGAAGAACACAAAAACTCTCCGATCACACTCTTAATCTCATGGCTGTTAAACTGGAGATGAGGCTGCAATCGTTAACAGATTTGACAGCATACAGGCAACTGAACAGACAGATCTACAAATGCATGCAGCGAGACTAACGCAACTTTAATACTGCTCGTATTAAAGAAGCAATCGAGCGGAACTAGGGCTCCAAATTCTTTGCCAGAGATCTGTCTGCCAGAAAGAGCCAACTGTCAAAGCTGAAGACTGAGTGTGGCAGCATCGTTTCCGAGACACCTGAGATTTTGAGTGAGATTGAGATGTTCTATGGGCAGCTGTACACATCATCGTTGGAGCCACACGCAAGTGTGAGTAACGATCCAAGAGCAAGTCTTACCCGACACTATTCCGACGATATCCCGGACGTCAGTCTGAGCGAAATTAGAATGGCTCTCCAGCACCTTAAAAATGGCAGAGCCCCAGGCGTGGACGGAATTACAGCGGAGCTTCTGAAAGTGGGTGGAATACCGGTACTTGAAGTCCTTCAGAAGCTCTTCAATTCCGTCCTCCATGGTGGCACTACTCCGGAGGCGTGGAGCAGTAGTGCGGTGGTCTTGTTCTTTAAGAAAGGCGACAACGCTCTCTTGAAGTACTACAGACCGATTTCCCTTCTGAGCCGCGTCTACGTGCTGTTTTCGAGAGTCATTACGAATCGTCTCGCACGCAGACTCGACGACTTCCAGCCTCCCGAACAAGCCGGTTTCCGAAAAGGCTTCAGTACCATAGGCCACATACATACCCTGCGGCAGATTGTACAGAAGACCGAAGAGTACAATCTGCCACTTTGCCTGGCGTATGTGGACTATGAGAAAGCTTTTGATTCCGTCGAAATTCGGGCGGTTCTACACTCGCTTCAGCGGTGCCAAGTTGACTGTTGGTATATCGAAGTGCTGAAGTGTTTGTACAGTAGGGCTACTATGGCTATCCGAGTACAGAACCAGAGTTCGAAACCTATCCAACTGCAGAGAGGTGTAAGACAGGGTGTCGTTATATCCCCGAAACTCTTCACCGCTGCGTTGGAAGACGTTTTCAAGCTACTGGACTGGAAAGGATACGCTATTAACATTAATAGCGAGTACATCACTCACCTTCGATTTGCCGACGATATAGTCCTTATGGCAGAATCGCTGTCACTATGCTCAATGACCTCAATAGTGTCTCCCAACTGATAGGTCTTAAGATGAACATGAACTAAACAAAGATCATGTTTAATGTCCATGTCACACCTATGCCGGTAGTTGATGACGAGTACGTTTACCTGGGACCAATAGTCCGACTAGGTAAGTCCAACTTCGACCGAGAGGTCAATCGACGGATTCAACTCGGCTGGGCAGCGTTCGGGAAATTACGACACATCTTCTCTTCAGGTATACTTCAATCTCTGAAAACTAAAGTGTACAACCAGTGCGTGTTGCCAGTGATGACTTAGGGATCTGAGACGTGGTCCTTCACTGCTGGCCGTATGAGGATGCTCAAGGTCGCTCAGCGAGCTATGGAGAGGGCTATGCTCGGAGTTTCTGTGCGTGATAGACTCAGAAATAAGGATATCCGCAGTAAAACCAGAGTGACCGATATAGCCCAACGGATTAGTAAGCTGAAGTGGCAATGGGCCGGCCATATAGCTCGAAGAACCGATAACCGATGGGCAAGAAAGGTTCTCGAGTGGCAGCCTCGTACCGGTAGGCGTAGTGTGGGGCGACACTACTACACTAGATGGAGTGACGACCTGGTAAGACATGCAGGAAGTCGATGGATGCAGGTGGCTCAGGACCGTGCTTTGTGGCATTGCTTGGGGGAGGCCTACGTTCAGCAGTGTACTTGTGAAGGGCTGTAATGATGATGATGATGATGAATTATCAATTGTACCGTTTCATTCGTTCCTGTTCCTTTTTCCTTTTATTCCTCAAAAACCTGTTTTGTTGCATTCCTAGGGAGAGAAGTATGTCCAGCAGTGGACTATTGAAGATCTCAATGAATGAAGCTGTTTTATTAATCTGACAGATGATTACTATATGCTCTTTAAATTCCAGTATTAATTATTTTACCTATAGAAATATCTTTACACCTATGATGTGTTTATTATTAAAAATCTCGATAAAATTTTAGACATTGACCAAAATCGGACAAAGAATTGCAATTTTGTTAAGACATTATTTATGGCTTTCTTGGAAAAGTCTTTTAAATTGCAATTAACGGGTAAAGCATGTAGTGAGCAGTAAAACTATGGGGGAAAAATAAGTAAAAAAAAGTCCCAAGGTATCCGACCGAGCAGTTGTAAGTAGTTATGGAATTATGGATAATAATATAGAAGCTACGGTAAGGTACTCAAGCTGGGATGGGTAATGTTTTTTACCATCACATTTGAGTTCTACGATAGTGTAATAAAGTGTAGAATACAGTAAATCATGGCCTTTAGAGTAAGTTTAAATCTATAACTAAAGGCAGCATTATTTGCTAATATCGAATTCGCGAGGCTATTGAAATAAAAAAACATCCTAATTTCATTAGAAAAAATGACTGGCTACCATCTGCTTGGGATCCCATAATTAATAAAATTAATGCATTATTTTAACTGATTGTCATACGTAAAATATCTAATGCCTAGTATTTTATTACGCACGCACATATTCGTAAGAGCACTCGCACGACAAGATAAATAAATTTTAAAACTTTATTGGTTATGCCATTGATAAAATAAATAGATATATATATATATAAAATATATAGATAAATAGATAAAATTAAATATAAATATGTATTTTTTTATTTTAGTTATTATGACGATACTGAGCCCATTAAATAGTGTAAAGGGAAAATTGATTTTTTAATTCGCGTCGTGTAGTTATTAACTTAAGCATTAGCAGTAGGCGTGTCACTAAGAAATTAATATTACTTATATAAATAAATTTAGCTAGTTTCTTTGAAAAATAACCCTGTCTATACTAAAAAAAATAGACAGGCAGTATTTATTCATAATAGAAAAGTGTCCCGGCTTCGCACGGGTGATGTCTTTATCTCGACAACAGTGCCACTTGTAGGGTCCAAATGTAAATAAATAATCTAGGGACCCATTAAAACACACACAAATTTTCATCAAAAAAAATTTTCATCAAAATCGGTCGAGCCGTTTTTGAGTATTAGCGAGACTAACGCACATCAATTGATTTACATATAAATATAAGATTTTGAATCGACAAAACCTTTTTTCGATTTAAAATTGTGATAATCAATTAACTAACTATAAATTAAGACAATTATACGAATTCATACTAAACGCCAATTAAGTATTTATAATTTATATTTAAAAATAAATATCGTTGTTTTCTAAGCGTAACCATAACAATAAATCATATTCACAAGCCATTAGCAGCGGAAAAGAAAGTGAAAATGTCAACAACGGCAACGAGACAAGTAAAATCTTCCAACTCAGCGAACATATTAATGTGCAAACAGTGGTGGAAAGTGTGTTGGATGTATGGTGACCAAGAAAAATATTACAGACAACTATACGGCAAGAGAAAAGTTAACACTATTAATTCAGAGTTTCTTAATTTCGACAAAGTAGATACAAAGCGAACTGGCGCTCAGATAACTGAACTTACGGATGACTTTTTTGAAGATAGTTTCAGTTCACAAATTGATCCAGCGCCAGATGAAAGCAAAACTGCTAAAAATGAACATACAGCATGGTTTGGTGTTGAATCGGAACCTATTTACGGGTTTGAGTCGACGTGGCAAAAAGACCAAAGAAGACAACCAATTCAACAAAATTACGATGATCTTAACGATATTCTCGATGATGACCTTAATACAGATACGATTAAGACTATGCTTCAAAACGGACTACCTCTAGAACCTAAAACTGAATTGTTAGATTCAAAAGAACAGATACACAGAAACGGTGATATGTTTGGAAAAACTTCCAAAACTATTTGTAAAACGAAAAAGGGTGCTATAGTTACGGAAGAAACGGAAATTTGTACAGATGGTAAAACAACTGCTAATTTAAGGTTTCAGCGCTCAACAGTGAAAACAGGTCCTAATAAATTGAAAGAAATATTACAGCCCTTAAAGGAAGATAAAGTTTTAGACAAGTGTTCAAGAAAAAAGTGTGTAGGTGATAAGCTGACCACGACGACGAGGACTTTGGTTACCGTCTCTCAGACATCAACAACTTCCTGTAACGAGTGAGTAATAAAATTACACAGTTTCTTTAGATTTAGGGGCATTTTCCCGCAAATATTACTTACTGTTTACTTGCATTACTGTCTTCATTGATATTTTTTGTATCGATTAAGGGTGACAAAGAAGCACACATTTCATCTGATGGTAAGTGGGTACTGTGGCCCATAGATATCTACACCTATCCTCTAATATTAAGAATCAAAATGAGAACGCATTGTTAGCCCTGAGGACTAACATGAAATGGAATGAGGTCCATTCTTAATTTTAAAGTTTCACGTGCTACTATAACCACTGGCAAATATTTGCTTTCGTCACTTTTAATTATTAATGTATTTAATTTGTCGAATGATTTAAATTTAGTTCCTTGTTTATTAATAACGTCCTCCAGACCGAATTTCGGTCACGGCAACCAGTCTCAACGGAGAATAGCCATCTGCGTAGGACAGAATTACAGTCGAATTAGAATAATTCTAGTGCACGAGTGCGTACAGCACAGGATTATAGTTAGTCTATTCCCTCACTTTCATAGTCTGATGGGACGGTAATCTGATGCAACCGGAAAGGAACTGGCGAAGGACCAACGGCTTCACGTGCTTTCCGAGGCTCGGGGGTGAAACACTGCCAACTTCTTGACTCCGGACTGATAAACCTAATAGCTGATTTTGGCCCGACCCGGGATTCGAACCCTCATGAACAGCTATCGCGTTTACGACCAAAAGATCAACGAGGCAGTCAGGTAGTTCCTTGTATATTTCGTCATTGATAACTTAAATATTGTTCTGTTGTTTTCACCATTGAGTAACGTTTGTCATTTCCGCAATTTTGTTGAAATTGCTTGGCAGCTGGCGCGCCATTGTCTGCCCGAGTTCGCGCCACGAACGACTCTCTAGTTACTGTTCTCTCAGTAATGACTTAGTCGGAATTCCACAACGCTTGCGGTTTCAGAGTATGGTCTAAGTTTTGAGTTAGAGCAGGTATGATTAAAAAATATAGCTAAAATATAATGGGATAGTAACGCTATTTATTATGTTAATAAACCGGTTAACCACTGCAAAGAAATAAAAATGCTTAGGGGTGGTTCACGATAGTAGTGGAATAGTGAGTTCGATCCCAGGACTCTTAATATTCGGTCGCGACCTTATTCATTAGATAACTGTAACTTTAAAATATTGCTTTTAACTATTTTATATCCAAAATAAATTTCACCTACAGTAATGCACATCTCATGTCAACCACACTTTTTCGTAGAATAAATATGACAAACGAGCACACAATCCACCATTTATCCTCGATTAAGAATCAAAAAAACAGATGCGTTGTCACTTCTGAGGACTGAGATAAAATGCCTCGTTTCCAGTAAAAAAGGTATCCAGTCCTCTAAACTCACCACAGCAGCATCAAGCTGCTATTTTACGCTTGTATTCTGTGAGAGCGTGGTCGTTCCACGGTCGAGCCGACCCATTCGCGCTACAACCGTAATATAGTTAGAGCGTTGCTCTACTACCTGTAAGAACATCAGATTATAAACAGCAATTTAAAATTGTTAAGTCGATGCGATCGATTAAAATTATTATATCATAATGATTTCTTATATTTACGCGAACACATTGATTAAAACTACTTTTACGGATTTTATCGCGTTTATTCCACCCATGCAGCAGCAGTTACAGCACCCATGGTCACGGGGTCAGTCCCCCGTGACCATGGGTGCTGGAAAGCGCCCGAAACGTCGGGAATTAAAAATAATAGTAATATAAACGCGATAAAATCCGTAAAAGTAGTTTTAATCAATTACTATATCAGTTTGAAAAAAATATTATAGGCTACAGTCAAATAAATATTTTGTTATTATTGCTACACTATTTATTATACAAAGAGGATCAAACTTTCAATTAAGTATTTCACTATACAAGAATATTATTAAACTGCGCATTACTTTTAACTTAGACCATGAAAGTAACGAAAATCGTTCACACCGGTTCTTGCTCCATGCTTTTCCTTTTGATGTCAACAATAATTTATTTCAGTTAGCGATATCGACTTACGTCAAGTTTCTTATCACAAATGATTAGCATGTGTCTGTAGTATTAATTGTGTTAAATGAATTTTGTTAACATTAACATTATAAATGTTGAAAAAACATAGTTTGTATAAAATGGTTATAATATTAAGGAATTTGCATGATAATAACCCCTGGTAATGAGGTGATTGCTGCCAAAAATGGATCTTTTTTTTTACATGTTCCGCTCGGTTTCTTGCTGGTTCTTCCCAGGACAGAAGTATTTTTCGAACCTTTATCAAACATAAGAATGATTTTCAATAAGAAGATATTATTTACTATCTGTATTGAACAAAAAAGTTTTTTGTTTCTGGATAAATTGTACTTATTACTATACTGTTAATTGAGAGAAATCATGAAGCAATCGTTTTATCATAATTGAATCCATCAGCTCATTTCGTCTCTTGGGTGTCGTAAGGAGTTACTATGGGAAAGGCAATAAAGATTTCATAGTTTATGATACATTGCATTAATTATATTGAACGTGGTGGATCCACTCTGCAGTCCCTATTTAAATAAATCAAAGTTATTAAGAATGTCCCAATTAAGAGCACTACATTTAGCAACACTAATGTTCGGTGTCTTTCAAAACAAAAAGCCCGGGTATCTATTAGAAAAACTAAAATGGCGCAATGACGGTAATTTTAAGGACATTCGAACAAAATCTAACGTCCTTTCAATACCAAAACACACAACGGCAGCATTCCGTAGTAGTTTCCGATATGCAGCTACTAAATGCTGGAACAACTTGCCCCCACCTATCCGCCAACTAAATACCATCAGCCTTTTCAAGGTAAAAGTAAAAGAATATTTTTGTCACGTTAACATTTAGGGCAGATAAAATAGCTGCATTATATTTTCATAGTATAATATAAATACCTATATTGCTTTATTGTAAATTCTCATTATATTATTTATTATATACATTTATATATACCTACTGCATAAATAAGGTTCCCATCCTTTTTCATTACCATTATTTTATTTTATTATTTTGATAACATCTTCCTCGAAAATAGAAATAAAGCGAACATACTATCCTCGCAGGCGAGTCCAACCACAATGGGCATTGCTGAAAACCAACGCTACCGCAATCCTGCGATAGCATTATGTTGAGTCAGTGCCCCTTTCAGCATCACATCACTCATGAAATTGGATCATTTTATGACTGTTTTTGTTATTTACTTTTATCTTTGATGTTTTTATGTATTATTTTATTTTCTGTATCAAAACTGTATGAGTGTAAGTTGCTGAATAAATGCATGTCTATGTCTATGTCTATGTCTTATATTCATTACTGCACGAATGGGTCGACTCGACCGCGGTAGAACCACGCTCTCATAGAATACCAGCGTAAATATTAGCTTAAGGATACTGTTTCATATGGTCTATGAGGTATGAGTGTAGGGAACCGGAGATCCTCCTCAATGGAAACGAGGCATTCCATCTTAGTCATCAGGGGTGACAACTAATCTGCATTTTGTTACTTTATCGAGGATAATTGTAAATGTGTATGGGCCACAATACATCCACTTACCGTAAGGTGAACTGTGTGGTTGTTTATCACTCTTATTCTATGTAAAAACATGACTATCATCTCGATTACATCAGATGTAAATTACTCAAACCGGAAATGGAAAACAGAGTCAAAGGTACGAGACATTTGATACCACGATTCGCCTGCTAAGTGAAGTGATTAAGGCAAACTTTCCCTAAGTGTACTTCCACGCTCCAGAATAGTCGTATTATTGGAAATATTTAAATAATCATAACCATAAGCAGTTACGCCTGTCAGCCAAATGGGTAAGTAGATGCAACGGACATACATTTTGGAACGATCCTAACACACCTTTATCGTCTCCTTTACATTCATATACCGGCGCATACGTGCACGTCGGTTAAGAGTTGACGGGCCGCGGATTTGAATCCCGCACGGAATAACTATTTGTATGGCCTACAAATAATTGTTCCGGGTCTGGATGTTTGTCCTTGTGCAATTTATATTTGTAAATTGCCCCCACGATACAGAAGAAAGATTTAGTGTGGGTTTTGTTCGCGACGTCTTGTTATGAACATAGGAAGACCTCGCACCGTGACTGCGACTGCGCATTTGAGACGTCTTATGCGTTGAAGGTCCTTTTGTCCGCTGGCGAGATCCGCGTGAGCTCCGGGGGCGACACTCAGTATTGAACACCGACGTAAAACGAACGCTTCCCGTACTTTCTACTTATTATTTTTTGTATTGACATTTTAATTTCTACAAATTATATTAATTGGAATCGAATAAATCTATAAGTACTACAGTCTACTCGTATATCATTCAACAACAGTGTAACGTTTATTACATTCCTGACTCTGCCGTTCACTTCCACAGCACATATCAACAGACATCATATTTAAGCAAACTAGTTAGTGGCGGTGTCAGAATATCCACTACCCCATGTCATCCCGTGGGTGTCGTACGAGGAGACAAAGGGAAACAAATCAGGAGACGGGCAGCAGCATCTTCCTGATAATGACTCAAACTTATAAAAACTTTATTTTTCAAGCGTGGCAACTATGGAAACATTCTTCCTATGAGGCAATCTATGTAGGAGGCCTATGTTCAGCCATGGACCTTAGAGGCTGTAACGGAAACATACTGGTTGCAAAGCTCAGAACATATGTTTATACAGAATTTCATGAGATATTATAATGAACGAAGTATGGATATCGCAGTGCCCGACACGAACCATGTCCCACTCAGCTCCAAGTGAATCATTTTACAAATATGTTTTGCCTTTCCTGCCACCGCTGAGGGCCTAACGAGAACTCAGAATTATCCAACGTCCAGTTTATTTCCTTTTTTTCGGAATCCTTTTTTACTAGCTTCTAACCACGGCTTCTTATTATAATAATTTAGGAGAAGAGGGCAGCAGCGCGCATTTATGCATAGTATCGTGTATCACCGGAACAGAAGCATATTGTGTTGAATTATATCCAAAAAATTTAATAATTACAAATTTTGTACATTTTATTTTTGTTTGATACATCATACAAAACATATTTTAAGTTTCAATTGTACCTGCTTTTAGGGGTTGGTTTTTTAAAGAACTTTTTTTAGCGTGACAAAACAGCACACAGTCCACCTGATGGTAAGTGGCTGCTGCGGCCCATAGACATCTACATCTATCCTCTGTTACAAATTAAAATGCAGATGCGTTGTCACCCGTGAGGACTAAGATGAAAAGCCTCGTTTCCAGTAAAAAGGGTATCCGGTTCTCTACACTCACCATACGAAACACAGCAGCATTAAGCTATTTTACGTTGGTATTTTGTGAGAGCGTGGTCCTTCCCCGGTCGAGCCGACCCATTCGTGCTACAACTGTACTACTAATATAACTGCAACATGGCTCTACCACGTATAAAAAAAAATAATTCTATTTCTTTCCTCAGAGCTCAAGTCATTTTCATAAAATTTCAAATTTCATCAAATCAGTGCAGCGGTATGGCCGCGAAAACGTAACAGACAGACAGGCTTGTTTCGTATGCGTAACATTATTAAGATTAGATTAAATTTGTTTGACTGAATTTAGTTTGAGTTTTTTTCTGTCAAGAGGTTTTCAGTGGCATTCCGAAGTCATAAATTTGACTGTGTTTTACCGTGACTGAAATTCGGTCTGGAAATCATTTTTTTTATAGGAGAGGTGGAAAACGAGCATACAGCTCACCTGATGGTAAGTAATAACCGCCGCCCATGAACAACTGCAACACCAGGGGAGTTGCAGATGTTTTGCCGGCCTTTTAAAAAGGAGTAGGCTCTTTTATTGAATGTCCCTAAAGGTCACAGCTTATTAGAGCCACCCGGCACCCGACCCTCATCACCGTGCCTCGAGCGGTTCGTATTGTTCGTATGGATTTGTATGGGCCTGCGCTCACTACATCAACTCCGTACCACCACCGGATCGCCTGGCACGCGAGGTATCCACGCGTGGACCGCGAGTGGATCATTCGATGATAGCTCGCTGTTGGCATGCTTGTCTCGCGTGAAGCGCGAGCTGGCAACGCTCTCCACAAACCCTTCATTTCAAGCCTTTCTTTCGAATGTGTCGGACGCATTGTTGTTTGTTTTTAAAATGAACAAAGAAAAACTTATAGAAGAAGTTCGGAAGTATAATTTATTGTATGATTTAAGGGTCACTCGTTGATCACGCGAGGTCCACTCGATGACCACGCGAGGTTCACTGGTGACAACGCGGCATCCACCCGTGGTCCATCTGTCGACTACGAGTGGACGCCTGGTGACGAGGGGGTGAGGGTCGGGTGGCTTTAATGAACTGTGACCTTTAGTCGTTTCGGTACAGAAAAATCTCTGGTGGTGGTTGATTCCACAAGGAAGTTCTGCGAGGAAGAAAACTTCTTTTAAATCGCACGGTGGTGGACCGCCAGTCATCCAGATGGCAAGGTTAATTAAAAAAGGCTTATTAATAAATTACTATACTGTAATTCATTTTCATATTCAGCTTATGTTTGTTCACTTAAGTTTAACATAACATAACATAACATAAACACTCACGCCTGTCACCCAGAGGGGTAGGCAGAGACTACAGACTTCCATTTAGCACGATCCTGACATACCTTTCTCGCCTCTTCCACATTCATATACCTACGCATACATGCTCGTCGGTTAAGGGTACTCTTAATTTGGCCCATTCTTAGTATATCGCCAATTTGGTCGACAAACTTCCGCCTAGGACGTCCCTTTCCGACTCTTCCATTCACTTCTGCAACATATATTTGCTTTGTCAGTCTTTCCGCATTCATTCTTTCTACATGACCAAACCACCGAAGCATTCCTTTCTTAATCCTGGTCACCGCATCATCTTGCAAACCACACTCTTCTTTTATCACACAGTTTCTCACCCTGTCACTCAGATTCAGCCCTAACATACTCCTTAGCGACCGCATTTCTACCGCATTTATTCTACTCTCGTGCTTCTTCTGCCACACCCAACTTTCACTACCATACGTTAAAGTAGGGACTAATACAGCACTGTGAATTGCCATACGTGCCTTTTTTGACACATTCTGACTTTTCACAATAGAGTGTAGAGCCCCATTTACTTTATTTCCTGCATTCACTCGTCGTTCAATGTCCTTATCATATCTCCCATCCCTGCTGAATACACATCCCAAATATACGAACTCATCCACTTGCTCAATTGACTCTCCTTCTATTCTTATTTCACATACCGTTTTGCTTTCATCTCTTTCAAAAACCATCACTTTCGTCTTACTTGCGTTCACTTTCATTCCCCTTTCTTTTAATGACCTGTTCATTAATGTAACCATCATTTGCAACTCGGCCGCCGACGACGCAAGTATGACTTGATCATCGGCGTACAAAAGGCATTTGATGGTTAACTCAACTTAAGTTTACTGTTATTTATATTTGCAAATAATATTTCTTATAATTAATTACCTTTTTATCTCTTCGAAGCTATTTTTTCTAGTTTGTTAAATTGTTATTTTTTATCAAATCAAATCAAATAATTTATTTGTACTTGATGTGTTGTATTTATGAGGTTAATGGCCACAATTTTTTATAATTACATATTTTAACTAGTTTTATTGTAATATTAAACACATTTAAATTCCTAGTAAGCCTCTAACGAATTAAAATTTCTGTTTCCTAATAAACTTACAATTTATTGAAATGTTACTCGCGGTCCCGAATAAGAAAAAATCGCAACTGATGCGTCGTCTTTGTGTGGCGTCGCATAAGAATGAGATGATGGAACCTCTAGCCGCTTCTGTTGGCTAAATTTTGATGTTTGGGTTTTACTGTGATAAAATACAATAGATCACAATAATAATAAAATAAAACTATTGCTGTATTTGACTAAAGAATGAGATGTTATTTTTTTTCTTTACTAAAAGATGTTAGCCACACTCACACTCTTTACAGTGGTAGAGCCATGCGGCAGCTTTGCTGTTGCACGTATGGGCCGGCTCAAACCGGGGTGGTACCACGACCTCACAGAATACCGGCGTGAAGTGGAAGTTCTGCTTCCGCGTTTCGTCTGGTGAGTGCAGGTGGCCGGAGGCCCAAATCCCCCCCCCCCCCATCAACATGGTAGCGGAATTAAATAAAGATAGACTACCCCAGGAGGGTACCAGCACCCCTGGAGAATCCCTCGCTGAGCATCCACGACCATGTTTCTCCACTTCTGAGCGTGGGTGCTCAGGCTGCCCCGCGTATTCTGGGGGGGGCGAAATTCCGCTCAAGACTAAAACTGCTCGGGGCAAACGGAGCAACAAGACCAAGGCGACCCCTGCCACGCTGTCCGTGAATTTCTGCAATATCAGGGGACTTCACTCCAACCTAAACGCCGTCCACTACCATCTCGAGACGGCGAGGCCGGCTCTGCTCTTTCTGACCGAGACGCAGGTGTCCTCTCCGGCTGATGTTTCGTATCTCTCCTACCCGGGGTACAAACTGGAACACTCCTTTGTGCCTCGGGCTGGAGTTTGCGTTTACGTCAGAGAGGACATCTGTTCTCGACGCCTCGGCAGACTTGAAGGTTCGGAGCTGTCCATCCTTTGGCTACGCGTAGACAGCGACGACCATCCGCGCGTCTACGGGTGCCTCTATAGGTCCCACAGCGGTAATGCCGAAACAGACCGACTCTTCGACCACGTCCAAATGGCTGCAGATTCGTTGATACAGCAGATCCCCTCCGCTGAGATCGTGATCCTCGGCGACTTTAACGCCCATCACGCCGAATGGCTCGGTTCACGTTTAACCGATCATGCGGGGAGATCTGTTCATGATTTTGCCTTGGCATATGGTCTGACACAACTGGTTACTTCGCCTACGCGGATTCCAGATGTGGAGGATCATGCACCTTCCCTGTTGGACCTTCTGCTGACCTCTCACCCGGACGGATATCAGATTTCCGTCGACGCCCCTTTAGGCTCCTCGGACCATTGTCTGATCCGGAGTGTTGTGCCACTCACGCTGAAATCGCGGTTGCATTCTGCAGGCTGCCGCCGTGTTTGGCACTATAGGTCAGCCGATTGGGATGGGATGCGGTCTTTCTTTGCATCCTACCCTTGGGGGCGGGTTTGCTTCTCGCCGGATGATCCCAACGTTGTTGCGGATTCTGTTACTGATGTGGTACTTCAGGGTATGGAACTTTTTATTCCTTCCTCTGTGGTGCCCATTGGAGGCAAATCTCAGCCATGGTTTGGTCGCTCCTGTAAAATAGCATCATGCTATAAGCAGGAGTGCTACCAAGCCTGGGTTGATGCATCAGCGTCCCGGGATGTAAACACCAGCGCTCTAAAAAAGAAGTATAATTCCGCCTCTAGGTCCTTCAAAAGAGTCATTGCCAAGGCAAAGTCAGAGCACATAGGCAGAATTGGCGAGAAACTAGTTCGCCTTCCTTCTGGAACCCGTGCATTCTGGTCTCTCGCCAAGGCTGTCCAGGGGAATTTCTGTCAGCCATCTCTTCCATCTCTGCACAGGGAGGACGACTCACTGGCCCATACTGCAAAGGAGAAAGCCGATCTTCTAGGCTCCTTCTTTGCGTCTAACTCGACTCTCGATGACGGGGGGAGTACGCCGCCGACCATCCCGCGGTGTGAGTGCTCCATGCCGGAAGTGCAGTTCACACAGCGCTCGGTTCGCAAAGCACTCCTCTCCCTGGACATCCACAAGTCGAGTGGGCCTGACGGAATCCCCCCAATTGTGCTGAGGACGTGTGCTCCAGAATTGGCACCGGTTTTAACGCGTCTTTTCCGGTACTCCTACTCCCTAGGCGTAGTCCCAAAATCGTGGAAGACGGCTTTCGTCCACCCGATCCCTAAAAAAGGCGACCGCTCAGACCCGTCCAACTACCGGCCAATCGCCATCACCTCCTTGTTCTCCAAAACAATGGAGTCCATTGTAAACTGCCAGCTCATGAGGTACCTTGAGGATCACCAGCTGATTAGTGACCGCCAATACGGTTTTCGCCGTGGTCGGTCAGCTGGTGATCTTCTGGTCTACCTCACTCACAGATGGGCGGAGGCAGTAGAGTTCAAGGGGGAGGCATTGGCCGTTAGTTTGGACATTGCGAAGGCCTTCGATCGGGTTTGGCACAAAGCGCTTCTTTCGAAGCTCCCTTCCTATGGGCTTCCCGAGAAATTGTGCAATTGGATCACCAGCTTTCTTGCAGATCGGAGCATCAAGGTCGTTGTAGACGGTGCAAGCTCCGATTGCAAGCCTATTAATGCTGGTGTTCCACAGGGCTGCGTGCTATCGCCAACGCTGTTTCTTCTGCATATCAATGATATGTTGCATACCCGTAACATTCATTGCTATGCGGATGACAGCACTGGTGATGCTCTTTACACCGGCCGAGCCAATATTTCTCGGGAAAACGTCTCCGAGTGCCGGGACAAACTTGTGTCTGAAGTCGAGTCTTTGCTGAACAGAGTCTCGGATTGGGGACGACTAAATCTAGTCCAGTTTAACCCCCAGAAGACACAAGTTTGCGCGTTAACCGCTAAAAAGAACCCCTTTGTCGTATCCCCTCAGTTTCAAGGCACTCCCCTTGTTGCCTCAGCCAGTATCGGAATCCTCGGCGTCGACATATCGAGTGACGTGCAGTTTCGTGGTCACTTGGAAGGGAAGGCCAAATTGGCCTCTAAAAAGCTTGGCGTGCTCAGCAGAGCGGGACAGTATTTCATGCCGGCACACCGCCTGCAACTTTACAAGGCGCAGGTTCGGCCGCACATGGAATACTGTTCCCATCTCTGGGCTGGGGCTCCCCAGTACCAGCTCCTTCCACTTGACCGCATCCAGCGCAGAGCGGCTCGAATCGTCGACGACGGAGTGCTTTCCGATCGGCTCGATTCACTGGCGTTGCGAAGAGATGTTGCATCTCTTTGCGTATTTTATCGCATCTATCACGGGGAGTGCTCTGAGGAATTGTTCGGATTAATCCCAGCCGCCAAATTTCGTGAACGCACGACACGGCAAACGTCCCGATACCATCCACACCATCTGGATGCTTGGCGGTCCACCACTGTACGTTTCACAAGGAGTTTTCTTCCACGTACAACCTCTCTGTGGAATAGTTTATCATCGGCGATTTTTCCGGACCGATACGACCTGGGGACCTTCAAGAAAAGAGCTTACTCCTTTCTAAAGGGCCGGCAACGCACCCGCAATTCTCCTGGTGTTGCGGTTGATCATGGGCGGCGGTAGTCACTTAACATCAGGTGAGCCGCATGCTCGTTTGCCCCCTCTTCTATAAAAAAAAAAAAAAAAAAAAAACACTCAAGGACATTCTTCTATGTCGTAGAGGCAGTTTACACACATAAATTGTACAAGGACAAACTTCCAAACCCTGAAAAATTATTCGTAGGCCATACAAATACTTGTTCCTCGCGGGATACTATGCCACGGAGCAGCCAAAAAATTCTAAACGCAAAGAAGTGTTAAATATACTTTATAAATTTTTTTATATAATTAGTGTGACAAACAAGCACACAGTCCACCTGATAATTATTGGATGCTGTAACTTATATCCATCTTCGATTAAGAATCAAAATGCAGATGTGTTGTCATCCCTGAGGTCTAAGATGGAATGCCTCGTTTCCAGTAAAAAGAGTCTCCAGTTCGAAACACAGCAGCACTAAGCTCCTATTTTACGCTTGTATTCTGTGAGAGCGTGGTCCTTCCCCAGTCAAGCCGACCCATTCGTGCTACAACTATACTACCAACTTATCTGCTGCACGGTTCTACCACGTATAAAATTTCTATATTAGCGACGCAACCCGGCTTCGCCTGGATATCGTTATTATCGTTATTATTTTGTAATATTTAATACTTAAAATTTTATTATTTTGTAATATTATTTTATTATTTTGTAATATTTAATACTTTAAATTTGATTGATAGTGGTGAGATTTGACTTGTACTTTTTATTGTAATTTTTATATAATTGTAATTTTGTAGTTATTGCCATTTTATATAATTTAATTGTATACTAATTATCGTAATTTTATATTTTTATTGTAATTTTATATAATTGTAAATTTGGTTGTAAATCTTTTCAATTGTTTTTTTGCATGAGTTATTCAATACAATTTGTATTCAGTGTAAAGTTCAGTTTGTTCAGAATAAATAAAATAAAAAAGTAATGCTCTTTTAATGTAGCATTATTTAGATTTAAGATAATCAAATACCACGTCTTTTATAAATTTTTCGTTATTTAAAAAAAACCGTATTAATGTTTTTCAGATAAAATATATCATAAATCACTCATTTTATTTTGCTTAAATGTTCGTAAAGTCTCTTTAAAATCAGTTCAGTTGTTCCCAAAACTAGCCCGGACAGACAGACAAAAGTTTTAAGCTTAATTGAAGTCAGTTGTTCCAATATAACAGACAGGCACTCGATTTTACTTATATGTATAGACTTGTTGATCGAAATGGCTCTTGTTTACAACATATATTTGCATATACCAAAAGAGAATGTCACAGATTGGTTATTTATAAGTAATTATATATTTACACAGCAATAAGTCTGAGTCCGGAGTGAAACTCATCAGCCACAGGAAAGGATATAACAACGCCAGTCCGGCTAGCTTGTTACATATATCACACTGTGACAAAATATGGGACCCCTAATGCATAAAATGTGAAAGTAAAATATGGCTTCCGTAAACAATTTAACTGTAAAGCTTCGTGTGAGAATATCCGTTGCAGTGACCCTTGGTAAAGGATATCTGGAATTTATTTATCCTTGGGACGAATTTTTTTACCTATTCTAAGAGGGACTGAGGCTCAGACGCACTCAGAAATGGGAGATCTGCCCACGAGTTGGATGTATATAGGCTGTAATTTTACCTTTACTTTAATAATAATAATAACAATAAAGCCCTTTTATTCATTAACAGGACATAGGAAAAAAGACAACAATTATATGTATTATAGTTATGTACTCTTAAAAAATATAATTTGCATTATTTCAATTAAGGACTTTGTATAAAGGGATTCTCTATCTACGTTTACTTAACTATTTCGATGATGACGGCTCCGTGGCATAGTAGCTTAGCAATGAGTGGCTGCGCTGGGGGCCGCGGGTTCGAATCCCGTACAAAACAAGTACTTGTATGACATACAAATAATTATTTCGGGTCTGGATGTATGCCCTTGCGAAATTTATGTATGTAAACTGCCGCCACGATACAGGAGAAAATCCTTGTTTGGAAGTAGCGTTTTTTTTTTAAAGACAAACTAAAACCAAATAAATAAAAATGCAATAAATATTGTCACCTTGACTCATATAAACAAGACCAGGGTTTATACATCCTCGTTATTAGTAGGTATGCTATATGTGTATTATAGAATATGTTATTTATGTCTATTTGTAATGGCTTTATTTTGTAAATACTTATTTAGAAACGAAAAAAATAAATTAATGAATACTGAGAAAATTAGTCTTGCATTTTATAGTAAACCGGTTGAGCGCTGTTTAGCAAAAAAGACGATACTATCATTTCACGCCACAAAACATATCGTACTATTCCATCTATCCGTGAGATAAAACAAGAATTTTAAAATCCTGACTGCAATATGCTCTCTGGTCAATAACCTACTATTTAAAAACTGTTATAGATAAACAATTTAACTAAGATTCAGTAAAATCATGGCTGCCACAATAATTAGTTAGCTCGATCGGGGAAGGATCACTTTCTCTCGGAATACCAGCGTAATATTTTTTTATTTTATAGAATAGGTGACAAACGAGCACACAGTCCACCCGATGGTAAGTGGTTGCTGCGGCCCATAGACATCTACATCTATCTTCCATTGCAAATCAAAATGCAGATGCGTTGTCACCCATGAGGACTGAGATGGAATGCCTCATTTCCAGTAAAAAGGGTCTCCGGTTCACGACACTCACCATACGAAATACAGCAGCATTAAGCTACTATTTCACGCTGGTATTCTGTGAGAGCGTGGTCCTTTCCCGGTCGAGCCGACCCATTCGTGCTACAACTATACTACTAATATAACTGCAGCATGGCTCTACCACGTAAAAACATAGAAGCATAATACTGTTCGTATGGTAAGTGACGGGACTGGAGCTGGCAAAGAGACGTTCTATCTTAGATCCCAGGAGTGACAATGCATCTGCATTTTGATTGCTAATCGAAGCGAGATGTAACAAACGCAGCAGTCAGTTCACCTGATGGTAAGTGGTTGCTGTGGCCCATAGACATCTACATCTATCCTCGATTAAGAATCAAAATGCAGACGCGTTGTCCCCCTGAGGGCTAAAACGGAATGCCTTGTTTCCAGTAAAAAGGGTCTCCGGTTCTCTATACACATCATACGAAACACAGCAGCGTCATGCTGCTGTTTTACGCTGGTATTCTGTGAGAACATGGTACTACTCCGGTCGAGCCGATCCATTTGTGCTACAACTATAAAATAGCTGCAGCGTTCTCTACCACTTTTAGCAAGGTATTTTATAAAAGTAAAAGTACAAAGTTAAGGTTACAGCCTATATACGTCCCACTGCTGGGCTCAGGCCTCCCCTCATTTCTGAGAGGCCTTGACACTGACACTTCCTTGCGTTTAGGCCTTCTTGCCCTAAACGCAAGGAGTGTCCGCCGCGCTGTCCAAATGCGTGTTGACGAACTTCACATGTCTTCGAAATATTTATTTTTCTTATTCCTCAGACATGCAGGTTTCCTCACGATGTTTTCCTTCACCGCCGAGCACGTGGTAAATCAGCACTTAAAATTTCTTACTTACTTACTTACTTATCTTCACGCACAATCGCTAACGGGGTAGCCAGAGAGAACAGATCGCCAAGTGTCACGATCCTTACATACCTCTTTCGCTTCTTGCAGGTTCATTAACTTCTTCATACATGCAGGTCTATGTATCCGAGTACTCTTGACCTTCCCCTCTTCGACCAATTTGCTCCCATGGTCTTCGAAAGTTAATCTCGGTCTACCTCGACACCTTTTAATATTTACTTTCGCTCTATATATTTTCTTCACCATTCGGTCTTCTCTCATTCGCTCAACGTGCCCAAACCATTGGAGTACGCCCCTATCAATTTTTGTGATAAGGTCATCTTTTAATCCTGCCATATTGCGAATCCCTTCGTTTCGCTTTCGGTCGGCTATGGTAACGCCACACATTTTACGAAGAGATCGCATCTCCACTGCATTCAACTTGCTTTTATGCTTCTTCTGACATACCCAGGTGTCGCTGCCATATAACAAAATCGGTACCAACACTGCGTTATGTATTGCAAGGCGTGCACTCTTCACCACGCCTTGCCTTTTGACTAATGCATTCAGGGCACCATTGACTTTGTTTCCGGCAGCGACACGCCTATCCACATTTAAATCACATCTTCCATCCCGGCTGAAAGCACTCCCCAAGTATACAATTTTATTTACCTGTTCTAGACATTCCTGATTTACCCATATTTCCCATTTCGTTCTCTCTTCGTTCTTCTCAAATAGCAGAACCTCAGTTTTATTAGCATTCAAACGGAGACCTTTAATTTCACATTCCTCTTTCATACACGTGACTAATGCCTGCAGTTCTGCTTCTGATGGTGCAATAAGCACTGCATCATCAGCATACAGCAGACAATTAACTTTAATTTCACCCAATTTCACACCCAAACAGCTATTTTTCAGCTTCTGTAAACAGCTGTCGAGATACAGTATGAACAGCCAGGAAGACATGACACAACCCTGTTTTACGCCCGCTTGGACGCTAAACATGGGTGACAGGTCATGCCCTACCCGCACACAGGCTTTACAGTCATAGTAAAGTGACTGCACAGCCCTTAACAATCGACCATCCACACCATATCCCGGCCACAGTTCCCACATTTTCTTCCTTATAACCTTATCGAATGCTTTCTCCAGATCCACAAAAGCACAGAAAATCCTCTGGTTAACACTCAGAAGCTTTTCCGTGATCATGTGGAGAGAAAACATTTGATCCGTGCATCACACGTGTCAAAACCTTCGAGTAAACTTTACTTGCTAAACTGGTCAAGCTGATCACCGGCAGTCAAAATGTGAACCTTTACCTTTATATAAAGGCACAATGACCGCGGATCGCCAATCATCCGGGACATCTCCCGTCCGCCAGCACAAATTGCACAGCAGACGAAAGCTGTCCCAGACGCGAGGCCCACCGTACTTGACCATTTCAGCAGTAACTCTGTCTAGTCCCGCAGCCTTACCACACGCCACAGTCACGGCGTCACCCCCGGATCCTTCACTAAGATCATGACACGCATACATTTCTCTATAAATTCACTCCATCGCTGCATGACATCCGATTTTTCTGAGAGGACGTCATTGGTTCTCGAAAGCACTTTGTTCATTCTTAAGGCTGTCGCACCACTCCGGGACCTTCCAACCTCTTTCCAGAAGAGTTTGGAGTTTTCCTTAAAGTTGTGTGACAACCTCTCGCCCGCTTCTATTCTACACCTTTCACGTACTTCCTCAATCAATGTTTTCGCATGAACTTTCTGCAGCTTATATCTTTCTTTCATCTTCTCTCTCATATGCTTATCGTTACTAGAGGCTAAGTAGTCTAACCATGCTTTTTTCTTACTTACTTAAAATTTCAATTAACAATTTCATTGGTGCCGGCGGTGATCGAACCCGGGTTACTCGCGTTCTGTTATATTTACAGCGAGCGTTAACCACTGAGCTACCACGGCTCTAAGGTATTTTATACAATTTTTTAATTTTTATTTATATATGACTTGTATAAAAATACATTTTTAACGTTTACAATACAAAAGCAGCTAATTCAAACGATCTTCTTGTAATAGCATATAAGTTGGGACTCATCCGAAACACTACAAGTTTTTTCTTAACTATTGTGTTTGCCACCCACTAGCTCATTAGCAGTTGCCATCTGAAATTCTTAAGATGGCCCTTATATTACTTGAAGTTAGGCGTTCGAATGATAAAAAAATATTACCAATGAGATTTGGAAACAGTGTATTATTATATAGAATAATGGTTATGATGGATTTTTGTCAATATCCAAATCGATAAGCAAACATTAGTTTATTTGGTGAAAATTTACGACAGATCACGCATTAAGTTTTCCGGTTAAAGTTGCTTGTAATGAGACACTGGCCAGTTATTATTTTTGAAAATACAATTATATACAAGTAAAAATACGAATGTTCCAATTTCAAATTTTCTCCTGCATATTTTTGCGAGCGAAATTGTTTAACAGACTACAAATGGCATTTATGTATAAATGCCCTTTTAAAGCAACCGTGTACGTTGTGTAGTATAACAAATTTCAACACGATCGACTAACTTTGAAAGATGAAACAAGCCTTCTGGATAACACAGTAATCATAAAGAAAACCCGATTACGTAAATTGCACTGTGTGACAATGCATCTCGATTCTTTAATCAAACTGCGTTGTCCCCTTAGAACTAAGAAGGGAATGAATGCCTTGTTTCCAGTAAAGAGGGTCTGATGCAGATTGGAAGAATATTTCGGAAGTTTGTTTAAACGCATAAACCTTTATATAAACACTGGTGGAAAAAACTTAAGAAAGATTTAGTTATTAAAACTTTAGAAATTTTTAGTTTCGCAAAACTTTCTGAGTAGCCCACTTACGTTACCTGTGAACCACACAGTCATCTGAAACGGATGTAACTACACTAGATGAGTGAATGTTGTAAAACGATGCCATTTTGCCATTTAAATGTCGAAGGTTGGTACGTATCGGCATGTTAATAATATGATAATTCCATGAAGAACCGTTAGCTGTATCAGCCTCGTAGAAACGCTAATGGTTTTGGAGATGATACACGATCGCTGGTTACGATTTGATGATTCATACTATAATATGTTGGAGTAGTTTCACACTTTATAATAATAGTATTTAGAAGAAGAAGTAAGGGACAGAATTTTTTGCTACAAAACGCTATAGATACGTTATATACACGAGAAATAAATATAATAATTTATTGGACAGCATCGAAAAAACTACCGATATTCGTACGCGGTAGGGCCATGCTACAGCTATATTTAGGTGGTGGTAATGCCTCGTTGGTCTAGTGATCGTGAACATGATTGCTGTTCGTCTAATCTAAGGTCCTGGGTTCGATATCCGGGTAGAAAAAAATCAGTTTTTGTGTTTTTCTGTAAGAAGCAGTAGCATCCTGGAATTCGGAAATTGGCGGTGTTTTACCCTCGCGTCTCAGAAATCACGTTCATGCGTTGATCCTGCGCCTGATTTCTCTCCGGTCGTGTCGGATTACCGAGAGTTCGTCTGTGCTTGCACATACAATTGGTCACTATAATTTTGTCTGAAATTAGTCTGGAGGACATTATTATTTAGTTGGCAGAACTAATGGGTCGACTCGACCGGAGAAGGACCACGCTCTCGTATATTAACGTAAGCGATATTATCAACGTAAAATAGCAGTTTTATGATGCTGTGTTAGGATGGTGAGTGTAAAGAATCGGAGACCATTTTTATTGGAAACGAGGTATCCCATCTTAGTCATAAGGGGTCACAAAGCATCTGCATTTTTATTTTTAATCGATGATAGAAGTAGATGTTAATGAGCCACGGTATCTGCTTACCATCAGGTGGACTGTGTGCCTGTTTGTTAGTCATAATCTATAAAACAAAGACTCAGCATTATACATTATACATAAAAATAATAGCCCATTTAAATAGCTCAAATACCGATAATTCAATTTTGTTAAATATAAAGCCATCCCCTAAGGAATCCGTTAATTATATCAATAACTTTTTTGCTAACACGGGCAAGTCTCTAGCGGATAATCTTTTAAAAATTAATACAAAAACAAATAATCATTTAGACACTAATCGTACACAGACTAAATCATTTGTGCTTTTAGACACTGATATAACAGAGGTACATGATATACTTATGAGCCTCAAATCAGACAGTGCACCCGGATATGATAATATTCCGACAAAATTCCTCAAGCTTGCTAAAAATAAAGTGGTCCCTATTATTTGTCATTTAGTTAATATTTGTTTTAAGCAGGGTATTTTCCCGTCATTATTGAAACAAGCCATAATAACTCCAGTACACAAAAATGGGAGCAGAGACGACGTTAATAATTACAGGCCTATTTCTGTTCTTTCCTCTATCTCAAAAGTAATAGAAAAACTAATGAATAAACGACTAGTACAATACATCAATAAATTTAATGTACTGTCTGACATGCAATTTGGTTTTACACAAGAAAAATCTACAGAAGACGCTATAACAGCTCTTACTTCCCTAATCGTTGACCTACTAGATCAAGGAAAGAAAACCCTAGCCGTTTTTCTAGACCTTAAAAAGGCCTTTGACACTGTCTCTATTCCTATCTTAATACAGAAACTAGAAACAATTGGCATCGTAGGTACACCACTCAACTTATTCAAGGATTACTTGCCTGAAAGAAAACAAAAAGTCAAAATTGGACAGTGTGTTAGTAATGACTCCTTTGTTACCTATGGTGTCCCACGTTGTTGGTTGTTACAAGGCAGTGTACTAGGCCCTACCTTGTTTCTTGTTTATATTAACAATTTATGCAACCTAAAAATAGATGGAGCTCAAATTTTTTCATACGCGGATGATACGGTTGTTGTATTTCAAGATACAACTTGGGAAGCAGTTCGCAAACGCACTGAACTGGGACTGACTGAAATAGCCTCCTGGCTTAGGACTAATTTGCTTACTCTTAATGACCAAAAAACTAACTACGTATGCTTTACCATCAATAACCGGACTCAGCCACAAAATGATTTTAATATAAAAATTCATAAATGTAAAAACGTTATTGATACTGATTGCACTTGTCCAACCATAAACAAAGTATCGGCTATTAAGTATTTAGGTATAATTATAGACCAACGTTTGACGTGGCACGACCAAATAGAGCATCTTATGGGCAGGGTCAGAAAGCTAATTTGGATTTTTAAGCAACTTAGACATATAGCATCAAAAAATATACTAACTAAAGTATACACTGCATTGGTACAATCTTTACTGGCATATTGCATTCCTATATGGGGTGGCACGTCCAAAACCAAATTCATGGAAGTAGAAAGGGCTCAAAGAGCATTACTCGAAGTAATGTTTTTCAAACCGTACAGATTTTGTACAGAAAAATTATATAATATATGTGAGGCAGACATTAGACAAAATACTATAATATTATATACTTTAATAAACTTTAATAATAAACATATTACTACTACTTCATGTCATAACTCATAATAAATTTAACACTAATATATTGGTATAACGACAACTATTAAATTAATGGTGTCTAAATAAATATTCCATTCCAAAACGAGGACCTACTAGTCAGCGCTTAGTTACTTTGATTATTAAATGACAGAGTTTGTTGAATATTTTTATGCCTGAATTTATAAATATTAGATATATATTGTTCAGAGAATGTTTTTATAAGCCAATGCCTGTTGGTGTACTACGAGTACATACCTCTTCTGATTATGTGCTCATAAATTTGCTAACCAGTGAATTAGCAAAATAGCGATTTTAGGTGAATTCGGTGAGAATCGAACTAGAATTGCTTGCGTACCGTGAATTTAAGGAAAAGACCTGTCCCCGAGATTCCAGTACTCTCGCACGGTGCAAATTTTTGTTGGAGGGCTATCGAAGTAGGAACACTGCTAAAACAATGGTCATAAGTATTAATTTATTTGTTTTCGTGCCAGACAAATGTGCAATTTTGAATGTACTACTCGTACCTTAAATTAAACGTACCAATAAATTGCCGTTTGGGGTAAACAATGCCTCAAAAGGAACTCGGGAGAGTTCAGCTATGTCGTTGCATTTCGCAAGCTTATTTATGTTTTTATATTTAAATTCCATCAGTAAGTCAGTGTGTCAGTCAAGTTCAGAAAAGAAAAGGCGACGCAACGTCAGTGCGTGTATTTATACGGACAATTTCGAGCCACTTCTCAATCTCCCATTACTCAAATATTTTAAGATCTCAAGATGTAATTTTGCAAGCCTAATATCCTTATTATCCTTTGAATATCTAGAATCCCAAAATACATGTATAGACGTATTTTATTCCTTAAGTTATTAAGGTCTGAATAGTGCCATTGTTGTCACCCCACTGACTGACTCACACTTCAAAAACTGGCATCTAGGCATATACAAAGGCAAAAATCTGAAAACTAGAAATATCGATATTTGAGGTCGATAGGTGTGACCAAGTTATTGTTGCGTTTAGTTTCAAGTAATATTTTTGTAACTAACCGCACCAATAAATTTGTCGACATTCAACTCCTATAATATAATAGGTTATATTAAAAATAGCAATAGAACAGCGTAGCGTAAACCCAAGAGAAAACGCTAAACGTCATGTATTTATTAAGATTAATTACTTTAAAAAAATCCTGTTCTAAGAGTGTTGTACGTCTGTTTTGATCCTATGATTTAAGTAACCGTTTTGACACCCAACCAGATCTCAACGCTCATATAGTCCAAGCCAACGACCCCGAAAACGGCGTTTGTACATAACATGACTACCTTCTTATAGCCCCTCTACACGTTGGGCCAACGCGATGGCCCACTATGATGGGCCAACGTATGGAGGGCGTAGTTGTGTCGGATGGCTTATGGCGTATGCGATGGTCTCGGGATTGGCGACGGTGTCGGTTTTTCCGCCGCACATCAAAGGGTGGTGGGCCAACGATGGCGGTACGCATCTACACGTGGCCTATTCCATAGTTGTGCGTGCTCGACTGTTGAGTGTGGACGTTCGCGCTTTGTTTATAAATTAACGAAAATTAATTAAAATGACGAATACGTGGCCTCATAACGAAGTTATAAAATTTTTAGAATTATATCGGGGAGAAAGCGTGATATGGAATCCAACACATAAAAAACACAAAGATAAAAATAAGGATAGATGTAGTTTTATATATATATATATATATATATATATATATATATATATATATATATATATATATATATATATATAATAGGGTTTACATTTAGGGTTTATATATATGAATAAAATCACCATTTTTAAATATTTATAAACCCAACACAGATGATAAATACAATTTTAAAGACTATTTATACTTGGTAAAGCCACACTGCAGCTATATTACGGTTGTACCACGAATGGGTCGGCTCGACCGGGGAAGTACCACGCTCTCACAGAATACCAGCGAATAGCAGCTTAATACTGCTGTGTTTCGTATGGCGAGTGTAGAAATCTGGAGACCCTTTTTTACTGGAAACAAGGCATTCCATCTTAGTCCTCAGGAGTGACAACGCATCTGCGTTTTGGTTCTTAATTGAGGATAAATGTAGATATCTATGGGCTACAGCATCCACTTACCATCAGGTGGACTGTGTGCTCATTTGTCACTCTTATTCTTTAAAAAATAATTATTTTAGGTACTAGGGGTACTATTTTAGGTCTTCTTCTACGCCATTTCTTTTTAATTACTCTATTCTTGTGCACATTTATGAAATAACAGTACGTGTTGTATAGATAAATTGCCGCAGCGGCTAATGCTTCCACGTCTATCTCGATAAACGTTTCGATCACAACTGAATGTCGCCAACGTGTAGTTGCGTTGCAGCCATCGCATGGCCATCGCGCTAGGCCAACGTTGGCCCATCGTGTAGAGGAGCTATTAAATTAATATTTTTAGTAGGATATTAAATTTTAGGGCTACTCTTATTTCTTTTTAATCTGTCCAATTTTCAATATTCTGCCAATTTGTCGATAAACTTTCGTCTAGCTAGGGCGTCCCTTGCCAAATCTGTTGTTCACTTTTGCAACATAAAACATTTTCACTCTTTCCTCGTTCATTTTTTCTTCACGACCAAACCGCTGAAACATTCTTTCTTTATTACTGATCAAAACATTATCTTGGAAACGACACTTTTTTCTTATTACACAATTTCTCACTCTGACATCATTTCTATTAACTACAAGAATTTTCCGACGAGTATGTGGATGATATGATATGATAATGAGTATGCGTAGATATATAGATGTAAAAAAGACGAGAGAGATTGTATCAGGATCATATCTAATGGTAAGTCCAGTCTCTGTCTACCTCTTTGAGTGTTCGACGTGAGTGTTTCTGTATTAAATTCTAAATCCGTTAATCCTTAATTTATATTTAAAATAACACGCAAGTACAGGCAACTGTTTCAACGCTTTAAAGTCAGGCAGCATGCAGTCCTCGGTAGTCCTTGCGGCGCGTTGATAGAATCTTTAATGTCCTGTAAACGTGGCGCTTTTGCTAATTTATTGAATATATGAATATAAATTTGTCTCGACTTGCTGTCGTAATTTCAATGTATCTGACCACTAGATGGCAGTAGCTGTTTAGGGTCACGTGACTCGAGGATTAATGTATTAATGTAACTTCTAATGTTTTTATAAATATACTGATGTTTTAAGTATTTTTGTACGTTGGTAAAACTACGCTTATACGCTGTAACTATGTTATGGTTGTAGCACGAATGTGTCGATTGGCCAAAGAAGGACACTCTTACAGAATATCAGTGTAAAATATCAGCATAATCTTGCTGTTTTTCGTAAAGTATGGTGAATTAACTACATTCATCGGCGACACATTTTTTTTGGAAATGAGATCGAGACATTACATGCTAGTCCTCAGGGAAGACAACGCGTCATCTTTTTGATTCTTAATCGAGGATAGAGGAATCGAGATGTCTGTGGGCCATATGCCCACAGACATCTCGATCCCGTAATCCACTAACCGTCAGGTAAAAAAACAACACGCATTGACGGTTCTTATTTGAACTAGCGATCTGCCCCGGCTTCGCACGGGTGATTTTTGGATCTCAACAACATATGCATGTATTATACATATAAAACTTCTTGAATCATTATGTCTATTAATGAAAACCGCATCAAAATCCGTGGCGTAGTTTAAAAGATCTAAGCGTACAGACGGCGGGAAGCGACTTTATTTTATACTATGAGATACATTTTGATTGGCAGCCGTTACCTTGTCACTTATTCTTCTTAGTCCACGAATATCCACTGCTGGACAAGCTCAAAGAAGGATTTGTTTCAACCTTCACACACGGCAGACGGATGGGCAATCGCAGTATGAAATGTACTTGCGCCTTTCATCTAACGCTAATTCCGTATATCTGGCATAAACGACATAGCTTCTATCGAAAACTTGTATTCGGCTTTCTGACCTTTCCCATGACCTGCTATTACGATACTAATGGGACGAAATGAGTATTGATACGATATCTAAATACGGCAATCTGTGACACTCTTTTGATTTATTAATTAATCTAAGACAATAATGACACTTGAAGGTACTTTCCCACAGGCTCAAGGCTCAAAACTTTCCAACCGACCCTCGTTTATTCAACAGGTTTTTGTCCAAAAGTACTTGTAGCCCACTTGATTTGCTAGTTGCCTAGACGTGGCTAGCAAAATTTTGTTTTCCTTTGTCAAATGTTCATTAATATAAATTTTACTACTAGCTGATATATTACAATGTTATCAGCGTACAATAATATTTTTTTCGTTTATATTGCTGGTTTACCTTGTAATTGTGTTAGTTAATGCATCATGTCATTTCGAGGGCTTTGCAGAAACATTTGTTTTAAAAAATCAGGTAAAGATTTAAAATATATGTCAATTATGTATAGTATGTTAACTAATCTGAAAGAAAACATAAAAGTCGTGCGAAATCTAAAAACAGTGTTTCAAGTAAAACAGTTTTGGTATCCAAAATAATTTCTTGAAATGGAACTAATTGCAAAATTTCACATTATGCTATGGAATACTGTTATGGGGATTTCAAAAGAAGATCCTTTGGTTTTTAATGGATAACTGCATCATTTTGCTTATTACCGCTCAATATGCACACAAAAGTGCGAGACTTCATGGTACTACGACCATCCTCGTATCCCGGAAGTAATCCAAAGTCTTATTAGGACAAAAACTTATATCCAGATGTAGCTCATATATTGATGATGATGAAAAATTAAAAATCTGAAGTGAAACAGTTTAACATAAGTTTAATTATGCATAATTCAGTTTTAAATCGTCCATTTTGATGCAAAATGCCTTCATACAATGTATTTATTGATGCCCGCATACAATAAATTTTCAACATGAATTAACTTACGCCGCATAGTGATGTGCTGCACTACAGCTAAATATCGGTATCACTACGGGCTAGAATTTAGCAGTAACAAAATCCGTTATTTAGTTATGTCTATTTGTAATGTCAAAATAACAGTTTTTACCAAATGCGTATGAAAGGATATACGGTACTTATAACGAAAAAATTTAATTAAAATTTTTGTCTGTCTGTCTGTTTGTCTGCCTGTCTTTTTGTACCGGTATATCTCCGAAATGACTGGAACCATCTTGTTAAGCCCCGATAAATTATTTTCATAACCACGAACAATGTTTGTGTTATATAAGTTCTAAGCAACAGCGCTAGATGGCGTATTTCTGTATCACGATATAATGTTTTACTTGTGTTACATGTAGTCTGGCCGAAGTTTTTAATATCACTATTTAGATGGTATTCTAGCATATTATATTCCTTATTCCAATGAAAAGGTTAATAAAATTAGACTTTTAATAGTATAAGGCAAATTCAAACAATTTAAAGGAATTACTCATAATACATTTACGCACTATGTTTTAGGACCTACTTTTAATTAAAAGTTTAATTTTCGATATAGACGTTACATTTATAGCGCACATCCCTAAATCTTATCGATATTGCTTTGCGGTCTGGAAATTGGAGACTCGATCTGCGAAAGTAACAGCCCTCCAAACGGTTAATGGATAATGGAAAGACGAACATAATTACACGCCGTAATAGTGGCTTTACGACTAAGAAAATGATCTATTTCAGTGCCATGTTCAGGATCGTAAGTTTAAAGACCGGTAAGCGGCAAGTCGAGTTCGAATTAGTTATGGTGTAAAGTAGAGGGCAATTAATTATAAGCTATGATTTTATTCGTTACTATTATTTATTTATATCTAACTACACATATAAATTGGCAACAAGGCTGCAGCTATATTATGGTTGTAGCACGAATGGATTAGCTCGACCGGGGAAAAGACCATGCTCTTACTTAATAACAGCGTAAAAAAGCAGTTCAATACTGTAGTGTTTTGTATGGTGAGTGTAGACCACTGGATACCCTTTTTACTGGAAACGAGGCATTCCATCTTAGTCCTGAGGGGTGGCAATACATTTGCATTTTGATTCCCAATCGAGGATAGACGTAGATGTTTATGGGCTACAGCATCAGGCGGGCTGTTTGCACGTTTATCACTTTTATTCTACATAAAAATAAAATAAAATATATTTAAAAAACTGCAACTTATAATAATAGCACAGCTACATGAGATTCTAGTGCAAGTCCGTTGCTTTACTTGTGTTAAATTAACGGACTATACTTGTCTTTGAAATATTTATAAAGAGTTACAAAGCAAATTCATGGTGTATAAATGCATGGTAGAGTTGGCAAGGGACGCCCTAGATGGAAGTTTATGGACAAAATTGGCGATATATTGAAGATGTAAAATATTAAAAGTACCTAATATATATTGCGTGGATATATGGATGTGAAGGAAACGAGAAAAGTGTGTCAGGATCACGCCAATTGAAAATCAGTAATCTCTGCTTACCAATCTGTGTGATAGGCGTGGAAGTTTAAAATATTTTTTCATTTTGCCACGGATACACCCGCACGATGTTTTTCTTGAACACCTAAAAAACCAATAGCAGAGTCAATGTGTGTGTTCACGATTTACTTCAACTGTTTTTGTTTTAATGTTTTTTTTTTCTTCAACATAAAGGATGAGAACATTAAAAATATTTTGCAGGTGATCCAGGTAGCTCAGGAGCGTGCTTTGTAGCATTCCTTTGGAGAGGCCTACGTTCAGCGGTGGACTTGTTAAGTTATAAGGATGATGAAGATGATGATGAAAATAATTTTCGTTTCTCAGCGAGATAAAATTTCTCAGCTTCAAATTATACCTACTATATTATACTTACGCGTAACGTTAAAAAATTCTCCAACAAGCGCACGATACTTACCATTCATCGTGTTTCTTGAGAATCGATTGTATACGACATGTTTGTTCACACTCTCTATTCTTCTGTCCCATTCTAGCCCTAGTACTTCCCGTCACGTCTGAGAGGGCCGATGCTTTGTTGAATTTCACAGTAGCCGTAAGCCAGCGATGTTTGATGAGCTCTCGACGGTCCGTTGGCTTTACTAATTTACTGAGTAAAAAGCAGGTGGTATTTAACGCGTGGTCACAGTTTAAGCGGGAACGAGTCGAGGGGAGTTATTATTACTAACTACAAGTACAAGATAATATTACACTAGATATTAATTCATAAGTTCCAATTCTACTGTATGTCTATGAACTAAACGTTCGTAAGTGATTTAGTTAGTGAGTGAGTGAGTTAATTTTTCTGAAATGTTGATATCTACCTGAAACAAATTACAAAACAAAACAAAGTTAGATTAATTGAATAATGGATACTTGATAAAAATTTTATTAGCATTTGGGTCAGATTCTTGTTCATTCACTGAATTAAAGGAAATATAAATTGTATATATAAACTACAGTATGATCCCAAAGTTATATTTCTAAACTTACACCATACAACAAAGAAGAGAAGTGTAACGAATTTATATTACCAAGAATGCGTACACCAGAAATGTGGCTAAAATTTGTACGTAAGAATATTATGAAATGTTAAGACTATTTTAAAATATAACGTGTAACTAAAAACAATGACAAGAAGCAAAAAAGAAAACAACCGTTGTAAATTAATAACGACTAACATTATTTCATCCGCCCACACTCGGGCCACACCTGGTTTTTTCCGTACCTTGTTAAGTAAAGCGTCACAGCAAGTAGCGGAGTGGTTTAAAAGCAATACATATTGATCAGTTTTATTACCCTACAACTGGTCGAACAGGTCCTTCATTTTTTTTAACAAACCACAACGTACAAATTTCAAGTGATATGAAAAAAAAAGTTTTTCCACATTAGGATTTTCTTCGTGGAAGCAGTTGACATACATACATTTCAAAAGGAGTAATTATTGGTAGGCCATACAAATTTGAACCCCCAGCCTTTAGCGCTGCCGCTCATTGCTAAGCTACTGTGCCACAGAGCCGTCCTGTTCGGAAAGACCACGCTCGTACAAAATACCGACCAGAAATAGAAACATAATGCTACTGTTTCTTTGATGAGTGACTAGAACGGAGGTGTATTTTAATTGTAAAAGATGATGAAGCGCACTGACTTAACAAAAGCCTATTCACTCTTGCCTTGAAGACACCCACATTGTAATCGGATGAATACGAGTAGACATATGCTGGCAATTTATTCAACTCACGCGTAACGAACGATGTAGCAAACCTTTTGGTTCCAATGGGACGTAAATCAACAAGAAAAGAGTGAAAACTGGGTGAAAGTCTGGTAAGGACAGACTGGAAAGACTAGTAAGAGAGGTTTCAAACAGATTTGGATCACCGAATCTGGTTAAAACCAAAAATCTCTTAGAACGTCTTTCAATTGAGTCCAAAGCTGCTAGGTGGCTTTTAGCAGTACCAGCCTACCTTTTTGAGGACTCCTAACTACATTACAGCTGCTCTAGCTTTGAAATCAACGAACCGCCCGAAGTTCAGGTTTGAGGATATCTCAACCCACATCACCTATAGACGGTCGGTGTACTCCAGTGATACATTTCGGAAAGAAGGAGCCAAGGCAAGCTGGCTCCTTTTTGCAGTGTAGAGATAAGCTTGTGTTTTGGAGGCGATGAATTGAATGAATTGAATGTAATGTGAGATTCTTAGCGCAGTAATAGTTATAGTAAAATCTACGCTACAGCTATGTAATACCACTCTTTTACAGAATACCAGCGTAATATAGCAGCTTAATACTACTGTATTCTCTATGGTGAGTGTAGAGAACTGGAGACTCTTTTTACTGGAAACGTGGCATTCTATCTTAGTCCTCGGAAGTGATAGCGCATCTACATTTTGATTCTTAGACGACGATGTTTATAAGAAAAAGCATCCTTACCATAAGGTGCCTTGCCTACTCGTTTTTCATCCTTATTCTTTATAAAGAAATTTTAAGGATTCACATCTAATTTGCATTTACATTCTTATTCGTGCAAACATATAGTATAAGGGACCTTTCCATAAAATGGAAATGAAGTGAAAAGTAGTGAGTGCACTCGTTTGACCCTCATTTCTGTTTATAAAAGAGATTAATTAATACTATAAAAGTTAGTGGTTAGTCTGATATGAGTCCTTTTGAACTAGTAACACAATCTTACTTGTTTTTGCCCCTAGCAGTTTACAGATTGTTTTGTACCGGTAGGAACGGTAAGAAACCAGTGTTATTTTAAGGATAGGCTATAAGGTATTTGATATGAGTTCTCTGAGTGACAACGCATGAGCTTTCTTTGTTTAAAGTTAATTGCATTGTGAACCACCACTACCAGAGGCATAGTACACCCTTTCCTTTTTTTAATCGAAAGTGATTTTACCTTATCCGCAGCCTTTTACGACCAAGATAAGGTGGTGTTAATGGATACTAAGCACTGAGATGCCCGTGTTCGAACACTCACTATAAATAAGGGTACCGTGGAATGGGTAATTGCTTGCATGTAACTCCTCGGACACGCAACCAGGTCCCAGCATATTACAAGCGCTAATGAGCCCGCTGCTTGTGCGTAATCGTCTAATTATACGGCTGCTTAACAAAATGCTAGAAGATAAACTCGCAATTTTTTCTAGGACTAAACTCTATTTAGCATTTTTGTGTGTGAGCTACGATGGGTTTTTACTTAAACATGTCTTTTTTTCTTTCTTTAAAAATCATAAACTGCATAAGGACGAACATCAAGACCAGGAACAACTATTTGTAGGCCATACTCTTGTAACTGCGGGAGTCTTGGGGGGGGGGGGGACCTATGTTCAGCAATAAACTTTTATTAGCTCTAATGTTTTTTTATAGAATAAGGGTGACAAACGAGCACACAGTCCACCTGATGGTAAGTGGATGCTGTGGCCCATAGACATCTACACCTATCCTCGATTAAAAATCAAAATGCAGATGTGTTACCAACCCTGAGGACTAAGGTGGAATGCTTTGTTTCCAGAAAAAATGGTCTCCGGTTCTCTACACTCACCATACGAAACACAGCATCTTTGAGCTGCTATTTCCTAATGTCTCTACCACGTATAAAATAAAATGAATGAAACAAAAAATAATTGTCAGTAATTTGAACCAAAAGCATAATTATTAGACTTATAACATTCATTCTTATATTTCAATCTAAGCAACGGTCTATATTGACCGTAGAATTATTATGTTTCATAATTATGATGCAAAAAAAACCAGAGGTATAATTTTAACCAATATCGCAAGCTAAATACAAGCGAGTAAAATGTAAAATGTATCATCGTTCACACCTACGCACGAGCGAGTAAATCCCCAACAAGCGGCATCCGTTTAAGTAACTTAAGTCCACCTTCCTCAATTACCCGATAATTAGTTGCATGCTTACCGACGACCCACTTCGACTAAGTACACTTTTCTGTAACGAAATACTTGCACAACATTAATATGTGGTCTCAACAGAGATTAATGGTCATACCCTATCGATTACTTAGCGACTGTTCCAGTGCAATTCGCTGAGATATTTCTGGTTATCTGCAAATATTACTCAACCAGAGTCTGCGCGGCAACCAAAAGATGCCGGTCTTTTCCTTGGACATTTATTTAAACCCTCGTTGTGTTATATTTTGTACAATCGTAGATACTGTTACTTACGGAATATCAGTTATCATCCACAAGAAAATGATCTGCACGCAAATAAGTGCCTCAAGTATTTTATTCGGTACATGTTCGAGGAGTAAGGACAACACACACATTTCACCCGATGATAAATTAATACTAAACCTACATTTTATACTTGATTATAAAAAAATTAGATGCGTTAGAATATAATAGAATATTTTTTATTCAATAAAGATTCCAGGTGATTTTTATTGAAAGTCATTTTTTTACTTTTAGCGCAAGTTCGAAAAAACCTCTGTCCTGTGTAGAAATAGCAGGAATCCCAGCGGAGTTTTTTCAAAGGAAAAATTATGCAAAAGAAATTACGTTTCACATTTTTTTATTTTATTTATAAAGCGGCAATAATGTCAAAATATAACTGTTCATATGTAAAAACCTTTGATTATATACTTGTCATCAAGACATAGGTAATAAAAGACTTGACAAGTATATCATCAAAGGTAAAAACATATGAACATTTATATTTGGACATTTGTAAACGTTTTGGTTTATAAATCTTTTGACATTTATTTTATTATTAATTGAACCTTTTTATATTATGTTAATAAACTAATTTCATCAATAATTGTAAAAGAACGTATTATAACTCTTTGGTCAAAATTTGCACACCTCGATACGGCAGAATGTATTGGAACTTTTAGGTTTTAATAATACCTTTGTAATATCTACCTACATTCTATGCAAATAAATAATTATGAATAGATCCAGAATAATCGGATATTATAATAATATCCTCCCGATCGTAATACGTTCACGTCGACTTGTCTCCACGGAGACAGGACAGGATTACAATGTCCTGATATTTTCTGTCCTGATTTTAAGTATGCTAAATCTGCTACACAAAATAACGGCTCACATTAGCAATGGGATGCTGGATAAAAAGATTTTTGATTTACAGCCTCGTATCAACAATGGTAGGGCGACGTATATAATCTGTAATATTATTAAAAAAATTATATTAAAATTCATAATTATTACGGTTAAGTGAAACATTGATACGAATGATATCTAACCTATATAAAATATCATTATTAAAGAAACTGATTAAATATTTTTTTATTGCAACTCTTCGCCCTGCGAAACAATAACAGGGAATTTTTACAAAGTACTTTCTCTAAAATGAATCATTACGATTACCTAACTGTAACTTGAGGTAATAACAATCCGATATAAAGTAACTTACTAAAATTTTATAGCTTATTTGTAATTAAACTCTAAGATACGATTTTATTGCTGCATATTTAATGTTATATTGTATAGATCGCATGAATAGAATGATAAAAGCCTTCGGCGATCGGCCGGAGCCATGCGAAAGTATACTAATTATTGTGCGGAGATATGGTTTGAATGCGGTGGTAAATCAATGGCGCCTTATCAGCGTTATGTTGGCCCTAATTGACGTTTTTATGCCGGTGTAAGGTCTCGTGTAGGCGGCCGAATAGGCCATTGAAATTATATGTTAAACTAATAACTGCCGCTGCCCTGAACTTTCAAACATTCACTAAACTTGTACGATGACTCGTTAAAGAACGAAAACATTAGTAACAGTTGTCATAATGCTACATTATTTCTTATAATTATAGGTATATTATTGCTATATGATATAGTATTGGTGATGATCTACATGTGGTATGGCCATGCTGCGGCTATAGTGATTGTAGCACAAAGGGACGCGTCGACAGGAAAGAAAGAAAGAAATAATTAACATGTTTATATATTTATATATTTACATTTAATGCTGCAAATTGCAGAATATCAGTTTTACAACAGAAAGGCTACCGACTCAGAACAATGCTACAGTTACAAAGTCACTGCAGCGCTGATATTCTGTCGGAGTCACAAATTAAGTCGACGCGCAAGGACCACGCTCTCATGTAATAACAGCGTAATGTTGCAGCTTAATGCTGCTACTTTACGCTGGTATGGTGCGAGTAAAGGGCCGGAGAACGATTTTAATGGGAGCGAAGCATTCCATCTTTTTCCTCTGGGGTAACAGTGTAATTATATCCTTAATCTGGAATAGTAGATGTCTATGCGCCACAGCATCCACTTACCTTCAGGTGAACTATGTGCTTGTTGCCAGCCTTATTCTATAAAAAGGTGGGGAAAAATTTCTTAATGCAGAAGTGAATCGCAGAGTCGACAAGTGTTACCCTAAATGGGAGTTTATCGAGCAAATTGGCGATATATTGAAGATTCGTAAGGCCAAATTAAGAGCACCTTTATATGGATGTGAAGGAAGCAAGAGAGTTGTGTCAGCACCTGCCAAATGGAAGTGCGTAGTCTTTGCCTATCTTTCTATGTGACAAGCGTGAGAGTTTATGACTAGGATTCCGAAATTCCTTAATACAAGGCTCTGGATTTAGGTAATGAAGGGTTTACTAAACGCCATAACATGCAAGAAAAATGCATTGTGAGGTTAAGTGTCTTATAAACATGTTAAATGTCTTAAACAAAACAAATTTGTTTTCGACAATAATAATAATAATAAATATTCTTGTAATCTATATTGAATGTAAAGTATCCTATTCTATTCTATATATTTACTACACATGATCAAAAATCGAAATGCGGAATGATTATTATTTGTAGACCATTTGATTTTTTCATTTACGGAACCGAATACGCGACCACACAGCGCCTGTTGAAAATATTGAATATCTGTATCTTTTTAAAAAAGTAAAATCTAAACATGTTAACTTTTTATGAAAAGGATAAACTGACTCCCACCCGTAAGGGTAACTACTGAAGTTATAACTATTTAAATAAAAGAGAGCATCACTTAAATAGCTTCAACCATTTTTCGAGAAATCAGTGAACGTACATAAAAACATACACATCGTATATAGAAATTTCTTGTTTTTTGAAATCGGTTACTATTAAATACGTAGCCCGTCTTGTCGGGGAACCACAAAAACTTAAATAGAAACGGAACTGGTTTTAAGAAAATTCTACTGGTTATAAAATTTGCTACAAAATCACGAACTTCTTAGAATGGATAAAATCTAATGTAGAATCAGATATGATCTAATAAAGATTTTTTTTAAGAAAAACGTTAACAAGCGAGCATACATTCCACTTGGTGGTAAATGGATGATATGTCCCAAAGACATCTAAATCTAGCCTCGACTAAAAATCAAAATGCAGATGTTTTATTAATCCTGACGAATAAGATGGGATAATATGCCTTCTGTAAAAAGATACCGGATTATCTTCTATACTAAGCAACTAAGCATACGAAACACGGCAGCACAGCAGTATTAAGCTGCCTATTCCCCCTGGTATTCTGCGACAGCGTGGTCTTTCCCCGATCGAGCTGACCCATTACAACAACATACAACCATTGTCTAGCTGCAGCATGGCCCTACTAAGTAATAAAACTAGTATAGACAAAAGGAGCTCTCCTATCGTATCATTCCATAACAGTGAACATTTTTAATTACATAATATTTTAACGATACTTGGAAAGAGTAACTAAATATGAAAACACTTAAAGCAATATCAATCAAAGTCATAATAACAGGCCAACAACTCGTAGGTTAATTTATATTTGATTCAAAAATAAATCATTAAAAAAACGCTTGACAGTTTCAATTATTAGTTGTCATAAGAAAACTGAAAATTAATCTGGCAACATTTGTTGCGTCAACAAAATAATAATATTTATTAAACTTATCGCTTGGAAAGTTACGCGAGAGTATATATCTTCTGTAAAAGTGCCGATTTAATTTTATATGTTGCTTGTCGTAAATTAAAAAGAAAGTCTTATTCATAATTTCAGGGAATGAAGCTATTAAAAACAGGTTCGAACAGCAGCCGGTAATGACAAGTCCCTAAATTATTTATTGCTGACAACAGACTTGAACTGGTTGGTCTGTATACTACATCATATATTGTGTGTACCTTTATATATACCTTACTGATCAGTATAATATACTATAAATACAAATCACTAAGCTACAAATGAGCTTTTTTCTTTTTCATTTTTGATTAATTGGTTAAATATTTTGTTTAGTTGGTTTAACTTTTTGTAACACAACGCATGCTGTGATTGCCTTTAATTATAAAAGCAGTTAATTATGTCAGTTAAAATCTATACCTAATACTGTAATGTAATGATACATTTATTGCTCTTTCCTCAGGGTGTAATACAAATAAATTAAATGTACAGGGTAATTTTTAAAGAATAGCCAAATTTTAAACTTAAATTCAAATATATAAATAATAATATACCGTTATAGCAGTTTTTAAAAATACATAAATAGTTTTTTTTTTAAATAAGGCTACTACTTTTATTTGAAATTATCTCAAATTAAAGTGATTTATAGGCAACAACGTTTTTGATTACTGATCGATCCTTACGAATGTGTGTGTGTGCAGTTAAAGTTAATTTTGAATATAAGAGATAAAAAGAAGTGAATTTTTGAGATTTTTTTAATTGATTTTTCTTCACCATTTGCCTATATTACTTATTATGAACCTTCTCTGCAAACTTGATCGGTTATTGCAAATAATCCTGTATATATGTTTATGTAGAGTTACGGGTCCTACGTTAAATAACAAATTCTTTTTTTGTAAATACAAATGACTAAATGAAAAAGGTATAATGTTTACGTTTTAACTAAATAACTATGCTGGGAGCTGGAAGTCACAGTTGATTCCTTCAGATAGTGAAATAGGTCTGGTGATTGAGTCTGGCAAAATAGACTGTTTTGGAGTGTGTCTTTAGAGTTCCGTAACCAAAAATTAAAACGGAGCCCTATTAATGTCACTCTGCTGGCTAATTAATAGAATCAGGCGTTACTTTGTGGAAATCCATTACATTAAAGATGTTAGAAATTAATCAGATGAGATCCACGTAATAAATTAAAATGATTTTTTACCTAGTTTAAAGAGCACCTCTCGCCACTTACAATAGGCTATACTAGACTGACTATAAACGATGAAATGAAACAAGTTTTTATTAGTATCATTTTATACATTGAGCTCCTAAGATGTAAATAATAAAAACCATAAAAATCCTACCTCAAAATTCACAAAAAACTTGGCGAATTTTATGTTGCAATATAGACTTAATTCATTATAACAGTAGCCGACGTTTCGGCACAGAGGCGTGTCGGTCACGGTCGAGTCAAGCAAGCAGGGTCGCGCATTTACTGATTTAACAAAAACTGTCTTTTTTGTGCCTGCGTAACAATATACTAGATTTTAAATATAATATCCTCCAGACTGAAATCCGTCTAGTCGCCCAATCTCTAGAGGCTAAGCATTTGCGCAAAACGGGATTCTAGTGCATAAAATTGTGTGCAAGCACTAGAATCTCTAGTTCTTTACACTCTTAGTACGATGGGACGGTAATCCGACAGGATCGGAGAGATAAGGAGTACGTATTTGCCGAGTCATGGAGTTGAGACATCAAGTAACCGATTCTGACCCGATCCGGGATTCAAACCGTGACCATATGACTAGAAGTCACGTCTACATCGACTATACCAACGAAGCGGTCATTTTAGTATGGTATAGCAGATAGTTAGCATAACATATCTAGGGCCGATGCAGATGCAAAGATGAAACCTTTTGCTAGCATCACAAATAGAGCGGAGTAAAAGTCTAAAGTCATAACTATCTTTATTTCAACAAAAGATTCAATCAAATGGTGTGATTGCGCAGATTTAAATTAGCGAATTGATTAGATAGTAAAAGAAATAAAATTCAAATTCAGATTTTTATTGTTTACAAACCTTCTCTGCGTTGAGCTACAAATATTGCTGAAAAATTATCTAAATTGAGCTACGGGTTACGGAGGAAATAGATTTCAAAGAATCGTTTTCTTGCACCATGGGAGTTCCGCCCTAATAAAAAACAATAATTTTTATTCAATATATATACAAGAATACGTAATGAAATTTATATAAGCTTTACCACTGTTTACTGAACACTGTACAGTAGATACAGACTTTATGTATGGTTTTGTAGGGACGTAATATAATCTTCAAAGTTTACGACACACTTTTCCTTGGTACTTAGACTTTCTATTTACACCCACGAACTAAATAACGTATGGTCAATAACGACAATATATAAATCATTTAGAAATTTTGATAAGTTACCAATAATGAATATTCGTAAATGTAAGTTAAGCATGCAACATCTTCTAATTATTTATTTTTTGTTTCAGGTGAGTATCCGAACATAAATCCATCGCCTGCTGTAAGTAATAGATGAGAAAGTTTCATTATTGAACTATACCAAACACTAGTCGACTCGTTCTAAAGCTAGAAGATTTTGACCTTGATCAAGAGTTACGTATTAGCATTATCGGAATGCTTTGATGAAGTAAAGTTTTATCTTTTAATTTATCGATTTTAGCTGAGCGGTTTAAATATGCGTGTTGAAAACTAAACTCATTTACGACTCATCAGTTGATTCACACGATTGATTACGAAATAATAAACAAAATGAACAATAAAAAAACACACGAAACGAGTGATGGCAAGAACCGAGCTTGATTGATGAGCTTCAGTAAAGATAGCGGTTCCATTGTCGCAAGGTGCTGCTATCCTCGGACCGGTTTCTTTTGAAAAAAAATTGTTGTTCTTTTTCCACCTGAGTGAGTGAGTGTGTTAATAGAAAGTACACTTATGCTTGCGCATTAACTCGTGCACTATAATCCTGTCCAGCGCAGATAGCACGTCTTCGTTGAGAATGACCGCCGGGATCAAAATTGGTTTGGAGGACATTATTATTATTTTGGTTATCTGTCAGTAACTTTCTGACCTATTTCTGCCGCTAATGTATTTCTGTGCTCCGGTTTGAAACATAGGAGAGCCATTATAACAACAGGCTGTGATGCTTTCATTTCTAACATAGTAGAGACACGCTGCAGCTAAATGTTTTTAGCACGAACGGGTTGCATCGATCGGGGATGAACCACGCTCTCCCAGAACACTAGCGTAATATAGCAGCATAATGCCGCTGTATATCGTATGGTGAATGTAGTAACGAACAGGAGACCCTTATTTCTGAAAATGTAGCATTGTACCTTAGTTCACAGGGGTGAGAACTTCAATTAATTTATTGTTAAGGTATTTGTTTTGAAGCAGACGATATATTTAATTATTGATTGAACTAATAACTGAATATTTCTATTGTTCATCATACATAAGTTAATATTTCCATTGATTATATTCCATAGGCAGTCTGCGAAACAATTTTTTTCTCTACAAAGTTTATAACATAAAACGGATACATTCTTAAATATCGTATCGCACGGTTTAATGTTAACGCACACTTTACAACCGACGTAAAATTGGAACAGGTATGAGATACGGACTCTTTTTTAAATTATTCAGCAGGAAGTTATTATTTATGTATTGAATTGAATCGTAACTTCACGAAAATTGTTTTTGGCTGTAATAATTAATACTAATGAGATTGGCGTGACGGATTCGTGACGATAATCTCTTAATGGACTTTGTACAATTAAAAAATTTTAAAACGTAGAATCAATTTGAGCAAAACTATCTTAGAGTTTCGCTAAAGCTCTTGTTTCGCTTGATTCTCTTCGATTTTTTCTTTTATTTTACCTTCACCGATTGTAACCCTTTTTATGATTAAGCCTTCCTTCGATGACGTTACTTTACAATTTGAAAAAATATTCCACCCTAAGTTTAGAAAATAGAGGATTAAAATATTTATGAATAAATATGAATTTAATATATATAGATATTGTGACATAGAGATCTAATATATAAAAATTAATTTTTGTTTGTTCGTATTTTATGCGCTGCCATAACGTTCATCAGATTGCGGTAAAACTTTGTCGACATAGTGCTAGCACTTCCGCGAAGGTTATAAGCATAGTTAGATCCGACTGGTGGCACTGTTGTAGAATCCGGATATCACCTGATCTTTCTAATATCTAGGGTAAAACATTGAAACTATAAAAAAGTACCAACCGATTACAAAAAAAAAACTTAAAATCCTGAAACAATTTTGATCATTAATACAAGAAACGGATGAAATGTGTGCTCGTTTTCCATTCTTACTTAATACAGTTACCATTATAGCCTATTAAAGTCCACTGCTAAACACAGGCCCACTCCATAGATCGCCTCATAGGAGTGCAGGCAAGTGGGTTGGCAACCGCAGTATTTTATTTTTAGTCGTTATTAGAAAGACGCTTCTGCCTGTCTCCTGATTTGTTTCCCACCGTCGCCTCTTACGGTACCAACGGGATGATACGGGATAGTGGATATTCTTACAACGCTACTTCATGCTCATGCGAATGAATTCGTTAGTATATAGTTATTATATATATATATAGTTATTATATATATATTATAGTTGTATGTCTTTTTAGGCGAAACATAGTGTTACTTATCATACCTCCACCAATCTATCTTTCCATCAAGTTTGTAACTTTTTACCTATGTTTTACAAATAAATTATTTGTTTTGATTTGTTATGAATTTGCCAGCATTCCTAACATCTTATCCTACCGCCATATCTTATCGCTTAAGTGAATAGTAAAAATTTTTATCATAAATCTGAAGCGCCAACCTACTTACAGTCAACCTAAAGGTAAATGGCTGCTGCAATAAACAACCGCAACCAACTTCACACTAATAAGGTTACAAAAATACGTTGTCACCTCTGAGAATGTAAAGCCATACTGCCTTGTTAAATAAAAGAATTTGATAATTTTAATAATTATTTAAAATGTCCTACCTACTACCTATAGCAATGGTAGCTCAGATGGTTACCGTTCGCTGTAAATTTCACAGTACGCGAGCAAACCGGGTTCAATCCCCGCCGGCACCAATGAAATTATTAATTGCAATTTTAAGTGCTGATATACTACGTGCTCGGCGGTGAAGGAAAACATCGTGAGGAAACCTGCATGTCTGAGAAACAAGAAAAAAAAATTCGAAGACATGTGAAGTTTGCCAACACGCATTGGGGCAGCGCAGTGGACAATCCCTTGCCCTTAAACCCTCTCAGAAATGAGCGGTAGGCCCGTGCCCAGCAGTGGGACGTATATAGGCTAGATTTACGACGATGTAACTTTTTAACCTACTTTGTCGGACACCTAGGCATAAAAGGAGTTTTGACTCGATACTTTTAATTTTTGGCGTCAGTATTTGTGTGTAGCCTCTGCTGAATCCGCTCAGTAAGATATAACGAACCTCATATTATAAAAAAAAAATTTACTGTAATCAAGTCTTCCTTCAAAATGACTTTGACCAAGCTTCTGTAATCCACAGATTATTTCTTGAGCTCTGATAAAAATAACCCATAGGAGTAAGCGCTACGTGCATCTGTGTCGGGGGCTAGGTCTTAATCCACGGCTTACAACTGTTCAGTCCAGGGTTGCTACTTATGGGAGTTTAGTGAAATAATTTTAAGACGTACTTGCTTTTAATGATATCTCTTTTTTCTCGAATATCGCATATTGAGTTAAACTAATTATGTGGATATTTACTCGTTTAATTTTAACTTGTTTCAATTTATGATTTTTGTATCATCTCTAGTCATTGGAAGCTGAAGTTTTCAATTATTTGAACAGTGCTAGACTAAAATCACATCATGGTTAGAAGTAATGCAACCAAAGATAATAATGAACGCTGACTTAGTTTAACAAAAGCCTATCACTTTTGCCTTGAAGACATCGACATTGTAATCGAATAGAAATCCAGATCCATCCTTTCAGAACAGCCTATATAAGAACACTACTGAACATTGGCTTCTCCCATAGAATGGCAGGTGGGTTGGCAACCTCAGTTTTTTATAATTTTAAATTGTTATCAGGAAGATGCTACTCCATCTCCAGTTTCAGTTTCCCTCTGTCGCTTGTTACGACACTAACGGGTCGATATAGGATAGTAGATATTGTTAAAACCCTGAGGGCCTGAAGTAAAACCTGAGGACTGAAAGTCAATACAATATATAATCATAATTTATTTGCAGAAAACATGGTACAATACACTTTGGTAAATTATTTAAGTCCAGCATTGGCGACATTCAAATATTTATCTAATATATATTTACATTATTACAACTAATGTAAAAATTTACACTATTCATATGCATTGTAATTTTTTTATTTTAATTCATGTTAGTTCATTTTAATTTCGGTGCCTAATCTTGAACATAAAATTTAAATATTCGTCGACAGAATAAAAGCATTTCTCCTCAAGCCATTGCTTAACAATTCTGCGAAAACGTACTTTTGGGAGTGACTGAGGTGATGTAGGCATGCATTGAAAATTTTTATACACATAGCTGCACAATTTTTCCTATAGAGGCTAGTGCTTGGCATAACACTGTGAGTCACTCTTTCAGTTTGCCTCAAGTTTCTGAATATCTCTTAACTTTGTGAAAAAAATGAATATTATTTTTAACAAAACAGACCAAATTTAAGATGTACGTACGTAGTAGCGTCAAAATGTATATTTTTAAAATACGGTTACACGATATGTCTAGTGCGAAACCATGCATAACACGAATACGACTACATTTCTTTTGGACGATAAAAGCCTTAACAGCATCTGCATATAGAATAGATAGCGTGTAGAATCGATAAACTCTTGTTCACTCTGTGTCTCTGTTGTATTTCAGAGACAACCCTCACGGAGCGCGATGCGAGGCATCCAATCTTTACGCTCTTTTTATACTTTGCCACTTTTTATTTATCTTTATTCTCCTGCCTGCATCGTTTTGTTTCTGCCGACCGCGGCTTATCGTCGACAGATTATGCCTGCTTCTAGACAATCTTTATTTCTTTTTTTACATGCGATATTTTTAAACGGCGATCTCTGACAGATAGCGAGTGCCCGGGGACAATTTATCCTGCGCCCTAAAGACTACCTGCAACATCTTAAATCGACGATCGGACATCTGTATTTTAATTACTTTTATCATATGAATGCGCTGTAATGTTTCTTCTTTGAGAGGAGTTAGGTTGGTTATTACAAAAATAATAAAAGTTTACATTTATATTTTCATTTCAGATGGATGAAATTATTTGAAATTTACAATTTTTTTATAGGATAGGGTGACAAACGAGCACACAGTTCACCCGATGGTAAGTGGTTGCTGTGGCCCATAGACATCCACATCTATCCTCGATTACGAATCAAAATGCAGATGCGTTTTCACCACTGAGGACTAAGATGGAATGCCTCGTTCCAGTAAAAAGGGTCTCCGGTTCTCTACACTCACCATACGAAATACAGCAGCATTAAGCTACTATTTCACGCTGGTATTCTGTGAGAGCGCGGTCCTTCCCCGGTCGAGCCGACCCATTCGTGCTACAACTATACTACTAATATAACTGCAGCATGGCTCTACCACGTATCATATATATTTATATAATCTATATTTATCCATTTTACCACGTAAAATGGATTAATATAGATTCTGAGGCGTATCCATCACCTCATTTCGTCTCGTTTGTGTAGTTTTTTTTAATAGGTTAAGAGTGACAAACGTTCTACCTGTTTAAGTTACAGCCTATATACGTCCCACAGCTGCAGACAGGTCTCCTCTCATGTCTCAGAGAATTTATATGGCAAGTGTCAGCCGCTCTGCTCCAATGCGTGTTGGCGAGCTTCACATGTCTTCGAAATACTTTTTGTCTTTTTGCTCAGACATGCAGGTTTCCTCACGATGTTTTCCTTCACCGCTGTGCACGTGGTAAGTGAATGCTGGGGCCTATAGACATTTATAAATTACACATTTAGGAATCAAAATGAGAATCCACTGTCCAAAGTTCTTAAAAGGCGACAGAGCGACATTGTAACAGGAAAACGCACCGGCACGTTCCCAATATCAACTCAACGTAATCAAAACTGCGCTTGCCAACCCGATTGCCAAGCGTGACAACTACAGCAAATATGACCATAGGGGTCATATTTGCTATGGTTGTAGCTTCAATCTATGTGCTTAAGTTTAGTAGGGCACTTGTATAGCTGTAATAATAATAATATTTTTAATTCGTGCTTATAAAAATATTAATTTGTAACAGAAAAAACCAAAAGTAGCGTTTATAATAAAATAACATTTATTACAATATATTATGAAAATAAATTAACGTAATTAAGTTTATTTTATTAAAGAATATTATCACATAATCGTTCTTCCATCTGTTCCACGGGATCGAAGATTCCACGATCTCTCCTTCAGTGTATCAGATAAGACTAAAACAAGGTCGTCGGGTAATAACATTTCTGTTTGACAAGCACAGCCATCTCAATTAATGGCCGACAGGCCGACTAAGCCCATAATGGTCAGATAGTAACGTCAGATAAAGTCAATTTTTGTAACTCTCGCTACGTGTAGATAAATATTTTGAATGAATAGGACGTAATGTACGAGTACTCGTACCATTGCTGACAAAAACGATTACAAAACAATTTCATTAAGATGTCGAACGGTAACAGACCGAGTGGTTAGTAGGGCAATAAGTATTTCTATTTTTAAAACGAATGTTTGGTGTTGAGACACAAAATTAATGAATGTATTGCGCAAAAGTGAACTTTTTAACCGACGATGAAAACAGAGGGATGTTATAACTTTGTTGTGTGTATTTGTGTACATGTGTGTATCTGTGTATATTTGTGTATATGTGTGGGTATCTGTGTATATTTGCGTAACTGTGTGTATCTGTGTATATGTGTGTGTATCTGTGTATATGTGTGTGTATCTGTGTATATTTGTGTATACGTGTGTGTATCCGTGTATATTTGTGTATATGTGTGTGTATCTGTGTATATTTGTGTATATGTGTGTGTATCTGTGTATATATGTGTATATTTGTGTATCTGTTTATATGTGTGTCTGTGGTATCAAAGCTCCTGAACTGATGAACTGATTGTCACTGGTTTTTTTTTGTTTGAAAGGTGTCGTAATCGAGAATGGTCTTCGTTATAATTCAAGAAAATCTGTTCAGCCGTTTGAAGGTCATCAGCTCTTGTTATTTTGGGAGTTTATTTAAGTTTTTAATTAAACATTGCCATGCCGTGTATTTGCAGTGTAAGAAAATCTCCTACCCGTGATATGGGGTCGCATTATCTTGATGAAAATCAAAATAATAAAAAACCAATCCACCAATTGTTGCTAATCCCCCTGCCAAGGTAAATTTCACAAATATGATGCAGATTGCGTGCCAAAGGGCATGAATGAATGTACATACATTTTTTTTTTCAAAATAGAAAATGCACTAGTTCTTCGAAAAATTTAAGTGCTGTTTTACCAAGTGCTCGACGGTGAAGGAAAACATCATGAGGAAACCTCCATGTCTGAGAAATGAGAAAAAAATTATTTCGAAGACATGTGAAGTTCACCAACACGTATTGGGGAAGCTCGGTGGCCACTTCCTTGCCTTGAAAACCCTCTCAAAAAGTTATAATTTCTAATATTTCTACTATCTAATTTTCGTTTTTGCGTTCAACATATTTTTAATGTTATATTAACTGATGAAATCTGATGCACCCAATAAAATTGTTCGTACTTCAATTTTACGCTTACAATTTTTGGTTATTTCGGGTTTACCTATATTATTATAATTTTCATAAAACTCAATATATTTTATATCCACGTGACTTCATGATAAAACAGACGCCGCGCCGATTAATTAATTTTTCCTAGCCTCACTTAACATAAATTTAAAATATTTTATATCGTACATTTTAGAAACTTCATTTAAAGATAATGAAGAGAAGAATGGAATACCTAGCCACAAAACTATTTTTTCCATATATTATGCTTCTAATGAATTGTATATATAGGATTGACTTTTCTTTATTCTTTTTTTACACTTCCATATTCATATTGTCTCTACTAAACCAGCAGTTTTAAGGCTGTACAATTCACTTTAATTCTTGTTTTCCTGTTTCGTACTGTTCTGCTAACATACATTTTATGATAGTTATGGTTATACGATATAAGAGGTAGGTGAGCATTAAAATAAGTCGATGCATAAAGAGCTTCAATATAATTCACAGATAAACCAATTAACCTTTAAAGCAACGCTCAATTTCACAACCAAGCTTAGCCCACAAATGGAAGACAAAGAAATCTCTAACAGTAATATCTAATGACTGATACGCCAAATGGCTATCAGACATTCTTAAAAGAGTTGTTACTATACATATTTGTCCGTATCATTCGCACAATGCATATTATCTCAGAACGCAAGTTTCGAGTCACGCTCTCCCCAAGTATCCATACGATGTGATGGAACTGTCGTCGGCACTGCTATTTGTCAGTCCGCCGATGGGTAATGGCCCGCGCTAAGTCCTTGCTCTATGGTTAAATGCAATTTAAATATTTGCTTTTAATCTGTAGAACTCGATGTATAGAGTAAGCTGAATGGTAACTGGCAGGATATATATTTTTTTAATTTTTAAAAGAAAGTGTGAGTGTATAATTTTATAATTTTATTTTATTTATGTATATGAATATGTATATGTATAATATGTATGTGTATATTTATATGTCTTCTAGTCAGCATATTTTTTTCTTGTTTCCAATTTTTCACCCAGGCAGAGACTACGGACTTCTATGTGGTACGATCCTGACACACCCCTCTTGCCTACATTACATCGTTTAAATTTTTTCGATAAACTTTCGTCTAGGGCTTCTTAACTCCAAATTTCCCTACTCTGCCATTCACTTTTGTAACATAAACAACCAACTAAATTATTATTTCTTAATTTAGACCACATTTTTCTCTCATTACACAATTTCTCACACTTTCATTCAAAGTTTGTATTTTTATTTTTTAACTTTTTAATGGATAGGGTGACAAACGAACACACAGTCCACCCGATGGTAAGTGGTTGCTGCGGCCCATAGACATCTACATCCACCCTCGATTACAAATCAAAATGCAGATGCGTTGTCACCCGTGAGGACTAATATGGAATACCTCGTTTCCAGTAAAAAGGGTCTCCGGTTCTCTACACTCACCATACGAAACACAGCAGCGTTAAGCTACTATTTTACGCTGGTATTCTGTGAGTGGTCCTTTCCCGGTAGAGCCGACCAATTCTCGCTACAACCATAGTAGCTATAGCGTGGCCCTACCACGTATAAAAGTGTATACTATTGATCATTATAGCATTTGAACTATTATGTATGATTTATAATTGTATAAACTTTTCTATGTTCAAATTTTTCCCATATGCGTTCCTTAAACTACTTAACGAAAAAGAACCAACCCTGTTGTTACTGAGGACTGTTATATTAATGAAGACTGTTAAAATAACGCAGATGAAGTGTGAGACTATTTGATATATAATATTTAACTTGGATCTACCGCACTGCAGCTGTATAATGTCTGCAGAACCGCAATTGAAGGGCTCGCATAGATTACCAACGCAAAATGACAGCATAACGCTGGTGTGTATCGTAAACTGGACTCGATTGAAAACTGGATATGGAAAAATGGAGACGATTTTTACGATAACGAGGGATTTCATTTTAGTACTCTTGAGTCAGAACGTTTCTCCATCTTGATTTTTAATCGAGGATAGAAATCTATGAGGCACATCAACTTACTATCAAGTGTATTGCATGGTTGTTTTTTTATCGTAACTAGTATATTTACAGTACGTAAGTAACTTAAAGTAGCTAATGTACTCTATTACCATTTTAGCGAAAACACTAAATTCAAACTGAATGCATAATCGTGATGTTCCTAAACGCTCCGACGCCAACGCAACGGGGACGTGGTGACGTGGGCGGCACTGTGCTTCTATCTAGCGGACAATCGGCGCAACTCGCTGACTGACGTTATGTATGCCCGCGATTTGTCAGCGGTGGCCGAGCAGATGATTGAAAACCAGCCGTGGTCTTTGTTGATAGAATTTTATGATTATAATGTATATTAATGTTAAATAGTTCAAACATTCCTTCCGTGCTAAATACATTATCGGGCTTTATTACTTTTTTTGGTAAAGGACTCATACGATTGTACTTTTACCAGTATCGAATTATATTATCCTTTAAAGGAAACTTCTTCACAATATGTTGATCATGACATTGCGCAGTTTTTGGAGATGCAGACAGTTGAAGGCGTGAGTATCGCAAGGCGCCTTTTTAGGGTTCCGTAGTCAACTAGGAACCCTTATAGTTTCGCCATGTCTGTCTGTCCGTCTGTCCGTCCTCGCTTAATCTCTGTGACCGTTAGCACTAGAAAGCTGAAATTTGGTACCAATATGTGTATCAATCACGCCGACAAAGTGGTAAAATAAAAATTGGAAAAAAATGTTTTATTAGGGTAGCCCCCCTATATGTAAAGTGGGAAGTGATTTTTTTTTTAATTTCAACCCTAACGTGTGATATATTGTTGGAAAGGTATTTAAAAATGAATAGGGGTTTACTAAGAGATATCATATTTTTTGATGATGTCAATAATTTCGGAAATAATCGCTCCAAAAGTAAAAGACAATGAGTCCCCCCCCCCCTCTAACTTTTGAACCATAAGTTTAGAAAATATGAAAAAAATCTGTAAAGTAGAACTTTATAAGAACTTTCTAGGAAAATTATTTGGAACTTGGATGGAAAGTCGGAGCACCTGCCGTGGAGCGTGCAGTGTTGCACGCTCCATGTTCGCGCACGTACCCACTACCGGGAGCAGTTGCAGGAGCGCGGAGCGCTGCTGGAGCGCGAACATTGGATACCCACCTTTAAACTCATAAGTGGGAACACTTATTGTGACGGACGGGAAACTACGGAACCCTACACTGAGCGTGGCCCGACACGCTCTTGGCCGGTTTTTATAGGATAGGGTGACAAACGAGCACACAGTCCACCTGATGGTAAGTGGCTGCTGCGGCACATAGACATCTACATCTAACTTCGATTACAAATCAAAACGCAGATGCGTTGTCACCCGTGAGGACTAAGATGGAATGCCTCGTTTCCATTAAAAAAGGTTCTCCGGTTCTCTACACTCACCATACAAAACACAGCAGCATTAAGCTACTACTTGACGCTGGTATTCTGTGAGAGCGCGGTCCTTCCCCGGTCGAGCCGACCCATTCGTGCTACAACTATACTACTAATACAACTGCAGCATGGCTCTACCACGTATAGAATCAGACACATTATCTTCACATCACCGTCGGAGCACTTGTTTCACCATTTCCGGTAATAGTTCATACGCGCTGATATTTAATATTATAGATAATAATATTTAATACATAAAATCGCACCACTATTAGATATCAAAATCCACTTTTAGGCCGTTTTCCGACTTGTCGGTGCGGAAGCGGTGCGGATCCGTTTCGCTCGGTATACGCGGTACTGAAAGCTTGCCGTCTTTTAATTGACGCGGTATGTGCGGGAGCGGGGAGGGATCGTTTCGTCTAACCGCGTCTCGGGATGCGTGTCCAGCGGCCGCGCGACATTTACCACGCACGGTCGTGCAAACAAGATGGCGGAGCGATATATTCACTTCGTTTTAGTACTAGAAATTGAACATTCTCTAAACCTTGTATTTTGCTGTGTTAATACTGTAGTCAAAAAATTCAAAAGCTCTTCGTAAATTTTTTTTGATATTCTATATATCAATAAAAAAATTTCATCTTGGGAAAGTTCTTGGGCCGCAACAAAAAGTCGATAATTAATATTATTTTCGATATATGGATGACGCCAGTAACGTTTTTTTATGTAGGCGACAAACATAACAGCACGCCAAAATATCGTCATCACTCGAATACGAAACCTTCGGTACTGCAGGATTTTATACCGATAAGTGAGTAGCTGAAGACAGTGCGGTATCGTTTCGATACAGATCTTAAAAATCACGCACTGTTCCCGCACCGACAAGTCGGAAAACGGCTTAAACCATTATTTTTACAATATAGGAACAGCAATCTGAGGACGGTTAAGTTCAACAGTAAGTAACAACTAATTCATTAAAATTGATGTCAAAGTACCTAATGCTTAAAGTTGCCCCTTCTCTCTCATTTCACTATATCACAATAGAAAAGGATACGTATAGAGATAACTAATACTGCATTTAGGTAAGCGATTATAACTAAGGCACTATATGAATAAAACTAGCGACCTGGATTTTCCTGGATAAAATCGATTTATATGGCGTTATTTGTATTTAAGATACAAAGAATATTTATCATATAAAATTCAATGTGTTGAGATGAAATCTCTATCTATTCGTGATGTTTTATCACAATTGGTTCAGCCATTCCGAAGCTTAGCTCGGACAGACAGACAGACAAATATTTTTAATATGTTTATTAAACCCATTCGCTATCTTTACTATGTGGACGACGTGGATATAGTTCATTGCTATTGTCTTACTATTGTGTCTGAGAATCGGACAGTGAAAATATTAAGACTTAATAGCACGCAAATAATACCCTAGAGCTTAGAGGACAAACAATTCAAACAAACACAAGAGAAAATAGATGTAGATTTCCAGACAATCATTAAGGAAACCAAAACCAGAAACTTTACGAGCACTTAGTCACTCAGACTCGGTGATTACCCGATCCCATCGATTTCCAGGTCATTTCACCAAGTCAAAATATAAACAAGATAATTTGTGAAGTACTATATTTTTTAAAGTAGTGAATACAAGTTTTAGACTTCAAAAAATGATGAAATAAACATAAAAAGGTATTTTGATTTCGGACAAAGAAAACCTGATACCACGAGCGAGATATAAAGTTTCGGCACATTGTCGAATTAAAAGGCTGACAGAATATGCACGGGTAATTTGGGTCTCAAGAAACGTACGCAAATATGTGCCTGCTTACTATTAACTTAAAAGCGTTAATCGCGTGAAAATGCAGTTGAGAAAAGACAAAAAGGTCCTCAGCCACCGGTATTCGGGTTTGCGATGATTCAGGTAGAGATAATATGCCCTTTTTTATATATCAGTTATTAGTGACAATGAAAACCGGCTAAATAAAGATGTCGCAAGATAATCCCGCATACAAACAACTGCACAATTGGATTTTGTTGTGGTTAGATTGTTATCGCGGGAGTTTAGTTACGGTTCATTGGGAAACAGATTTTTCAAAGGTGATTATAAGATGGAAGATTTGCAAGTAGTAACTGTAAATACTTTTTTTGGTTTCAGCTTTTTCCTACTCTCAGACTGGGTGCCATTATCAAATGTGACATTATATTCTTCGTAGATTTCATATTTATTAGTGGTTTTTTTTTATAAAATAAGGGTAACAAACGAGCACACATTCCACCTGATGGAAAATGGATGGTGTGGCACTTAGACATATACATATCTTCTCGATTAAAAATCAAAATGCATAATATGCGGTGCCACCCTGGACTAAGATGTAATGAATCATTTCCAATAAAATGTGTCTCCGATTCTCTAGAATACATAGCTGAACCGAAAAAGTATAGGTTTACGGTGAAGATATAACTTATGTTTATACCGTAAATATAAACTTAAATATTGTAAAATTTTTATAGAATAAATATAAAAAAACATGTATGCTGTTCACACGCGCTGAAAGTAAATCCTTCACAAAACCAAAGTTTGAGATAATGAGACGAATGCGGTGTGTACAGAATCAGAAGTCAATTGTCTTACAATTGAAGGGTTTATTTATCATATTATTGTTACCAAGTTAAAAATATATTTTACATTGTAGTAAGTTGACATTGTCGTAAGTTTTCGATGGGGGTGGCGAAACTAAACAGTTTTCGGCCAGGACACGTTTGCTAACTTCAGTAGCGCTGACACAATCCGCCATTTTGCTAATTTTATTTTGTTTGTTTTGAAGTAGAGTTTATAAGTTGTTTTGTGCAATATTAGTTTTAAGTAATATAATGACATGAATAGACATATACATGTTATTAAAAATTCATGATTGGTAAGTTGTTAATATGAATACTTTACAAACATATATTTAAATTAGGTTAGGTTCCCCGGTTAAAAACTAACTTCGTGTCCTAGAGGAAAACAGTTACTTAAGATTTGACAGCGCTTACCGCTTACGATCGCCATTTTGCAAGCGCTTGCTAGCGCTTTTTTCTGCCAAACGCACCCAATTTCAACAAATGACACGAGTGGCTTATTGCACAGAATAAATAATAGCTTATAGTGACTAAAGTATACAATAGATAATAGGCAAGACTGTAGACGTATATATGTTTGTCTCCTTTTAGTGTCGCTTTTTCGTTTCATCGAGTTTCAAATCACAACGATTCTTAAGAAGTTTTCTCTTTAAAACAGTTAAAAATATTAATGCCAGTTAAATATCTCTAACTCATTCTCTCACAGGCTAAATTCTATAAATTTATAATATGCTTGTCTCTTTTTCGTTTCATCGAGTTTCAAATCACAACGATTCTTAAGAAGTTTTCTCTTTAAAACAGTTAAAAACATTAATGCCAATTAAATATCTCTAACTCATTCTCTCACAGGCTAAATTCTATAAATGTAAAATATGCTTGTCTCTTTTTCGTTTCATCGAGTTTCAAATCACAACGATTCTTAAGAAGTTTTCTCTTTAAAACAGTTAAAAACATTAATGCCAGTTAAATATCTCTAACTCATTCTCTCACAGGCTAAATTCTATAAATGTATAATATGCTTGTCTCTTTTTCGTTTCATCGAGTTTCAAATCACAACCATTCTTAAGAAGTTTTCTCTTTAAAACAGTTAAAAACATTAATGCCAGTTAAATATCTCTAACTCATTCTCTCACAGGCTAAATTCTATAAATGTATAATATGCTTGTCTCTTTTTCGTTTCATCGAGTTTCAAATCACAACGATTCTTAAGAAGTTTTCTCTTTAAAACAGTTAAAAACATTAATTCCAGTTAAACATCTCTAACTCATTCTCTCACAGGCTAAATTCTATAAATGTATAATATGCTTGTCTCTTTTTGTTTCATCGAGTTTCAAATCACAACGATTCTTAAGAAGTTTTCTCTTTAAAACAGTTAAAAACATTAATGCCAGTTAAATATCTCTAACTCATTCTCTCACAGGTTAAATTCTATAAATGTATAATATGCTTGTCTCTTTTTCGTTTCATCGAGTTTCAAATCACAACGATTCTTAAGAAGTTTTTTCTTTAAAACAGTTAAAAACATTAATGCCAGTTAAATATCTCTATCTCATTCTCTCACAGGCTAAATTCTATAAATGTATAAAATGTTTGTCCCTTATTAGTGTCGCTTTTTCATTTCATCGAGTTTCAAATCGCGATTGTAAAAAAGTTTTCACTTCAAAAGATCAGATTTTAAAAAATGTTGGGCTAACCTTCAGTTTTGATTGAGTTTTAATTTATACTACATAATAGAGCCATTTTCAATTTTTTTTTTGATGAACTTTAACCTCTTTTTATTAAACTAAGGTAAGTGGCTATTGATGTCCGTGGACAGCAAGAAACAACTTCTAATGATAAAGGTTACTGATGCGTTATCCCCTTTTTTTTTACTTAATATTATACACTGTTTGACGACAGCCCCAGCAGGCGGTATGTGATGATGAAGCCTTACGTATTATATCGCCTATTCGCTCTTGCCTTGAAGACGCCCAACCACCTCTAAAGAATAAGATAGTATGCCTCACAGCCTTTAATTGTAATGGTTTTATACGTGCTGGAGCCATGCTACAGTTATATTCGTTGTAGCACGAATGGATTCGCTTCGAGCGGGGAAGGACCACGCTCTCACAGAATGCTGTGTTTCGTATGGTGAGTGTGGAGAACCGGAGGCCTTTTTTATTGGAAACGAGGCATTCCATCTTAGTCCTCACAGGTGACAACGCATCTGCATTTTGATTCTTAATTGAAGATAAATGTAGATGTATATTGGCGACAGTATCCACTTGCCATCAGGTGAACTATGCTATAAAAATGGCTCTCTATACTATTCATTTGACAAGTAATAATTTATTTGCCACAGTTGCCATGCTCCGTAACCGAGGTGACATTTGCAGATTTTCATTACTTTAGTTGTTATCAAGAAAATGCTGTTGCCCGTCTTCTGTTCCATTTCACTCTGTCAGCTCACACAACACCCACGGGATGGTATGGAGTAGATTACTCTCCTACAGCGCTAAACACGAAGGCTATTATTATTGTATCATTTAAATTTTATTATTTTTAAATTTATAAATATTATCATCTTAGGCATGCCGGTTGTAGCGGTCTTGTTCTGTCTATGAGTCACTAAAGTAAAGATTTGATCTATAAATATAAGAAATCATTAAGATTCAATTGATTTAGATCTCGTCATGAGAAGGCCAGCTGACCGGTGAAGGGCAGTAGCGAAAGGTTTCGGTCTTTCGATACTGTGGTGAAGATAAAGGCATATCAATAGATAGCGTGAGAAGCGCATACCGTGCACTGCACTTTTACGGGTTTATTATGTAGAAGGAAACGTAGCAATATGGATGTTTACTTCAATAATAGAATTATAACAATTGGACACCATTTAAAAAAATAGTTGATTACATAATGTAGCGCGTGACTGGCATAGTCATAGTAGCGGGCGTCAAACGCGTCATGTCGCGCAGGTAAACTCGTATAACTCAATGTGAATCTGGTGGCAGTGTAAGTATCAGCATAATTCTGATATGTATAGTAAGAGTCGAGAATCGAAGACTCCGTTTACAAATAAATAAGTAGGTATTACATCTTAATCCTTAGCCGTAACAACGCATTTGCATTACATACGCATCAAACTTAGTCGTGATAAGATATCGTCGTCCTTCGACAACACTATCCATTTATATATCCATCAAATAATAAAAATGGAGTAAAAGGATACACGCTCAACTACCGTGTTCTGGTAAAAAGGGTATACTGAACTATTATAAACTGTAAGCCATTTTTACCATCAGGTGGACTGTAAATTCGTTTATCAAATCATTTTAAAAAATAGATTTTTTACAATAAAAAAAATGGATATTTTGATTTGATATAAGACAGTTCTGGTTTGGAAAATCAATTTCACATATTCATAACAGATTGAATACATCAAGAAAAATTAATTTTTCTCTATGAATAAAATAATAATAACCGATACTTCCTCAATCAAGTTATAATTTGGTCGTAAATATTCTTCAACGAGCCCGTTGTTGATGGTAAATAAAATTTGTCCATAATAGAAATGCTTCGAGTCTTCAAGACGTATCAATAAGCTATTAGTTAGGAGGTATTTCTCAAGCTGGTAGCTGTTTCGATGTGAATCGCAACCAACTATGGGCATCGGCAAATCGAAGCATTAGCATATGTGTCCCAGCTACATTAATACGGCACAAATTATTACTTACCAATGATAAGTTTAATGATGGGAAAGGTTCTTGTTGATAACTATTTTTAATTCACAAAAACAGATCATTAGTAAGTATTTCACGGTAAGTTAATATTCTTGTAAAATAATAAAATTAAACGCTGTATAAAACAAGTGAAGTTATTAAAAATTATGTACTAAAATTTTTCAACATACCACGTTTTTCATATTCCTACATTGTCATCCGTTCGTGAATTATTTTCTAAATTTCAATTCTTTACTCATCCGGAAGTTAGTTAAAAATCAATTAAGTACTAAATTCGACCCGAACAGACATCTACGAGAGCGATTTAATGAAATCGTATTAATAAAATACACTTTATTTTATTCAGAGATTTCATAAATTTATTCGAACACTATACATTGAATATAACTTATTTATCGAGTTTAATTTAGTTTTTTCATTCCCGAATTCCTATCAAGAATGACCACGAGGCTATTGAAATTTAAAAACATTCATTCTAGGATTTTCTATCGTTTTATATACATATGGACAAACATCCATATTTGAAACAGTTATTTGCAGGCGGTATATAAACTCTTGCTCCGTACGAAATTCGAAACCGCGGCCCATACCGTTGAGACTAAAGACTTATCAATGCGCTATGAGACTGTCGAGAATATACAGGGTTTTTTTCAGTGTAGCCAAATTTTAAACTTAAGTTCAAATATATAAATAATAATAATATACCGTTATTGAGATTTTTGAAAATACGAGTAAATAAGACTTCTACTTTTATTTTAAATTATCCCAAATTTAATGTGATTTATGAGTAATAAGTTTATAAGATAAAAAGGACAGAATCATTGCGATTTCTTCATCATTTGCCTATATTACTTATTCTGAACCTTCTCTGCAAATTGGGCCGGTTATTGCAAAAATACCATGTATAATTCTGAAATAATTCACCTTCATCATGCCCTAAATCGGACCTAGTCGTAGATTATAATTGCAATAGTAAGGAGTTTGACAGGATTAAATAATTAGCAAACCCTGTCAGTAGTATGAAATTATACGTTGACAATTTTTGAGACGGCCGTTCTGTCGACATTAAATTATGTTCCAAAATAAATAAATTTCAGAAAAACGACACTCAAAACATAAATTGATAATTATTTATTACTAGTAATCCGCCCCTGCTTCACCTGGATAGCATCTAATAATATGTCATTATTTACATTTACGGTAATCAAAGACCATATACATCAAACATACATCAAACCATAGATATATTATCAACTTCTTTTTACAAAAAAATCATCAAGTTGTTCGTATAAAACATAGTCTAGATCTCTCCTGGCATTGCTTTCTATCTTTTCGTAAAGTTTAATCACAATCGGTTCTATTCCGAAAATTATCCCGGGCAACTAAGCGATGCCTAATTAACTTCAATTGTATTTATATTTAGAGGTTTTCCCTGTCTGTTTAATTACGCGCTCTATAAACATATTTCTTCTGACTTTCTTAAGAATATCGATAAATATAAAGCTCAACACTATTGACATAACCGGCCTAACACTGTGCATTTTGCTTTCTACTAGCACTCTATTCCAATTTGCATTTCAAATATCAACTGCTTCACACTCGTCCTGAGCACTACATTATTGTATATTTATTTTTGCATAGATAAAAAGTGAACTTAACTTACTTGCATGTTTATGGCACTAGTGACTTTATTTGTAATGCGTTTATGACACAAACTAAATAAGTTACTAATTGTTTTTGTTACCACCACTTAACATACATTCAGCTATAAAGTTATTTCTGCCGACAAGCAGCATTGCCAGTTTAATTACAGGGCGTGAGGCATTCTAGCTTATTCTTCAGAGTTGACAACGCATCCGCCTTACCGCTCCACCTTAGTATTATCAATTTAATATTAATTTGGTAGAGCCACGCTACAGCAATATTGAAATTGTAGCACGAATGGACCAGTTCGGTCGGGGAAGGACCTCACTTTCGGAGAACATCAGCGTAAAATAGCAGCTTAATGCTGATGTGTTTCGTATAGTGAGTGAAAAGAACCGGAGACCCTTTTTACTGGAAAGTGGAAACGAGACACTCCGCCTTAGATCACAGGAATGACAACGCTTCCGCATTTTGATTATTAATCGAGGATAGCTGTAGTTGTATATTGGTCACAGCATCCACTTACCATCAGGTTGGCTGTATACTCGTTTTTCACTCATATTCTATAAAAAAAGTCTATATTATTGTTGGCGACGCGCCTATAAGATTATTTCAATTTATTAGTTAACCGATTACGAATAGCTTCTAAAAAGCACATTATCAAGCAACAATATTCCGATAAGAAAATGCTTAGTTGAATCTTAAAGAAATATCGAATTAATGATATGAAGGTCTTGGGTTCGACTCCCAGGCCGGAATAGTTTATCGTTTTCTTAGTAATATCTTTTAATAAATTCATATAGGGAATTTTTAAGATATAAATTATGTTACCGGATTTGTTCCCCGGTCGAGATGATCGCTGTGCATAAGTAGAATTAATGGAAATTAATTGCATAAGTATTGTCTTATATGAGTTTGATATGTTTTGTATGAAAACAAATGCCTATTTTCTATGATTGATTTATGAAAACATTCACTTATATTGTTTGACAAGAAACATGATAACTGATAAGAATCTGATTAGAAATAGTTTTCAACGTTTGAGAATTGTGTAGAAGCATTTATTCACCTAGTATTGTTGATATTAGACTTTCCATTTTTACTGATAGTCGATAGCCGTGCAAAAGTTAGTTGTTCAAATAGTGTGAGATCATAGACGCACGCTAGCCACGTACTTAGGAGGCCAAATATGTAAAAATTTAAATATTTGCAATTTCAGCAATTTATGTAAAAATGACTTGTAAAACATTTCAGATTGATTGTACGTGTAAAAGAGGTGAATTCTGTGAATAAGTGAAATAATGATAGTTTTGTATAAGAAATTTAAAAGTGTTTTAATAGTGAAATGTATAGAGAAAATGTAAATTAAACTATTGTATTGGTTAAGATATGTATAATTTCAAGTGGAAAACATTGTTTTAACTTTCTATGTTAAATATATAAGAAATTCCAACTTTGAACATGCGAGTAAAATAGGCATATTATGTTAAATAAATAAAAGGTTTTTTGTGATATGAAAATGTAATGTATATCGTAGTATATATATTTTTTTGTGCTATCTATTCAAGTAAATTGTATAAATGTATGTCTTATACAAATAAAGTTAATTGATAGAATCAGGCGTTACTTTGCGGAAATCCATTATAATAAAAAATAAAAATATAAATTTCTTTGCAACTTTCCCCTAAACATATAAAATGATGTGTCTTACCTGGATTGAAGCGCACCTCCCGCCCTCCCTCAATTGCATACACTAACTCCGTCACCACTAGACCAAGCACCACTACTCTCAACACCACTATTCCAGGCAAGACACACCATCGACGATAATACGACCGCTAAGAATCTTAGCGGTCAGCCGCCGTAGAGTCTATATTACCTGAGGATGCCTCGTGTAGAGGCGAAACACGTGTCGTATTATCGTCGATGGTGTGTCTTGCCTGGAATAGTGGTGTTGAGAGTAGTGGTGCTTGGTCTAGTGGTGACGGAGTTAGTGTATGCAATTGAGGGAGGGCGGGAGGTGCGCTTCAATCCAGGTAAGACAGATCATTTTATATGTTTAGCGGAAAGTTGCAAAGAAATTTATATTTTTATTTTTTACAAATAAAGTTATTGAAAAAACCGTGAGAGTGTGATAGAACAAATTGATGTAATTGAGTTGCGCAAGCGCCCGAATGGCGCGGCTCACTTTCGCGTATAGCTCTGGGGTAGCTCAGTAAACGAGTTTTCTTGCAGTTCGTGAGTCTCGTCCGGACCGCGCTAGCGAGCGGTCACGTCCGCCGGTCGTCGACTCCCGCCCGGGTGGGAGAAGTACAGCGCGTCGCTTCGCAGTGGGTGCGCGCGCTGTGGGGCCAACTCGGCTTGCGTCGAGCCTTGAGGACGCCCCTGACCCCACCCGGGGTGAAGATCACCCAACACTGCGCTTAACCTACACGCTGGGAAGCGAACTCCGAAGGCCCGGCGCACCCAAGTGCGCGTGCCTGTTGGTGACTTCGGCTCCGCGTCGAGATGCTTCTCCGCGGAACCTTGAGGTTGCTGACCCTTCGGCAGATTCCCTTTCCAGAGGCGCGAGACACGCCAATTCCATCCTAGGGATACCAGGCCATCAGCTAGAACCAGGAAGGAGCACTGGAGGCCCGGAGCAGCTGCTGTTGGTGCGCCCTCCCGTCGGCAAGATTGGCCCTGCGTCGACTCCCATCCTCAGGACTCCGCGGGGCTTCGAGACGGCCGACCCTCCGGTAGCACCGACCTGATGGCGCGCAATAAGCCAACCAAGATAACCAACAATGTCGTCTTGTACGGCTCCCAAGACCGGCTCATTGTTATGAGCTGTGAGGATTACCCGGGTAATGGGGGATTCCCTGAGGCTCGAATCCTGCATGGGATAAAGAAAAGTAGTCCCATAGCAGACGACAATCAACGTTGCAGTTCGTTCGGGAATCCTTCGATAATCGTTCGGGGAAGTTCGTGGAAGTTCGGGAATCGTCCAGCAGTCAATAAGAAGAAGGAAGAAAAAGTGTAGGGGAGTGATAGGGAAAAGTAATTACTCTCTCACGGAACGGTTTGAAGATAATTGCTGTTTTATTCCCAAGGAATTCTCCCCTCAAATAATACAGTCTACATCGAAGAATTAAGGCGTTGGGACCGGGACGACTTCGGAAGACCCGTAACCCCGCCTGAACCTATTTTCTGAAAAGGAAGAGGTTATCGCCCTTTTGTGTTACTCCGTTGCGGAGATCACATTCGTTGTTCCCGAACCCAACGTAGGCGTTATAGGAGGCCGGATCGAGAGAAACTTTAACTTTAACGCTTGCGCACCCTGGTTCCTTTTCAATTATACTATACCACTCCACCTATTATTCATCATCATCATTTTTGTAAACTTCGTCTAAAGGTTTTATGAATTGGTGTCCTGAGTTACTTGTTGTCATAATAGATAGTAAATTTTTCTTTCTTGTGAATGTTTTTGTTGTCTTTCTTTCCAGTTATTTACTTTGCCACTCGAGCGCCTCTCAAAACCGTAAGGGAAGCATGCCCAGTGAGGGGCCCTTATTTGCTGATATAATTTATTTTATTTATTATCTATACTAATCAAATCCAACAATAAAAACCAAATTAACAGTAACTGCGTTTTAATTAACACACGTTATCATTAAATAGACTGTGACAGGCTCCCATTGCTTTACAAAAAGAAAACTCACAGAACACAACGGTATCGTATAGTTGCATTTCAACTGACGTGTTTATTAAAATCGATTTTATTTAATATAAAAGCGAGGTCTCGATTATGGCAGTCCATTAAGCGACTCGATAAAGCTTGCGGTTGGTACTGAAATATTCGATTATCATTAAATAATTTTATTCTTTTTATTCGGCGGCTTCATAAACTGCGGGATATACGGCGATGCGTGAAGTTATTTTAACTGTTGTCGGTAAGTTTCGTCGGCTCGATTTACCACTAAAGCGGGTAATAAAATTGTACTTTGTAAGATTTTATACGTTAAAATATAATTAATAAATAATAAATAACTTCTTTGTATATTCATTATTATGAACTTAAGAATTAAGGAGCGGTATAGAAGAATGCACATTATTATTGTAAAGTATATTAAAAGTCGATCAAAATACAACAAGATATTATGTCACTTTGTTAGGCGGTAAAAAGCCGGACGATCGACTATGTAGTCAGTTTTGTTTAATATCTAGGGATCCGCCCCGGCAGCGCCTGGATAAACGATACATTAATAAATTCTCTAAAATTACTTTGATTTTAATAATCAAAGACCTTTATTTTATACATTTTCGTTTTTCAAAAATAAATTCTTCAAGTATTTCGGATAAAATATGGCCTAGATATCTCCTGGAAGATAGGGGAGATCTTCCTCTTCTATTTGTTTTTAATGTTTGATTGCTATCGAATAAGCCATTTAAAAGATTAGCACGAAGAGACAGATAGGCAGAGAGAAAGACAACAGTTTTAAAGCATGCAAATAACACTAGTAGCTAGATATCTTAATATTACAGATGGACACTTCAACTACATTTATATCTATGTATTACTTATAAAGAAATGTGTCTCGTCGAGGATTACAAAGTATTAGTATTACCTGAAATATAATAAGAAAAGAGAAGAGAATATTATATTTAAAGAAAATTTGAAAATGGCCCTAGTCAACAAGAAGAATGATAAGAGTAAAAGAAGACCTAAGAAAAGATGGATAGTCTTTATTAGGGATGATATGCGTAAGAAAGGATCAAGAGATGACGACTAAAGAGGAAGACATGCTACGTCGACCCCAAATAACTTGAGATAAGGGCAGTAAGAAGATTCCTTTCTCTTCTTCCTGCCAGTTTAAGACAGTTTAAAAATACCTGTAGTAGCGATGTAAGAATAACCACTATCCCATATCATTCCGTGTGGAGGCGAGCGTCTTCCTAATGACGACTGAAAATAAAAATACCTGTAGTAGCGATGTAAGAATAACCACTATCCCATATCATTCCGTGTGGGTGCGAGCGTCTTCCTAATGACGACTGAAAATAAAAATACCTGTAGTAGCGATGTAAGAATAACCACTATCCCATATCATTCCGTGTGGAGGCGAGCGTCTTCCTAATGACGACTGAAAATAAAAATACCTGTAGTAGCGATGTAAGAATAACCACTATCCCATATCATTCCGTGTGGGTGCGAGCGTCTTCCTGATGACGACTGAAAATAAAAATACCTGTAGTAGCGATGTAAGAATAACCACTATCCCATATCATTCCGTGTGGAGGCGAGCGTCTTCCTAATGACGACTGAAAATAAAAATACCTGTAGTAGCGATGTAAGAATAACCACTATCCCATATCATTCCGTGTGGGTGCGAGCGTCTTCCTAATGACGACTGAAAATAAAAATACCTGTAGTAGCGATGTAAGAATAACCACTATCCCATATCATTCCGTGTGGAGGCGAGCGTCTTCCTAATGACGACTGAAAATAAAAATACCTGTAGTAGCGATGTAAGAATAACCACTATCCCATATCATTCCGTGTGGAGGCGAGCGTCTTCCTAATGACGACTGAAAATAAAAATACCTGTAGTAGCGATGTAAGAATAACCACTATCCCATATCATTCCGTGTGGGTGCGAGCGTCTTCCTAATGACGACTGAAAATAAAAATACCTGTAGTAGCGATGTAAGAATAACCACTATCCCATATCATTCCGTGTGGAGGCGAGCGTCTTCCTAATGACGACTGAAAATAAAAATACCTGTAGTAGCGATGTAAGAATAACCACTATCCCATATCATTCCGTGTGGAGGCGAGCGTCTTCCTAATGACGACTGAAAATAAAAATACCTGTAGTAGCGATGTAAGAATAACCACTATCCCATATCATTCCGTGTGGGTGCGAGCGTCTTCCTAATGACGACTGAAAATAAAAATACCTGTAGTAGCGATGTAAGAATAACCACTATCCCATATCATTCCGTGTGGAGGCGAGCGTCTTCCTAATGACGACTGAAAATAAAAATACCTGTAGTAGCGATGTAAGAATAACCACTATCCCATATCATTCCGTGTGGGTGCGAGCGTCTTCCTGATGACGACTGAAAATAAAAATACCTGTAGTAGCGATGTAAGAATAACCACTATCCCATATCATTCCGTGTGGAGGCGAGCGTCTTCCTAATGACGACTGAAAATAAAAATACCTGTAGTAGCGATGTAAGAATAACCACTATCCCATATCATTCCGTGTGGAGGCGAGCGTCTTCCTAATGACGACTGAAAATAAAAATACCTGTAGTAGCGATGTAAGAATAACCACTATCCCATATCATTCCGTGTGGGTGCGAGCGTCTTCCTAATGACGACTGAAAATAAAAATACCTGTAGTAGCGATGTAAGAATAACCACTATCCCATATCATTCCGTGTGGGTGCGAGCGTCTTCCTGATGACGACTGAAAATAAAAATACCTGTAGTAGCGATGTAAGAATAACCACTATCCCATATCATTCCGTGTGGAGGCGAGCGTCTTCCTAATGACGACTGAAAATAAAAATACCTGTAGTAGCGATGTAAGAATAACCACTATCCCATATCATTCCGTGTGGAGGCGAGCGTCTTCCTAATGACGACTGAAAATAAAAATACCTGTAGTAGCGATGTAAGAATAACCACTATCCCATATCATTCCGTGTGGAGGCGAGCGTCTTCCTAATGACGACTGAAAATAAAAATACCTGTAGTAGCGATGTAAGAATAACCACTATCCCATATCATTCCGTGTGGAGGCGAGCGTCTTCCTAATGACGACTGAAAATAAAAATACCTGTAGTAGCGATGTAAGAATAACCACTATCCCATATCATTCCGTGTGGGTGCGAGCGTCTTCCTAATGACGACTGAAAATAAAAATACCTGTAGTAGCGATGTAAGAATAACCACTATCCCATATCATTCCGTGTGGAGGCGAGCGTCTTCCTAATGACGACTGAAAATAAAAATACCTGTAGTAGCGATGTAAGAATAACCACTATCCCATATCATTCCGTGTGGAGGCGAGCGTCTTCCTAATGACGACTGAAAATAAAAATACCTGTAGTAGCGATGTAAGAATAACCACTATCCCATATCATTCCGTGTGGAGGCGAGCGTCTTCCTAATGACGACTGAAAATAAAAATACCTGTAGTAGCGATGTAAGAATAACCACTATCCCATATCATTCCGTGTGGAGGCGAGCGTCTTCCTAATGACGACTGAAAATAAAAATACCTGTAGTAGCGATGTAAGAATAACCACTATCCCATATCATTCCGTGTGGGTGCGAGCGTCTTCCTAATGACGACTGAAAATAAAAATACCTGTAGTAGCGATGTAAGAATAACCACTATCCCATATCATTCCGTGTGGGTGCGAGCGTCTTCCTAATGACGACTGAAAATAAAAATACCTGTAGTAGCGATGTAAGAATAACCACTATCCCATATCATTCCGTGTGGGTGCGAGCGTCTTCCTAATGACGACTGAAAATAAAAATACCTGTAGTAGCGATGTAAGAATAACCACTATCCCATATCATTCCGTGTGGAGGCGAGCGTCTTCCTAATGACGACTGAAAATAAAAATACCTGTAGTAGCGATGTAAGAATAACCACTATCCCATATCATTCCGTGTGGGTGCGAGCGTCTTCCTAATGACGACTGAAAATAAAAATACCTGTAGTAGCGATGTAAGAATAACCACTATCCCATATCATTCCGTGTGGAGGCGAGCGTCTTCCTAATGACGACTGAAAATAAAAATACCTGTAGTAGCGATGTAAGAATAACCACTATCCCATATCATTCCGTGTGGAGGCGAGCGTCTTCCTAATGACGACTGAAAATAAAAATACCTGTAGTAGCGATGTAAGAATAACCACTATCCCATATCATTCCGTGTGGAGGCGAGCGTCTTCCTAATGACGACTGAAAATAAAAATACCTGTAGTAGCGATGTAAGAATAACCACTATCCCATATCATTCCGTGTGGGTGCGAGCGTCTTCCTAATGACGACTGAAAATAAAAATACCTGTAGTAGCGATGTAAGAATAACCACTATCCCATATCATTCCGTGTGGAGGCGAGCGTCTTCCTAATGACGACTGAAAATAAAAATACCTGTAGTAGCGATGTAAGAATAACCACTATCCCATATCATTCCGTGTGGAGGCGAGCGTCTTCCTAATGACGACTGAAAATAAAAATACCTGTAGTAGCGATGTAAGAATAACCACTATCCCATATCATTCCGTGTGGAGGCGAGCGTCTTCCTAATGACGACTGAAAATAAAAATACCTGTAGTAGCGATGTAAGAATAACCACTATCCCATATCATTCCGTGTGGAGGCGAGCGTCTTCCTAATGACGACTGAAAATAAAAATACCTGTAGTAGCGATGTAAGAATAACCACTATCCCATATCATTCCGTGTGGGTGCGAGCGTCTTCCTAATGACGACTGAAAATAAAAATACCTGTAGTAGCGATGTAAGAATAACCACTATCCCATATCATTCCGTGTGGGTGCGAGCGTCTTCCTAATGACGACTGAAAATAAAAATACCTGTAGTAGCGATGTAAGAATAACCACTATCCCATATCATTCCGTGTGGAGGCGAGCGTCTTCCTAATGACGACTGAAAATAAAAATACCTGTAGTAGCGATGTAAGAATAACCACTATCCCATATCATTCCGTGTGGGTGCGAGCGTCTTCCTAATGACGACTGAAAATAAAAATACCTGTAGTAGCGATGTAAGAATAACCACTATCCCATATCATTCCGTGTGGAGGCGAGCGTCTTCCTAATGACGACTGAAAATAAAAATACCTGTAGTAGCGATGTAAGAATAACCACTATCCCATATCATTCCGTGTGGGTGCGAGCGTCTTCCTAATGACGACTGAAAATAAAAATACCTGTAGTAGCGATGTAAGAATAACCACTATCCCATATCATTCCGTGTGGAGGCGAGCGTCTTCCTAATGACGACTGAAAATAAAAATACCTGTAGTAGCGATGTAAGAATAACCACTATCCCATATCATTCCGTGTGGAGGCGAGCGTCTTCCTAATGACGACTGAAAATAAAAATACCTGTAGTAGCGATGTAAGAATAACCACTATCCCATATCATTCCGTGTGGAGGCGAGCGTCTTCCTAATGACGACTGAAAATAAAAATACCTGTAGTAGCGATGTAAGAATAACCACTATCCCATATCATTCCGTGTGGAGGCGAGCGTCTTCCTAATGACGACTGAAAATAAAAATACCTGTAGTAGCGATGTAAGAATAACCACTATCCCATATCATTCCGTGTGGGTGCGAGCGTCTTCCTAATGACGACTGAAAATAAAAATACCTGTAGTAGCGATGTAAGAATAACCACTATCCCATATCATTCCGTGTGGAGGCGAGCGTCTTCCTAATGACGACTGAAAATAAAAATACCTGTAGTAGCGATGTAAGAATAACCACTATCCCATATCATTCCGTGTGGGTGCGAGCGTCTTCCTAATGACGACTGAAAATAAAAATACCTGTAGTAGCGATGTAAGAATAACCACTATCCCATATCATTCCGTGTGGGTGCGAGCGTCTTCCTAATGACGACTGAAAATAAAAATACCTGTAGTAGCGATGTAAGAATAACCACTATCCCATATCATTCCGTGTGGAGGCGAGCGTCTTCCTAATGACGACTGAAAATAAAAATACCTGTAGTAGCGATGTAAGAATAACCACTATCCCATATCATTCCGTGTGGAGGCGAGCGTCTTCCTAATGACGACTGAAAATAAAAATACCTGTAGTAGCGATGTAAGAATAACCACTATCCCATATCATTCCGTGTGGGTGCGAGCGTCTTCCTAATGACGACTGAAAATAAAAATACCTGTAGTAGCGATGTAAGAATAACCACTATCCCATATCATTCCGTGTGGGTGCGAGCGTCTTCCTAATGACGACTGAAAATAAAAATACCTGTAGTAGCGATGTAAGAATAACCACTATCCCATATCATTCCGTGTGGGTGCGAGCGTCTTCCTAATGACGACTGAAAATAAAAATACCTGTAGTAGCGATGTAAGAATAACCACTATCCCATATCATTCCGTGTGGAGGCGAGCGTCTTCCTAATGACGACTGAAAATAAAAATACCTGTAGTAGCGATGTAAGAATAACCACTATCCCATATCATTCCGTGTGGAGGCGAGCGTCTTCCTAATGACGACTGAAAATAAAAATACCTGTAGTAGCGATGTAAGAATAACCACTATCCCATATCATTCCGTGTGGGTGCGAGCGTCTTCCTAATGACGACTGAAAATAAAAATACCTGTAGTAGCGATGTAAGAATAACCACTATCCCATATCATTCCGTGTGGGTGCGAGCGTCTTCCTAATGACGACTGAAAATAAAAATACCTGTAGTAGCGATGTAAGAATAACCACTATCCCATATCATTCCGTGTGGGTGCGAGCGTCTTCCTAATGACGACTGAAAATAAAAATACCTGTAGTAGCGATGTAAGAATAACCACTATCCCATATCATTCCGTGTGGAGGCGAGCGTCTTCCTAATGACGACTGAAAATAAAAATACCTGTAGTAGCGATGTAAGAATAACCACTATCCCATATCATTCCGTGTGGAGGCGAGCGTCTTCCTAATGACGACTGAAAATAAAAATACCTGTAGTAGCGATGTAAGAATAACCACTATCCCATATCATTCCGTGTGGGTGCGAGCGTCTTCCTAATGACGACTGAAAATAAAAATACCTGTAGTAGCGATGTAAGAATAACCACTATCCCATATCATTCCGTGTGGAGGCGAGCGTCTTCCTAATGACGACTGAAAATAAAAATACCTGTAGTAGCGATGTAAGAATAACCACTATCCCATATCATTCCGTGTGGAGGCGAGCGTCTTCCTAATGACGACTGAAAATAAAAATACCTGTAGTAGCGATGTAAGAATAACCACTATCCCATATCATTCCGTGTGGGTGCGAGCGTCTTCCTAATGACGACTGAAAATAAAAATACCTGTAGTAGCGATGTAAGAATAACCACTATCCCATATCATTCCGTGTGGGTGCGAGCGTCTTCCTAATGACGACTGAAAATAAAAATACCTGTAGTAGCGATGTAAGAATAACCACTATCCCATATCATTCCGTGTGGAGGCGAGCGTCTTCCTAATGACGACTGAAAATAAAAATACCTGTAGTAGCGATGTAAGAATAACCACTATCCCATATCATTCCGTGTGGAGGCGAGCGTCTTCCTAATGACGACTGAAAATAAAAATACCTGTAGTAGCGATGTAAGAATAACCACTATCCCATATCATTCCGTGTGGGTGCGAGCGTCTTCCTAATGACGACTGAAAATAAAAATACCTGTAGTAGCGATGTAAGAATAACCACTATCCCATATCATTCCGTGTGGAGGCGAGCGTCTTCCTAATGACGACTGAAAATAAAAATACCTGTAGTAGCGATGTAAGAATAACCACTATCCCATATCATTCCGTGTGGAGGCGAGCGTCTTCCTAATGACGACTGAAAATAAAAATACCTGTAGTAGCGATGTAAGAATAACCACTATCCCATATCATTCCGTGTGGAGGCGAGCGTCTTCCTAATGACGACTGAAAATAAAAATCTGCGGTTGCCAACCCGCTTGCCAAGCGTGCCAACTGTGGAAAATATCCGTGTGGCAACTGTGGAAAATATCCGGAAAAAATGTATGGTGGAGGCTAAGTCCAGCAGTGTACTTTTATAGGCTGTAACAGTGACGGCTTTGCATCTAGGTTAAGATTGAGGTTGAATTGGTGAATTATCGAACTATCGAACGAAGCAACGTTTGGTACTGTGATCGGAGGAACAATCCATGAATTGCAGTAGGTATCTACTGCCTCCCCCTCCCTCTTTTATTATCCAGTTTCAAATAAAAACTTAATAATCATGTTAATCTTTAGATTCCTCTAGATCTGTGAACATTACCGTTCTTGTACGTAAAGTTCAAACGAAAGCGGCACTACTGACACAAGTCAACTTTTCCTTTCAACTCGTCTCAATTACTTCTAAAGGTGATTTCACACCGCAGTGCTATATTCACACTGACAACGGTTTTACTTAACATGCTCGTGATACAAGTAAGTTAGCGCTCATATAATACAGTTAATTTCACAATAAAATACACAATCTTGCTTATTTTGGACGGATCAACTGAACATAGGCCTCTGTCATAGGTAGCCTTATCGGGAGGAATTTGCCATAGTTGCCATGCTTGGATGGCGGTCCGGCAGCTGCAGTTTTTTTATTATTTTGGGTTCTTATCATCAGAAAGATGCTGCTACTCATCTTCTGTTTTGATTTCTCGCTGTCGCATCTTACGAACACACGACACCAGCACCAGTGAAATTATATATATTTATTAATTAGACGTAAGAAAATAAAGTTTCGTTTCTCTGAATTAAAATTTGATTCATCTTACCGCAGAAGAAACAGCGAAAGAGACTCCGCAGATATTTATAATATACTCTGATTAGTGATTTTTAAGTTAAAATAACTAAAGCATGTTCTATTATGCGCTCTAAAAAGGACGTAAAGGATTTGGACTTTAACAGTACATATCCAAAAGACATTTGTTAATTGCAATTTCAAATACTTATTCACCGTGTACTCTGCGTTGAAATAAAATATTGCAAGGGTACTTGCATAATGTGTGGCACATATAAAAATATTTAGAAGATTGCTGCGATTTTAATCATCCTCTCAGAAATGATAGGAGGTCTGTGCCCAGTTGTGGGACGTGATATAAAGACAGTAAACCTAACTTTTTAACCGACTTCAAAAAGGAGGAGGTTCTCAATTCAAGTGATTCTTTTTTGTGTGTATGTTACGTTATAATTTTTTTTATTAAATAGGCTTTACCTCAAGGGTGGTCCCATTAAATATTAAAAAAAGAATTCTGCCACGTGCCACGTCCGCCATTTTGTTTTGGTTCATTTTGAACCACGCTAATAGAGTCCACCTAATCGTTCGCACCTTACGTCATTCGCGCAACCATATTTGTGATCTATTCGATCTGGATTCGAACTACTAACCTATGGCTCACTCAGTAACATTATTTAAAGTACAGGAAAGAGGTAATTTCAAGTAAAATATTTTGCTGCAATTCCCTTGTCTGTTCAAAAATATTTCCCGTCTATTATTTATTTGACTCTCTTCGCAATATGTTATTTAATATGTATTTTTCTTAACGACCAGTATGCCTGCTTATTTGGCATCGTAAATGAGGCGAGGATATATGTAGTCAGGAAACATCTAAATCTTAGAATTTATTACTATACTAGTAAAGCTAGAAAATATTACAACGGTTCACCCTCAAAGACTGATAAAGTTGCAAAAGTTACGATTACAAATTTCCCGTAACGAAAACGAGCTGGGCTTGCCCCTAGCGGTCTCATGAGACCGCGGCCATATTCCGTCAAATCCCTAGCGGTCTCATGAGGTCGCACCCACCCACAGCACTTGAACCCATAAAACTTATATATAGAGACTACTTTTCTATGAAGAAGTTTGATAATCAACATGAAATATTCTATCCTCTAGTGCAATAAAAAAACTGTTTATTCATGGAATATTTATTTATAATCTACGCTCATTTCGTACGCCATTTTGACGTGAATGTTATTGTGTTGATTTTTGGATTTTTCTAGTATTTTAGTACTTATAGGGTTTTATTATAAAATTGTAATGAAAGTTTTTATGTGATTATCTTTTCACGTAAATAATTTCGAGTAATATATATTGAAATAATTGTGATTTTCACGCTGCCATTTGCTTGGTTTTTTTTGTTATCAAAATACAGTAAAATCTTTTTGTAATTAAGTAAAACCTGACTTTTATTTAAACCACAGGATAGAGAATTTTGTATAGATTTTATAATGCTAAACTTCTTCATGGAAAAGTAGTCTCTAAATATAAGTTTTAATGGTGCTAAGTGCTGTGGGTGGGTGCGGTCGCATGCGACCGCTCGGTATTTGCCGGGCGCATGCGACTGCATGGGATTTTATGGCGCTTGATGGGTTAATTAAAGACATCTGAACTTTTGTTTTCTTTCTACTTGAATGGTTGTACTTTTACCAGTGTCAAGGAAATTAAGAAATCATTATTTATAATAGTTTGTTGTCAAAAATTCTTAACAATATGTCACATTGGGAAGTTTACGGCAGCTCGAGCCAGGAGAAAGTCGATGACTATTTCATGGCATTTAAGTGAAATGAAATGAAATGAATGAATTTTTATTCAATATAGATTATTGCATACTACTTATTGAAAGCTATTATTTATTTACCACTGGTTCGGAAAAAACCTCAGTCGTGGGAAAACCAGCAAGAAACCCAGCGGCACTTTTTTAAAACATATGTCACTTTGCAATGATTTTGTTTGTACAATTTTTGAATGATTTTTATAGAACCAGCATGGTGGCGATTATCTCATTCCCAGGGGTTATTTTCTTTATGTATTCTTTGATATTATAATAACCATTTTTGTTTAATTTTTGTTTAATAAAACATTTAAACTTGTTTAATGACTTTTGTACAGTTTCTGGGATTTTGTTGTAAAGGCGTATACATTGTCCCATAAATGAATTACTAATTCTGTGGAGTCTAGTAACTGGTATTACAAACTTATGTTTGTTCCTAGTGTTTAAAGTATGAACATCTTTATTCTTATTAAATCTATTTACTTTTTTATTTACATACAATAAATTTTCATAAATATATTGCGATGCCCAAGTAAATATGTTAATTTCCTTAAAATTTTCTCTAAGGGACTCTCTACAATTTAAGTTATAAATCGCCGTACGGCTCTCTTTTGCAAAACAAATCTGGGGGCACGGCAGTGCCCCCGCCAAGTCGAGCAAAAAAGCGGCACCGCCGTACCATCTTTTCTCGAAGCAATTCAGGCCATTTTCGACCCCTTATAACTTCATGGTCAATAAAAGTAGAAGCCTGAATTTTCAGTAACCGACTAAGCATTGTATAAACATGGTATATTTAAAATTTCATTCAATTTGAACCAGTATTTTAAGAATTGTAACCAGTCGAAATTTCTTAATTTTGTCACTCACTGACTGACCGATCATCAAAACTCTAAGGCACTTCTAGCAAACATAGAAGCTTCAAATTTAGAATAAAATTAGTGTTTAGTGTATAAATCAAGGAATCGCATTAAGCAATCTAATTTAATATAATACGTATTACTTGTGAGATTACATTGTGGTTTCATGCGATGGCCAAGTCAATCTATATATTAAAAACATAAAAGACTTTTAACATTGATATGGTCACTATAAAATGTTGTTAGGTTAGCTAATTACGTAATAACTTAGAACAGAAGGACCCTTAAGTAGGAACTGAATAAATTAACCGACTTGGTATTACATGGATCTCACAACTTTTACGGTAGAAGAACTGAGTTGCGAGACTTGGTTTTTCTACAAGTTATGTTTTTAATGGTATATGACTTTACTGTCAGTCGCATTACCCCATAGCAAAATTCCGTAAGACTAATAATAAACTAATCTAGCTGTCTCAACATTGGTAAGAATTCTAATCTTTCTTACTGCATATGCTGCGGAATTAAGTCTACCTGCTAATTTAGATATATGGGAGCACCATTGAAGCTTCGCGTCAATAGTTATGCGATAACCAAGAAAAACAGTGGTATCCAGAAGACTCAACTACTTCCCATTTAAGAGCACATTGGCAATCGAATGTTTAACATTAGGTATTGTAAATTTAATATATTATGTCTTATGCCATTTAAGAGCAAATTGTTTGAGTTAAGCCATTGTTCTAATTTCGAGAGCATTGTAAAAATTTACTGACTGCTGTTTAGTTTGACAAATAGACACCTTATCTTGATATCACTCTCTGACTAACAGTTTCATCATATCTACCAATAGCTAACGACACATAATACACTAAATCGCTCCACTTTTACGTATCAAACCCCACTTCGAACCATTATTTAACAATAATACAGGAGCATCAATCCAAGTTCTCGCCAAAACTCCTACTTCTATTTTACTAATACCAATGCTACCTTAAATCTGGAGGCAAAGTCTCATTGGAGTGTATAACAAACACACGCCCCTCTATTACAGCGTTTCAGTCATGATTGATGAAAATGTTGATGTAAGATTACGAAACATCCTCTTGTCACTTGTATCCTGACGGACAATAAGTACTCGTTTTCTCTACCCTTCAGAGTTGAACACAGCTGCAAAGCTCTTTGGTGACAGACTATACGAGTACTATACACGTATATGGTAAAGCGCGGCTGCGGCTATATAGTTGTAGCATAAATGGTTCTGCTCGACCGTAGAAGGACCACGCTCTTACAGAATGCCAGCGTAAAATAGCATCCTGATGATGCTGTGTTTTGTACATTTACTCTGTACTTTTACTCGTAAACAACCGGAAACTCATTTTAATGGCAATCGCAATTAATTAAATAAAGCATTCCATTTAAGTGCTCTGGTGTGGTAACGCATCTACATCATTTTGATTATAATTCAAAGGCAGATATACATGTTCATGATCAGATGCAGATGATCAGTTCAATTATTAATTCACTTTTTAAAAAACAACGAGTGTAGATTTTAATTTTTAATCGAGGATAAATGTAGATTTATATGGACCACAGCATTCACTTACCATCAGGTGGACTGCGTGCTATTTTGTCAGCCATATCCTGTCTACTAAGACAAACTTCTAGGCATAGAAGGAAAGTTTCTATACCAACATATTTTACTACAGAAAATAGAGTGAATGGGGCTCTACACTCTATTATGAAGAGTCAGAATGTGTCAAAAAGGCACTTATGGCTTATGATAATTCAAAATGCTGTGCTTATCCCTACTTTAATGTATGGTAGTAAAAGTTAGGTGTGGCAGAAGAAGAACGAAAGTGGAATAAATGCTGTAGAAATGCGGTCTTTACGGAGCATGCTAGAGCTGAATCTAAATGACAGAGTGAGAAATTGTGTGATAAGAGAAAAATGTGATCAGGATTAAGAAAGGAATATTTCGGTGGTTTGGTCACAAAGCAAATTTATATTGCAGATGTAAACAGCAGAGTCGGGAAGGGACGAAGGTTTATTGACCGAATTGGCGATATATTTAGAATGGGTCACATTAGGAGTACCCTTAACCCACGAGCATGTATGCGTAGATATATGGATGTAAAGGAGGCGCGAGAGGTGTGTCAGGATCGTGCCAAATGGAAGTTCGTAGTCTCTGACTACCCCTCTGGGTGGGTGACCTTCTGATTATCAGTACGAACCGTTATTCTGTATCACTTAATACAGGAAGAGCTTCACATAACACACGTAACGTACCTCTACAACAGCAATAGCATTAAAATTAATAATAATTAAGATAATTGCAGCCCAGGCACATTTTATGACTCGCTGAGAGCTGCTTCACAAACTTAACTGCGTTTGAATTTAATGTATTTTATAAATTGGCGACTATTTCTACCCAGTTTATAGAAATAAACTTGGGTAGAAAAAGTTAAATTAAAACAAACAGAAATAGAAACTTTTTTTATTCAATATTCAACTTTCAACTGGAACAACAAACACATCTTTTTCATCTACTTGCTTTTTGACTATATGATTTAAACAATGAGAGGAAGCTTCTAGGAGATTGCTTAACAAATACTTCCTCCATACTTTTTTCAAAAGTATTGTATATAGAACATGAGGGTTTGTGGACGTCTATAACAATGAGTTGCTCAAACTAAACACATGAACTATAGTAACACGGGTTCAATTCTCGCCATCACCAATGAAATTGAAAATTAAATTGCAGTTTTAGTTGCTGCATTACCATGCGCTTGACGGTATAGGAAAACATTGTAAGGAAACCTGCATGTTTGAGAAATTAAAAAAATTTACAGAATACATGTGAATATGAAGTCCGCCAATATACAGCGCTGTGGATATTACCTTGCCATAAAACTCTTATAGAAACGAGAGGAGGCCAATGCCTAGCTGTGAGACATAATACAAAAACTGTATCATTACTTCTTTATATTTTACAACTGTAGGAATTATGATACTTTGACATTTGTTTATAATAAAAATAATAATAAAAAGTAGTACATATGTATTTTAGTTATAAAGTAGTTTTGTAGCGTACTGTGTAATGCCGGTATAAGATAAAGAGGGTGACACTGAAAATTCTTAGAAAATCAAAAACTGAACAAACTAGCAAGTTATTATTATTATATCTTTTCAAAATAGTGTAATCATAATTTTTATCACCCATCGTCACGTGATGACGAGACGTCATCTCCGTTAAATCTTTGAACACCATCAATAAACACAACGGAGTTTTTGGGCCTCTGTTAAATTATAGGGTATCCACCGGGCACAAAGCTTCGTGACCGCTAAATTTTCATGGAGGATTTTGTGCACTTGACTCATACCAATGCCTAAGCTTGTCCGAATCTGCTAATTAGTCACTCTTTTGTCAGTCTTATCACACGCCACACAACACTGATGTTATCTTCAGTTGTCGCCGTAGAAGGCCGACCACGTTTAAACTCATTAAACTAGTTGTAAACAGTGGCACAAGATGGGGCTTCATCGTGAAAGGCCAAACGAACAACAAAAACACAAAACAGTAAACAAGTGACAAATTAATAAAATACATACACAATAATATTGGCAAAGTTCCATTTTCAAAATTTGAACTTATTTTTTATTATATCGTTTACAAGTGGCCAGTTCTCAAAACGTTTAGTGTCGCTCCCGTATCCACTATCCCATTTCATCCCGTGGGTGTCGAAAGAGGCGACAGAGGGAAATAAATCCGGAGACGGGTAACAGCGTCTTCTAATAACGAAATAAAAAAACTGCGGTTGCCTACCCACTCGTCAAGCGTGGCTAACTGTGTCAAATATGGGGGTGTTGTATGGTATACTATAAGGCAATCTATGGAGAGGCCTATATTCAGCAGTGGATTTTAATAGGCCGTAACGGTAACGGTAACGGTGGAAATTGCAATAAATCGTACAACAGCTCTTGGGCAACTTCAATTCCTAAATAACGCTTTCTATGCGTTGCGACGACATCGCGTAAATCAACGCACGTGTTGAACGGGTTTTATTGCCTCAATACCGCGGGGGGCCGTTTGTTGTACGGGGACGGATCGAAATATTATCATTTTTTACTACAATATTAATAAACCGTAAATCCTTTACGGATTACGACTGAGGTGATAGTGGGAGCGACGATTTGAAATCGCTCCAAGAGTCGCATTTTTAAACTTCACATTGAAATGGATTTAAAACCTCAACCGTCGATTTTAATTCGTAGGTAATCGAGAATTCAACGAAAAGCTTTTTTTGTGTAATAAGTCATTTAACGGAGACGATGCAACGACGCCTGCAGTTGACTTTAAACAATAAAATACTTTCTTTTTAAATATAGAAGGTATGTATAATATGACTTTAAACGTGCGTTGTCTCTGAACTCTGAAGAATTGTGGAATACCTATAAGTTCTCAATCCTTATAGGTTTTCCGTAATGCCTCATAGCCTGTTAGTGTACTGGATCCCTATACCAGAGCACAGCAGTGCATGAACTGCTCTGTGGCAGCTGCAATAGGTGCAAGGATGATGCTGCCCAGATACACTGTAAAAGAGTTCTACCTCTAGGCACATAAGGAGTTCTACCTCCTAAGTCCTGCTTCTCCTGGGAGTAAAAAGTTTTTTCGAGGAATTTCCTGTCACGCACAGACACATTGTAGAATTTTAATAACGCCAGCGGTATTTCTGGACCGTTATGACATTTGCACATTCAAGAAAGGAGCCTACTCTTTTTTCATAAATAAGGTCTACACATGCAGATTCTGCAGTTCGAAGATAATATTATACGTGGTAGAACCAAGATGCAGCTTTATTATCAACCGGGGAAAGACCACGCCCTAACAGAATAGCAGCGTAAAATAGCAGCTTAACACTGCTGGGTTTTTATAGTGAGTGTAGAAAACCGGAGATCCTTTATACTGAAAAAGTGGCATTACATCTTAGTCCCCAGGGGTGAAAAAGCATCTGCGTTTTGATTCTTAATCGAGGATAAATGTAGATAAGTTTGAGCCACAGCATCCACTTACCGTCAGGTCAGGTCATTACCGTATTTTTAGTGAATAATGGTGTCAAACAAGCGCACAGTCCACCTGATGATAAGTGAATGGATGAGAATCAAAATTCAGATGCGTCGTCACCCCAAAGGACTAAGATGGAATGCCTTATTTCCAGTGAAAAGGGTGTCCGGTTCTCTTATCTCATCATACGAAACAAAGCAGCATTGAGCTGCTATTTTACGCTGGTAAGTTTTGAGAACGTGATCCTTCCCCGATCGAGCCGACCCATTCGTGCTACAACCATATAGCTGCAACATGGCTCTACCATGTATTATTATTTGGAAGAAATATTAAAACCAAAGTCGAAAATGTTGCTTAAATTGAAAATCGCTGACAACTTCTTTCCGCCCAACGCTCCAACTTACGCCGAACCCTAATTCATTAAAGGTTATTTTATACTACCCCATTAACGATATCCATATTTAAAACACGATATTCTTAAACTTAAATCCTATTTAAAAATGTTAGGCATACGTTACTTTGATGGAGAAAATGACGTAGTGTCTATGTATGATAGCGATGGGATTCTAATAGCTTTAAACGGCTTACAATTTGAATAATAATTATAGATTAAAGATAAATTATTGTTAAATGCCAAGTGTCATAATGGTAACTCAGAAGCCGGCCATGTTTGATTCGATATAAACTCAACCTACTTGGGTTAAAAATAAAAAAAAAACGGATAAAAGGAAAGTTACAGCCTATATACGTCCCACCGCTGGTCCCTGTTGGGCACCTTCTACAATTTTTAAGAGGTTTATGGAGCAATTAACCTGCGCGCTGCTTCAATGCATGTTGGTGGTCTTCACATGACATCTTTTACGAGTGAGGGTAGAAAACTATTATGCGTAAAAATTCGCTTAAGACGGTTCCCCTAGCGAGAGACCTTGAGCGTTCGGTCCCATACAATCCACGCGCTCTCGATACAATATATCACGGAAAAATACGCCCGAATATTTGGAATTATTTCAATTAAAAGAGATAAGCGAACTTAAGAAATTAAATAAAACGTGTAGAATATACGTTCTGCGACCTTCACCGTTGTCGTTATGCTATCTATCGTGGTAATTCTTTTATTTTATATTTTATAGTAAGTGGGCGTCAAACGAGCACAAATTAATCCTCGATTAAATCAAAATGCAGATGCATTATCACTTCTGAGGACTGAGATGTACATGACTCATGTGTCTATGTCACATCGTAATGGGCGGTGTTTCTGTTAGTTTTCATACTCCATTTATTTCGGTGATATATTGTATTTACTTCTAATGCGTTCCATGAATAATTTATAACGCAAAGTCATTAAGTAATAAGAAATGTTCATTTATTTAAATTGTTTATAGAGAGAGAGAGAATATTTCCTAACACTTCACATGTTGTATTTACGACGATATATCGAGGTGATAACTACTTAACTCCTTATATATCAATGCCAAAAAAATTTAAGGTACATAAAATTCAATGGCAGTTAGTATATTAAATAGGAACATTAGCACAAGAATAAAAAGGAGTAGTAATAGCATTAACAATTGCTATAAACATTTTTAACGTGGTAGAGCCATGGTGCAGCTACACTATGATTGTAGCATAAATGGGTCAGCTCGACCGGTAGAAAGAGCACGCTCTCACAGCGTAAACTACCAGCGTAAAATAGCAGCTCGATGCTGCTGTTTCATATGTTGACTGTAAAGAACGGCACTTTTTGCTGGAAATAATCCGTTCCATATTATTCCCTGAGGTGTTAGTGCCTGAGAGTGGCAACGTATCAGCATTTTAATTCTTAATCGACGATAGATGTTGAAATGGAACCAGGGTGCGCAAACATTAAACTAAGAAACAGAAGGGAGGAATCGAGGCTTCTCTCGATCCGGCCTCCTATAACGCCTACGTTGGGTTCGGGAACAACGTATGTGATCTCCGCAACGGAGTAACACACAAGGGCGATAACCTCTTCCTTTTCAGAAAATACTTAATAAATAGATTACGGGTCTTCCGAAGTCGTCCCGGTCCTAACGCCTTAATTCTTCGATGTGGACTGTATTATTTGAGGGGAGAATTCCTTGGGAATAAAACAGCAATTATCTTCAAACCGTTCCGTGAGAGAGTAATTACTTTTCCCTATCACTTCCCTACACTTTTTCTTTCTTCTTCTTATTGACTGCTGGTCTTGCACTTTTCCCGAAGTTTCTCTGAACTTTCCCGAAACTTCTCCGAACGATTTGCATTGATTGTCGTCTACAATGTCCCGTAGAACAATGCAGGTGTCGGGCCTCGGGGTATACCCCATTGCCCGGATGTTCCTCATGGCCCATCACTATAGGCCAGTCCTTATAGCCTTTTTTAGGCATTGTACGGTATTTTCCGGATTAATCCGTACTTGATAGTATTTTTCCCGTAGTTGGTTAATTACGGGAAAAAGAGAGGTTGTCCAGTAAAAGTCGAAGTTGGCCTTTCAGCGGCATTGTGGGTTGTTACTCGACTCTCTAATCACATATAGAGAGGAGTTCTCTTGGAAGAGGTCGCCCGTCCGGTGGCCGGATATGTAACGGCGCAAAGCCGTTAAGGTGTTCGTGTGGCCCGTTATCGGCACGGTCAAACAAGCCGCGCGCTAACCGGGCCACAAAGTCGTGGATACTCTCGACCTTCAAGTCGGCCGCTATCACGTCATTCCGGACGTAGCGACCTGCTCCGACGATCGTTCTTAGAGTCAGATTCTGCTGGGCCTGTAGTCGCCGCCTCAGAGGGTCGCTCAGAAGTGCGTACCAGGCCGGTGCAGCGTAAGTAATGATGGTCCGGATATACATCTTGTATATCCGGAGCTTAGTTCGAGTTGGCAGCTTGGATGCCAGGACCGGCAAGAGCGTCGCCCGCGCACATCGGGCCCGGCGGACGACGAAGTCGACGTGCGCTGTCATGCGCAGCGTCCTGTCGATCCTGCACCCAAGGTAAGTTACAGCCTTCTGGTACGCAATCTCCTGGCCGTTGAGGGTCAGCGGAGGTGGAAAATTTCTGAGACGGCGGGTGAGCAGAGCGGTCGTCTTACCAACGTTGACGACCATCCTCCACTCATCCAGCCATGGTGGCAGCAGGTCCAGCAGACGCTGCATCTTGGCAGTGGCTATGTGGGCTCTTCTGGACGAGGTGAAATAGGCGCTATCGTCCGCGTATAGCGCCAGCTCGACGTCGTCCTCCCACTCTTGAAGCCTGCCTGCCAGTGTGGGTATGTCGTTGGTGTAAGCCGCGTACAGGACTGGTGACAAACAGCTGCCCTGTGGAACGCCGGCTCTGATGGTTCTGGTTGCGGACTCGGCGTCCTCTACGCAGACGTAGAACTTCCTGTCTTCCAGGAAAGACGCCATTAACCGCAACATAGCAAGAGGGACACTGGTCTGTTCTTTCAGCTTATATAGTAGTCCTATGTGCCACACCCGGTCGAACGCCTTCTCGATGTCGAGAAAGACGCCCAACGATATGCGGCCACGATTGTACTCTGCCGCAAGCAGGTGCAGCACTCTAGTCAATTGTGTGACTGTAGAGTGACCCCTCCTGAATCCGTGCTGCTCCGCCCGAAGTTGGATGCACGGACGGAGACGTCTCAGCAGCAATCTTTCAAACAGTTTAGCTATGTGTGGTAATAGCGTGATCGGCCTGTAGCTGGCAGCTCTACGCCTGTCCTTCCCGGGTTTCGGCAAGACGATAATTCTGCCTTTTTTCCAGTCCTCCGGGAAGTGGGATGTCCGCAATATCCCATTGTAGAGTCGACCAAGCTCTACTATGACTCTATTGGGCAGCTGTCGGAGTGCAGCGTTGGTAATCCCGTCGTGCCCCGGCGCCTTCCTCGGTTGCAGGCGGGTTACTGTCCTCCGCAATTCAGCGGGGGAGATGAACCACTCTCCTGCAAGAGGCGGCGCGGGCGACGACAGGAACTCCTGTACGCGAATTTCCTTCCTGGCATGAAGCTCCTGTAAATGTGATAATTCGGCAGCTTAATATGCGTCTTTGGATTCAACTTTGTCTCTCCCAGCAAGATGATGTGTAAATCCTGTTGCTGGGCGACTGTGCGGAGTTCATGCAGCTTCTGCTGTATTCCGTCCGGGTTCCAATAGAGGAGGCGCAGATTACTCTCCTCCGTAATGCCGGGCAAGAAGGTTTGCCAGCGCCTTCATTATCGCTGTCACTGGGTCTGTCCCGGCTCTTATGTCAGCCAGGACTTGCGTGCCGACCTCGATGGCAATACCAACCAGACGTTGGATTGCATCTGCTGTTTCGAGGCCGGTGGAAGGTGTTCTCCTGTAAGAAGGCGTTGGCAATTGTCTCGGGTGTGGTTGCTCCTGGTCCTGCCCTCTTGGCTTGTGGGTTGAGCGCGCTCTAGATTTAGAGCGGGCCCTACGTTCTGGTAGGGCCCTTTCTGGCACTGTACCCACATTGGTTGTCTCCCGAGTAATCTGCGCCTTTTGCGAGGCTACTGGTACTGTTGGTGTCGGGGTAGAGGTAACAGCCTGAGGAGGCTGCGCCTTCTTCCTACTTCTCTCCCGCCTCCTCTTCTTTGAGGGTTGCCGTTCTGTGGCAGGATTGGCGGGAGGCTGTAGAGTCGCCCCGGTGGTTGCCCTGGTCGTCGTGGGTTCCACCGTTTCCTGGGATGTTACGGGTGGGGGGGGGGGGGCTGGTTGCCTGCCCTTCCCGGTAATGGTGGTCCACCCGTCCTGCTGAATGGTAACAGCTTTCGGGCGACTCTCGGGGGCCTTTTTTGGTGCCTCCGGGAGTAGTCCCGGTAAGGTTAACCCCTGCCTCCTAGCAGTCCTCCTCAGGACTGGGCATCGGCGGTCATTTGCCGTGTGGTTTTTGCCACAGTTGGCACATTTCGGTTCTTCTTCTCTACCCCGAGGGCAAAGGCTTGCTATGTGCTCCCCGGCACAGCGCACGCATCTCACTGGCCTGAAGCAGTTGGCAGAGGCGTGCCCGAAGGCCTGGCATCGGTGGCATTGAGCTGGTCCTGCTTTTCTTTGCCAGGCCTCGATGACGACCCCTCTCATATAGAGGAGTTCGTCGATGTTGTAAAGGTCCTGGAGCTGCTCCAGGCTCAAGTGGTCCAGTTGGGCAAAGTAGACGCAGCCAGGTCTGCTTCTACGAGGTGGTATTGCCTTCACATATTTAATGGGGAAGCCTTTTGCCCTTATAGCCTCCTCTATGTCCTTGGTATCCGTGCCCATAGGTAGACCCCGGATGCCCACTTTAGTGGGCTTGTCCTCCTCCGGGGTATAACAATACCACGACAGTGTTGGTGTTTTCTTCGTCAAATCCATCATGTACCGCTGTACTGTGCGGAATTCGTTAGCACTCTGCGGTGTAAATCTGACGCCTTTCCCAAACGGACGGGCATTTATGGGGTGGCCCAACATTTTGTTGAGCTCCTTAAAATGCCTCGTCCAGTCTGGTAGGCATTCGGCCACTATAGGTGGGTAACGGCCCTTCTCCTGGTCGGCAGGTTTCTCTGTAGGCGCTGCCGCCGGTGGTGGTCGTGGTACTGCTGGTGCAGCTACCATATGGGCATAACTGGTAGATGGCCGTTGGCCATCGTCCTGTGGGAGCCCGGACGGATTTATTGTTGCCACCGGCGATGATCGGCCGGCGGATGCAGCGAGGGTGGCATACGTGGTTGACCCCCAACTGAAGGATTCCTCGCCCCCCTGCTCATACTGGGCCGAATCGTGGCTTCGCCGATCCGGTGATATGGAGCGGGGGGGGGGGGGGGTTGTGGTGGAGAAGGTGACCTGGGTGGAGATCTCAGCACCTTCTTTGTGGTCGCTCTATGGTAGTCTTCGTCTTCCTCTGATGAGGTTGGTGCTTCATCGGAAGACGGTTGGGAGCCAATCCGTTGCCTCTTCTCATACAAGGAGGCTTCCGTTTCCGGAGGAGTATGGCGTCTCGCCGTTTTCTTTGCCCGCTGCTGCTGGGGCGACGGTTCCTGCCTAACCGTGTGCTCAGACACGGCCGGCGTGAGCGCGACGCCCGGTGCGGGGTCCTTCCGTGGCGAGACGGGTTTTCTTTGAGGGATCTGCGAAAAGGATGACACTATTCTAGTGCGCTCCGGGTTCGACAGATCCCTCACAGCCAGTGGTCGTTCCAACACACCTTTTCGGTCCGGTGGTTTTCTAGATGGGGGGGAGGCTCCCCCTTTTTCTTGTCGGACATATTGACCTACCTACGTCAGTCAGGTTATCTACTATACGGCCCTGTCTAATAAGTGGTATGTGAAATGGTGACTTTCCACACTTGGGGCACTGCCTACCCCTTTTGTAATCAAAAGGGTTGGGGGAAGTGCTAAGGTGGCACTTTATAACGTGACTAGGCACAGGATGCACGGAGCGCATAAAGTGCCAAGAATCAACTAGGGGCCGGTGACCTCAACGCCTCACGGAATCGCGGGACTCAACGTGGGCGGAGTTTGTCGTACCGGCGGTTATTTGCAGCCACTGTAATACTGCAAGTAACGCACACCTAGGAGATCCTTAACGATTTGCAAGAAAACTCGTTTACTGAGCTACCCCAGAGCTATACGCGAAAGTGAGCCGTGCCATTCGTGCGCTTGCGCAACTCAATTACATCAATTTGTTCTATCACTCTCTCACGGTTTACTCAATAACTTTATTTGTATAAGACATACATTTATACAATTTACTTATAAAGATAGCACAAAAAATATCTATATTACGATATACATTACATTTTCATATCACAAAAAACCTTTTATTTATTTAACAAAATATGCCTATTTTACTCACATGTTCAAACTTGAAATTTCTTAAATATTTAACATAGAAAGTTAAAACAATGTTTTTCACTTGAAACTATACATATCTTAACTAATAATAATAATAATAATAATAATAAGCCTTTTATTTCATGCTAATAATGACATACGTACATAAATAGTTTAGAGAAAAAAGAAGTGAATAGAGAAAAAGTTAAAATCTGGATAATAATGTATAAGTTTGTTTGCATGAACCCCTCCTCAAGTGAAGGTGAAGGCCTCCTCTAAAGAATTCCATGTGTCTCTATCTTGAGCTATTTGCGGCCAGCAGGTACCAGCTATTTTTATCAATTCGTCTGCCCATCTCGTGTAGGGTCTGCCTTTGAGACGTTTGCCGATTGGACCCTTCCACGTTGTTACCCTGGTGGTCCATCTCTCGTCCTTTAGCCTCGCTACGTGTCCAGCCCACTTCCATTTTTGTTTTTTAGCGTAGGTTAGAGCATCTGTCGCTTTGGTGGTTTCTCTAATTTTTGTGTGACGAATTTTTTTGCATCTTTTTCATGTTGAGCATACTTCGTTCTATTCCGCGTTGGCAGGTAGTGATTTTGCTTTTTAATTTGGATGTAAATTTCCAAGTTTGACATCGATAATTTGCTTTTTAGAAGCTATTCGTAATCGGTTAACTAATAAATTGAAATATTATAGGCGCGTCGCCAACAGATGTAGATGTCTATGGACCACAGCATTCACTTACCATCAGTTGGACTGTGTGCCCGTTTGTCACTTTTATTCTATTAAAAAAACATAAAAATTAGGAATTATCTATTAAATTTTGTTTTAATTAATTTAAACATTACAACTATGTATTCCCAATCAAAAGGGGGGATATGACAGTATCTCCTAAATACAGGTTACTAAGTAACCTAGCTAGAAGACTCAGGATTCTACCCATTTCCAATTGGTCCTAATGATGTATTGTATATTTGTAAAAAGTATGTAAACTATAAAAAAATGTCAATAAAGAATTATATTATTATTATTATCTATGATTACATAAACTATTACTACGCTGTGTTACGAACGGGTTTGTTCCCTTATGTCACTTACTAATATAGGACTAATCAAGAACGACAACTTTATGTCAAAAATGTCTAATAAATGTGCAGATGACATTTAACACACTTTTGATCACTTTAAAATTCATTTACCATACAAAAGCAAGCCATAAATAGCAGTTATTAACGTTCAAAAGTATTAGCTGTTTATACAAACAACTACGGCAGCCAATCCATCTGCTGAGCGTGCCTACCAAGGCATATATCCCCCTATACTGGAGCCCTTCGCCTAGCAGTGGCCTTCTGATCGAAAAAAAAATTATATCTGTTATATTTAATTTTTATTATAAACGCCTTGTATATCAACGACTGTGATAAATTGCTCCATAAATAACGGGACTTGATATTTCAAGATAGCGGTTCGATTCAAGGTGTCTGCTCGGTAACCATATATTATGCACAAATATCTAATTGGTTATGCTGCTCGCCTTACTATAATTGATTTTATATCGCGTACACATGCAATATTCAACTTATTATGCAAATCTTATAAAGTACATGTTACACCTTGTCGTGGTCAGCAAGCTTTCTTGTCCACTAGCTAAAATCCCGAATAAATCTTTCCCACCCGACTCCAACAAGGGTAATGTTTTTCGAGTGTATGTATGTCTATTTCATGGCACGTTCTGTAGCTTGAACGGCTCGATGGATTTTAATATAAAGTAAAATTACAGCATATATACGTCCCGCTGCTGGGCACAGGCCTCCCCTCATGTCTGATAGGGTTTTAGGGAAAGAAAATGTCCGCCGCGCTGCCCCAATGCGTGTTGGCGAACTTCACATTTCTTCGATATTTTTTTCTTATTCCTCAGACATGCAGGTTTCCTCACGATGTTTTCCTTCACCGCCGAGCACGTGGTAAATCGGCACTTAAAATTGCAATTAACAATTTCATTGATGCCGGTGGGAATCGAACCCGGGTTACTTTCGTTTTGTTATATTTACAGCGAGCGTTAACCATCTGAGCTACCACGACTCTATTTTAATCGGCTCGGATTTTAATATATGAGGTGATGTTATTGTTATGTACTACCTACGTACCTACTTTAACGTATGGTAGTGAAAGTTGGGTGTGGCAGAAGAAGCACGAGAGTAGAATAAATGCAGTAGAAATACAGTCACTAAGGAGTATGTTAGGGCTGAATCGTAATGAGAGGGTGAGAAATTGTGTAATAAAAGAAGAGTGTATTTTTGCAATATGATGTTGTGACCAGAATTAAGAAAGGAATGCTTCGATGGTTTGGTCATGTAGAAAGAATGAATGAGGAAAGAGTGACAAAGCAAATTAATGTTGCAGAAGTAATCAAGAAAATAGGAAAGGGACGTCCTAGGCGAATGTTTATCGATCAAATTGGCGATATTTTAAAAATGGGCCAAATTAAGAGTACTTAACCTACGAGCATGTATGCGTAGGTATATAGATGTGGAGGAGGCGAGAGAGGTATGTCAGGATCGTGCTAAATGGAAGTCTGCAGTCTCCGCCTACCCCTCTGGGTGGCAGGCGTGAGTGTTTATGTATGTATGTGATGTAATATACGTTTTAGTTGTGAGAGTGGCATAGAGTATAAAATACTTCTCATTTCGTTAAAATTTTTAATTACTGTTTTTACTATTGGTGCTTGTTTCATCCATTTGCTCTTTACAGCCTACCAGAAATCCACTACTGAACACAGACCTTCCCATAAGTTATTTCGTAGGGGAATATAAGACATAGTTGCAACGCTTACCTGGAGGCTTGGCAACCGCACATTTTTTTATTTAGCGGGAAGATTCTGATGTACACATCTGCTTCGTTTCTCAATGTAGCCTCTTAAGACATCCTCGGGATTTTATGTGCATTATTTTACGCCGCCAAATAACATCGAACCAATACACTTTAAACGCAAATATGTCATTAATGATATAATTGCAATTAAGTATACGTTATGGTGGCTTCACTGCGCAGTGGCTTAGTATTGAGTTGCGGCGCCTAGGGCCGCGGATTCGAATCTCATACGGAACAAGTATTCATAGGGCCTACAAATAATTTTTCCGGGTCTGGATGTTTGTCCTTGTGAAATTTATATATATATATATATATATATATATATATGTATATATATATATATATATATATATATATATATATATATATATATATAAACTGCTACCACGACACAGGAGAAAAGTATAGTGTGTGTTTTATTTATTTAACCATTAATATATAAAACTGGATTTTAGCAGTGCAACTGAGTCTGTCTTATATGTATTATATTTTATAAAAATGTAACTATTTTTTTATTTATTATTAAATTATTAAAAGTTTTTATTTAATTTTACTTGTATGTTCTGAAATTTTGAAATCAATATTTCCCCAAATTCCTCTGAAGCTGTCTGATTAATATATATATATATATATATATATATATATATATATATATATATATATAGGATAAATTTGGCACACATACACGTTTGTTTCTCGTGAAAATGCATGACTACTTAAATGCCGCCATTTTAAATCAAATATTGCGGACGTCACAAAATATCGATTTATAATTTCCATACTATACATATACACTGACCTCTATATATACAAGTACGCTGGACTGGCTATACACCGTGACTTGATGAAGCGATTTGATTTCCGCCATTTTGGCGCTGACAGCAGAAGTGCATGTCCACGGAACTAATAATAGGGATGAGACAGTGTACCAAGTTACATCGATAAAATTCTATACCCTAACTATACCTAAATAGAATGGACTCTATGTATAGATATACTCTACCCGTAACGTCCATTCTATTTATGTATCATATTAATGTAATGCCATTATCATTCATCATCATTAAAGCCCTTCAAAAGTCCACTGCTGAACATAGGCTTCCCCCAAGAAATGCCACAAAGCACGGTCCTGAGCCACCTGCATCCATCAACTTCCTGTATGTCTTACCAGGTTTTGACTCCATCTAGTGAGGGAACGTCCTACACTTCACCTGCCGGTACGAGGCTGCCACTCGAGAACCTTTTTTCCCCATCGGTATTCGGTTCTTCGAACTATATGGCCAGTCAATTGCTACTTCAGCTTACTAAACCATTGGGCGATGTCGGTCACTCTGGTTCTGCTGCAGATATCCTTATTCCTAAGTTTGAACCCCTGAGCATAGCCCTTTTTATAGCTCGCTGAGTGACTTCGAGCTTCCTCATACGGCCAGCAGTGAAAGACCTCGTCTCAGATCCATAGGTCATCACTAGCAACACGCACTGGTTGTACAATCTAGTTTTGAGGTATTCCTGACGAGAAGATGTGTTGTAATCTCCCGAACGCTGCCCAGCCGAGTTGAATCTGTCGATTGACCTGTCGTTCGAAGTTGAACTTACATAGTCGGAATATTTGTCCTAAGTAAAAATACTCGTCAACAACTTCAGCTAAGTGCTCCCAAAACCACATGGACATTACACATGACTTTTGTTTTGTCCATGTTCATCTTAAGACCTGTCCGTTGGGAGTCACTTGACGGCAAATCGAAGGTGAGTGATGTACACGCCATTGACGTTCATACTATATCCTTTCCAGTCCAGTAGCTTGAAAACGTCTTCCAATGCAGCGGTAAAGTATTTCAGGGATATTCCGTCACCCTGTCTTACACATTTCTACAGTTGGATTAGTTTTGTACTCTGGCTCTGTACTCGGATAGCCATCGTAGCCCTTAGACCATTCAACTAAAAAATTATTAAGATTAAACTAACTACACAAAATAAAAATAAAAACATAATTTCTAAAATAATTTATAGTCAACCGTTCATTTAGTTCTAGTATTATAAATAACAAACCAGCTGCTATAAGAACGCCTATTCCAATCAACTACAGGTCTGTCTATAGACAGTAAAATATTTTCTACTATATAAAAAATTATATTTGTTCGTACATTCTACGATGCTATACCGTTCATCAGATTGTGGTAAAACTTAGTCAACTTATTGGTTGCACTTGTGCGAAGGTTGTACGCATGGTAGAACATCGACATACTGATGCCACAAACACATGCCTTTTTATAGTATAAGGGTGACAAACGAGCACATAGTCCACCTGATATTAAGTGGATGCTGTGGCTCATAGACATCTACATTTATCTTCAATTAAATTTAAAATGCAAATGCGTTGCCAGACCTGAGGACTGAGATAGAATGCCTCTCTCTCTCTAGAATGCCTCGAATTAACTGACACTAGATGGCGTGCGTATTATACAGACTATTTATTTGAAAATTATAGAAAGTTATATATCATTCTATTTCAATGATTGTATTCATTCCTAATTATACAATATAACTGTTCCACATTTTAACGATATTTCCACAATTACTTCTTCTGCGTCAGCAATGCGCCGGGTACGAGCTAGCAAGATAATATAAAAAATATAAACTTTGAATTACATAGTTATCAGTTATTTAAAACGTCATTTACGAAATTAAAATAACAATATTAAAAAATAACAGAAAATATCATACAGGTATCGTCCCAAGAATGCTGGCTACGTTTCCTCTGTGAATGGCTATACTTAGCCTTCAAGCGAGGAAACAAACTAAACAACTTCTTATTACCAGCAGTGAAGATCAGTCGCAGATACATTTTATCAGGAACTACACCGCACGTGCACCCTACGGACCAATAGTCTCTACAGCAAATTGCACAAATATACACTTATCTTCTAGATATTCTGGTCTATTTACTTAGTTCAGTTGCCTCTAATGCTACCTCTGCTTTAGACGAGGTACCCCTGAGATGGAATGCTGTCAAAGTGTTCGCAAGTAGTATCCCACACTAAAGCTTTATCTCTCTTTCTCTATCTTTCTCTCTCTCTCTCTCTCTCTCTCTCTCTCAAGCAACCAAACCCATACCGTCGGGTCTCCTGGTATTGTCTCTAAATATTCTACAAAGATCTTAAACCGAGGAAACATTTATAGAGATACGAGCTCTTCGGATGACATTGTCTAAGGACTGTGGACAACATTATATTAAAATACCATACATTATTACACGGTTATTTAAACGTGTATTAAAGATGGATTCGACCAAATACTATGTTAAACCAGAGTAACTAACCCTCGAATAATTTTACTTCTTGGTCTTACACCAAGATAACTTCGTTTTACGTTTTGTAACACAAACAAACGTAGAAAAGCCAATACAGGCTATTGTTTCTCCAGAGTTGGTAGTTGGTGGTAGAGTTTATTCATTCAAACAAGTAAACCAACTTAAACCAAAATACAACTGTTGTAAAGCGCAATCCAAGATTTGAGGTCCTCATAATTTGCCGTAAGTGTAAATAATGCCGCCCAATGGCAGCCCCTCCTTAGTTTCTGACTTCTCCTTCCCGTTTTCATTCTCAGATCTCAGAAACAAGCCACACTGCCCTTAGCGTCCTCTATCACCACCTGCACTATGGACTCCCCGAGCCCGATATGTGAATGGAGCCAGGGAAAACGATCAATTGGAAGCATCAAGTGGTGCAGCCTCACCAAAGTCGCGAAAGATAGTCGAGTGGCGCATTGCCAATCGCCATACCAACACTCCTCTTCCCTTACGACTCCACCTCGACTACAGAATACATGGAGAGGAATCTCCTAGCCGCAGCCCACTAAAACACATACAACGTGGCTCGACACCATCAGGCGACCTTTCGACACTTGGCTATGGCCCTTGAGTTTGGTGGAAAATGAGAAATGAAGAAATAAAAAAAACATTCGAAATAATAATCTTATACTTTTATACTTACTGGTACTGGTACTACCAGAAAATATTGTCGGTATACTGCACTTTTACAAAGTGGTGCAGTTCTCATGTCTAATAAAACAGTCGTCTGTGAAATGTTTGGAACAAATATGATCATTTTGTTTCGGACGCCAATTCACAATATTTATGCTTTTAAGCCATAATTTTAATCTAGGTTTACTTGGAAACCTGTTAATTAAAAAACATTTGATAATCGTCTGTTGTTGGCGACTTTGTTTGTTAACAGATATGGATAGGAAAGAATATCGATAAGTATTATAATAGACAAGGAACGAACGTTGTCGAACCCTATTGAATTTTTTTGTTTATCAAAACTCAGTAATATACAGCCAAAGATGTTGGTATATATGATATTAAGATTAGTAACAAATTTTTAAGTACTTATATTATCAAATAGTTTTAATTCGTTTAATATTTGCTGCAAATTCACTTACTTGTGAAATGTTATACCACTTCCCTTTTGGTAACGATTTTTACAGATTACGCACACTCTCATTATTAATAAAAATAATTCTTATTATATAACTAATATTATACACAATCAAAAAACATAAAATACTTTCGTTTTTTAGTTTAAAATTTCAAATTACAGATTTATTAAATAAGACAATTTAAATATGACAACAGACTTTGGCATATTGTGTCAATTTTATTTTTCAAGATATCCTTTAGCGGCGCTTCAAATTGGCGCAGTCATTTTCTATGGTATAGCCAGACCAGCGTACTTGTATATTATATAGAGGTCACTGATACTATACCGGGTGCTTCAAAAAAATGTATACACACTTTGAACTTCCATAGAAAATTTATTTACCGTTCTACAAAGTTAAATTTCAGGAAAATAGAAAGCTGAAAGTCCAATGTAAATGAAACATAAATAACAAATGTTAATACTGTTCAAATTGGTGACCTGCAGCATCAATACAATTCTGAGTACGAGTCACCACAGATTCTGTACATCGTATCAAAACGTCCAATGAGATTTCTCTACACACTGCTTGAATCTCATTCCAAAGAATGTCTAGGTTACGTGGTTTACGTTTGTACACCTCATCTTTTACTGTGCCCCACAAGAAGAAATCCAGTGGTGTAAGGTCTGGAGAGCGTGCTGGAAACTCGATTGGCTCCCTGCGTCCTATCCACTGGCCCGACAAATTTTGATCCAGGTAAGCTCGTACGTCCCTGTGATAGTGCGGCGGAGCACCATCTTGTTGAAAATAAAAATCATCATTACCGTATAATGCACGAATGGCAGGAAATATGGAATCAGCAAGCATTGTTAGGTAATTAATACCAGTTACAGTGCCTTCAAATCGAAAAGGTCCAATGAGTCCCCTTGAAGACAAACCGCACCACACATTTATACCAGGCAAATTTACAGCTTTTTCAATTGTAATGTGAGGATTTTCTTCACCCCAGTAAACACAATTGTGCCTATTGACAGTTCCATTAAGTTTAATTGTTAATCTTGAAGGTGGTTCTGTATCATACTCCCTTCTCCACTGTCTTTGAACTTCATTTACATTCTCAAACTTCCAGTACCACTTAATAACCTGCTTACGTTCTTCAAAACTCAAACGTACGTCCCCCATGTTGATATTACAAATTCCAACTGATAATATAACATAGAGGGACTATTATGCTGGCACCTGGCGAAGAAATATAACATTAGCCTTGTAGAGCGGAAAAACTACAATAGTTTAAAGTGTGTATACATTTTTTTGAAGCACTCTGTATATATGTGATATGGGAGTCAAATGAAAGAGCTTCATGAGTGAAACACAATAAGTAGAGTGACGTCATTCTAAATAAAATATGGCGCACATCTATTAAGACAATGCAATATTATTACTATATGACATATAGTCGATTTGGTGATGGAGCAGGAATGTGGCCATGGCTAAAAAAGGCTGAAAACAAAATGGCCGTAATAGCAATTTTAAATAGTTATAACTCGGCAAATTCTTAAGGATAGTTTGGTGGTGCTCGATAAATGTTGTATGGAACAATAAGGGTCAACTGCTGGTAATAAAAAAAGATGACGGATCTAAGTTGACGATCAACAATTTAGTTGCTCCAATCCATCTGTATTTATTCCTGGGTTTTTAGAGTCTCTGATTACGATTTTGGGGTCGTTCGTGTTAAATTTCGTAACTGAATTTTAAAAGTAAGCTTAGCTAAGTGTCGTCATTCTAAATCTAATGTGACGAACTGACCAAGATGATGGACTAGCTATACGAGTATTTCATACAATCTTATAATATGGGTATTACATAAAAGAGTTATCTGGGAAGAATATTAAAAATAAAATGACGTAACTCTAAATCCAATATGGTGGACTCTCAAAGATGGCGAACTATGTTTTTTATTCACCACCCCCCATCATATGAATATCAAATGAAGATATGGATTCAAACGATGTTAACAGGATGAACCTTTTGTTTGCTGAAAAGTATGCAAATAAAATGTGTGTACTACTGCCCGGCTAAACGGTAAAACTAAACGATAAGCGGAGTGGTATTAGGACACGGGTTAGGACTAATATCGAACTACACCCTGAGCAAATTCTAGCGGTGTTGAAAAAAATTCTAAATGGCGGAAAACAAGATGGTCGTCATACCAATTTTAAAGACTTATAACTCGGCTAAAGTTTGTGATAGTTTGATGGTGCTCGAACAAGTTGTAAGGACTGACAAGTATCAAGTGCTGGCGACAAAAAATTCCAGATGGCGGATCTAAGACGGTAATCAAAAATAAAAAATAACGCTTTAAATGAAATGTAAATTAATAATAAAAAGTAAATTACATAATACTAAAAGAAGAAAATAAACTTTAAATTATATCAAACCCATTAATTTATTACATCATACAATGTATATGATATAAAATCTCGTCGCGAGATTTACCTTTTTTTTAAATATTTTTTAAGCTATTGCATAGCTTCTATCGCGGGCCTTGAGCGCGGGGACCGAATCCAGAAATTTATTCCGTAACGAAAAAACCTCACGCTCCCCACTCCGACGGGCACGGAGGTGTGGCTTGAAGGCCGTGCATTGTCTAACGTCGTTTCTTTTCGGCAGTCTTCGACACGGTGTTTGTACGACTCTCCGAAGCTCGCACGAATCGAGACGAGCTGCTCCGAAATCGGACGAATACATAAGCAGCTGTTTATGAGAAAGTATATAGGTGTATAGGTATTTATGTACAACAGTGAATAGCTGTACTTGTAAAATTTGTGTGTAAAGTGTTTTGAATATTAAGCATTTATTATTTATTTATTTAATTAAAGAAAAAAATTTGTTTTCTTAACGGTCACCACGCTCAAAAAGTGTAACTTGAATTAATATCAAAGAAAAAGAAATACTGCATAAATAAAATAAATAAATAATTATAATTGCATAAGTTAATACAAAATGCTATGCAAAATAGCTTTACCGCGGCAGTCCCCGAGTGCCACACGTCTTTTATTATTCTTAAAATTACCTACTTATGTCAATATCAAGTTACATATTGTATTCGTGTTTATACACAGGTAAATCTTATACCGCCACTATATTACTTTTTATACAGAACGATGCATCGATATCACATAATATTTTCGAGATCTCGATTTTCCCATTATACAATATCGATTATCGACAAAACTTAACTCAAATATTTTTTTTATAGAATAGGCTGACAAACGAGCACACAGTCCACCTGATGGTAAGTGGTTGCTGCGGCCCATAGACATCTACATCTATCTTCCATTACAAATCAAAATGCAGATGCGTTGTCACCCGTGAGGACTGAGATGGAATGCCTCATTTCCAGTAAAAAGGGTCTCCGGTTCTCTACACTCACCATACGAAATACAGCAGCATTAAGCTACTATTTCACGCTGGTATTCTGTGAGAGCGTGGTCCTTCCCCGGTCGAGCCGACCCATTCGTGCTACAACTATACTACTAATATAACTGCAGCATGGCTCTACCACGTAAAAAACTCAAATATTCAAAATCAGTCATTACCACAAGGAGTTTAGTACTAAAATCGAGTGAAATCACTTCGATTTCTAGTCCACTTTCGTCTGACCACCGGCTACTGTACGTGAGAAACACTAAACGAGCGTAACCCGTTTAATCTATAATTTATGGACCATTTTCTCGTTTAAAAAATCATCCTGAAATTTTCGGAACTAACGGCAAACAAACGGACGTGCTGATTGTACAGAACTGAGCAGGCTTACGCTCTATTAACGTGGACGTGACGTCTTATAACATGATCATTGGTCACTTAGTTTTTTGACGACTTTATGTAGATTGACGCAAAGTGTTTTCGGTGTAATAATGTGCATATAAGAAACATTTCATTACTTTTTGTTATACTTAAACCACCAACCGTTATAAACATTTTGTGTTTACGTGGTAGACCCAGCATACGTTCGGGATATATTAACTAGCATGGGACTGTATATGTAACATCTCAAAAAACACTCCAGTGCTCTAATACTTTTATATTACTTACTTTTATATTGCTTACTTTTATATTTGATTTAAGGTTTACGTGGTAAAATGCCACGCTTGGATTTAAAGTTAAAAACATGAGGATACTCCGAAGACTCCTATGTTACTTTACGTTTTTTGTTTAGCCGGACACAACCACATACGGCTGATAGTGGTTGGTTCAACTACCAAAGATGGTGAAAAAATAGGCAATAGGGAGTTTAATCATAAAATATTCTGGTGTAACCTACCAGAATATTATAAGATTAAACTCCGAAATGTCAAAATGTATTTGTTTTTTTTTTATAGGATAGGGTGACAAACGAGCACACAGTCCACCTGATGGTGAGTGGTTGCTGTGGCCCATAGGCATCTACATCTATCCTCGATTACGAATCAAAATGCAGATGCGTTGTCACCCGTGAGGACTAAGATGAAATGCCTCGTTTCCAGTAAAAAGGGTCTCCGGTTCTCTACACTCACCATACGAAATACAGCAGCATTAAGTTACTATTTCACGCTGGTATTCTGTGAGAGCGTGGTCCTTCCCCGGTCGAGCCGACCCATTAGTGCTACAACTATACTACTAATATAACTGCAGCATGGCTCTACCACGTATGGATTTGTACTCGTATATGATAGATAGATAAGATAGATAAAAACGTTTATTTGTATCTCCAATCACACACGTAATTTCAGTGATTAAACTAGATATACAATCAAAGTATTATGAAAAAAAATACATAAACTTATGATCTAAATGTACGTGTGTGTTGCAGTTAGACAAATGGGCTCAGCGATTAATATTGCTCAGAGAGCAAACACTGATTTCCAGCTATTACCCTCGAGGTGGGGAGAAGAAAATGAGCATAATAGTACAATCAGAAATAAATAAAGAAAAAACTATTTTTTTATATGTCGTAGTCCGATCGTTATAACTGGGCAGGTCATAATCTGACTGGGCATTTCATGATTCATTGCCATTTCCTGATTTGGTTGATAATTTATAACTTTAACTTCTGTTAATATGAACTGTCTTAAATTAATATTAACTATTTTATATTTTATATTATCATAATAATGATAATTTTATATTATTAATTATAATAAATCATCGACTAAATAATGAAATGGTGGCGTATCACGAAATTCCTAGGTCAATTCAACGGTCAGACCACGACATATAAAACATAACTTATTAAAGTGTTGACTTTATTTGGAATACAAACCTAAGATTAAAAACTTAGTTATTTGGTACCCGTACGAATAAACCACTCTGATGTCAGGACGAATTTTAAATTTCTCTTCATTCATAGATATCTGCGATTATCTCACGATAGCTGAGAGGCGCAAACCAGGCGTGTTTATGCAGGTAGCACTCCATTCCAATGTATAAACAATGCAACATGTGCTTTGCATACTACTCTTAAGGCATTAAAGAGAATATATTCAGAATTTTATGGTATTTATGTATTGTGGTATTTTTATGGTATATATTTTAATTATTATTTATTGGTATTTTAAGTTTTATTCACATACAATTGAAATATATGCAATATTAAAGAACTACCTATAATAAAGGAACTTAAACTAAAAACTTAAATTACTTCGCAGTCGTACTCCTCGTGCTAAAGTGTCAATAACGCTGGCTGCGTTTCCTCGCTGAAGGGCTATACTTGCCTTTGAGAGAACCAGCCCTCTTATCATCAGCAGCGATGACCAGTCGTGATCATTCATAGTCTACAGCTAATGGCACAGATATGTAGTCATCTTACAGAACTCATTTTTGCGCCACTTTCCTAGTTCAGATGCCTCTGATACCGCCCCGGCTCTAAACGTGGTACCCCTGAGATGAGAGGTCGAAGTCATACCGTAGGGTCTCCCGCCATCTTCTCTAAATATTCCTCAAGGCTCTAAATCTAAACCGAGGGAACATTTATAGAGACAACAGGTGTTCGGATGACATTATTCAAAGAACCGCGACGGGAAACCCACTAACACTTTTCTTACATGGAATTCTAACTACCTAATATTTCTCGATAACTAATATTTAAGGAATATTTAGAGCATGATACTGCTGTGATTGAGCCGTGATATCTCAGAGACTATGCGCACAATGTAAATATCACAGTACACGAGCAAAATGTAATTTTTAGTTCTCATTTACTATGTGTTCTACGGTGAGGAAATACATCGTGAGGAAACCTGTATGTCTTAGAAATTAAATAAATGTATCGAAGATGTATGAAGTCCATCAAAACACATTGGGGCAGCGCGGCGGACTATTCCTAGTCCTAAATACCTTCTCGGAACTGAGCGGAGGCCTGTGCCCAGGCGTGGGACGTAGTAGGCTGTAACTTTATTTTACTTTTCTGCTGTAATTTGCATGGTAAGTAACAAGAACCTTGTTGCCAATAAGAAGTATCTCCACATTCGATGTTAGTCCTCGGGGGTTTTATTTCTTAATTGTGAATAGATATACATGTTGTTAGTCTCCTGCTAAATATAGGCCTCCCCTAAGGACTTTCTGCATCTCTTACCAGGTCATCTTTCCATCTATAAGAAGGAAGAAATGTTCTAGAGTAGTAGTTTCGTATTGGTTACTACAGTGCAGAACGGCCCCCACTAGATAAAGTGACCACCAACAGTGCGATTGTGCTACTCTTCCCAGGGCTGCGGTATTTTTCGAACCATAGTTTTTTGAATAAAACTAAATACTACATCGGACAAATAAATCGGACCAAAAACTAATATTCAAAAACTGAAGGTAGTCGGACTAACTATGACATTGGGACGTCAAACACCTTAGCCCCCCCCCCCCACGTGACCACGACCCGAAACGTCGGGATAATAAAAAATATTAAAGTAGTGATTAAACGTGATAAAATTCGTAAATAATAGTTTTATTCAATGTGTAGTGTTCGCGTAAATTTAAGAAGTCATCATAGTTTTTTTATAGTATAAGGGTGACAAACGAGCACACAGTCCACCTGATGGTAAGTGGATGCTGTGGCCCATAGACATCTACAGTTATCCTCGATTAAGAATCAAAATTGTCACCCCTGAAGACTAAGATGGAATGCCTCATTTCCAGTAAAAAAGGGTCTCCGGAGCTCTACACTCACCGTACGAAACACAGCAGTATTAAGGTGCTATTTTACGCTGGTATTCTGTGAGAGCGTGGTCCTTCCCCGGTCGAGCCGACCCATTCGTGCTACAACCATAATATAGCTGCAGTGTGGCTCTACCACGTCAAAAACATAACATAAATTAAACATATGTTAACTTCCAATAAGTATAATTTATAATCTTCTATGAATAAGAAATTTCTATTTCTATTGTGTAAATGTATAAGTATATAAACCAACATATTTTTATGTTTATGTCTTATTTTATGTTATAAAATATTATCATAATGGAAAAAACATGTCAAGGAGTAATTCTCAAATGATTCCCACTAGTTTTACAAAATCACACTGTTAGTAAGACATACAGAAAATCGATGGATGCAGACGGCTCATGATCGTGCTTTGTGAATACCTATGTTTAACAAAGGACTTGTAAAGGGCTGTAATGATGATAATGTGATGGATAATACGCTAGCTAATTTATTATTTATTTTTATTTATTTATTTATTTTAACAATAAGTAACATTATAAAGAACACAGGTAGCTGCTTTTTTTTTGTTTTGATTTGATTTTTTTAAATTTGATTCCTAGGGCTATGCTTCCAAGTTAAAAGGCGTGCAGATCAGGTTGGTGAAAGCTCTCGTAATAAAATCATTAACACGCAGTGGTAAATCTTGATAGGAAAATCAAGTGATTTGTGGAGCCCTCGTAATCAAGCGAACCCATATGACTCTTAATTTGATGGCTATTATATTGATCTATCAATTGATTATTATGTAATAACCAGAATAAAAAGATATGTATGTGAGATGAAACATATTAACAACTGAGGTCTACTTACAGTAAAATTCTAGTAATGCCGCGACAAAGTGGAGCCACTTAAGCGTTTACCATACGTTCTAAATGATCAATTTACGCCAAGGCTGCTATAGTTAAACTTATATGGGCACTCTAATTATGTGTAATGCAACTTTTATGGTTTATGGACGCTGATTAGTTACGTAATACTCATTTACTACGTTTTATTACAGAGTTTAAAACATGTTTTTTTACAGTGTTGCTTGCGTTTAGATCAATACTAATTGCCGTAATGAGCATATATGGTAGAGCCATGCTGATTGTAACACGAATGGGTCGGCTCGGCTGGGAAAGATCACGCTCACAGAATATCAGCGTAATATGGCAGCTTAATGCTATGTTTTGTTTAGTAAGTGTAGAGAACCGGAGATCATTCTTACTGGAAATGCAGCATTCCATCTTAGTCCTCAGGGGTGATAAAGCATTTGCATTTTGATTCTTAATCGAGGTTAGATGTTGATGTCTATGTGCCACAGTATCTGCGTTATGGCACTTACTATTAGGTAGACCGTGTGCCCGTTTGTCACCCTCATTCTAATTATTAAAATCTTACTGTGGATGTGTGAGATGCGTTGTGTGCTTATAACTCCTCAGGGCTGTAAACCCATGCAAGGAACGATTTACGGTCGGTGGTAAGGAAACTATAATTTTACCTTTTACATCTTTATATTTGTACGCCATAATGATAATGATTACAAAACATTTAATATGTTGCAACTACACAGATAATTATTCTATCAATTACTTATGATAGAGTAAGTAAGTTATAAGTTAGTATGTTATTACACTTTAGCTTTGAATTATTCGATCTATGCCGGCAATAATAGAAACACTGAACTGAAAATGGGATAATTTATAGTGGTGTAAAAATATCCACAGCCCAATAACGTCCCGTGGGCTTAGTAAGAGGTGACAAAGAGAAGCTGAAACAGGAGATGGGCAGCACCATGTCCCTGATAACAATATCATTAAAAAAAACTGCGGCCACCAACCAGCCTTACATGGCAACTATGGCAAAATCCCCTATATTAGACAATCTGCGGGGGAAGCCCACGTCCTGGAGTGGATTTTTATAGGCTGTAATGTTGTATTATTCTTTGTAAAAGATTTAGATTTTAGAGGTAAAAGTAAGACTATATGTTGGCCCAATAACAATGATATGTGATACCAAAAGTACATAGAAAATAGGCGGAAGATAAAACGAACTTGCCACATAAAATTTTAAATATTAACTTAAATGTTGCCAACACTAGCTTGACACTCATATCGATGTAGCTTGACGATAATTTATTTATGAAACTGAAGTAACCAACGAGCTGACAATCTACCAGATGGTAAGTGGCTACTGCAGGTCATAAGTTTTATTAGCAGTCACGCTTACGCTTAAGATCAACGAGTCATTGTGGAATTATGTAATATTAGTAATTCGCTCCGGTTTCACCTAGGTGAGATAATAATGTGACGTTATTGAGATTTCAGATCAAAGACCGTTTTATTTCACCTTATCAATTTTACAGTTTAAAAAAAATCTCCAAATTTTTCTGACAAAATATAGCCTCGATCACTCCTAGTATTGCTTGCTCCCTATCTGTTCGTAAAGTTTCATTACAATCAGTTTAGCCATTTTGAAAATTAACCCGGACAGACAGACAAAACTATTAAAAATGGCTGCTTTCAATTTTATATATACATATAGATTTAAGAACAAGGTACAAACCGCTCTAATAAATATTTATTGGTATTATTTCACACAATGTCATTAGTGCTGTATTTTTGTTTATAATGTACAGTTAGCGGCATTAACGTAGTGAGGTCTTCCGGTTGATGCGACTGTACTTCACAAGCTTCCATTGATCCGTTAAACTGTAACGCTCATACCTAACGTAGATTGAAGCGTGACTTTATTCGGTCATTGTTTTCCCATTGTTTATTTGCTTCGTCGCTTCTTGTGACTAGAATAATTTAATTTCCGTTTAATATAATACATATTTTCTTAATTGGATACACAGTTATGTCGGATTTTGGTGTATTCTTGACGTTAATTGGATGTCATTCTTCTGGGAGGTATCAAAGATGTATATTGACTGTCATTCCCTTCGATTGTAACTTGGCGCCTATATCCACGAGTGATGTAATAGGCCACAGAGGGAAAGAAAACAGAATACTTGTGAACAACTCCAAATACTAAAAAAACTGCGGCTGTTAGCTCGTCTGCCAAGCGCGACAGCTGTGAGGAAATGCCCCTTTTTAACTTCCCGCTTTGAAAATTAATAATTTTCAAAAGTAGGAAGTTATAGATTTCGGTCCGATTTTGAGAACACGAGTTTTCATCAGATCTCCACGTTTTAAGGTCCAAGGATGCCGTTCTGACTATTACCGGCTGGAAGTCCGGCCGTACGCGCGCGCGTGCGCGCTTGTTTGTGTGTGTGTGTGTGTGTGTGTGTGTGTGTGTGTGTGTGTGTGTGTGTGTGTGTGTGTGTGTGTGCGTGTGTGTGCGTGTGTGTGTATGTATGTACGTAAATAAATTTTTGTCGTACGATATCTTTAGAACGAATCAACTGATCGAGATGAGTCACGTGGTGTTCGAAAGTGTTCATAATGACTTTGAACTGATTAGATTTTCAATTTAATCGATTAAGCCGTTTTAAAGATATTAAAAAATAAAAAACAAAAAAAAACAAATATTAAATAGATTTTCGACCGTTGTGCTCGAATATAAGCGGGAAGTTCTAAAAATGATCTGCAGGGTATACCGTTTTTCAGATTTTTTGACTTGTTTTAAGCTGTAATTAAATTAATGAATGAGTTATTTAAAAAAAATGTGAAGTGTTGCCAAGATTAGAGAAAAATATGTAGGCATTTTTGTTAATCCTATGCGCTGTATAACCTTTTTCTCGACTCCACATAGTTAGTAGTTCATTCATAAGGCAATGTATATGCTATTATAACAAATCCCCAAAAAAATAAAAGGGTTATTATAATATAAATTAATACATAGTTGACAATAACCCGAAAATGGGTCGCTTCGAAGCTGTTTCCTAAAAAAATCCCGCTGGGTTTCCTGCTGGTTCTTTTAAACAGAGGTTTTTTTCCGTACCCGCGGTAAAAGTATAATATAACTTTCAATAAGAATAAAAAAATATACTTTTCTATTCTATTGTTCATCAGCGCTTCATCTTTATATTTATCTGCTGGCCGTGTGCCGGAATGAACGAAAAACGAATCGTTTAGCACTTTTGACACTACTTACCGTCGCTGGTTGCAGCACAGCAGAGAAGCCACGCTTTTACAGACTACCAGCTTCAAACAGTAGCTTAATGCTGCTACATTTCAAATTGTCACTGTAGAGTACCGACGTTCCTTTTGACGAAGGAAGAATGAGGCATTCATATTAATCAATTGAGAAGTGACAATGCGTCCGAATGAGGACGCTCAAGGTCGCTCAGCGAGCTATGGAGAGGGCCATGCTCGGAGTTTCTCTGCGTGATAGGCTCAGAAATGAGGATATCCGCAGTAAAACCAGAGTGACCGACATAGCCCAACGGATTAGTAAGCTGAAGTGGCAATGGGTCGGCCATATAGCTCGAAGAACCGATAACCGATGGGGAAGAAAGGTTCTCGAGTGGCAGCCTCGTACCGGTAGACGTAGTGTAGGGCGACCCCCCACTAGATGGAGTGACGACCTGGTAAGACATGCAGGGAGTCGATGGATGCAGGTGGCTCAGGACCGTGCTTTGTGGCGTTACTTGGAGGAGGCCTATGTTCAGCAGTGGACTTGTGAAGGGCTGTGATGATGATGATGATGATGAATGCGTCCGCATTTTGATTCTTAATCAAATATACAACATTTAGATGTCGATGGGCCGTAGCATCCACTTACTATCAGGTGGATTGGACATGGTGTACGCGTTTGATAAGATAAGATAAGATGCTTTATTTGTTAGAATATGGTACATTACTGTTGTTACAAAAGAATTCTGCTGTCCTTATTCTATAAAAAACACTTATTTTAAGATAAACCACATACCTCTAACTCATGATTTCTTATATTTACGCGAACACTACACATGATTAAAACTACTTTTACGGATTTTATCGCGTTTATTTTTACTTTTTATTTTTAATTCCCGACGTTTCGGGCGCTTTCCAGCACCCATGGTCACGGGGGACTGAGATGACTGACGTCCCGATGTCATTGTTAAACCCGGAGTACCTTCAGCTTTTTTTTTTATAACATATTTTTTTTATAACATATTTTTTTTATAACGGACCATAAACAATAATTAAAAAAGCTGAAGGTACTCCGGGTTTAACAATGACATTGGGACGTCAGTCATCTCAGTCCCCCGTGACCATGGGTGCTGGAAAGCGCCCGAAACGTCGGGAATTAAAAATAAAAAGTAAAAATAAACGCGATAAAATCCGTAAAAGTAGTTTTAATCATACCTCTAACTCTCTCGATTACATAATGTTACATCTCAAGCGCATACATTTATAGCATATAATCATAGCAATTTAAGTTATAAATACAGCATCCAGTACCACCGCGAGATAGCACGTTGCAACGGTCCTGTGATGACAACTACTGAAATTCGCAGCTGCGATTATTAAAGTGAATTAAATAATTACACAGCTAAGGCTTTAGCTTCCTGACACGTGGTGACGTATGGAACATGTTAAAAACGTAACGCTTATTTGTTGGACTTTTCCTTACGATTTTAAAGATAAGGAAGCTTTTCGAGTAACAGCCTCATTAAGGTAAATAGTAGGGTGACCCTTCATCAAGCGGAATGACAAACTAGACATTCAGGAAGTAGACGTAGTTGACTCGGGGCTGTACTTCTTGGTAATCTATGAAAGCTTCTAACGCGTGTAGCTGTGTATGATATTTTAAATTATAAAGTCATGATTTTAAAAAAAACTTCTCTAAAGCAACCGTCTTGAACATCTGAAAACAGCGTGTGTATCTTCAAGGCAGAAATGAATAGGCTGCATCAGCAATTACCATTAGGTAAGAAAGTAGTTGAGCATTTGCTTATAGATAGTTAAAAAACGACGAGAACCTCGAGAAACCGATACGACTTAGGGACCTTCAAGAAAAGAGCTTTCTCCTTTCTAAAAGGCTGAAAGCCAAAGCGCCAAAGTCCCCCGTGACCATGGGTGCTGGAAAGCGCCCGAAACGTCGGGAATTAAAAATAAAAGTAATTAAAAGCAAAAATAAACGCGATAAAATCCGTAAAAGTAGTTTTAATCAAATAATTTCCACATTATGTAGCTTCTGAAAGTTCCAGGCTTATTCTCAATTCTTCGATGGACTACGTGGTAGAGCCACGCTACAGCTATATTATAGTTGCAGCACCACGGCAGGACTACGTTCTCACACAGTACCAGAGTAAAATAGAAGCGTAATGCTGCTGTGTTTCGTATGGTAAGTGTAAAGAACCGGAGACCCTTTTTACTGGAATCGAGGCATTCCATCTTAGTCTACAGGGGTGACAATGCATTGTGATCCTTGGTTGAGCGTAAATGTGGATGTCTGTGGGCCACAGCATCCACTTGCTATCAGGTGAACTGTGTGCTCGTTTGTCACCCAATGCTATATAAAAATATGGCTTTTGAAAGACCTCAGAAGCTATTAGGTCCTTTTTTTTTCGAAGTCTGTTTTTACTTTTTCTTAGGTTGTATCTAATATCTATTTTTAAGTATTAATACGATGCAAACAAATGACATTACTTTAGATTTACAAACATTGATAAAAGTTAATAAACCGATAACTTAATAGTTTCCGTTCTACAACAATGAAACACAATAGTAGATACTCAATCGCTGTCAGCGATTCAAAGCTGTTAAATAACCGTTATAACGCAATAACGGAACGCTAATTAATTACTTGTAATTAAAATGGTGTTGCTGTGTTGCACTCAGGGCCTGTTTACAGATTTTTATCAGTATTTTCTTTTATGTGCATACTTAACTAGTATTTCCAGATGAGTACTTGTGTTTAACTTAAATTGGTTGAATTTGACCATATACATATATGTATGTGTATATATATACTTATTAATTTAAATAAACATCACCCTCGCACTAGGAATTTCGTACGACATAAATTTCACAAGGGCAAACATTCAGGGCCGGAACATCTATTTGTAGGCTATACATATACTTGTTTCGTACGGAATTAGAACCCATGACCCTCAGCGCCAATAACTCAATGCAAAGCTACTGCAGCCACAAATCCTCTATTTATAGCTAGCAACTTTATCCACGTCGTATCTCTTGAGCACTTCGTCGATTACAGGCTGAAACCTACATTATATACGTGGTAGAGCCATAGTATCGTTACAGCACGAATGGGTTGGCTCGACCGGGAAAGGGTCACATTCTCACAGCATACCTACGAAGCAGCTTAGTCCCGCTGTGTTTCACTCATAGATGTAGATGTCTAAGGGCTACAGAATGTACTTACCGTCAGGTGGACTTTGTTCGCGTTTGTCACGCATATTCTACACAGAATGCAATTAATACTTCCATATTATTATCTTTGTTTTTCTTGATAAAGCTTATACCTACACTGCTGCATTTGAGAGCGTTTAAAATGTGTTAATTGTACATATTTTGACGTTTTCGTATCATCGTCGACTAAATGGATACAGCATCCCTGGCGGACGTAGATGTCTTTTTGTTTTGTCTTACAAAATCATTCGCTTTTACAAGGTAGAAAACTCTTGTTAAAGTAGTGGTTACTACGTTTATTACCTTTTAATTTAATTCAGTAAATTTTAACAGCTACTATATTTTCTTGAAGCGTTAAGGGAAACCGATAGAGAATACGATAAGGCTAGTAACAAAAAGAATGCTGCTGTGTTTCGTATGGTGAGTGTAGAGAACCGGAGGCGATGTAACTGGAAACGAGGCATTCCATCTTAGTCCTCGGTGATGGTAACGCATCTGCATTTTGATTCTTAATCGAGGATAGATGTAGGTGTCTACGGACAACAGCATATAATTAATGAAAAGTTTTACGCTTCTTCTTTAAAAAAAAAAGAAAAATAATTTGGAAGCTACGCCTTTAACAAATAGAAAGTCATTTATCTTAATTAACCATAGCAATAGGAAATGTGGTAGCATAAGCCAAAAACTTATCATTTCAACTTATCTAGATTTTCGGAGAAATATGAATGTGTGCTTCAAACGGGTTATTAATATGGACAATATCAGATTTTTTATTATTGTTTAGAATTATCAGAATTCAATTATGATGATTAAAACACATGTAACTTAAGGGGTAATATAACCTCAAATTGCTTAGAAAGATTCTCCGTTATACCGAAACTATTGTAGATCATGAAACTTTGCATACTAACTGAACTAACTATAATGCAGGGCTTATGTTTTTATTTTTTTTAAGAGCTTGGAACCGGGCGGCAGGAAACAAACTTCAGGACGCCGATAGTTTAGGTAACTTATTTTTACAGTGAAAATAATGGTAATTTAAAAAAAAAAAAACATAAACCCTGCTTTATAGTTAGTTCAGTTAGTATGCAAAGTTTCATGATCTTATTTAAAGTATTTTATGAATATCATCGGTTTATTGTTCAGTTTGGAGGTAACTTTGAAATTTTTTTTCTATCGAGAAAATTTTATGGAATCATGTTTACGTCTAACATAGTTCTTAACATTAATCCTCAATATGTTTATTTCAAAATTAATGCTGGAATATTTTCGGCATAACGGAGTATCTTGCTAAGCCATTTTAGGTTATATGCCCCTTAACCTTAAGTCATAATGATTTCTTATATTTACGGGAACACTACACTTTGAAGATCAGCACAAAAATTGATTAATTTGAAAGCCCCCCCCCCCGTGACCATGCGTGCTGCATAGCACTCGAAACGTCGGGAATTAAAAATAAATTAATTATGTGCAAGTAATCCATAAAATAGTTTTATTGGACGTTAAGTCTAAACGTTACTTGTTGTACAATGAGCCGTTGCATTTATGAGGTTGTAAGCATTCACGTATAGTATACACACGACCCTACAAACGTGGGAATGTCCGAATGTGCGGACGTCAGGCGTGACAGTAATAATAAACGGTACAAGCTGTGCGTTTGTTTACAATGTCTTTATTGTGCTCCTTTCTTGTCGTTTATGATTTCGTTTTTGTCCGTGATAGAGCCACGCTACAGCTATATTATGGTTGTGGCACGAATGGGTCGGCTCTCTCGGTAGGATAACGCTCTCATAAAATAACAGCGTCACATAGCAGCTTAATGCTGCTGTGTTTTGTACAATGTACAGTAAGTGTAGGGAGCCGGTGCCGCGTGTTACGAGAAATGAGGCACTCTCAGGGATAACAACACATCTGCATTTTTATTCTTAATCGAGGTTAGATGTAGATGTCTATGGGCCACAGCATCCAGTCTTTTATCGTCACTTATATTCTAGTCCTAGTATATAAGTGATGAACGGTTACACGTTTGTCGTTCTTATTTTATATAAAAAATAAAAAAAACATTGTTAAAAATATAAAACAAGAGAAAACATTTATGCTCAAGGAACTCAGAGGAATTTTTCGGATTTTTTTTAATTTTTTTATAAAAATATTAGTAATCTTATTAATTAACATTACTAATACTCCTTTTAACCACTCCTGGTAAGCTTGAAACGCTTGTGTTAGCAGTAGTTCACGACAGTAGCCAAATGGCGGATTCGAACCCACGACCTTTTGAGTTCGTGATTCGCGCCCTGCCATAAGGCTACTGTCGCTTTTAAATTTAATTTTAATTAATTAAATAAATAATTTTTAATTAATTAATTTCAATTCTGTATTCCTGGGGGATCCGCTGTGTTAGCAGTACTTGAGAAGCTTTAAGAAAATATCATCTGACAATCAGACGCTCGGCTGTTCTTCTTTTGGTATCGATATACCGCGCATTCGAATCGAACGGTTAGCTTAGTCCTTTGTTATCGTACAGCAAAGGAGAGGTATAATTTTCCAGCATTTTACTTTCCACTAGATTACAATGTGGTTGACTTCATGGCAAAAGTTTACCATCTTCGGTTGCATCACTACTGGTGGGATAGTATTTAAACACTGGTTTATAAAAATTAAAAATAAACTGGCAATCGTTACTAAGTCTTTGAGTTTTATTAATCTATGATCTGAAAGATTTTATGACGCTATCTATTCGAGTCCATGAAAACATATTCTAGCCCTTTATATGATCGCTTCTGTTGACACCTACGAGAATAAGATGAAGTATTAGAATCTCTTTTCTCATCGTCACACGAAGATTTTATAACAATGTTATTTTTTTGGTCTTTGTCTGATATTAACTACATATTATTGGAAAGAGAAAAAAAATTAAAGAACAAAGTATTATTGGTTTTTCAAAATATGACAAAACAGAAGATACCTATAGAGTTTTTGTAGTTTCTTTTCCGGCCAAAGAAACTTGATTTTAAAATGGTAGTAAATTATAAAACATTTTAGCTTTTGTCAAATGAAATTTTAGAATAGAACAGAACAGAATCATTTTTAATCAATATAAATTGTAGTAATATTTCTTGAGAGTGATTTAATCTTTACCACTGGTTCGGAAAAATCCTCTGTCTGGGAAAGAATCAGCAATATTTAAAGAGTTTAAAGAGTCGAAGTCTAAAGAGGTTTCATTTCATTTAAAATCAGTGTTTTTGTTATATTGAAAGAAAATATAACCACGGTAGAGGCGGTAGAGTACACAGACAACAGTAACAAATAGACTGAAACACAATTTTAATTGTAATCGCTGTGATCTAACGGTGGCATTTCTTTCGACCGCATCCGTCCTTTGAGCGATCGCCGGCCATCGACAGACACATCGATACTTATCTGACAAGTTCAGATAATAAAGGAGATGCGGGCCCAATGGACCGACGATAAAAGTTCTTAAGCTTACAATTTAACAGTAATTGCAATGTTATGTCTACTGTTTAAAATGCATTTTGAGATAAACCTTTATAAATACGCGTCGCGTTTTAAACAGCGGCTGTGCCATGTAAATTTTACGTTTAGTTATACAGAGTGCATCTTGCATTGTAATAACTTACAAATAGTTCTCATTATGTTATTTTTAAGTAACAGTGACAAACGTGTACACAGTTCACCTCATTGTATGTGAGTGGTTTGACTCGTAGACGTCTACTATCCTCAATTAGGAATCAAAATGCAGATGCATGGCCATACTTGAAGACATAAGATTCAAAACGAGATTGGCAGCAGCGTCTTCCTAATAACGTCTAAAAGTAAAAAAACCTGCAATTACCAACCCGCTCGCGAAGCTTGGCATCTAAGACCAATATTCTCGTTATGAGGCAATCTGTGGGAGCGGATTATGCTCAACAGTGGACTTTAATAAGCTGCAGTGGTAGTAAAATGGTTTCTTGTGAGTTAACATATGTAATATTTATGGAAATAAACCATCATCGTCAACATCACCATTACATCCTCTCACAAGTCCACTGCTGATCATAGTTCTTTTTCATACGTGGTAGAGACACACTGCATCCGTGTGTTACGGTTTTAGCTCAAATGAGTCGGTTCGACTGGAGTAGGACTACGCTCTCACAGAATACCAGCGTAAAATAGCAGGTTAATGCTGCTGTGTTTCGTATGGCGATTGTAGAAAACCAGAGACCTTTTTAACTGGAAACGAGGAATTCCATCTTAGTCCTCAGAGTTAACCACGCATCTGCATTTTGATCGTTAACTGTTGGGAATGTAGATGCTTATGGTCCACAGGGTCCACTTACCATCAGGTGGACTGTGTGCTCGTTTGCCACCCTTATACTTTAAAAAAAAACCTTGTCCAAAGATTGCTACAAAACACTGACCTGAGCAACCTGCGTCTATTAACTTTCTGCATATCTTATCAGCTCGTCATTCCAACATTTGGGCGGCCACCCTACATATAGCTTTTTTTTTTTTATAGAATAGGGTGACAAACGAGCACACAGTCCACCTGATGGTAAGTGGTTGCTGTGGCCCATAGACATCTACATCTATCTTCCATTGCAAATCAAAATGCAGATGCGTTGTCACCCATGAGGACTGAGATGGAATGCCTCATTTCCAGTAAAAAGGGTCTCCGGTTCTCTACACTCACCATACGAAATACAGCAGCATTAAGCTACTATTTCACGCTGGTATTCTGTGAGAGCGTGGTCCTTCCCCGGTCGAGCCGACCCATTCGTGCTACAACTATACTACTAATATAACTGCAGCATGGCTCTACCACGTAAAAAAAAGCTTATTAGCTTTATTACGAATTCTATTACGGACAGAAACTCTGAGCTACATACGAACAGCTGTAAAGGTATGCGTCTCAGTATCTATAGGTCACCACTGCTAAGACTCACTGGTGTATACTTTTTATCAAAGTTTTTGGAAATACTATACAAAATTTCAGGTTAGACTAGATACGTCAATTTACCTCTAAATCAAATTTGCAACCTTCATATACTTATACATAATATTAATCTTAAAAATCTACCACAGATAAATAATTCATAATCTATATAAATCTGCAACTATCAAGAACATCACTCCCTATCTAGCTTTCTCACTATATAACAATATATTCAGTATTCACGTCACCTTTTCGATTTTCTTCTACATCGTAGGGGCAGTTTACAAACATAAATTGCACAAGGACAAACATTGTAGTGTTATGCTTATACATACTTACATATCATTTTACACTATTTTAAATTCTGTTTTTGATGTTCTGCATTCGCCTCAAAACTGGATATTTTGCATCACCTTTATTTCTATAGGATCCTGTAATATTTTTAAACCATAAGAACACAATAACAAATCATTTTCACTTCGTATTTTTCATGCTATCAGCACTTTTTAAATCGGTGTCAATGGAGTCTACCTTTTTCGGTCTTTTATTTAGTTCTCCGTAACTCTGCAATTTCGGGTTTCGTGCGCGCTGTTGCGCTACTTTTTTTTCCTATAAAAATAATATCTCATTTTTCACTTAAATCTTGCCGTTTCTGTATTACGAGCCTAAAACCAAAATTTGACATGTTTTGACATCGTTGTTTATCAGGTTGTCATGGCAATTTTTATTCAAATATCGTTACCGGCCTGATGTTTTTACTTCAAAATACTCCTTTCTTCTTGGCCATTTACAAGAATTTGCTTTTAATTTAAATAATTTCAAATTTAATGAGAATAATATTACGTTCTTATGTGAGATCCGTCAAAAAGCAAAAATAAGCCGAATTCAATCGGCGAATGGGGAGTCTGACTTGAGCTTTGATACTTGAAGCATCTCCTAAAGGCCTTTTCTGCACTGCCTCGGGATCCTGCAAGCCTCTGCCCGCTCCTTAAGTCGTCGCCTAGCCACGCCTACGCCTCCGCCTACTAGTGCGCTGTGTTTACTTACTTCAAACGCTGCGTGCCTTCTCCTGACGTTGCGTGGACCTACTTCAGACGCTGCGTGTTTATTCCGGACGCTGTGTGGGTCTACTCCGGAAGTTGTGTTTGCCTACTCCAAGCGCCGCGTGTACCTACTTTAAACGCTGCGTGCCTACTCCAGACGTTTCGTGGACCTACTCCCGACGCTGCGTACCGGCTCAAGACGCTGTGTGGGTCTACTCCAAGCGCTGCGTGTACCTTCTCCAGACGCTGCGTGTGTTTTCTCCAGATTCTACGTGTTCCTAGAGCAGGAGCTGTGCACCTATCATAGGCATAGCCTGTGCATACTTCGTTGCAGTATCTTTTGTTATTTTTTTTTTTTTTTTAATAATATTGTAAATCACCATCTTCATTACAACCCATCATCACCTTCATACCTTTTTTTTATAAAAGATACTGTAAAACTTCAAATTTTTAAATAATTTATTTTATTTTGGTTGTTTTCGTTCTAGTTAAGTTAGGTTCTTAGTTTTTTTATTGTCGCTTCACGACATTTGGCGCCCGACGTAAAAGTTCTTCTTTTCTTCACCTTAGCTACGCCTTATCCATTTCCTTTTGATTGAATTGCTTTCTCTTTCGTTCTTAACTCTTTATTTACTCATCCTTATCATATCTTCCAAATTCTAAAACAAAACTTCATCTAGTTTTTCAACTTATCTGGATTATATTTAGACCTACATATAACACTTCACTTACATTCATCACTTTAATATTTTTATTCTAGAGGTACAATTTTTTATTAAATTTTTATTTCTTAAACTTAACACTTAATTATAACAATGAAACGGGTTATTAAGTACGAATTCCTTAACAAGGCCGAACTCGAATACGAAGTGAAGATTAGATGTGAGGAACCAGCTAATACTGTTTTGCTTCTAAAAAAACAGGTTTTGCGTTTAGTTGAGAATTCTCACCCTGAAGATATTCTGACTTCTCCAATTCCGATCGAGGATGACTTGTCTCAAATTGGTTCTACTTTGACTTACCTGGACTGTAAAATTGAAAAATTTTTACAAGGTGAAACCAAATACTTACGATTAATAGAAACTTTTATTAATCATGTTTTTTACAGATTGGAGCGAATAGATACTGACTTATATCCAGACTTTAAAACTATTTTCGATACTTTGAAGATGAAATTTGACGCTATTACTAAACAATTCGAATCCTTGACTCCACCTCCAACTGAAAATGACTCTCCATCACTTGACCCTCCTGTAGACCCGACTGTCATGGAACCTCCTCTTGTTTCTCAAACATCTGTTAAGATCCATACCCCGTATCCTTCACCACTACCTCAATCTTTTTCTCCAACTAACGTCTTCAAAGATCTGAAAAGACACACCTTCAATGGTAAAAGCTGTCCAAGATCCTTTCTTCAAAAACTTGAAGAATACTGCTTAGCTCGTGGCTTACCCAAAGACTTGTTGATTTCTCAAGCGTTTGAAATTTTCACCGACAATGCTCTTCATTGGTTCAGATTTAAATATAATCAGAATCCAAACTTAACTTGGAACGAACTTTCCTCTTTATTAATCAAAGACTTTGGTGGTTTTGATTATGATTATAAACTTCTAGAAGCGATTAGGAACCGAACTCAAGTCCGTGATGAACCTATCGTCATCTATATTTCCATCATGTCTGGAATGTTCTCTCGTCTTTCGAAGAAACTCTCTGAAACAGAACAATTGGAGATTATTTTGAGGAATATTCGCCCATGTTATTCAGTCTTCGTAGCTCTAAAAGACATTGACTCTATCGACTCTCTTCTGGCTACTTGCCAAAACTATGAAAAGTTCCTTGACAGAGACAAACAATTTAAAGAACCAAATGTACAACAAAGTCCTCTTATTTCTGAATTCAACTACAAGCATTCCACTTCAAGTTCAGTTGGCTCTTCAAATTCTAATAACTCACAACCTTCTCCTCCCTTTATGAATAAATTCACTTCATCCTACAAATACCCTTCTAGACAAGTTAATAGTCTCTCTCAAACTAAAGCTCCTCAAGAAAGCTCTTTTTGTGTTCGCTGTCGTAAACAAGGTCATACTTTGAACACTTGTACTCAACCACGATTCGTGATTTGTTTCAAATGTGGTCTTAAAGGTTTTAAAACTGCAGATTGCCCTACTTGTTCTCCCAAACCACATACTAGTTCAAAAAACTAACTGCTGACTTGAAAAGTAACTTAAACTTTGATAATGACGATTGGGCTAGTTGGATTAAAACAATTCAAAACTTCTTTTCTTGTTACAAAATCTCTTCTACACTCTACTCCAAAGAACAAGATCTTAATCGTCCATTCGTTAATGTCAAAATTTATGACTTAACTTTATCTGGTTTACTAGATTCTGGCAGCTCAGTAACTATTCTGGGTAATAATTCTCATTTGGAAATTCTTAAACTGGGCTGTAAACTTTTCAAGTCAGATCTTATTACTGTCTCTACTGCTAATAATCAAAAAGTTAATTCCTTGGGTTATTTTGACTTACCTGTTCATTTCAATAATCAAACCCATTTGATTAAAGCTTATGTTTTTCCGGAAATATTTCCTTCGCTAATACTAGGTATTGACTTTTGGAGAAAATTTAATCTGTTACCTAGTGTTTTATCTTCTCTTAACTTTACAGAATCTAAATGCTCTGCTATCGAAACTAAAGATATTAAAGTTTTACCTTATGAGCATTTAACTCCTAACCAAAAGGACATCGCTAACGACATCATCCAACGCTTCAAGACAATTTCTTTTGAAGAAAAAGGTATCCTGGGGAGCACACACTTAATCACCCACAAGATTGATACTGGTGATTCTCTTCCAATCAAACAAAGATGTTACAGACTGTCTCCTGAAAAACAAAAGGCGTTAATTAATGAAGTTGATAAGATGCTGGGATGGAACGTCATTGAACAATGCGAAAGTCCTTGGTTATCTCCAGTTCTCATCACTCCGAAGAAGAATGGTGAATGGCGTTTCTGCGTAGACAGCAGGAAGCTTAACTCAGTTACACGTCGTGATGCTTATAGTCTGCCATTAATAAGCGAAATTTTGGACAACCTGAAGAATGCCAAATACTTATCAAGCATCGACATTGCGAAAGCATTTTGGGAGATTCCCTTGAATCCTGCTGATAAAGATAAAACTGCATTTTATGTACCTGGAAGAGGTATGTTTAGATTCAAGGTAATGCCTTTTGGTCTCTCTAACTCACCTGCAACTCTACAAAGATTAATGGATATGCTTTTTACTCCTGAATTTGAGAACAAGGTATTTTGCTATCTGGATGACATCGTTATTATTAGCGAGACTTTTGATGAACACATATCGCTTCTCATGAAAGTTCATGAAAAACTTTCATATGCTAATCTGACTATTAACTTTGAGAAGAGTCAATTCTTCAAGAAAGAACTGAAATACCTTGGTTTTCTAGTGGACGAGTATGGTCTACGTGCTGATCCAGATAAAATAAAAGCTATTTTAGAATATCCTGTACCTACTTGCAGAAAAGAAGTACGTAGATTCATAGGCACCTGCAGCTGGTTCAGAAGATTCATTCCAAACTTTAGCACCATTGCCTCTCCACTCAACCAACTAACCTGTTCCGGGAAGAACGCTCCTAAATTTTTATGGAATTCACAAGCTGCAGCTGCTTTCCAGAAACTTAAAGAAGCTTTGGTAACTGCTCCTGTTCTTGCTTGCCCTAACTTCGAGCTACCCTTCTCTGTACATTGTGATGCATCAAATTATGGCATAGGAGCAATGCTTACTCAACATCAAGATGACAAAGAAGTCGTGACTGCTTACATGAGTAAAGCACTAAACAAAAATCAACAGAATTACTCAACTACTGAAAGAGAAACATTGGCTGTAATAACTGCGTTAGAACATTGGCGATGTTATCTAGACAATGGTAAAGAATTTACAATATATACTGACCATGCTGCACTTAAATGGTTTCAGAACTTATCGAATCCTTCAGGAAGACTTGCTCGCTGGACTTTACGCTTATCATGCTTTAACTTTGTCCTGAAACATAAAAAAGGAAAGGATAACGTTGTTCCAGATTTATTATCAAGACATAAGAATCAAGAACGTCCTGATACACGAGAAATTTCATCTCAAGGCGTACATCCTATTACGATTGAAGAACCACCTGATCGTGAACTTGAGCACTACAACAAGATTTTTCTCGGATGCTCCAACAACCCAGACGCATATCCCAACTACACTATCAGGGATAACAAACTTTACCGCTGCATCCATTCTCCCGATCGTCTAAACGATGACTTTATTTGGAAAGAAGTTCCACTACCTCGAGATAGGCATACACTTATTGAAGTTAACCATGGTTCCCCTTCAGAACTCCATCTTGGTATCTTCAAGACATTCAAGAAAATATCTTTAAAATACTATTGGCCTGGTATGTTTAAGGACATTGCCAAATTAATCTCGTCTTGTGAAACCTGCTTAACCTACAAACACCCTAATCATTCTCCCTATGGTCTTATGGGTAAACCCAAACTTTGCTCCAGACCTTTTCAAACTATATCCTTAGATCTTATGGGTCCATTACCTATGACTCGTAGGCGAAATCAGTATATTCTAGTAATTAACTGCAATTTTACTAAATATACTATGATTTTTCCCCTTAAACGTGCTACTTCAGCTAATATTATTAATCTTTTGGAAAATTCAGTTTTCCTAGTTCATGGCATTCCCCAAACTATTATAATGGACAACGCGGTTCAATTTCAGTCGCGAGAATTCCAATCATTCTTAAATTCTTATAACGTTCCTTGTATTTTTCACACAGCTTTATATTGTCCTCAGGTTAATCCTACGGAGAAGTTTAATAGTACAATTATTACAGCTCTAGCATCTCTAGTAGGAGACGATCATAGATCCTGGGACAACCATCTTGCTAAGATTCAGTACGCAATGAACAGCGCTACAAATGTGGCTACTGGCTTTACTCCAAACTTTTTAGTCTTTGGTAGGGAAACAATACCTTGTGGTTCCTTCTATACTCCAACTCAGAACCTCGAGGAATTGATATTTATGCCTCGTGATATTTACGCGTCTAATGCTGGTCTCCTCTCATCTATTTTTCACAAAGTTCAAACTAAACTGCACATAGCTCACGCTAAAAATAGCGCTCGCTATGATCTTCGCCGGTCTTTTAAAGAATTTAATGTGGGAGACACTGTTTGGCGTAAAAACCATGTTTTAAGCAATGCCGGCGCTTACTTTAAAGCTAAACTTGCCCCTAAGTTCATCAAGTGCAAAGTGATAGCTAAACTGTCACCACTAATCTATGTGCTTGAAGACCCTAATGGAGTTAGAGGCAAGTGGCACATCAAAGATGTAAAATCATAATTTTTTTTTTTAACTTTTATTAACTGTATATATGTATAAATATCACCATCATTCTCACCTTATTATTTTTATTTTTTTTTGTTTGGTGATCCAGTGTTCTTCAACACATCTTGCTTTAGGACCTCGAATTTTCGTTGGTTAATCTTCACTTTTTGTTTCAGACACATCTCGTTAGTGATGTTGCTGATCTCTGGTTTTGAGCCCTACCGCTCTGGCCATTCTTAATCTTTACTTAAGTCATAGCGACTAAAGCTTGCTTAAGATTAATTTCTTTATCTTTATCTTCACTCAGGAGCGGATGACAACTCCTTAAATAAGCCTGGATGTCCTTTCAAAATGTTTTTTTTTTCCACGCAGGAGCGGATGACAACTCCTTAAATAAGCCTGATTGTCCTTTCGAAAACACACTTTTAGAGTGGTAGTCATTGAATGTGAACTCCACCCTTACCTGAATGCAGATGATGAATGTAAGAGATAGTATATCTGATTTTGCCTGGTGATGTCTGTTACTGCAAAGCTGTGTTTTCATGGTTTATTTTATGGTGTACATGTCAAAATTTTTGCTGAGTCAAAAATTTTCCGGGGTCGGGGGGAAAATGTAGTGTTATGCTTATACATACTTACATATCATTTTACACTATTTTAAATTCTGTTTTTGATGTTCTGCATTCGCCTCAAAACTGGATATTTTGCATCACCTTTATTTCTATAGGATCCTGTAATATTTTTAAACCATAAGAACACAATAACAAATCATTTTCACTTCGTATTTTTCATGCTATCAGCACTTTTTAAATCGGTGTCAATGGAGTCTACCTTTTTCGGTCTTTTATTTAGTTCTCCGTAACTCTGCAATTTCGGGTTTCGTGCGCGCTGTTGCGCTACTTTTTTTTCCTATAAAAATAATATCTCATTTTTCACTTAAATCTTGCCGTTTCTGTATTACGAGCCTAAAACCAAAATTTGACATGTTTTGACATCGTTGTTTATCAGGTTGTCATGGCAATTTTTATTCAAATATCGTTACCGGCCTGATGTTTTTACTTCAAAATACTCCTTTCTTCTTGGCCATTTACAAGAATTTGCTTTTAATTTAAATAATTTCAAATTTAATGAGAATAATATTACGTTCTTATGTGAGATCCGTCAAAAAGCAAAAATAAGCCGAATTCAATCGGCGAATGGGGAGTCTGACTTGAGCTTTGATACTTGAAGCATCTCCTAAAGGCCTTTTCTGCACTGCCTCGGGATCCTGCAAGCCTCTGCCCGCTCCTTAAGTCGTCGCCTAGCCACGCCTACGCCTCCGCCTACTAGTGCGCTGTGTTTACTTACTTCAAACGCTGCGTGCCTTCTCCTGACGTTGCGTGGACCTACTTCAGACGCTGCGTGTTTATTCCGGACGCTGTGTGGGTCTACTCCGGAAGTTGTGTTTGCCTACTCCAAGCGCCGCGTGTACCTACTTTAAACGCTGCGTGCCTACTCCAGACGTTTCGTGGACCTACTCCCGACGCTGCGTACCGGCTCAAGACGCTGTGTGGGTCTACTCCAAGCGCTGCGTGTACCTTCTCCAGACGCTGCGTGTGTTTTCTCCAGATTCTACGTGTTCCTAGAGCAGGAGCTGTGCACCTATCATAGGCATAGCCTGTGCATACTTCGTTGCAGTATCTTTTGTTATTTTTTTTTTTTTAATAATATTGTAAATCACCATCTTCATTACAACCCATCATCACCTTCATACCTTTTTTTTATAAAAGATACTGTAAAACTTCAAATTTTTAAATAATTTATTTTATTTTGGTTGTTTTCGTTCTAGTTAAGTTAGGTTCTTAGTTTTTTTATTGTCGCTTCACGACAACATTCGGATCCGGAACAATTACTTGTAGGCCAAATAAATACTTGTTCCGTGCGGGAATCGAACCCGCAGCCTTTAATGCTGAAAATCAAAATTTATTCGTTAATGAATTATGTTATTCGTCAAAGTTATAGCTGAAAGCTAGACAAGTAACCGGGGCCGGCCTAACCTCTCCACCAGCTAGCGTTACAAGTCGCCTGTATCCGGCGAAACCCATAATCGATGAGGTTTCGCTAAGTTTTCTAATCATAATGCCTGTTTTATTATGTATCTAGTTACCTATTTAGAAAATGACCTAGATATGAAGATTTACACATCCACTATCACAAGCGACTGGATTACTGCAATAAAACTACAAGCGACTATGATAAAACTTAATTGGAATTTGGAATATACAGGTTTGGTAGTTGTAATATATTTTAAAAAAATACTTTAAATATTTATGAGAATTTTATTGTAGTTAAGATTTAAAAATTATGAGAACAAAAACATTTCAAAGCAGACTAAGAAAAAATATTTTTCACGCAAGTACTATCCAAATCGATCACGCCAACATATCCCCACATGGATCTTCGATAACCTATAAAAAATCAAGAAATAAATGCATACTCACAGCTCAGGATTAACATGGATAGGCTTTTGGCAGCACCTTTAATCGTAAAGAGGTATTCTAATTCCTCAGGGATGACAACGCATCTGCATTTCGATTCTTAATCGAAGATAGCTGTAGATGTAGATGGACCACAGCATCAACTTGTAATCAGGTTGACTGTGTGTTCATTTGCCCACCCTTATTCTATAAAATAACATTCTTCAATTTTTTCTATAGAATAAGGGTGACAAACGAGCACACAGTCCAACTGATGGTAAGTGGATATCGTGGCCCATAGACACCTACATTTATCTTCAATTAAGAATCAAAATGCAGATACGTTGTCACTCCTGAGGACATATCGAATGCCTCGTTTCCAGTATAAAGGGTTTCCGGTTCTCTACACTCACATTGCATGTCATTTCTTGAGGGAGGCCTATGTTCAGCAGTGGACTTGTGAAGGGCTGTAATGATGAGAATGATGATGATGACACTCACCATACGAACAACAGCAGCATTAACTTGCTATTTTACGCTGGTATTCTGTGAGAGCTTGGTCCTACCCCGGTTGAGTCGACTCACTTGTGCTGCTACCACAATAAAGCTGCAGCATGGCGATACGAATGGACCGATCTGGAGCAATTAATGGAGCAATTTCAAAGCAATGGAGCAAATTGCGGCAATTATTTCGGCGATATTGGTTCTAATTGCTCCAGATATTTCGTATCGCTCAATGTCGCAGATACAAATTGAAGAATATCCAATGGGCTTGGAAATTCCTAGCAATTTTTGTATATATCTCATTCGCACTTGTTTCTTTTGCGGCTTGCCGTCTTGCTTCCGCAGGGAGAGCGAGAGGTCGGAAATCGCCAGAAATCGAAGGGTTAAAAGCAAGTTTTGTTGATGCAGAACTTGGTTCTCTCATGTTGGTCGTCTGTTTCGTAATTAATAGGCTAACTTTGTTCAAAAGTAATTCAAAGTCTGTTCGTGACATTCTAGTAAAGTTTTTGAATAATATATCATCTAATTCTTTACACAATGAAAATTGCGGCCTCTTTGCCAAAAACGATCGCACCCACATAGGCCTATTCCTTTTCTTTCTTTTTTGTTTGTGATTAATAATAAAAAAAGCGCTACAAGCCCTGCGCAGCAAGAACAATGTCGTCTATAGCGAAGAATACTGAAATACTCGTGTAGGACAGTATTGCCTAGTTGATGAAGTTGCGCCATATCGCTCAATATTGTATTGCGCAGTATTGATGCTTGTTGCCGTTGCCGTAAATTGCTTGAAGTAGTCGTGACGTCATAGTTAACGAGTATTGACTGGAATTGAGCAATTTTAGTTGCCCGTGTAACCGCACTTTTAGGCTACTGTCGCGTAAATTATGCTGTCATTTTATCATTTTTAAGAGCGTAATATTAATACGTTATTAATACTTTTATTAGTTTTGGATACGGCTCTATTATCTAAGGATTTTAGGATTAAGGACACGTTCTACTTATCTCACCTATATGTAAACTGGGTGCTCCGGGCTACTACTTATCGGAAAAACTGATAAGACTAATTGATTATGAACCAAGATCACGAATCGCGTTTATACCCACTACACCAAAGAGGCAGTCACATGTAACGTAATAATACGTCAAATTATTTCCGTTTTTATTGCAAATAAACATTGCGTGTCAGGTCTCAATTTTAAAAATTATTTGCATTTTAATTCTAATGAGAGATTATACGGGCGACTTTTACTCTGTACCAATGTATTACACTGTTTACACTGTTAAAAAATTATTATAAAATCATTATCTGCCACCACCATGTTCCCCTTTTTCAAAAATGAATTATTTTAAAAGTAATATACATAATAGAAACCTCATTAAAGTTCAAAAACTATCCAGCAAACAAATTTAACGAACAAATTAAATTCAAGAAAAAATATTAAAATAGTAACAATCCTTCATACACAGTTCTTGTAGAAAAATTCGATCCAGTGTTAAAGAAGGAGGCAGTGGAATGCGGGATAAGGATTTGATCAATTTTTCAAAGGTTCAGACAGAGCTGTCTCATTCGGGCACTGGGCGACAGAAAAAGATAATATTTTCTATTAATGAGGAATTGATGCAAATGTCTGTGGGCCACGACATCGACCTACAAACGTGCGGACTACATGCACGTTAGTCACCCTAACTTCCAATAAAATTCTCGTAATTGTGCACCAGACCGAATTTCGGTCACGGCGGCCATTCTCCACGGAAGTGGAGAATACGTGGTAGATCTACGCTGCAGCTATATTATGGTTGTAGCACGAATGCGTCGGCTCGACCGGGGAAGTGTCATGCTCTCACAGAATATCAGCGTAAAATAGCAGCTTAATATGATGTGTTTCTTATGGTGAGTGTTGAGATCCGTAGACCGTTTTTACTGGAAATAAGGCATTTCATCTTAGCCCTCAGGGGTGACACCGCATCTGCGTTTTGATTTTTATAGTAAATGTAGATATATATGGCCCACAGCATCCACTTACCATCAGGTAGACTGTATGCTCATTTGTCACTCTTATTCTATAAAAAAAGACTAGCCATCTTCTTAGGACATGAGTATGGACATGACACGACATTTCTTAGGACATGAGGGCCCATATAATGTAGCTGAGGCGCACGTGACGGGTCAACCCCTTAAAATAGTTCAAACGTTTAAATACCTCGGTCACATGGTGACAGCGAACAGAAAAGATGATTGCGATTTAGAACGACAGAGAAGAGCTTTGTTCTGTGGCAATATGATTGCCAGGAGGTTTGTTAAAGCCTCTAAGGAGGTTAAGACTATGCTCTTCCAAACGTACTGTCAGTCTTTCTACACCTGCCAGCTCTGGTCTGAATATTCGGGGCGATCTTTGAATGGTTTTCGTGTGCAATATAATAACATCTTTAGAATGCTTATGCGTCATTCATGTCCAGTGTTGGTGAGTGTAGAAATAAGATAATTAGTGAGTTTACGGTAAGACTGTCGGCCACAGCCTTTTATCAAAAATGGCTTATGATAGCTTGACACGATGGTTCCCTCCATATAGACTTAGATATTATTATAATATAATTATTTTTTAATTTTTAGTAATTCTGTACTGTATTGTCTTTTTTGTTGGTAATTTATATGGATGCAATATACCTGAAATAAGAATAAAAATTATAAAACCCAAGTATATGCGTAAGCACAGGTGCATTCTCAATTCTCTCACTCACACAGCCCGATAGGATGGTATTCTGACATAACAGGAGAAAGATCAGGCGCAGGACCAACGGCTCTACGTGCTCTCCGAGTCACGGGGCTGATACACCGCCAACTTCCTGACTCCGGGCTACTACTGAGAATTTTTTTAAACGTTACCCCTACACTAAGATTTTCTCTTGTATCGTGGGGGCAGTTTACAAACATAAATTGCACAAGGACAAACATCCAGACCCGGAACAACTATATGTAAGCCATACAAATACTTGCTGCGTGCGGGATTCGAACCCGCGACCCCTCATCAGTAGCTCCGCGAGCTACTCATTGCTAAGCCACTGCGCCACGGAGTCGTCAGAATTTCTCGATTGGGTAACCCAATTACTGGTGATGATCGCGTTTGCGACCACTAGACTAACTATTCATTTGTATTTCTGTAATTAATCGGGGTCGTTATAGACCGATTTCTTATGAATAATTTTTTTTTTATTGTGTTTTACCATTTCGATTCGATTGACCATTATCAATCACATCCAAAAACATGCATATAACTACACTAAATTATTGTTCGTGAAAAGGCAGCCCTTTGTTAAGAAAAAAGTAAATTCTGTAACATTTTTAAAGGGCAAGATGTAATTCTGATAATACAGTTTCTGTTACGATGTAGGAAATTGAACAGAACTAAAACGTCATCTCACGAGGAGACGTAATTATGACGTACGCTTTTTCAAACGGCATCTTAATTCCGCAATAAATAGAAACGTTTAAGAGCAAAAAGCGCGTTCTGAAAGCGCGTGCGATCTCTAATCGATGTGGTAATCAGTTTTAATGCTCTAGCAGTTACAGTGCAGTTTTTAATTATTTACAACTTACATTACTTACAACTGCTCTGAAGTTGTAAGTAATGTAAGTAACATAACTTACAACATCAGACTACTCGACTGTACCTAAAAAGACATTGAAACCATACTCAACTAGTTGACATGCACTCACGCACATATCTTTCTTCTTCTCTTTAACGTCTCTTAAAGTCCAACGCACACATTTGCATTTAAAACCATATTGCTTTTTGCAAATGAGTTGAGATGCATATGGGTTTGTTCATAAAAAAACAAGTGACAAACGAACTTTCAGGCCACCTGACAGTAAGTGTATACGGGGGCCCACGGACAACCGTCACCGACTACAAACAAGAAGCTACAAATGTGTTGTCAACTCTGGGTACTCAGAGTCAGACTCAGACCGGACAGCAGTATAAGCACGGTTCCTGGTGACAGAAATAGGTTAAAAGGTGCCCCAGACTAACCCAGTCTACCACAACATACCCATCGGGACTTCGATAAGGATTCCGACCACCTTAAAATACACAAGTACAGTGTTCAATATTACAATATAAATCGCTAAAGAAATTTGGTTCAAAAATCAAACTGAATTATAATTTTAAACATGATAACTACTGTCGGTATTAAGAAAGCAGGTGTTATCCGAATATAAAATCTGTTTGATCGCGTGTCCGTCCATCAATACTTGTTGGCGAGATCGTGACGAGTCAGCCAGGGGTCATTGTTGGGCGCCGATTGATTTATCCGCTCCCAATGATTTAGACCTTACAGCATGATATCGCGTGTTCGATTGTCGGTGATTGATGATGTCTTTTAGAGGAATTATGCTGTTTGTTGTTTTAATGCGTGTAATTAATATCATGATACATCTTAAAGCGCAAGTTTTTCACATTTCATTTTCATTTATAAATAATTTTCTAACTAAAAATTGTGAAATACAACTTAAATATCAATTTCAAATCTGAAGCCCAGTCTAGTCGTTAAAGTAAAAGGATATAGTTACAGCCTTTAGCTGTGGAAGGAAAAGGTGAGATCTCCCACCGGGCAAGGCGTTCAGCCCGGGTAACGGTAAACGCTTTATCTGAACTGTTCTTTATGTAACGCAGTACTTCGGAACTTTCATAGTGTGATTTAGACTTTGGTGCGTTACGCTTGTAGGGCAACGACAGCGCCGCCGCATGCTGTACACGTACTACTGGGCACTGGCCACCGCTCGTTTCTGAGAGAGGTTTGGAGCAATTAATCCCCCCGCTACTCTAGTACGTATTGGCTGAAGACGCCTTCGAAATATTTTTAATGCTCAGATGAAGACTTCCTCACGATGTTTTCCTTCATCACAGAACACGTGGCGAATCAGCACGTTTAATTGCAATTAACAATTTTATTGGTGCCGGTAGGATTGAACCCAGGTTTCTTGCATATTGTGAAGTAAACATCAAACGCTTAGGACTTGAGCTACTACAGCAAGTTTAATGATTACGGACTTACAAATAGACATGAATACACGCCAATAATGTAACCCTCCTTTTGTATTCCGCTTCAGTCGAGTAAAAAGATAGTAATTGTGATTTTTGTTTACAGGCCTGTTTGCCGAAACTGCGTGGTATCACCAACCGGCTCGTCACCGCCTCCACTACATGAACAGACATCATCACCGCCGCCTCCCGCACCATCATCACCGGTCACATCACCGCGTCTTCCTCCTTCGCTGCCCTCACCACAACCAAGTCACAGCGGCTCATCTATACCGAGCCAGTCCAATTCTCCCCATCCCTACTCTTACCCTAACTTCAGACGGAGTCAACCGCCTCCAGGTCAAAATTTTCCGGAGTATAACCTTCTGCACAGTCACAGTGTCTCCCAACTTAATCAACCAAGTCACAGTTACCATTCCCCGCAATCCCCTCAATCAGCAATGTCTCTATCTCCTCATCCTGTTCCTCAAGGCAAGCTCAGGGGATTGTTGGAACACGCCGAAAGACTGATAAAACCAGGCGACCCACACAGGCACTCGCAGAGCGATGATGACTCAGGGTGTGCGCTGGAGGAGTACACGTGGGTTCCGCCGGGACTACGACCTGAACAGGTAGAGTAAAGCTAACAGAACTCCAATATTCATCATTGACGACTTATTATGACCGTGTACCGTTACTCTTATCGTTACAGCCTATTAAAGTCCACTGCTGAACATATGTCTACCCATATATTGCCTCGTGGGGGGATATTTGCCATAGTTGCCACGCTTGGCAAGCGGCTTGGCAACCGCAGTTTTTTTTAGTCGTTATTAGGAAGACGCTGCTGTCCATCACCTCCTGGTTTGTTTACCTCTGTCGCCTCTTACGACACCCACGGGACGCCATGGGGTAATGGACATTCTTATGTAAAATATTCTTACTTCAATTCTTGGCGTAAGAGCCGACAAAGGGAAACAAATCAGGAGATGGGCAGCAGCGTCTTCCTAATAACAAGTAATAATATGTAATTAATGTGTAATTGTATTGTAATTTATGAATAATCTAATCTAATATGAATAATCTAATCCAATGTTCCTAACATTATTAAGATGAATAATTTAATCTATTATTATGAAAATGTAATCAATGAACTACGATTGATATTTGACATTTGTATGCTCATGAGGCTGATCACAGACTCAACTTTATTTGTGTTCAATTAAGACCATTTTCTAACCTGGGTTTCACAAATAAATTATGTATTTCATTTGATTTGATTTAGTAAAAACCCGTCTGTCAAGGGTGGCAACTGTGTCAAATATTACACCTGAGGCGTGATCTATGGAGGAGATCTGTGTTCGAATGTGAAATTATAATGGGCTGTACATATATATTAATATACGTACAGCCCGTTATATATTAGCGCTGTAACTCATTGCTAATTGCCACTGCGCCACGGAGCCATCAATTGGTTCAACCGTTTCCAAGATTAGCTCGGACAGATAAACGGACAGGCATGCAAATAATCCCTGACCTCGGAGGAGGAGGTTCTCAATTCGAGTGCATTTTCTTTTTTTTTCGTATGTATGTTCCGCGATATCTTCGCAGATTATGAACCAGTTTTCGTGATTCTTTTTTTTTTCTTAAATAGGTTGATTATAATGCAAGGGTGTTCGCATATAAATTTGGAGGAAATATTCCACCCTTAAGGGTTGCAAATGAACTACTTCTTTTTAAGCAATTTGAAGTCGTTTTTTACTTTTTTTTAAAGTTATAATTATTCTATGACAGACAGATACTCCAATTCTTTCGAAAATTATTAAAATTATTAATAAAATATACTTAATAATAATACTTAACATGTCACAATCTATAAATATTTCATGAAGTTCAAAGTAAATCTTCCAAATACTATATTATAATTCTAGACATGGAATCGTAAAATCTAGACAATCGCAGCAAGAACGGACACTTGTTACACAAGCCGAAAATGTCTTTCATTTCAAAAATTTGCATTTCTTGCTCCCCTCCTACTATTCGTGCATTTTATTCGGTAGAATTTATGGTTGTAGCACGAATGGGTCGGCTCGAACGGGAAGGGACCACACTCTCACAATATACCAGCGTAAAATTATTACTATTTAATGCTTCGGCTGCGTATGGTAAATATAGAATCCCAGAGGCATTTTACTGGAAACGAAACATTTCATTTTAGTCCTCAGAGGTGACAACGCATCAACATTTAATTCCTTATTGAGGATAGATGTAGCCATATTCGGACAACAGCATGCACTTACCATCAAGTGGACTGTGTGCTCGTTTGTCACACTTATTCTATTTTTTTTTAATTCAACCATCATCCGAAAACTGTACGTATTGTCAGTCACTTAATTAAAACTTATTAAAAAATTACCTTTGTCAAACTTATTAAACAGCGATTTTTCAATGAAATCGTTGCAACGACTTAATATGCCCTTTCTTTAGAGCTAAAATTTCCGCAGCACTCCGATCGAAGTTATGCACTATTGTTGAATATACCATAGACGTTTGAGACAGCTACACTGGTCTTCTTAAAGCCTTTGTTTCCACCACAAAGCTATTGTTTTGAAAATCTACGTGCTTTCGGTTCATTCCGTGACTGTACTTCCAAACCATTCACTGGCTATAGTTTGAGCAATATTTTGCACTGCACCGTCGTTATTAATATTCGCAACAAACAATACTTTTGCAGTAAGTTTTTATATCAATGGTACTTTTGTTCTTTTCCCTATTCGCAATTTTGAAAAGAACAAGCTATCAATGATAAGGGAGTCTGTACTGATTTTTTAAGTATCGAACTAAAAGGAAAAATGTTTAAATAATCATCTGATAGTAAGTGGTTGCCGTGGTCCATAGACATGCGTTATCAATCCTGAGAACCAAGATGGAATGTTTCATTTCCAGTGAAATGGGTCTCCGGATCTTTAAACTCACCATACGAAACACAGCTTCATTAAGCTGTTATTGAATGCTGGTATTCTGTGAGAACGTGGTCCTTCCCAGGTTGAGCCGTCCCATTCGTGTTACAACTATGACATAGCTGGCTGCATGGCTCTATCACGTATACATTTCTTCATCAACATCAGCACTTGAACATCCACTGCTGGAAAAAGGCTGCTTCGTATATCGGAAGGGAGGATTTACTCTAATCTTTACACCTTTTTGTGGGAGCATCATTGCTAGACGGTCGTAGTACCAAATTTCTAATACGTATGATGTTGCTGCAAGTCGCTGGCCTAGGTACTTGTGGGAAGTCAGAATGTGTCAAAAAAGTCACTTCATGTGTATAACAAACCAGGCACGGGTACTTGTGGCAAATCAGAATGTGTCAAAAAGGCACGTATATCAAATCACAATGCTGTGTTTGTCCTTAGGTTAATGTATGGTAGTGAAAATAAGGTATGGTAGCTAAAGCATGTAAGTAAAATTAATGCTATAGAAATCAGGTCATTAAAAAGCGCACTAGGTGTGACTCTACAGGATTAAAAATTGTGTGATAATAAAGAAGTGTGATTTGCAAGAAAATGTTATGACCAGATTAAGAAAGGAAGGTTCGGGGTTTGAACAACTAGAAAAAAAATTTAAGAAAAATTGATAAAGCCAAATGCTGTTAAAGTGAACGGCAAAGATATTGAAGATAGGCCACAATAAGAGTACCCTCAACTAACAAGAATGTATGCGTAGATAATGGATGGAATATAAGCGAGAGAGATGTATCAGAAATATGCCAAATGGTCCCTAGTCTCAGCTTGCAACTGCGTCAAATGGAGGAGCTAGTTAACAATTGTGAGAATTCATAAGTATTCGGAAATTGCAAGTGTTCTATTAGCTGCTACTGGTACTACTAAAAGGGATTTCTAAATCTGCATTTCGATTCTTAACTGTGGATAGTAATAGTTGTCAATGGTTTACAAATGTGTAACACTTGTGTACAAAACATAGCTTGTATGATTTTTTGTAATTATTGATGTACACGTTGGTTGGACTCCTTCCTCGCCTAGGAGTCTGTGTGAGTTGTCCCTCTTGTCTATTTCTGCAATAAAATTGACTCCTTGGCGCAGTGACTAAACATTGAGTTGCAGCGCTAAGGGCTGCGGGTTCGAATCCCGCACGGAACAAATATTTGTATGGCCTACAAATCATTTTCCGAGTCTGGATGTTTGGCCTTGTGAAAGGAGATGGCCAAGAATTGGATGAGCTTGTGCCCCAGACAGCGCAGAGATGAAATTTGTGTCGTTTTAATTACAAATCTGCAATATTCATGCACTTTTCTAAACATGAGCTTTTCTGTAGTAAAAGTGTATGTAGCTACGCAGTTGTGGATGAGGTTGTTACGAAGGTTTAAAAAGTTGATTTAGTCACTCGGTTTTTATCATAATTACACAACGTAAATATTCATAAAGTTAAATTTTAATGCGTGTTATATAGGTTAATGTGCATGCATTTGTCACAGATGTTTAGTTAAAAAAAACAGGGACAAGAGATTTTCTTTCAGTCTAAAAAAAGTATATATTGTTTGTAATTATTCACTCAAGTTTGACACTTTGACTGTTTTGCCACTTGACGGACGAATTCAGTGTTGCAAGCATTAAAGTAAAACAATCATATTCCATTATGTAATGCTACATATTTAAGCAGTTGCTGTATTAAATAAACAAATAAAACCCTATGCGTCAGTGTATTTTGCTTATTGTGATCTATTAATTCATTAATGGAAGATTTGTCTTTATAGATAACATGTCACAAAAAAGTATTATTATGAGGTTAGTTATTGTTTTTTCTCCTACTCTGATCTTTTTTAATATTATAATATGGCCCCATTAAAGGTACTTTAATGCTATAGAGTGACTTATAACAGAAGAAATCACTTTAAATACTTTTTAACCTTGGTTAATTTTCAACAGCTGCTACGAAAGTTCATATTTAATCAAAATTGTTTGTTTTTTTTTAATTTAAGTAATATCAATAGTTTTATATTTGTACAGCTTGGGGTATATTTTGTCATTTATGTTTGTAAACTGCCACCACGATACAGGAGAAAATCCTAGTGTGGAGGTTACTTCTTTTTTAAATAAAAGAATGAAAGTGTTTTCACTGCTGTGGTCCGTACTGAAAGGTACAGAGAACCTGTATAACTACAGGCTATGGGGCATTCCATGTTAGTCCTCAGAGATGACAACGCAATCGTAACCCATTGTTTGATGTTGGCTGCAGGCGTCTGGACTGCAGTACGTGTTTACCATCAGATGGACTGTAAAATAGTTTGTTAGTTCAGTCGTATTAAATAAAAGATATGAAAATATTTGGTTGCATGCTACTGACAGACTTACGTATTATACACGTCGTGGTGAAGACATGCTACGGCTATATTATGGTTCGGTTTCACCGTTAAAGGACCCGGGCTCACAAAATACCAGGGTAAAACAGCTGCTTAGTAGGTAGTAATAGTATGTTTTATATGGTGAGTTTAGAGAACCTGAGACCCTTTTTACTGGAAACGAGGCATTCCATCTTAGTCCTCAGGGGCGACAGCGCATTTGCAGTATGTTTTCTATCTAGGGATAGATAGCCATGGGCCACAGTATCTATTTACCATTAGGTGATCTGTTTACTTGTCACCCTAATTGTATTATTTATTTATTTATTTCAATCAACAGGGATTATAGGGTAAAATTACATTAATTCAATTATATTCTAATACTAAAATTATAAATCATTACTAATATCTATTAATTATATCAAATCCATAAGTATTTATAATTATATCGAAAAAATAATAAAAATTAAATAATAATAAAATAACATAAATAAAAATTGTTGAATTATTTCAATATTCAATAGGATCCCCATATATCTAAATGAGCAAGCAGACTTAGTTCTGCAGTAAGAAAGATTGGAAGTCTCACCACTGTTGAGACAGCTAGATTAGTTTATTTTAGTTACTTACATAGCGTAATGTCTTATGTAATTTTGTTATGGGATATTTTTTTTACATATGGGCCATATTTTTTTACAAGAGAGCTGTACGGGAGATGTATAACTTAAATTGTAGAGTCTTAGAGAAAATTTGAAGAAATAAAATTAATATGTTTATTTTTATCTTTGGCAACACAATATATTTTTGATAAGGAGCTTTGATAAGATTAAAATGTTCTAACTTTCAACACTAGGAACAAACATAAGCTTTTTTATGTTGCAAAGTATACGCTTTTACAATAAAATCCCCAAAAAAATCCCAAAGAATTCAAAGTTTATCAACAAACAAACAAGATTCAAAGTTTTAATCAAAAAAAATTGTACAAAAAGGGTTATTATAATATGATAATTTGACTCCGTGGCGCAGTGGCTAGGTAGTGAAATGAGTGAAGTGAGGAATAAGTAATTATACCTACAAATAATTTTTCCGGGTCTGGATGTTTGTCCTTGTGCAATTTATATTTGTAAACTGCCTCCACGATGCAGGAGAAAATCCTAGTGTGGGGGTAAAGTTATATTTAAAAAAAATATCAAGGAATACAGGAATGAAAATAAACCTTGAAAATGAGATGATTGTAAAGTGATATATGTTTAAAAAAAATGATATCGCTGGGTTTCTTGCTAGTTCTTCCCAGGCCAGAGATATTTTCCCAACCAGTGGTAAATAAAAAATGACTTTCAATAAGCATAATTTAATAATCTATATTTAATAAAAACATTATATTGTATTCTATTCTATTCTATACATACTACAAACATAGACAAATTATAAAAACATAATCGCACACAATCTTTATCACTTCGACACGCGAAGATATTGCTGTTAAACGTTTAAGAATAATTTTCCCGTCCCGCTCTCTCATCTTACCACGATTTGTATCTGTTATTATTTATACATTATCTGTTCCATAGAAATCATTAGGAAATGAACTAAGATATATAACACTAGCGACTTTGCTTTTCCTGGATCTATTAAAAAGGTGTTATCAGGATAATCAAAGAACATTTATGTTAATTGATAGAATCAGGCGTTACTTTGCGGAAATCCATTATAATAAAAAATAAAAATATCAATTTCTTTGCAACTTTCCGCTAAACATATAAAATGATGTGTCTTACCTGGATTGAAGCGCACCTCCCGCCCTCACTCAATTGCATACACTAACTCCGTCACCACTAGACCAAGCACCACTACTCTCAACACCACTATTGTGTCTTGCCTGGAATAGTGGTGTTGAGAGTAGTGGTGCTTGGTCTAGTGGTGACGGAGTTAGTGTATGCAATTGAGTGAGGGCGGGAGGTGCGCTTCAATCCAGGTAAGACACATCATTTTATATGTTTAGCGGAAAGTTGCAAAGAAATTGATATTTTTATTTTTTATAACATTTATGTTACCAATTTTTTTTCTCCAAGTTTTTCGAATACACCAAAGCCTAGATCCCTTCTCGCAGTGCTCTCTATCTACTCGTAAAGTTTCATCAGAATCACAGATAGACAGGCTGACAGAAATACAAAAACAACTTAATAGTATGAAGGTAAACTCTCGAGCTTAACAAATGCCAGTTATTTCATTATTACAGACGAACACTTTAAAATCATCATCATCATGATCATTATAGACCTTCACAAGTCCACTGCTGAACGTAGGCCTCCCAAGGAATGCCACAAAGCCCGTGCTTCACAGCTTTGACGGGCCGTTCCTGAGCCACCTGCATCCATCGACTTCCTGTATGTCTTTCCAGATCGTCACCTCTTCTAGTCGGGAGTCGCCCTACATTATGCCTACCGGTACGAGGCTGCCACTTAAGAACCTTTTTTTCCCCATCGGTTGCCGGTTTTTCGAGCTACAAAAATGTTAATGCATAATTAATAATATTGTATTTTTATTTAAATAAGGGTGACCATTTATTCATGGCTAGCTGTAGCCGGTTTCCAGAAGGTAAGCAGACTAAAGATGAAAACGTATATTGCTAATGAACATTACGAGTATATGCAATAATAATTAACCTATAAACAAAACTAAACCTTAGTTTAGCCAGCTCAACTTAAGTTTATCTTTATATTACGATCAGCCGTAACATTTATATTTCATACATCCATTAATTACAGCTTGTTAAATTCCATTGCTGAGTATAGATCTCACCAGAGATTGCCTCATAACGAATTTATTTGCCATAGCTGCCGCGCTTGGTACGAGGTTAGGAAACCGAAATTCTTTTATCTCTAGTTATAATATGGAAGACGTCGCTGCCCATCACCTGATATGTTTCCCTCCGTCGCCTCTTAGGACACCCAAGGGACGATATGAGGTATTGGATATTCTGACACTTCACCAAAAGTGGTTGTGCTGCAGATTTGCCGCGATAAATATATTTCTGAGCTATAGCCGTAGTGATATAGGATTAAAAGAAATTAATAAAGAAAGAAAGAAGGAAGGAAGGAAAATTTTAAAAATTCAAAATATCCCCTAACAAGGACAAATGACAAAATAGAACGGCTTAATTTTTTGAATTGCAGCTTTTAATTTCCCTTAAGTTCTTTTTACTTAAGAAACCGTCCACTGTGTGATTTTTAAGCAAAATTTTATTTATTTATTTAATGACTCTGTTGTCGTCAAACGATTTGACACAGCGATAAAACCTCCCACAAGCTTGAACTAAAGCGAAATGAATGTTAAAACGTTCTTACATTCCGAGTATTCCAGCCGATCGTAAAGTTTAACGTTTTGAATACCAAATTAGAGCCCGGCATTTATAATTAAGACAAAAATAAAGTAATAAAGAGCGCGAATCAGGAAGCAACGGAGCAAAAAATTAAGATGGGTCCCAAGAGCGCGCCCTGAGCGACTCCCTCCTCCTTGGTGCTCTACTTGAGGTTACGGAGTTGTGCTTACACAAATGGGCAGCGAATTAACTGGGGTAATTTTTGTCGGCCCTTATTTTTTTCCAAGAGTAAATAAAATAGGCTTAATTTCTTTTCGACGGAAAAGCAACTAATGTTTTCAAATATTTGGTGTACAGTGCTTTGAAAACTTTTCATACCATAAATTATACCAATTTATTTACATATTATTATATTCGAAATTTATTTTATTTACCACAAAATTACGTTCTATCGTACGTGAACCGGCTTATAATACACATAGTATTGAAGGCAAGGATGAAACGAGCAGTTTAACTTTGCATTTGTTGGTTAAACCTCAAAGAAATATAGAAACCTAACTAAAAATATGAATTTATTTACCTTAATATCTAATTGAAGTGACTAACGGACTTACTTTGGATGGTAGGTGAGTGGCCACTGCAGCCCATAGACTTACAACGAAATTCAAACAAATGCGTTTTTAACTCTGAGGTCTAAGATGGAACGGCACACACCCCGTAATTATATGATCTTTTCGTAAAAAGCGGCAGAGATAGGTAAGGAACTATCGTCCCAGTCGAACTCCCAGGCTCGAAAAGAATCGTACTAAAATATACGAAATTTGACCTATTCAAAGTTTAAAACTTTATTAAACATAGTTTGTATAAAACGGGTTATTATAATATTAAGGATGTATGATAATAACCCCTAGGAATGAGGTGATCGCTTCCAAGCTATATCTGATATTATGTTTTGTGTTGTTAATTGTGTAATATATATGATTGTAAGTTGTTTTTTTATCAATAAAGTCCCGCCGAAAACCAGTGTCAAATTAAAAAATCAGTGGCTTTCAATAACTATTATTTGTAAGCTATTTTTAATTTAAAAAATCTGTTTTTGTTCTGTTTCCACCTACAAGTAAAGTTTTAACATTTGAACATATTGGTTGGGTTATATTGATGATTAGCAGTTCGCGCAGAATTTATTGCCGTTGGATTTCATGGATTTTAATTTTTTTTGTGCGGAACCCTATTTCTTTTACAATAATAAAAGCAAGCCCAAGTTACTCCTTATAATGTCAGCGATCTGTCAGTGAAAGTCCCATGAAAATCAGCCTAGCCGTTTTGGAGATTAGCTAGAGCAAACAGACTGACAGACAAAAAACTTTAAAAATTGTTTTTTGTTATAATAAGTATCGTATATACTTTCATATGCATTTAATAAAAAAGCTATTATTTTGTCATTACTAATAGACACTTTTTTTGCATTGATGATTGTAACATGGAGATTTACATGAACCCTGAATCATTCACATTTTTTAATACCAATAGAGTGGTATTAAAATGTCAAAAATTTTACTAAAATTATCTTTCCCCGCCATTGAGCTTAACTTGTTTACATTGACCTGAATTTATTTTCTTCCAAAAATGCTAAATCACGATTTCCGAATCTCGACCGAGGCAACCGTTATATAAATAAACTGTAAACTGACACCGTGACACCTGCAATCAAAGTTAAGACGCATTTACAAATAAGAATTTAAGGTTTTTAGTTATAAAATCCTTAGCGAAAGTCTCCTCATTACAGCCTATCAGAAGTTCAATGGTGAACATAGGTCTTACAGATTGTATCATTACTTGCCATAGCTGTCACGCTTGCCAAGTTTTATTTCCCTCTACTGCCATTAACAACACCAATGGGATGGGACCCTATAGTATATAGGGTAGTACAGTCTCGGATCCTGCCACTACACAAAAATATTAACAGGCTGTAAACATTTTACTGATAGCAAGTACTGGGAGCACGTGCGTTTTTTCTTAAAGTTTTTTTTATTATTATTAGTTTTTGTTTACAAGATATATTCTTTATTAACTTCACGTAGTTAATTATGCCGCTGATTAAAACAAAAATTAAATATGAATTTTGCTCCCTTTTCTTAATTAATGTTTTCTACATACGCATGCGCGCCATCTATCGGCGAATAGCGAACTTTTTTTAAAACTTATTTAATAACAAAATTTGTAACACATACGTCGTAGAGAAATGCTGCAGCTATGTTAGTAGTATAGTTGTAGCACGAATGACTAAAGATAGTCTTCCTGAATCCGTAGACGATTAACATTCCCTCCCTTTATATTAGCGCCCGCATCTAATAGACAAGTCGGGCTAATGAAAATCCTACGTGATCTGAGTCTAGATGACGACGAGTGAGTTATAGGACCTTATATAGGCGGTTTTATGTCTTTGCAATATTGTGTTAACTCGGCATTTCATATTTATCGCAAGGGGCCAGATGCTTAATTATATTTCGCCTTTAGTAGCCGTCGCTGTAACCGTATATGGATATTTTATGAGACGTTTGTGTTTATTAGATTTTACACGCAGCTATGCGTTGTAGAGTTTCGAGGAAATTGGTTTAAATAAATTAAATTATGGCTAAATACTACATAATGATCGTGCTTAAGCAAACTCCAAAAAAAAATTGCCAAAATCATTAATGGACGCCCCCTAATAGAAAAACTGAAAATACCTTATTCTAGATTTCTAGACAGCACAGTAGTTTATTTATTTATTCTTAATTGTTACACCTTATAACTAAGGTAACAATGGACGGACTTAATGCATCTCGGCATTCTCTGCCAGTCAACCCGTAATGTTGTGAACTATTATGGCAGGCGTAAACTTGCTTTATGATCTTTGGAAAAAAATCATATAGGTACCAAAATATATCCATTCAAACTGTGTAAATAGAAATACAAATATATATATAACAACTTTACACCTACATATATTACAAATATTATATAAATACATACCATAATTATACAACTCGCGTAACAAGAAATCACTCTTATCATGAAACTATAACTTGTTTCAAGAGTTGTTCACAAACACACAGTACCTAGACACCTTCAACCATCTTAATTATATATGGGTATACAGTCAATGTGTTGTTTCCTCAGAAATTTACTCATGCATTAATTTAATAATTTAAAATTCGGAGTCATGTCTAAGGTATTAAGTACAATATTCGCTTTGAATTTTCCCACTGTCTCCCTAGCAAATTGCTAAGTAATCAAACATTTACATAATAACAATAATGTACACGAAAAACGTATCAGGGAAGACATACAAACAATCACGGAATATGCATTTACAATTTATAATGGGCACTTTAAATTACACTAACGTGGTAGAGCCACACTACAGCTAAGTTATAGTTGCCACAGTAATGGCCGACCCATTCAACCTTAGAAGGACCAAACTTTCACTAGAATACCACCCTAAAACAGCAGCATAATAATGCCGTGTTTGGTGAGTGTAAAGAAATGAAAACCTTTTTTACTAGTAGCCAGCCATTCCATCTTAACCCCCAAAGCTACCGCTCCGTGGCGCAATGACAATGCATGGAGTTGCATCGTTGAGGGCCGCGTGTTAAAGTCCCGTACGGAACAAGTATTTGTTTTTCCTACAAATAATTGTTCCAGGTCTGTTCGATGTTTGTCCTTGTGCAATTTTTGTATGTAAACTGCCTCCACGGTTCAAGAGAAAACGCCAGTGGGGATAAAGTTTCTTTAAACCAAAAATTCATTAAATTTGAATTTTTTTTAACAAATTTTAAAAATTGTATTTTCGTTATGAGTAGGTACCGTTTATGTATACAAATAAATAAAACTGAATTGTCTGTTTGTAATGTCAAAACAACAGCTTTTTACTAAATGCATATGAAAGTATATAAGTAAGTACGGTAATTAAACAAAAAACTATTTTTAAACTTTTTGTCTGTCTGTTTGGTCCGGCTAATCTTCGAAATGGTTGGTACAATTTTCACGGTACTTTCACTGGCAGATAGCTCATTAGGAAAATAATTAGGGTGCCTTGCGAAAAGTTAAAATCCTAAGATGTTCTACATATACTGCAGTACTTCGGAACCTTGAAAGCGCGATTTAGGCTCAGTGCGTTTCGCTCGTAGAGCGACGACAGCCCCGCCACAGATGTTTCGCTTATTATATATACTCTTACTCACAAAAACATTTCATTTTCTTCTAGGTCCACTTGTATTTCTCGACGATTCCAGAAGACAAAGTGCCGTACGTAAACAGTGTGGGCGAGCGACATCGACTGAAGCAGTTGCTGCAACAACTTCCACCTCAGGACAATGAGGTATGTGCCATGATGATGAAAATTAAAATTCACTATAAACGCATGTCGGATCTCCACTGGCATCAATGCAATGATTACTCGATATATACTGATTATTGACTGCCTCGTTGGTCTAGTGGTTGTAGTAGTGTGACTGCTGATCATGAGGTCCTGGGTTCGAATCCCGGGTCGGGCCAAAAATCAATTATTGAGTTTTTCCGTCAAGAAGTTCTCAGTAGATGCCCGGAGTCAGGAATTTGGCGGTGTCTCACCCCCGTGCCTCGGAAAGCACGTAAAGCCATTGGTCCTGCGCCTGATCTCTCTCCGGTCGTGTCGGTTTACCGTCCCATCGGATTATGAGAATGAGGGAATAGAGAGTGCGCCTGTGCTTGCGCATACACTTGGGCACTATATAATACTGTCCAGCGCCGATGGCTAGTCTCCGTTGAGGCAGACCGCCGTGGCCGAAATTCGGTCTGGAGGACATTATATACCGATTACTGGATGGTTGGGTTTCTTGTCTTGGGGTCTACGTGGTAGAGCCACGCTGCAGCTATATTATGACTTTAGCACGCATGGGTCGACTCAACCTGGGATTGACCACGCTCTCACAGATTACCAGCGTAAAACAGCACCTCAATACTGTTGTGTTTCATATGGTGATTGTGGAGAACCTGAGACACTCTTTACTTTTTTTTTTTTTTTTTTTTTTTATAGAAGAGGGGGCAAACGAGCATGCGGCTCACCTGATGTTAAGTGACTACCGCCGCCCATGATCAACCGCAACACCAGGAGAATTGCGGGTGCGTTGCCGGCCCTTTAGAAAGGAGTAAGCTCTTTTCTTGAAGGTCCCCAGGTCGTATCGGTCCGGAAAAATCGCCGATGATAAACTATTCCACAGAGAGGTTGTACGTGGAAGAAAACTCCTTGTGAAACGTACAGTGGTGGACCGCCAAGCATCCAGATGGTGTGGATGGTATTGGGACGTTTGCCGTGTCGTGCGTTCACGAAATTTGGCGGCTGGGATTAATCCGAACAATTCCTCAGAGCACTCCCCGTGATAGATGCGATAAAATACGCAAAGAGATGCAACATCTCTTCGCAACGCCAGTGAATCGAGCCGATCGGAAAGCACTCGGTCGTCGACGATTTGAGCCGCTCTGCGCTGGATGCGGTCAAGTGGAAGGAGCTGGTACTGGGGAGCCCCAGCCCAGAGATGGGAACAGTATTCCATGTGCGGCCGAACCTGCGCCTTGTAAAGTTGCAGGCGGTGTGCCGGCATGAAATACTGTCCCGCTCTGCTGAGCACGCCAAGCTTTTTAGAGGCCAATTTGGCCTTCCCTTCCAAGTGACCACGAAACTGCACGTCACTCGATATGTCGACGCCGAGGATTCCGATACTGGCTGAGGCAACAAGGGGAGTGCCTTGAAACTGAGGGGATACGACAAAGGGGTTCTTTTTAGCGGTTAACGCGCAAACTTGTGTCTTCTGGGGGTTAAACTGGACTAGATTTAGTCGTCCCCAATCCGAGACTCTGTTCAGCAAAGACTCGACTTCAGACACAAGTTTGTCCCGGCACTCGGAGACGTTTTCCCGAGAAATATTGGCTCGGCCGGTGTAAAGAGCATCACCAGTGCTGTCATCTGCATAGCAATGAATGTTACGGGTATGCAACATATCATTGATATGCAGAAGAAACAGCGTTGGCGATAGCACGCAGCCCTGTGGAACACCAGCATTAATAGGCTTGCAATCGGAGCTTGCACCGTCTACAACGACCTTGATGCTCCGATCTGCAAGAAAGCTGGTGATCCAATTGCACAATTTCTCGGGAAGCCCATAGGAAGGGAGCTTCGAAAGAAGCGCTTTGTGCCAAACCCGATCGAAGGCCTTCGCAATGTCCAAACTAACGGCCAATGCCTCCCCCTTGAACTCTACTGCCTCCGCCCATCTGTGAGTGAGGTAGACCAGAAGATCACCAGCTGACCGACCACGGCGAAAACCGTATTGGCGGTCACTAATCAGCTGGTGATCCTCAAGGTACCTCATAAGCTGGCAGTTTACAATGGACTCCATTGTTTTGGAGAACAAGGAGGTGATGGCGATTGGCCGGTAGTTGGACGGGTCTGAGCGGTCGCCTTTTTTAGGGATCGGGTGGACGAAAGCCGTCTTCCACGATTTTGGGACTACGCCTAGGGAGTAGGAGTACCGGAAAAGACGCGTTAAAACCGGTGCCAACTCTGGAGCACACGTCCTCAGCACAATTGGGGGGATTCCGTCAGGCCCACTCGACTTGTGGATGTCCAGGGAGAGGAGTGCTTTGCGAACCGAGCGCTGTGTGAACTGCACTTCCGGCATGGAGCACTCACACCGCGGGATGGTCGGCGGCGTACTCCCCCCGTCATCGAGAGTCGAGTTAGACGCAAAGAAGGAGCCTAGAAGATCGGCTTTCTCCTTTGCAGTATGGGCCAGTGAGTCGTCCTCCCTGTGCAGAGATGGAAGAGATGGCTGACAGAAATTCCCCTGGACAGCCTTGGCGAGAGACCAGAATGCACGGGTTCCAGAAGGAAGGCGAACTAGTTTCTCGCCAATTCTGCCTATGTGCTCTGACTTTGCCTTGGCAATGACTCTTTTGAAGGACCTAGAGGCGGAATTATACTTCTTTTTTAGAGCGCTGGTGTTTACATCCCGGGACGCTGATGCATCAACCCAGGCTTGGTAGCACTCCTGCTTATAGCATGATGCTATTTTACAGGAGCGACCAAACCATGGCTGAGATTTGCCTCCAATGGGCACCACAGAGGAAGGAATAAAAAGTTCCATACCCTGAAGTACCACATCAGTAACAGAATCCGCAACAACGTTGGGATCATCCGGCGAGAAGCAAACCCGCCCCCAAGGGTAGGATGCAAAGAAAGACCGCATCCCATCCCAATCGGCTGACCTATAGTGCCAAACACGGCGGCAGCCTGCAGAATGCAACCGCGATTTCAGCGTGAGTGGCACAACACTCCGGATCAGACAATGGTCCGAGGAGCCTAAAGGGGCGTCGACGGAAATCTGATATCCGTCCGGGTGAGAGGTCAGCAGAAGGTCCAACAGGGAAGGTGGATGATCCTCCACATCTGGAATCCGCGTAGGCGAAGTAACCAGTTGTGTCAGACCATATGCCAAGGCAAAATCATGAACAGATCTCCCCGCATGATCGGTTAAACGTGAACCGAGCCATTCGGCGTGATGGGCGTTAAAGTCGCCGAGGATCACGATCTCTGCGGAGGGGATCTGCTGTAGCAACGAATCCGCAGCCATTTGGACGTGGTCGAAGAGTCGGTCTGTTTCGGCATTACCGCTGTGGGACCTATAGAGGCACCCGTAGACGCGCGGATGGTCGTCGCTGTCTACGCGTAGCCAAAGGATGGACAGGTCCGAACCTTCAAGTCTGCCGAGGCGTCGAGAACAGATGTCCTCTCTGACGTAAACGCAAACTCCAGCCCGAGGCACAAAGGAGTGTTCCAGTTTGTACCCCGGGTAGGAGAGATACGAAACATCAGCCGGAGAGGACACCTGCGTCTCGGTCAGAAAGAGCAGAGCCGGCCTCGCCGTCTCGAGATGGTAGTGGACGGCGTTTAGGTTGGAGTGAAGTCCCCTGATATTGCAGAAATTCACGGACAGCGTGGCAGGGGTCGCCTTGGTCTTGTTGCTCCGTTTGCCCCGAGCAGTTGTAGTCTTGAGCGGAATTTCGCCCCCCCCAGAATACGCGGGGCAGCCTGAGCACCCACGCTCAGAAGTGAAGAAACATGGTCGTGGATGCTCAGCGAGGGATTCTCCAGGGGTGCTGGTACCCTCCTGGGGTAGTCTATCTTTATTTAATTCCGCTACCATGTTGATGGGGGGGGGGGATTTGGGCCTCCGGCCACCTGCACTCACCAAACGAAACGCGGAAGCAGAACTTCCACTTCACGCCGGTATTCTGTGAGGTCGTGGTACCACCCCGGTTTGAGCCGGCCCATACGTGCAACAGCAAAGCTGCCGCATGGCTGTACCACTGTTACTGGAAACGAAGAATTCCATTTTAGTCCTTTTTGATTCTTAATCGAGGATTTATGTAAATGTCTATGAGCCACAGCATCCACGAACCATCAGCGGGCTGTGTGCTCGTTTGTATCCCTTATCCAATCAAAAAAGAAGTACGAATTTCTGTATTTCTTAATGTTGTATGTTGGTCAAATAAATATGTTTCTTTCTTTTTTTACCCCATATCACCATTACCTTGCATATACTAAAAGTAAGTACTGGCAATCTTCAGGTCCGCTACTGCCACGCGTTGTCAGACGAGGAGAGGAAGGAGCTGAGGCTGTTCAGTGCGCAGAGGAAGCGCGAGGCCCTGGGGCGAGGACAAGCGAGGCAACTGCACGCACCGGCGCCATGCGAACGGGTGAGTGCTGCATGCTTTATAATTTTTAGGATTTATCTACAAAGGGTAAAACGAAAACGTCATCGGATGTGTCAAGTTAAAAACAATTGATAAAAAATAAAAAAATAATTACCAACATTTTTCTATTTACGGAATATTCTCGCACAAACTGTTTTATAATAATTAAAATAAATTCATGCTTTAGAAAATTCCCCCCAAGAATATTAATAGTCTACGCAAAGGATAACTATGTGAATCAATTACATTATAAATCGAAAAAATATAAACCTATTTTATAAACAAAACTTAGACGTTGATTTTTATTAGACTATTTAATTGAATTCATCAACTCATAATAAAATATGTCAAAAACAATGTCTATGACGTATTTGGAATTTGGTTAAACATGTCACCTATGTAAAATGTCGATATGAATTTATGTGATTATTATTACTTTTAAATGCTTGCTTGACAATGTTATCGAACTCATCAGCCTACTATATTACGTCATAAACAGTAAAACTTTGAAAAGCGATTGCAAATTAACTACTTGCTTGATGTATAAAATACATAAAAATATAAAAATGACACCTTAAATAAAGAATACATACCGAATTTTCGAGTTACTACGTTGTAAACTTACTTGCAAAAATTTTAAATAATAATAAATATCACCAGTTGGACTGTGTGCTCGTTTTTCACCCTATCATATAAAAAATATTTTCATAGTATATACAGATTGGTAATTATGATACCAGACCCATCGGATATTAAAGTACGTTCTATGATGTACTCAAAAAAGGGCGATTAAAATTTGAAGCTTATCCATGTATAGCGAATCTGAATATTACATGTGGCAGCCTTTGTCCTCTTCTACCACATTTAAGTGAAGAGGACGTCACACGAGGCTGAAGTGAGCAGAAACGTCAAGCGAGAATTAAATACGAAAAACATCATAACATTAAGATTAAACACTCTTATTTCTTATCTCGTATCTATTACTATGAAAACTTACTTGAGATCCAGTAGTATTTACGTAATAATAAGATTAGTATTTTTCTTTATATAGAAAAAAGGTTACAAACATACACACAGTCCACCTGATGCTAAGTGAATGCTGTGGCCTTTGGACATTTACATATATTCTCAATGAAGAATCAAAATGCAGATGCATTATCCCCCTGAGGACTATCCAGTAAATAGTCTCGTTTCCAGTAAATAGGGGTCTCCGATAATTAATCGGTATTTCGAATTTCCTTTACTCAACCAATTCTTTTAATTAAAACCTTACTTATATTTAAAAGTTAATACAATTTTTATCGCACCAAAGGTCTATGGAGTATACTTTAAAATGAAGACGATCTTTTAATTAAAACAATGGTGTAAACGGCTAATCCGCTAGCCAATCTATTGCAGACACGTCGGCAGCCAGAGCTGGCGATTTGTTTGGATATGCTGGTATTAACAGCTCTCTCTTTTATCTAAACCCCACTTCGTGTCGGCTGTGGTTATATTAGCGTGATATCTGCGGTTATCTGCGGTTTAATTAATAAATACATGTAATAATTCAGGGGGGTAATTCGAATTCTATTAAGACATACTTTTTATATTATTATACTAAGCCGCCGCTTAACTACAACCCCACCTGATGGTAAGTGGAGGTGGAGCCTAAGATAGTGAAGCACACTGACTTAACAAAAGCCTTTTCACTCTTGCCCTGAAGACTAACAAACTTAGAAGACTACATTGTAATCGAATGGAAATACAGACGCTGGCAACTTATTCCACTCCTTTTCTGTACTGATGATGAACGATATAGCAAACCGTCTGGTTCGAATGCGTGGTAAGTCAACAACGAAAGGGTGAGAAAGTTGTCTGATGGTGGAAGGAAGATGGAGGAATTAAATTATGCAATTCCTGCGCACACTCTCCGAAATAGAAAACCGAAATGTTGGTTACTTTGCGCCTGTGTTTGAGGCTGGTAAGATTGATTTTAACCAAATTCGGGTCACCAATAAGCCTTTAAGCACGCCTTTTCACTGAGTCCAAAGCTACTAGGTGGCATTTTGCAGCACCAGCCCATATATGACGGCAACATTAAGTACACGACCCGACTTGTGGTTGCGACACACAACCATTTTAAAATATTTGTCTCTCTCTCTTTGCCTGTCTGACTATTCGGGCTAATCTTTGAAACTATTCTGATGAAACTTTACGAACAGATAGAGAGCAGTGCCAGAAGGAATCTAGTCTTAATTTCATCCCAAAAAAATAATCATTGTTACTTTAAGTAGTATTTGTTTATCTTAAATTTAAATAACGCCCACATTAATAGATACTATGCAGGCGTAGCCGGGGCGGGTTGCTTAAATAAATGTGACAAAAGAAAACCCATCCACACCTATCTACGCCGAACGGACGCCTCGTTACCATTACCAGTGCAAGTGCAAGGTGTCTCCGGTTATTGCAGTATATAATTCAGAGCTATTCTATATATATGTTTTACTTCGGAACTTTGATAACGCGATTTAGGCTTCGATGTCTTTCGCTAGGCGCGACGATAGCGCTACCATAGATTCGAGATAGATTAGATACGAGCTTTTAAAATATTATTATGTGTGACGCGCGGACGTTCGTGCGTTACTTTCCGTTCAGGCCCACTGAAAACCAGCTTTGTTCTTCCGGCGACAGCATAAGCTGGGTGAGATCCGTTTGTATGACGCCCCACAACTGACTCGTACAATATGAGAAACGATTTTTTTGTCTTTCTATTGTTATTTTTTTAATTATAATCTATAAGTATACATACTTTTAAATTGATTTATCTGACAAATTGTTGTTTGTTTCTTTTTTTTTTTTTGTTATAATGTTTATAAGTAATGTGTCCCCAAAATGTTAAAATTTAAGTACCTACTGATGTTTGTGGCGTGCTGTAATAAATCTTTCTTTCTTTCTTTTCTTTCTTTTAGGAAATTTAGGGCATGAAAACCCCTTTTTTAAAACAAAATAACAGTTCAACTATTTATGAATCGTTTAAACCTGTAAATTTCAAATCATCCTAAGTTGCTGAATGAATAGATTGCAATATAAACTGTATTTACATGCACAAGATGAATTTAAATGTGAATGAATTTTGCTTACCCAGACGCAATAAGTTTTAAATCCACAAAGATGACTAAATAATTGTAGATTTTTACAGGAGTTTTCAAAACAAGTCTTAATTGAGAAAATATTTTTGGCTTTGACTTTGAAACGGCCTGAGTCCGCTACCGCGTGTCAGCGCAAGCCGAGCCCTATAACAGTATTCCCCGTTGGCGCAACATTTTAATTCAACGGCACATAAATCATAAGGAACCCTCCGTGTCTCTAACAATTGATACGGTACACTGTTTTATTTTGTCGAGTAAAATCACAACGTATTGAGAAGTATATTCACCCTTATGTTTTGCACACGAAATGTAGTGTACGTATTTTCTTAAAGTTATTAGGATTGATTTGCAAAAAGTGTGGTTCAAGATCTCACCGCGTGATTTCTTCGTCTCATTTGTTGTTAATTGAAATAATTTAATGAAATTGTAGTCATAATTGTATTAAAAGGTATTATTAGCAAAAGTTATAGGTTTATCGACTTCAACGCTAAATTTTATTAGAACTCGTCAACTGTTCAAACGCTGAAAAACCCAGATGTTTAACGTATTATGTCAATAAATTATAACCCAAACATTTCAGTGTTGTAACTTGTTTGATTTTATGCGCAATATAATCCTTTGAGTAATTAACATAAACTATGCAGTAAATGGACAAGGAAGAATTTATTTTAATTTTATTTAACTGTTAAATAAAGACTCGGAATATAATTTCGGATTATAATTTTCTCCCTCTACTTGTATTTCTCCTGTAATCATGAGACGTTTTACGCAGAGAAGTTGCAGACCAAACATCTACAAAAATTTTTTTTAAAGTTGTTGTAATAGGTGTCTAATAGGAGTTTGTAATTGGGTATAAGAATGGCATACTACCTATCACTTCTTAAATAATTCATCTCAACCCATATTTAATGGCTAAACGTAGTCCAAGTAGCTTCCTGCTCTATAGACTCTACCAACCCTCTTGGAGATCACAAGCGTGGCAATATGGCGTAATAATAATATAGTATTTTATTTTATCCTGGTAATCCTGATCAAGATACTAGTATAAAGATTTCTTAAATTTACGCGAACACTACACATTGAATAAAACTGTATATGAGAATTTTATCGCGTTTAATACCTTATTTTAACTTATTTTTATTTCCCAACGTTTTGGGCGCTTTGCAGCACCCATGGTCACGGGGGGGACTGAGATGTGTGACGTCCCAATATCATAGTTAGCCCAGCTACCTTCAGTTTTTGAATATATTGCGTAGATCGGACACAAAATTAATATTTAAAAGCCGGGCTAACTATGACATTGCGACGTCAAACATCTCAGTCCCCCCGTGACCATGGGTACTGTAAAGCGCCCGAAACATCGGGAATCAAAAATAAGTTGTTAAACGCGATAAAATCCACAAATATAATTTTATTCAATACTAGGATAAAGTTATTAAATCATTATATTGTCATCGGTCCTTGATACGAGTGCAAATTTTCGGGTCAATCTTCGTTTACAAGTTTGTAAAGACGTCGTATAAATTACTTTCTTTCTTTATAATGTCGTACGACATAGATAGATAGGTAGGTACACGTGAAGCTTCTAAAAAAGTGATAAAAAATAACACACATTCTCGTATATTAGAAAAGTTTCCAACCGGCCGTCCTTTATCAGAAATAATCCAAAAACTTCAACCGCTGAAAATTCATTAATGTTCAGTGGAAATTAAATTTGATTGCATTCATCCCTTAATGCATAAAGTAATTAAACTTTCTAAGGGCTAAGGTAATTTCGAGAACGGTGCCCTTTTGCTAATTTCTCCATTTCTTTTAATTGCAAAAGTTCGTCGAATTTTTTGCGATACGTTTTATACGGATCAGCATATTGCGACTTTTTATTGTTTAAAGGAAAAAAATTCAGTTTGATGTCTTATTTTTAACTTCGGATATTATTTTTTTTTTATAGAATATACGAATATAGGAGAATCTTTCATCCCATTTTATCCCGTGGGTGTCTCAAAAGGCGGCTATTTTATTTTTTTATTTTAGTTTACAGAAAAAGGGTGACAAACTTTGTCTCACTGGTTACTTGGGGTGGTTTTCTATAAGAGCGTGGTGCTCTACCATACCTTGTATGAAAATTTTATTTGAACATTCGGTTTCTTTTAATTATAAAATGGTTGTGAGGTTCGAGTAGATCTACCATTACTATATATTACTCATTTAGTAAATAAGCAGCAAGCGAAGTTTAAGTCGATCGATGAAGATGGCTCAAGACTCATGCTTCGTGGCATTCCTTGGGGGAGGCTTATGTTCCGCAGTGTACTTATGATGGGCTGGAATGATGATGAATAGTGATAATAACTATATAATACTACTGATAATAGTGGTAATAGCACGAATGGATTAGCTCGATAAGGGAAGGACCACACTCTCACAGAATACTTGCGCAATCTAGCAGCTCAAAACCACTGAGTTTCGTATGACAAGTGTAGAGTCGAAGACCCTTTTTAGTCGAAACGAAGCCACAGGGTTACATGCATCTGCATTTTGATTCCTAATCAATAGATACTGGTGTCTAAAAGCTACAGCATCCACTCACCATCAGGTGGACTGTGGAGGTATAAAGGGCCTTCAACTTCACTTAGTTAAATCTCGGGTATTTACTTACTAATATCGAATTACTTTTGTCTGGCTTATCCGAAAATTGCTTATATTAATCTTCTAACAAACGAGTGTGGAGTAGTCATGGTACCGCAATCAGATATTAATTTATAAAAAATGAGATGATAATTTGTTTCCTTTCAACGTGCGCTGTTATCTGGATACTTTCCTATGTGCGCCATCTACTGCAGCATTCGTTAACGAACATTCGAGGTAATTCTAATAATATAATAATTATCTTATAATAATATAATTTTGTTTTATCTATTGTTGAACAAAACTTGATTTATTTTATCTTTTGTGTGATTTATTTTATCTTTTAACCAATGAATTGAAATGATATCAATTCATTGGTTTTGTAACAAACCTAATATGTAAGTTGATTGTCAAATAACGTTTCGTAACTAGTTTTTAACTAACAAAAATTAAACTAAATAACAATAATTTAACTAACAATATTTGATATTTTTATTTTTTTTCTGCCAGCACAGCATTTTAAAACAAACGTCCAGCCATTTCATTTCGCTAGATGACGCAACAAGAATTCAACGCGATATGATTTATATTTCAAAATATTCAAATACTTGTATTAACGTATTCCTTTTATTTAATCTATTTAAGTTTATTTATGTAAGTAATTTAATTTTATTTTGTAGGAATTAATTTAATCATGTAAATTGTAAATATTATGTAAATACTAAATAGGCTTGGTGTATAACTTACAGTTATCAATTTTTGTGGCATGTTTCATGTCGATTAACGAAGTAAAGGGGTGCAGTACGATGGTGTCTTACAAGCATTAAAGAGAATGTATATTAGTAGTAAACGATAGATAGAACGAGGAATACACAACAGGGAGACAAGAACACAGCTAACCGTATTAAGTGTGCTACGTTCTAACAGCTAATAGGTCGGAGAAAAAGCTTTTTCATATGTTATATAAAAATTCAAGACTTTTTTTGTAGTTTAATTACATTTAATTACATAATATATGTGCTATTTTGTTTGATAACTTGTTGCCATCTTGCAGGTAGACATAATGCCGTTGCTGTAGAAATCTTGGGATTTAGGATTAAAAAGAATGCGACAAGTAGTTTTGACAGAACTCTCTTGATGTTAACCTAACACTATCCAAAGAAATCTGAAGAGACCGAAACAGGTGAAAATCTTAGGATGCAAGGTCAGGACTATATGGGCATTAAAACTTCCCAAACAAACTCTTTCAATTTTTGTTGAGCGGCCAATGATATGTGTGGTCTGGCGTTATCACGGTGAAAGACCATTCTTTTTCTGTTGATCAATTCTGACCGTTTTTTCTAAATTTCTGGCTTGAACCTCATTAGTTTTTGGCAGTAGAGATCCGAATTGATGGTTTTGCCTGGAGGTAAAAGCTCGTAATGTACAACGATGGCCTTCCAATCCCGCCATATACACAGCATTCTCTTATCGCATGTTAATCTGGGTTTCGCTACAGTCTGTGTAGATTGACTAACCTTTGATAATGATCTTTGTCACTCGTTCTTGTCGTTGGTGATCTACTTTTCATGACAAGTGATAAATCTTTTCAAAAATGGTTCGGTTTCATTACGTTTCAATAGAGAATCGCAAATGAGTACACGATTCATCAGGTTTCTTTCAGTGAGCTCGTGTGGTAAGGTAAAGGGAAAAAAGAAAAGAAAATGAGACAGGAAACGTTATAGATTATAGCTTAATGCTCGCGAGAAAAAGTCGTAAACGCCGCCGAAACGGCAACGCTTACGCGTTTTATTTAACAAGGTATGAAGGTATCGTGTGCCTATGGAATAAACAAGCAGTGAAGACCGGCCAAACCTTAACTTCGTAATAGGTGAAATTGATATAAATCTTTTTGTAATTAGTGAGTTCTATATGAGGTATATCGAAAAGAGTAATAGGTATAATATCTGTGTGTAATATAATATATATTAAAAGGATTGTTACATTTATTTACTATAAAATTAAATTTTCTTACATGAGATTTTTCTTCTAAATTTCTGGCTAAATTTTTTACAAACAAAATACAATGAAACTTTTTATGTCGTATAGATATACCGACCTATTAGTTTGGAATAAAGATTTTTCTATGGTCTATTAAAAAAAAGATCATCCAGAGGATGTATGAAAACTTATTGTTAGGTAGTTGAATTGGGGTCACCTCGAGCGAAGCCAGTTAACAAAGCTGGATAGAATAGGTTGGTTCTTCTAAGCACATCCACGTCTCTCATGATACCGTGCTGACTTATTAAAGGCATCGCACAACTTTAATCAAAGTAAGAGACAAACCTCAGACCAACTGACGTCACTGATATTAAAACTACATTCACATGTTTATTTCTATACAGATTCAGGTCAATCGATATATAAACAAATTGGTGGATGCTAGAACCTATAAGAAAAAGTAACAAAAGACCTTAACCACGATTCCCATCAAAGTTACACAATTTGCACAATCGCTCTACTGAACTGCAGAACGATGACGAGACTTTGCGTAATATAAGTTTAAGACGCCATGCCCCGTACCACCAAGGCTCTTTAATAAATTTAACTATGAGGTTATACTGAAGCAATATGATAATAATTTCTAAAGGCGCCCTCACCGCGCCCCCTTCTACTAATTAGTGGTTAATGTACTGGAAACGCTCCGCTCTCTCGTAGTTTGTCGTCTGCGACCGACACTCTTTGATTTCGTTATGGGCGCCACAATTCCATTATCGCAACGAGTATTATACGTCACGTCATTGCAACTGATTTTTTTATTTTTTTAGTAGAATTCAACGTAATCATCAAGCTTTAGCACCCGGATTGACGATCTATTTCTAGAAGTTTCGCACTTTGACACCGCTGGTTCGCCTATCTGGGTCTCGGGGATTCTCCCGAGGATTCTCACAATGACCCCATTTCGAACGTTCGAAACCGAACCGATTTTGTAAGAAAAGACGGTATACCAATAACGGTGAACAACGACAAAGTGTCAAGACGTCTTTTAATAATATTTCTTTTGTAAATTTAATAATTTTAAGAATTCTTTAAACAGTATTATTGTAATAGTTACATGTTATTAGTTAAATTTCATCATACCGGATCATATAATGTATATGTATTTATTCATTCATATAAGGAACGATATTTATTTATTTATTTATTTTTTATCACGACTTACTAATAATAAAAGAGGACAAAAGCCAGGTTAAATGCCTATTGGCATTTTGTACGAATCAACCTTGGGTACAGTGAAATTAGGTGCAATTTGAAATTCACAACATCCACAAGTTTTCATACCCAATATGTTATTATAACAGAGAAAAATAATATACATAAATTATATTAGATTATGGAAAATAAAAATCTAACGTATTCTAAACTTATATATATATATATATATATATATATATATATATATATATATATATATATATATATATATATATATATATATATATATATATATATATATATATATGCCGCGTAGTGGCGGTTAAAAATATCCACTACCCCATATCTTCCCGTGGGTGTCGTAAGAGGCGACAGAGGGAAACATGCAGGAGATGGGCAGCAGCATCTTCCTGCAACTGTACGACAAAAAAAACTGCGGTTGCCAACCCGCTCGCCAAGCGTGGCAACTATGGCAATATACTCCCCATGAATAATTACACAAATAGACGGCCCCCAGTCCCCGGCGGCCCCGCTATTCCTGGCTACGGTGGCGACCATGGTAACGGTGGGGCAGGGGGTGCTAAGAATCTCCGGAGGAGGTTCGGTTGCCACCTACGACGACTCGACCTGGCAACATTTAACGTACGCACACTGAGGACTGACGAGAAGATCCTGGAGCTGGAAGAAGAGATAGACAAGTTGCGCTGGAGTATTATAGGATTAGCCGAGGTCCGAAGTGAGGGGGTTGACACGGTGATTCTCGAATCCGGCAACTTGTTCTATCACCAGGAGGGCGACCATCTGTCCCAAGGAGGTGTCGGATTTATCGTCCACAAGTCTCTCGTCAACAACGTTGTAAAGATTGGGAGTGTGTCGACGAGGGTCGCGTACCTGATACTCAGAATCACCAAACGGTATTCGCTGAAGGTCATACAGGTTTACGCACCAACCTCGGCACATCCCGATGAGGAGGTGGAGGAAATGTATGAGGATATTTCCAAAGCCATGCATTCCTCCAAAACCCACTACACGGTGTTGATGGGAGACTTCAACGCAAAACTAGGCACAAGAGAAAGCGGTGAACTGAAGTTAGGGAAATTTGGAGTAGGGCAACGGAACCGAAGGGGCCAGCAGCTGGCCGACTTTATGGAGAAAGAGGGACTCTTTATGATGAACTCTTTCTTCCAGAAACGGCCCCACAGGAAGTGGACCTGGTCGAGCCCCGACGGTTCGACAAAAAATGAGATTGACTTCGTTATGACGACCAGACGCCAACTGTTCAGTGATGTCTCAGTGATCGCAAGGGTCAAAACTGGCAGCGATCGCCGAATGGTTAGAGGCACACTGAACCTAAACGTTAAGTTGGAGAGGTCTCGTCTAATGAAGTCAACACTCCATCCCCCTCGTGCTCTAATCCAGAATCCCGAAAACTTTCAGCTCGAGTTACACAACCGCTTTCAGTGCCTACAAGATTGCAATGCAGTGGACGATATGAATGACAAGCTCGTGGAAACTGTCCATGCGGTCGGAGCTAAGTTCTGCAAGACCCGCCGCAGAAGAACACAAAAACTCTCCGATCACACTCTTAATCTCATGGCTGTTAGACGGGAGATGAGGCTGCAATCGTCAACAGATTTGACAGCATACAGGCAACTGAACAGACAGATCTCCAAATGCATGCGGCGAGACTTACGCAACTTTAATACTGCTCGTATTAAAGAAGCGATCAAGCGGAACCAGGGCTCCAAAGTCTTTGCCAGAGATCTGTCTGCCCGTAAGAGCCAACTGTCAAAGCTGAAAACTGAGTGTGGCAGCATCGTTTCCGCGACACCTGAGATTTTGAGTGAGATCGAGAAGTTCTATGGGCAGCTGTACACATCATCGTTGGAGCCAAACGCAAGTGTGAGTAACGATCCAAGAGCAAGTCTTATCCGACACTATTCCGAAGATATCCCGGACGTCAGTCTAAGCGAGATTAGAATGGCTCTCCAGCACCTTAAAAATGGCAGGGCCCCAGGCGAGGATGGAATTACAGCGGAGCTTCTGAAAGCGGGTGGAACACCGGTACTTGAAGTCCTTCAGAAGCTCTTCAATTCCGTCCTCCATGGTGGCACTACTCCAGAGGCGTGGAGCAGAAGTGCGGTGGTCTTGTTCTTTAAGAAAGGCGACAACGCTCTCTTGAAGAACTACAGACCGATTTCCCTTCTGAGCCGCGTCTACGTGCTGTTTTCGAGAGTCATTACGAATCGTCTCGCACGCAGACTCGACGACTTCCAGCCTCCCGAACAAGCCGGTTTCCGAAAAGGCTTCACTACCATAGACCACATACATACCCTGCGGCAGATTGTACAGAAGACCGAAGAGTACAATTTGCCACTTTGCCTGGCGTATGTGGACTATGAGAAAGCCTTTGATTCCGTCGAAATTTGGGCGGTGCTGCAGTCCCTTCAGCGGTGCCAAGTTGACTGTCGGTATATCGAAGTGCTGAAGTATTTGTACAGTAGGGCTACGATGGCTATCCGAGTAAAGAACTAGAGCTCAAAATCTATCCAACTGCAGAGAGGTGTAAGACAGGGTGAAGTTATATCCCCGAAACTCTTCACCGCTGCTTTGGAAGACGTTTTCAAGCTACTGGATTGGAAAGGATACGGTATTAACATCAATGGCGAGTACATCACTCACCTTCGATTTGCCGACGATATAGTCCTTATGGCAGAATCGCTGGAGGACTTAAGCACTATGCTCAATGACCTCAATAGTGCCTCCCAACGGAAAGGTCTTAAGATGAACATGGACAAAACAAAGGTCATGTTTAATGTCCATGTCACACCTATGCCGGTAGTTGTTGGGAGCACTATGCTCGAAGTTGTTGACGAGTACGTTTACCTGGGACAAATAGTCCGACTAGGTAAGTCCAACTTCGACCGAGAGGTCAATCGACGGATTCAACTCGGCTGGGCAGCGTTCGGGAAATTACGACATATCTTCTCGTCAGGTATACCTCAATCTCTAAAAACTAGATTGTACAACCAATGCGTGTTGCCAGTGATGACTTACGGATCTGAGACGTGGTCCTTCACTGCTGGCCGTATGAGGACGCTCAAGGTCGCTCAGCGAGCTATGGAAAGGGCTATGCTCGGAGTTTCTCTGCGTGATAGACTCAGAAATGAGGATATCCTCATTTCTACCAGAGTGACCGACATAGCCCAACGGATTAGTAAGCTGAAGTGGCAATGGGCCGGCCATATAGCTCGAAGAACCGATAACCGATGGGGAAGAAAGGTTCTCGAGTGGCAGCCTCGTACCGGTAGGCGTAGTGTAGGGCGACCCCCCACTAGATGGAGTGACGACCTGGTAAGATATGCAGGAGGTCGATGGATGCAGGTGGCTCAGGTCCGTGCTTTGTAGCATTACTTGGGGGAGGCCTATGTTCAGCAGTGGACTTGTGAAGGGCTGTAATGACGATGATGATGATGATGATATATATATATATATATATATATATATATATATATATATATATATATATATATATATATATATATGTATATATATACTTATAATGCGAACTATTTAAATTGAATATACATATACAATATTAATAAATACATTCAACAATTAACAAACTTTTAACAATCAACAGACTTAAAAGTATAGATATTTACATAAAGAATTCACGCAGTGTAATGAACACGCGATCTTTTCTTAAAATGTCGGGGACTTCTTCCGTATTGGTTTAACGACTCCACTGAATTTCATGGGCTACTGTCAACGAATTCCGTCTCCCTTCAAGGTCCAGACCGCGAGGTAATCAGAGCATTGAAATAAAAGTTAATGTAGACAATTAATGAGATTAATTATAAGGGAGAGCTTAGAAAATGTGTCCTAAAAGAATTTGCGAATGCGGATGATATTATTTTATAAAATTGAAATGACCAACTAACTTTCGACGGCTCTGTGGCGCAGTGACTTAGCAATGGGTCGTAGCGCTGGGGGCTGCCGCTTAATTCCTTCGAACACTTCATCTGGCTCACTCCCACCGCTCTAGCGGAGGACACGTGTCCGTTCGTACACCCTCGCATCCATGCCCGCCAGTATGTCCAGAAATGGAAAGCGAGCCAGGACTGTCGCCGGCTCAAAGTATATCGTGCGGTATCCACACATGATCCGTATGGCCAGCTTCCGCTGCACACTGCATATTTTAGTTTTACAACGTCGGATAGCCAGCCTTTTCACCCAAACAGATGCCCCGTACAAGGCTACGGACCGTATCACTCCTGCAGAGAGACGACAGACCATGAATACCTACAGCTAACTTGAGATAAAGTAGGTTACATCTGCCTTACCTCTGATTATTAAGATGGATTCCCTCAGAACCTGTAATTAAATCAGTTCCTACACGTTTCAGACCCATGCGTCACTGCAAGCACTGTTACTACGCGCCAGAAATAGGTACGAGCTTGGGGTACCAAGACGGACCCAGATGGGTTCCTGAGAAGTACAGGAAACCCACCACCAGTAAAAAGTCGCGAGGAGACTTGCAATATTTGACACATGAAGTCTGCCTGTTAGCACAAGAGCTTTTGAACTTAAACACTGTCATAAATAAATAAGATGGGGCTCACCTTATCTTACTTTTTATTACAACCTTAATTTAATCTCTTGGTATACGTATAAATGTTTTAGCGTCAGTTACATCTTTGTAACTAACAGTAAAACAGGTGTACACAATTTACGGCGCTCGCTAACTTATGAACTGTATGCGAATGCTGTTTCTCGTAGGGGGTCACGTACTCGCCAAATGCTACGTGTATTTTTGCTGTGATAAAACGCAGAAGTGCTGCTAAGTTATTGTTGTGTGTTTGAGGATATTGATATCACTTATGTAGTGTAGCTGCTGGTTTATTTTCTTTATTCAACTGATTTCAAAAACGAACTTACAGCCCACCTGAAGGTAAGATTACTTCTGTAAGCACGTTGGGCACTTTTAGGGTGGGGAAAAAGCTCAGAACTCGCGTGCACCGTCACGCTCAGATACAAATATACAAAAATAATGTTTACAAGGTAAGAAGTTCTCACTTCCGATGTATAGTCCTACGACTGACAGTTTTTTTATAGAATATATGTGAATGCTGTAACCCATAGACACCTACAGTAACTTCAATTAAGAATCAAAATGGAAATGCTTTGTCATCCCTCAGGACTACGATGGAATGCATCGTTCCCAGTAAAATGGTCACCGGTTCTCTACAATGCCCATACGAAACACAGCAGAATAAAGCTGCTATTTACGCTGGTTTTCTCTGAGAGCATGGTCCTTGAAACAATGGTTCCTGGTCAAGCCGACTCATTCGTGCTACAACCATAATATAACTGTAGCGTGGTTCCACCACGTAAATGCATTGTCACCTCTGAAAACTAACATGGAATCCTACCTATCAAACTTCCACTACTAAATATAAGTCTCCTCCATATATTGCCTCGAAGGAAGAGGTGGGGGGGCGGATATTTTCATACATAGTAACCACGCTTGATTGGCAACGGTAGATTTTTATATTTAGTTGAAGTTGCGACATCTACGGGACGACACAGGTTAGTGGATATTCTTACACCGCCACTACACTATGATTAGCGTCAGCGTCTTTGAAATGAGGCTTCATCTATATATTTCTATAGATGAAGCTACAGAAATACAAAGAAAAGAATGAAAGTTGTAAAATTCAAAGGGTTTCAATAAACGACAACTGCACATTTTGTGCGTAGCCATCCCTCTCCCGATTCATAGACAAAATGAACACGTATCACACAAGAGAGATGAGACAAAAAAAGTGTTAATTCCGACCCTCTAACAGTGTTCAGCAGACGTACGTAAGATCCTTTGTTCGACTTCGAGCGATATGCGAAGTATTTTTAATATTCGTTCCCATATCAAAACAAAAAGTCATGATGCAAAAGTAGCGTAATTATTAGAGTAAAAAGTCGTGTAATTATTTGTTTTTACGCGAATTCTACATAACTTTATATATACAATATGTAACAAAAACCCTGTAGTTCCCGTTAAGTGTGTTATCAGAATCGGTATCCAAGAATATGGAAATATTTTTTCAAAAAAAAAAAACATTAAAAAAATTAATTTTAATGAAAAGAAAATTAATTTTCAAATTTTATGTGGTTTTATTTCCTCTAACTCACACGAGTATCAATAAAGCGGGGTCTTTGACAATCTTCTTACTCCTCGGCCAATGCAGAGATAACAAAACCACATACAATTTGCAAATTATTATTTTTATTCATTAAAAATAATTTTTTTAAATGTGTTTTTTTGAAAAAAAATTATTTCTATATGCTTGGATACTAATTCTGATAACCCAGTTAACGGGAACCACAGGGTTTTTGTTACATGTTTATATATATATATATATATATATATATATATATATATATATATATATATATATATATATATATATATATATATATATATATATATATATATATATATATATATATATATATATATGGCGCTTGTGGCGCTGAAATCGAGTTCTAGATTTTTTTTCATAGCAGGACAGAATCTACCGGGCCCGCTTGTAAAATGTATAAAACAAACCTAACGGGTTTTATTTTAAGTTCAACCATACCCCGCCCCGTTACCATGGGTATTGTATAGTGTGTAAACATTTCTAACTAACTATACGAACCAATTGGAACGATATAACACCGATTTTGTTCTATTTCTAGTGACATGATTAAATAATATTACATATAATCACGCCTCTTTCCCGTAGGGGTAGGCAGAGACCACTTCTTTCCACTTGCTACGATCCTTACATACTTGTTTCGCTTCGTCCACTTTCAGTATTCCCTTCATACATGCTCTACGGTTTAGGGTACTCTTAACCTGGCCTTTTTTCAAGACGTCCCTAATTTGGTCTAGAAAAGTCCGCCTAGGTCTACCCCTTCCAGCACTTCCATTCACACTCGCCTTATACACTTTTTTCGTCAATCGTTCTTCATTCATTCTCTCGATGTGGCCAAACCATCTCAGCATACCTTTCTCAATTTTTGTCACTACATCTTCTTTCAAGCCACAACGTTTCCTTATCTCACTATTTCTTACCCTGTCACTCAGTTTAACTCCTATCATACTTCTTAATGCTCTCATCTCAACTGCATTTATTCTACTTTCATGTTTCTTCTGCCATACCCAACTTTCACTTCCGTACATGAGTGTCGGAACCAACACCCCCTCATGCACAGCCAAACGAGCCTTGTTAGACACCATCCGACTGTTCATAAAGGAGTGCAAAGCTCCATTCACCATGTTTCCTGCATTCACTCTTCTTTCGATATCACTCTCACACTTTCCATCTCTTGTAAACTTTGAACCCAGATACACAAACTCTTTCATCTGTTCAATTTGTTCATCTTCAATCACGATATTGCAGTCTGTCACTGCCTCATCTTTTTCAAACACCATCACTTTCGTTTTCCTTACATTCATCTTCATTCCCTTTCTAACAAAAGCTCCACTCATAGCAGTTACCATCTCCTGCAACTCCTCGGCCGAAGACGCAAGTAATACTTGGTCATCAGCATAGAGAAGACATTTGACGAGTAACTCATTCATTCTCAACCCACTTTCATTCTCTTTTAAATCTGTCAAACAATTGTCCATGAACAGATTAAACAGCCACGGTGACGCTACACATCCCTGTCTAACACCTTTTTCGATATTAAACCATTCAGTGTATGCCCCGTTTATCCTTACACAAGCACTAGAATCCCTATAAAGAGATTGCAATGCTCGTATGAGGACACTGCTCACACCGTACACGGACAGTGCTGACCACAATTCATTCCTCACCACTCTATCATAGGCCTTTTCTAGATCTACGAAGGCGCAGTAGACTTTCTTGTTTTTAGCCAAACACTTTTCGGCTATGCACCGCAAAGAAAAGACCTGATCCGTACATCCCATTCCCTTTCTAAATCCCGTTTGTACATCCCATATTTTCTCGTCTGTTTCATTCACAACCCTTTCAATCAACACTTTCGCATACAATTTACCGACGACGCTAAGAAGGCTTATACCACGGTAATTTATGCAGTCCTGCCGTGACCCTTTTCCCTTATACAATGGCACGATTATGCACCAGTCTCCCGGCACTTGCCCATTTCGCCAGCACAGATTGAAAAGGCGGTACAGCTGACTAGCCACCAGGCCCTGTCCAGCCCTCAGCATCTCGACGGTAATCCTGTCATACCCTGCAGCCTTACCTAATCTCATACTTTTCAACGCTTTCACTATTTCATCCATGCTTATCTCATTTTCATCAACATTTATATTCGTTTCCGTGGAAGGTAGCAGATGCTGTACCTGCACTTCCTCTCTTTCAAACAAACTTTCAAAATACTCTTTCCATCTCTTTAACACACATTCTTCTCCTTTTATAATGCTCCCATCTTGACTCCTGATTGTACTCAGCTCCGAGGTAGAAGTTTTTCCTCTGACTGTTTTGATAGTTTTCCAGAAAAACTTAATGTTTGACTGGAAATCCTCAGTGAGCCTCCTATCGAAATCATCTTTTCGTTCTTCTTTCTTTCTAGACACAGTTTCTTTCGCTGCTGTTTTCAATCTTTTATACTTCGTTCTTGCTTCCTTTATCTCGTCATCCGTCGCCTTTTGAACTTTTTGGTTAGCTTTTGTTGCTAACCAATCCAACCACGCTTTCTTCTTTTCTTGCACAACCCTTTGTACATCTTTATCCATCCACACGTTATCATTCTTTCTCCCTTTCCTTCTTTTAGCTACCCCGCATACCTCAATCGCAACATTTACAACCCCTTTCTTAAATGTCTCCCACAAATCTTCAATCATTACTGTCTCTTCTATCCCTTTAAAACTTTCTTTCAGTTTCTCTACATACTCGTCTTTCTTTTCTTTTTCTTGTAGATTTTCCACTTTTACTCTGTCCAAAACACTCGTAGGCTCGGCCTCTCGGTGTCGCCACCGTTTAAAGAGGCCACGCATTCGGGCTATGACCAGGAAGTGGTCTGTGTCGAGGCCTATACCGTGGTATGCCCGAGTGTCTAGCACTTTCTTCTTCAGTCTTTCATCCACAATTACAAAATCAATCATACTTCTAGACTCACCCTCATCTCTTGTATACAAATGGATCTTTTTGTGGTCAAACATTGTGTTGGCCACGCACAGATTCCATTCCAAGCATACTTCAAGTAGGCTTCTCCCATTGTCATTCACTCTCTCGTCCCCAAACATACCCAGAACTCCTTCATACCCATCACGCTTTATTCCAACCCATCCATTAAAGTCCCCTAACATCACGATCCGTTCATTTTCTCCGCATTTATTCAAGACCTCTCTCATTCTATCCCAAAATTCCTCTCTCTCTTGTTGTGATTTTAGTGACCCACCTCCACTCAAATCCGTCGGTGCATAGACTCCAAAGATAAACAAGCGGGTGAGTCCGACTTTTAACCTAATCCAGAGGAGTCTTGGGCTTACACATTCATGCTCCATCACACATTCAACCATTCGAGATGAAAGAATCACACCAACTCCCTGACAGCCTCGGCTGGTTTGGGGGACTCCCGACCAGTATGCCGTGTAGGGACCATGAACCGTGGTGTCACATCCTTTCCTCTTGGTTTCGTTCACGCACAGAATATCAATGCAACGTTCATCCATCATCTGACACACTCCATCTACCTTTCCATCCATCCCTCCTCTTACATTCAACGTAGCGAAGCGGCTCTCCGTGGGCCGCTTTTCGCCCCCGCGAGAAACGAGACGTGATGGGTGGCGAACCACATCGCCGCCATTTTGGTTAATTTTTTGATTACCCATTGCGTTCCCACGAATAGCGAAGGAAAGGTTTGTCCCCCCCAGCAGAGCCCCGCATGCCAGGGTAAGGCTAGCCTAATTCTGGGGTCGCCCGGTCCCAGGGCAGTGTGGCACGCTAACGACTAGGCTCGCCCCTAGCCATGCATCCATCCGCACGGCCTACGTTAGATTGGCGGAGGGTAGGAATAGGAAAACGGGAAGGATAGGTGGTGTGAAAAGGAAGAGTAAGGTAAGTTAGGGTAGGAAATAGGAAATGTAGGATATTACCGTCCATGAGGGCAAGGGATAGGACAGTAATAGCTAGGGTAGCCGGGGTCGCATACCCGTATACCATACCACAACTACCGGACAGGTAAATTGGGATGAGTATCCCTCGACTGTAATAATATTAAATCTTATAAAAATAGGAATAAAAAAATTATGTACAATTTTTTTATTCCTTTTTATAGAATTTAGAAACAGCATTACGTTGCTATTTTATGCTGGGATTCTGTGAGAGCGTGGTCCTGCCTCGATCGAGCCGACCCATTCGTGCTATAACTATAATATAGCTGCAGCATGCCTGAACCACGTAAAAAGTATGTAGTGAAGATATGTAATATAAAAACGTAGGTGAATATATATAGTTCATACACATACCTAGGTACTACGAAACCTCACGTGTGGTCCATTGGCCGTTAGAGACGACCTGTGTTGTAATAGCTTTACAGACAAGAAAAGAGTGAAGTTATTTTATATTTTATAGCATCGATGCGACAACGGAAATTAAAAACAAGTTTTCGAAAAAAAAAACTCAAAATGTTCCTCCAAATAAATTACTTCTGCATGACTTAAAGTTTTCAACCAGGCATAGACAAGTGCAGTGTGTACAAGTATGTTTACCAAACAGATTAAAGAATGGCTACCAGAAACGTTATTTTATAAAAGGAACTTGGTACCGATTGCTTCAAATGATTGGCTAACATAACATAACATACATACGTCAAATAATAAAGATTACGTTTGATTTTTAACGTTCGCACCCGAGGAAGATTAAATTTATCAGCCCATTTTAAATCAAAAGGTTGCTAAGCTATGTAATTTTAAACCACATAGAGGCGAACTAAGAATATCGACTATCGACCCCATATATTACTTTTCAACTTGCAGAAATTAATTTACAACAGACTAGGAAGATTACGTTTGATTTTTAACGTTCGCACCCGAGGAAGATTAAATTTATCAGCCCATTTTAAATCAAAAGGTTGCTAAGCTAAGTAATTTTAAACCACATAGAGGCGAACTAAGAATATCGACTATCGACCCCATATATTACTTTTCAACTTGCAGAAATTAATTTACAACAGACTAGGTAATTATTCTTAGGTATATAAACCTATCTAGATATAACAAGACAAAGGAAATATAGCAATTTCAATGTACAATTTCGTGTAGAGACATGCTGATATAGCTGCAACATGGCACTTCTACCAGTTTGATTGTAGCACGAATGGGTCGACTCGAACGGGAAAGAATTAAGGTACAACCTTTTTATTTTGTCTGAGGGTTCAATAGATAACTATATAAAATTGTGAGTATTGAGAACCGGCGACCCTTTTTCTTGTAAACGAGGCATTTCATCGTAATCTTCATCGGTGACAACGAATTTGCATTTTAATTCTTAATCGAGGATGGTGTAGATGTCTATAATCCACAGCATCCGCTTACCAGCAGGAGTTTGCTTGTCTGTCACCTCTGATATTATCATTTTTATTCTAAAAAATGTACAATACAAAAATTAATTAATAGTTTATACGATATATCATTGCTCCTAACAAATTTTAAGTATATTATTATTTTGAAAACCTTTTTAAACTTCCCAGAAACAAGCAAAACTGTCGTGAATACAGTCTTTCCCTACTTTTCTCTAAATGATAAATAGCACAACTTGTGGCGCCCTCTCACGTGGTGCTCTTGATTTATGCTGTTAAGTAATGAGCTGATGTTACCAACAGATGGCGCTGTCGAGTTGTTTATTGCAACCGTAGATTTATTACGAGGGCGAGGCGAATCATGAACAGCTGTTAACAGATTGTCGAAGTTTTTCATATTTCTCTCTAAGCATCAAGTACCTACTCAAGTAATCGCACAAGTGGGTAATTTGTAATAATTTATAATATTATTGTAAGTGATAATTTTAATTAAATGTTGGTGTAGATACTTTGAGTAGGTACCAAACTCAAAGCGAGATAATACAGATTTGTGCATAGAATACTATAATACATACATTAAGGGGGAGAACAGAACCACGGTAATATTTAGATAATAGTACCGTGACAGAACGGGGAATTGGGCGGAGCCCGTGTAGCCATTAAAATATGTCAATGTCAATTCACATTTCACACGTATAAATGTCAACACGAGATATGTTTTGACGTACTACTAACTGCACACTACTTACATTACAGTATAAATATGTTGTATTGAAATTTAAACGATTTTTTTAATCATGATTTTGAACATTAATCAAAAGTCTAAAATGTGTAATTTCGCTCATTCTGTCAAAACAGTTACACAGCGAATCGGGTTTGTAGTAGTGATAATACGACGTAATTGCTTGTATGTGTGAATCTCGTACAAAATAAGTTTGACAGTCATTCTATTGTGTATTATGGTATTCTATGGATTTGTGTGAAAGAATTTGTGTACGAAGAATAAAAAAGAATAACCCTTTTTAAATCCTATAAATCAAAAATACATGATACTAATTGGATTCGTTTTAATATTATAATATATTATTGACATGACCGATAAAATAAGTGTCCATCAATAGTATTTTTGTATTAAATACAATGTAAGTAGACAATATTTTTATTCAATAAAAGATGAATTAATATAGTGTGCCGTAAAAACATGTCCAGAAGTGCACTGTTATTGTCTTATAAAATAAGAGAAAGATGCACTATTTTACCTTTTTACTGAAAAGAGGTACTCACTTTACAAACTCACAGCAGCATTAAGCTACTATTTTACGATGTTATTCAGTGAGAGCGTGACCCTTCCCTAGTCGAGACGACCTATTCGTGCTTCAACCATAATATAGCTGCAGTGTGGTTAAAACGCATTAAATTACACGTTCCATTTCATAGATCTAGAGTCAGTCCTGCAGCGATATTACGACTGCAGCACAAATAGGAGAGCTCGACCCAGGCTTGCCAACCACCACGCGACAGCGCCGGAACGTACCGATGTTAAAGTCTCAGCGGATGCGGAACTGAGGTGAACTTAATTGGTACACAGTAATTTTAGGTTTTTTTAACTTCTAACTTCTAACGAACATACACAAATGAATGCGTTTCCTTGTGTTTCATTCCTTAGGGAAGGAACCTTTTCTTTAAATTTATATCGGTTCACCCTTGTGGTATAATTTATTTATAGAAAAAAGAATCATTTAAATCAGTTAGATGTTTCTGAGATGTCGGTTAACATCTTAATGTACAAAAATTAATATTTGTTTGTTCGTATTTTATGCGCTGCCATACAGTTCATCAGATTGCGCTAAAACTTTGTCAACATATTGCTGGCACTTCCGCGAAGGTTATAGGCATAGTAGGTATAGGTAGCGCTGTTGTAGAATCCAGATATATATAACCGCGCGAAGTTGGGGCAGATCGCTAGTAGGTAAATCATTCGCGTCTAATAAGGAGATTCCACTTTTCTTTAGCGAAAGTAAAGTATTATACCATCAAAAACATAAACTGTAAAATGTTATGTTAGCTAATTACGTAGATAATAACTTAAGAGACAGAAGGACCCTTAATTAGGGACTGAATAAATTAACCGACTTGGTATTCCATGAATCTCACAACTTTTTACGATAGAAGAACTGAGTTGCGAGACTTGGTTTTTTTACAAGTTATGTTTTTGATGGCATCTCATTTCTTTTTGCAGATAGTCCTACGTTTTTTTCTTCCGGTACCTTCCACTTCTTGCTTCCCAACAAAGTACCTACCTATCTACACCTTTTATTCCATTAAGTATATTATATAATATATACATATACATATGCAGGTACACTGATTCATTCACTGTAAATGTAACTTTGTAATCCTATATATTTATATGGGACTACAAAGTTATTTATGCAGTTAGTGTATCTAGAAAACTGGACTGAAATCGAAAAATATTTTAATTTTTCCTTGATTTATACACTAAACACTATTTGCTTTCTAAGTTTGAAGCTTCTATGTCTGCTAAAAGTGCCTTAGAGTTTTGATGATCGGTCAGTCAGTGACTGACAAAATTAAGAGACTTATAATTCCTAAACTAGTACTGGTTCAAATTGAATGAAATTTGAAATATACCATGTCCATACAATACCTGCTTAGTATTCAATTCAGTTCAATTCAGGTTTCTAGTTCTATCCATAACGAAGTTATAGGGAGTCGAAAATGGCCTGAATTGCTTCGAGAAAAGAACGGTACGGACGGAAACGAGTACGGACGTGCCGCTTTATTGCTCGATTTGGAGGGGGCTCTGCCGTGCCCCCAGATATGTGATAAAATTATTCCACTATTCCACTTACCATCAAGTGGACTGTGTGTCCGTTTGGTACCCTTTCTTTTATAACAAAAACACATAATGAAAAGCCGCGTCTAGTTCTTCATCTCACGCCCGCAACAGAGATCAACCAATTACTGGACCACTTTTCTATACTTTTATACTAGGTAGAGCCATGCTGCAGTTATATTAAAAGTATAGTTGTAGCACGAATGGGTCAGCTCGACCTGGGAAGGACCACACTCTCACAGAATAAAGTAAAAAAAGTAAAGTTACAGCCTATATACGTCCCACTGCCGGGCAGAGGCCTCCCCTCATTTCTGAGAGCGTTTTCTCACAGAATACCAGCGTGAAATAGTAGCTTAACGCTGCTGTTTTTCGTATAGTGAGTGTAGAGAACCGGAGGCCCTTTTACTGGAAACGAGGCATTCCATCTTAGTCCTGACTGGTGACAACGCATCTGCATTTTGATTTGTAATCAAGGATAGATGTAGATGTCTATGGGCTGCAACAACTTCTTACCATCAGGTGGACTGTGTGCTCGTTTGTCACCCTATCCTATACAAAAAAATACTACACCTCGTTGGGTTCGGGACGCAACGCGGTGGGCGTGACTCCTGCTAAGACTTCAAACTAGAACCTTAACCGCTCTCTTAACAGAAAGTGGTTGACGACTAACATTAAGGGCCCTGAGGAACGGTCCCGGTGCAGACGTCGGGAAAGTACTTCGTGAACTGTAGGTATATCCCTTTACCTCCCTACTTGTAGGTTGGACACTGTTGAGGTCTTCAAATAAAACAGAGATTTTTCGTAAATATCCCTTGGACATGTGATACCGAAATATCACACTTTTACTTTACTTTCCCTAATTTCGTCTACACTCTCGCTTTAAAACTGGAAACTGTAGCTGATCCCATACTTCTCGGAATTCCCGAACTTCCCAAATTGCCTAACGAATTGAAACTAAAGTAGGTACGATTGTCTTCTGCATAAGCTGCTTGGGCCCTGCAGGATTCGGGCCTCGGGGTGTTCCCCATTGCCCGGATTATCCTCACGGCTATGGGCCGGTGCTGGGAGTCTTATGTAAAGGCGTTGTTAAAATATTCGGTTATTATCCGTAATCGGTTAAGTTTTAGAAGTCGGTAAAAGTTGGTTATCTGTTATGGTCGAAGTTGGCCATTCTGCGGCATTGTGAGTTTTACTCAACTCTCTAATCTATGTAGAGAGGAGGTCTCTTGGTTCTCTTGGTTGGAAAGTAAAGTAAGTAGGATGCTTACTAACCTCGCCCAAAGGCTAAGCTGGAAAGAGAAGCGCGCGTATAAAGCCATATTGAATCACTTTAATCGATAATATCCCATTTCCATATACATATTATGATACTACAATATCACAAAACAATTGATTGAATTAATGGATGAAGGTGTTATGTCACATTTTCAGGTTTTGGTGTTTTTTTGCATAGATGAAGGTGATATGTCGTTATAAAATGATTTTAGACCCTAAAACTATCGATTTAAGACGTATTTCAAAAATAGAAAGTTGATAAAGGTGCTATGTACAGTTTAGTTTGAAAATGGTACTGGATGAAAGAGGTACGAGCCCATATCACTGCGTTTTTGATAAATAAAGTAAAAGTTTTGTTTTTTTGTCGTGGAAGAAAGTGACATGTACGAACATAACACTTTCTTCCACTCAGCGAACGATAGTCGAATGATACGACATCACTTCTCCGTGAATGAAGGTGTTATGTAACATACATAGCACCTTCATTCGTTCACGTCAGTTAATAGTTTTGATTTTCGTTGTCATTAAAATTATCACATTCTCGCGGGCTTTCTAACAGAGTGCGTATTGTAGGGTGTTTTGTGTACAAAAATATTATTTATAATAGAGAATTTACGTTGACAAAGTGGAAAAGTAATGGCAGGAGGCAAAGCAAGGGCAAAATTATTACTGGAAGCTGCTGTCGGTGACCGTATAATAGCGGATCGCGGAAGTGTTGAACTTAGAAACGCACTTCTAAGATTTTTGGAGGTAGATCCAAGTTGTCAAAAACAATTCATGTGCCGAACAGATCAAAAACTTTAACATGATTGCATTGCATCAATACCTTATATTAAAAGGATATTTTAAAGTAATAGACCACAAATTCCCTGAGGTTGGCCATTCTTATTAAGACTCAGATTATGATTTCGGTAGGATAGAAAAAAACATAATCGTAAACACTGACGCCTGTCACCCAGAGAGGTAGGCAGAGACTACAGACTACCATTTGGCACGATCCTGACACAACTCTCTCGCCTCCTCCACATCCATATACCCACGCATGCATGCTCGTCGGTTAAGGGTACTCCTAATTTGGCCCGTTTTCAATATATCGCCAATTTGGTCGATAAACTTTCACCTAGGACGTCCCTATCCGACTCTTCCGTTCACTTCTACAACATAAATTTTCTTTGTCGCTCTTTTCTCATTCATTCTTTCCACATGACCAAACCACCGAAACATTCTTTTCTTAATCCTGGTCACAATATCATCTTGCAAACTACACTTTTCTCTTATCACACAATTTCTCTAACATATTTTAGTTCAGCTCTAACATACTCCTTAACGACCGCATTTCTACTGCGTTTATTCTACTCTCGTGCTTCTTCTGCCACACCCGACTTTCACTACCATACGTTAAAGTGGAGACCAACACAGCATGAATTGCCATACGTGGCTTTTTTGACATATTCTGACTCTTCACAATAGAGTGTAGGGCCCCATTTATTCTTTTTCCTGCGTTCACTCGTCCTTCTATATCCTTATCATATCTCCCATCCCTGCTAAATACGCATATCAAATATACAAACTCATCTACTTACTCGATCAACTGATAGAAACGATAGCAAAAGTCCTTAGGAAACACGATGCAGTTTTTGTTCTTGAACAATACATGAATATTATTTGAAAAGCTTCCCGAAATAATATAGTCACTGATATGAGCGGGCATTTCAGAAAAATTGGTAAGTTACATGAAAAACTTAATTTGTTTAACAGAAAAAAAGACGTAAACAATGACAAAGTAAGTTTTAGGGATGGTATTAAACGGATACGCGTAGATGAATATGGTTCCTACCTATATAAAGAAACATACGATGAAATGACCCTTCAAAAAGTTACAAAGAAGATCACAGTTGCGCTATTCTGTGGAGATTCCACGTACGAACGGAAAATATGGTATCGTATCAGTGGAAAAAAAGAACATTTACGTAAAGCCAGAATATAGGTACTTCTATGAGTCGATTTTAATTGAAAAATAGTATAATTTTTTTTTATTGTCAAGACCGATCTCTGTTTTATTAGCTTACGTTTCTATTTAAGTACAAAGTTTTAAGGAATATTTAAGTACCTAATGTTTACCTTTTTGTAAAACTTTAACTACATAATGTTACTTAACACCTAATTTGAAATAGCTAAAATGCCAAAATGTTTTTAAAATGTTAGTGAAAGAAAGAGTTATGTTCAATTTTTTTCGAAATTATATACCATAAAGTATTAAAAAAGTTTAATTGCTCACGTACTCTAATTTTTTAAGTTGGTTTACCCAACTTTGCATTATAGTTTAAATCAAAAACCAATTTTCTAACGACTTATCTCAAAAAACAATCGTGAAACTTCAATCTTGATTTACTCAAAACTAGTAGAATTCGAGTTATCACCTTCATCCACTCACGTCTTCAATTGTATTTCACACAAAGTACAAATTGTACACAATATAAAAACAATTAAAACATTCACATTATAAAAAGTAAAAATATAATTAATAAAATATTAAACAAAATATCAAAATTTTACAAGAAATTTCTTAGATTATAACTTAAAATGTCCAATATAAACTTTATAATACAATTCTCGTTAGTAATTTCCCATATCTTATACAATAGAACAGTTTAATATAAGAATTAAATCTTTTAAACAAAAAATGCTTTAATTTTATCGGTTATTTTCCTTATTATTTCGCTGTTTTATTCCTAAAATTAAATTTTTAAACATTTTTATCATCTGATCATTATACATAATCCATTCAAAACATTATAACACACATAAATCGCTTTATGTATGTACATACTTTAATAAAAAAAATATTACTTTAATTAATATTAATAAACGGTTTGGACCTGCCTTATTCTTTTCTGCTGAATACCTATGCTAGTTAACAAAATAGGAGACTAATATTTATGCTTATCCTCAATGTATCCCGGTCGGATATATACAACATTCCATACTAGCTAACTGTCCTGATCTTATCTCTTACTGATACGTCTTATCAGTACTTAAAACGTTAATTAATTAAAAATAAGATAAATTATTTTTAATATTTATTTCGCATTACATAACCGATTGCTATGCACATACACATATACATGACTCTAAGTTAGCACAAATATCCTTACTATTGTCAGAAATTAGCATTTTATAAAATAATCATGAATTTAATGAAACAATGAAATATTTAATGAGATTTTTATCTCGCGTCGCCAACACATAATATATCTTAGAATAAAAACAACTAGAAAGGCACCCAAGGAGATACATATAATATTTAAATTTAAAGTATAACAATTACAAAGACATACGTACCTAACTAATAAGCAATTAGGTGCTTGAAAATCGAAAACTAATTGGGTATCTAGGTTTATACTATGCTAATTATCCTAAGAATTAGGTACCTACGTGGTTGCAACCTCACAATTCTCTTTCAACCTATTTAAAGAAAGTTTTACATCTCTCATTCAAATATTGTAGGGAAACGGTGTTAAAAAATCATATTTTTTTAAAGTTGGGAAATTTTAAATTTTTGTTTCGTCTAGTTAATTTTTTTTAAGTTATACCTATCTTACACGCCATCTATTGACAACTGCCGAAACCTGTTTATATCATGGAAAGAATACTGTTAAATAGTTCGGAATTGGTTCGCTAGATGTCGCAATTAAAACGCCAAATTGTTGAAAAGTTTTCCACAAAGTTGAATAGAGGGCAGTGTTTGAATAGTTCTAGTGTTACCTTCTAGATGCCGCTACGTTCGCAATCTGTAAACTAAAGAAAGTTTATACGTTCATTATTATTTTACATGGGTATGAAATGTGGTGTGAAAATTATTTTTGTTCTTATATATTTTTTTTGCTTCATTCTCTAGTTTGGGCGTGGGAACTTAGCCAGGTAGCATCGTTCCATTCGGCGGATTATGTGAGATAGTGCACTGCGCTGGTCTCTTTGTATCGGTGTTCGGTGCATTGTTGTTAACGCGGTGTCACGTTCGAAGGCGAAGGGCTGACGACGTGTCGTTGTTTGTTTTCCGAAACAAACTTATTTTATTTTGCCCTATTGTTTAAAACTTTACGATTTTTCAACGTCGTTTTTACGTCACAGTCAACAAAAACCTAAAATTAATGTCTGCTTTCGATATCTTAGTGGAATTACTAAAATGCAACGACTATAAATTATAGGACAGAATAGATATTAATTTTGTTCAAATTCAAATTTGTTATAATTTATAGCATATCACAATATTTGCCATAATTGCCACGCTTGGCAGGTAGATTGGCAAACGTATTTTTAACACTACACGGTATTCTTTTGTTAAAGGTTTGGTATATCGTAGAAATGTAAAAGAATTAATCAGCCCCATTCCTAAAGGAAAACCTTGATAGATGACAGATAACAACCATCATTTCGTTTGTAAAGTGTTTAAACTGAGATCACCATCTCGTAGTCAAGCTTCACTCAGAGACTGGCAGATTATCCTCAAGGCAAACTAGGCACGTGTGTTGGGGCGTGAGGCTAGAAAGTCGCGGAAGCTTTTAAACCAAAAAAAGAATAAGTCAGTAGGTACAAAAAATATTGTATTTCTATAGAGATGTGGAGCTTCCGAAGCGCACACAGTCTACTTCATTACTCCTACATCGCCCGCACTCTCTTTACATATTTTTCATTCATGCCAACCTGTGACGTGTCGTAATAATTATAAATTAGATTAAATTTTATACGCAAAAACGTAGTTATAATTTTTAATATATTGTCGCCAGAGGAGCACTGATGAGTCTAAGGTGCTATCGGCTTTTAATCCGCCTCTGCTCAAAGGTGTAGACAGAGACTAAGAACTTCCATTTTGTCACTATCCTGACACAGGTCTCTATCTTTCACAACTATAGACTAAGTAAGTACATATTTTATAGCTTCTTCCACATCTGTATACAATAAATTATATAGATGTGTAACAGACGAGAGATTTTTGCATTCATGCTCGTCGGTTGCCAAATTGTCGCCAATTCGGTGGATAAATTTCAATGAAACTAGTTTTTACGAACTTTATCGCTTATAAATTATTTTATATTCCCAACGTTATTTTATACGCGATAAATTTAAATGTGTATTATTTACCGAATCTGTCACTAACTTCCGCATAAATTTCCGTTGTTACTCTTTCCTCGTTTATTCTTCCTACGTATCGAAACCATAGTCCTGGTCACAACATATTCTTGCAAATCACATTCTTATCTTATCTGTCAAAACAAATGTGTCAAACAATAGAAATTTGATTCATTTAAAAAAAGTTACAAACGAACTTGCATCACCTGTTGGTAAGTTACTGCAGTTCCTGTCAGTGCCTACCACCTGCAGTCAACTTCAAAATGAGAAGATAACAGCTACGTGGTCACATCTGAAGACTAATACTGGCTCTCAATACCCTTCAGACCCGATCACAGCAGTCCAAACTCTGCTATTTTGTTGTAGAAATAGGTAAGAGAGTTGTACTGGTACTTCGATACCCAGAGATCCTAGACGGTAGGCTCTTATCACCTCCAATTACCTAATGTCCTTCAAACCGAATTTCGGTCACGGCGGCCAGCCTCAACGGAGCCTAGCCATCGGAGCAGGACATAATGCGTAAGCACAGGTGTACTCTGTATTCCCTTTCTCTCATGGTCCGAAGGCACGGCGGTGAGACACTGCCAGCTTCTTGACTCCGGGCAATTACCTATATGTTTAATAAATAGTATTGTTGCGTTTTTTATTTCAAAATCACTAGTGATTTGCTTCGTACTTATAAGGCTCGATTAACCAGTGTATCTTTATAAGACTTGATTATAAAATGTCAACATGTCTCTACTACCTTTATATAAAATATCAATATTGCAAATGTGTGTGGAAACCTTATCAAAATGCATAATAGCAGTTAGCGAACACGCATGAGCAACATTGTCTGCCACTATTTAGTACGTTTATTTAATAGCGTTTCTGAGGATTACTATAGTTTTGTAGATACGTTAGCGTAGTTTCCGCCATTGATCATGCCATTTCATGAATGAGCTGCTATATTTAGCATTCCGGGAACGGTAATCGGGCGCATAAAGAAAGGAATTCGACTGACGCTTAGCACTAGTGTACCCAAGCTGTTGAGTTCTGAAGGAGAGATCCATATCAATTCTGCTAAACAGTTTTAGAATGCCACTTTAGATTTTTACGGAAATATTTTTCGTTTTTCGTTCAAGAAAATATTTAGCATTAATTGTTCATTTATTTTATAGATTTATATACAATTATTTCAATTCAAAGACCTAATGTCGATTAAAATAATAATACTAACATATAAAACAATTTATTTGCGGATTTTATCGCGTTTATAACTCAGTCACCCCCCCCCCCCCGTACCCATGGGTGCTGTAAAGTGCTCGAATCATCGGGAATAAAAGAAATCATAATAACGTTTATTCCTTCTAACACAGTATAGAGAAGGTTAGTCGTCTTTCCATGGCGACTATGAACTATGATGGTACCAGATGGCGAGATCAATTTACTTTTTTCTATATTTTTTCAACAAGCCCTTACATTTCAATAAAACTTTTAAAGACTGATCTCCTTCTTATTTATCAGTACCAAAAAGTCCCCTGCTAAAATGAAATATTGTTCCTAGATCCAATATAGAATTTGAATTATTAATATTGCTATCTCTTTCGTATCTGAATCATTAGGGGAAGAAACTTTAACTATCACTATTACACATTAGGCTCCATTAAATTAATGTCATATAAAAATAGGGTTCAATAATTAAACTAAAATTCATTGAGCATCTTTTTATTTTAAATAAATATTATAGCCTATATACGTTCCACTGCTGGGTACAGGTCTAATCTAACGTTTGAGAGGATTTTAAGCTAAGGAAATGTTTTCCGCTCTACTCCAATGCATATTGACGGACTCCACATATATTAAAAATATTTTTTTTTTATTTCTGAGACAAGTAAATTTCCTCACAATGTTTTCCTTCACCGTAGGGCACGTTGTAAATCAGTACTTAAAATTGCAATTAACAAATCATTGGTGCTGGCGGTGATCAAATCCAGGTTGCTCGCGTATTGTTAAATTCACAGCGAGATCTAATCCCCTGAGTTACCACGACTGCAAAGCTTAAATGGCATGGCTGGATATGAGCCAGTACGGGAAATTTGTCTTAGATGCCACGCTTGGGAAGCGGATTATTAAGCGTAATATCAGGCTTCTCACACCTTTGACGCTGATCTGGGAACTCCGTCACCGTTTTCGATATATATCTATCTTTCTATCTTCTTCGAGATATATTTGATTCGTAATCGAGGGTAGATGTAGATGTCTATGGGCCGCAGCAACCACTTACCATTAGGTGGACTGTGTGCTCGTTTGTCATCCTGTCCTATAGAAAAAAATATCTGCGCTAAACGATATATTGATGATGATTTTCTAGCGCCATCTATTGGAAGCCATGAGATTTTTCTGGTATTTCACATAGTCGCCTCTTGTGTCACCCGTAGGATGAAATACTGTAATGGGATCTCCTACACCACCACACTATTTACCCCAGTATCCAGTACAGCCTATAAAAGTCCACTGCTCAAGCCTCCACATAGATTGCTTCATAAAGGAGATTTTGCCACAGCTGCCACGCTTAGCAGACGGGTAGGAAACCGTATTTTTAATTATTATTTAGAGTTTTTATCAGGAAGACGCTGCTGCCTATTCTATTTTCAGTTTCCTTCTCTCACCTTTTATGATACGTACAGTTTAGTACTTGTCCTATAAATATGAAAATCGTAGAATCTCTAGCCTGCTTTCCGTCCATCCGTGATTCGTTACGGCTTTATGGATCCCGAGTGTCGTCAGGTCAATTATGAGACTAACGTCAACCCATAAGCGCCAGGAATTCCTGTCTTTTTGTACTATTTGATTTATGCATTTTTCAATACAATTATAAAAACCAGCTCTGTGAAGAGAGACCTAAAGTTCTTCTAGAAAGAGTATACTCCTTTTTAAAAGGACGGCATCGCACATGTAATTCACAGGTGAGCCGCATGTTCATATGCCCCCTCTTAAATAAAAAAGAGAGATCTTTTTTCGCGCATGCATAGTAACCGTTGTAGTTCAGGGGATTATCATTTCTTTTTATATTTCAATGTAGGTACCTTAGTACTTAGTACCTAGAACTCGAGTTCGATCCTCGTCCGGCACCAACGATATTTTCATTCGCAGTTTTAACTGCTGACTTGCCACCTGTTCGAAGATAAAGGAAAACATATTGTGCGTGAAGTTTCAAGCTCTTTTTATATTTGATCACCATCATCATTATCATATGGCCTTTTAAACTCCACTGCTGAAAGTAGGCCTCCCCCATAGATTTCTTCATAGGGGGATATGTGCCGTAGTAGCCACGCTTGGCAAGCAGGTTGGTAACCACAGTTTTATTTTTATTTTAGCCGTTATTAAGAAGATGCTGCTGCCCATCTCCTGATTGGTTCCCCTCTGTCGCCTCCTACGACACCCGCGGGACGCCATGGGCTGGTGTATATTCTTACACCGCTACAACACGGTACTTGTGTTGGATAATAGTCCGTAATCCTTTATCTCATTAAAAATCAAAAAAATACAGACGCGTTGTAACCCCTGAAGACTCAGATACTCGTAAGATTAGTCGTTACAGTAGAATGGGTTTCCGGTCTTCGTCACTCATCATACAGACATCCATTAGACAGATGTTGCCCAACTCGTGTTTAGTTTCTCTCCGTTGCCTGTTACATTACTTACGGAATGATATGGACTAGTGGGTTCTCTTAAGGCGCCACGACTGGGCCACTTTCCATCATTAATCCACACTCCACAGCTATTTCACACTAATATTCTATGAAAAAATCCGATGGGGGGAAAAAGGTTCTCGAGAGGCAGCTTTATAACGGTAGACGAAGTGTAGGATGACCTCCCACTAGATGGAGTGGCGACCTGCTAACCTGCTATTTGGCATTCCTTTGGGGAGGCCTATGTAGAGCAGTGGACCTGTGAAGGGCTGTAATGATGATAAAGATTCTATGAGAACGTGGTCCTACTCCGGTTGAATTGACCTATTATTCGCGCTGCAGACATCATACAGCTGCAGCGTGTCTTTACCATGTAAAAATATCATAACGGCGTGTTTCGTATTGAGAGAAAAGCAATTAGAAACTTGTAACAACCTAAATGAAACTAGTTTTTACGAATTTCATTGCTTTTATTTACTTATTTTGTATTCCCGAAGTTTTGAGCAATTTAGCACCCATGGTCACGGGAGGAACGAAGTGTTCGACGCCCCAATGTCAGAGTTACCTATGACTTTTTATAGAATAAGGGTGATAACAGACATAGTCCACCTGATAAGTGGATGCTGTGACCCATAGACGTCTACATTTGTCCTCGATTAAGATTTCGCAGATGCCTGAGCCCTGAGGAGTAAGATGAAATGCTTCGTTTCCAATGAAAAGCGTGGTCCTTCCACGGTCGAGTCGACTCATTCCTACAACCATAACATAGCTGCAGCCTGGCTCTACCGTATTATTTTTATTTTAATACTTTAAACGAGCAATTCTTGTATATATATATATATATATATATATATATATATATATATATATATATATATATATATATATATATATATATATATATATATATATATATATAATCGGAATCTCGGAAACGGCTACAACGATTTTCATAAAATTTTGTGTTTAGGGAATGTCGGGGGCAATAAATCGATCTAGCTAGGATTATTTTTAGAAAATGTTTTTTTGTCTGTGTTTTTAGGCAATGAAAAACTGCTACAATATCGTTAAAATAAGAAGGTAAATTTTGACAGTTTAATAATGATTATAAATAGCTTAATTGGTATATTGGGCGGTCCCAAAATCGTAATATCGTGGTTCGAGTCCAGACCGACCGACCGACTTTCTATAATTTTTTTTCAAGTTCCTATTTAGTATTTCGAACTCTTTTTTTAGTATTTTTTAAAAACACGAAAATTTAAATTAAACTAATTGCACTCATAATTTTTTATTTAAATAACCAGTTCAGTTTTTTCTATTATGTCGCTAAGATCAAAAAATATTATTCGTATTTCATCAGTATGTAATTTGTATCTAAATATAATTCCAAAACACACGTATTAAGAAAAAACCAAACGAAAAATACCGAGCAAAGCTCGGTCAACCGGGTACTAAGTTAATATACGCGATAAGATCCGTAAAATCTAGTTTCATTTAAATGCGTCGTGTTTGCGTAAACATAAGAAATCATTATTATTACACCCTTAATTTTATATCTATTTATTCAAGTGAAACTCGAGATACAAAAAAGAACGTGTATCTCTACTTGTAATTCGTTATGAAAATTTTCTCCACGTGCGCGACATATGGATGCATGGCGCAAGCTTGCTGCAAAAAAAATCGAGGGTTTATGTAATAGTATTAATTAAATTAAGAGAGGGTCGATCGAGTGCAAGAAGTGGCCGCTTTTTTTTTTCAACGAAAAAACTATGATATTCAAATACAGCCGGTGATTTTTTATACGAGATTGCACCTGTCATATGACGATGCCACAGTTTTTACATGCCCGTGAGTTTTAAAATATAATAAATATTTAAAAAACAACTTATTCTTGTGTTTCATTATAGCCTACCTAACTCTGCTGCTGAGTATTTGTCTCCATCTTCCATCTTAATCCTCAAGGGTGACAACGCATCTGCATTTTGATTCCTAACCGAGAATAGGCGTAGGTGTCTCTGGGTCACAGGTCCACTTACCACCAGGTGGACTGTGTTTAGGCTTGCCAACTCCAAAAAAGGCATTTCCGGGATTACCCAGCTCAACATACGCGACTTGGCGATATTACGCGGGACATAACCACACCACAACAAATTGGTTAGAAAAAAAAACATTGTATATTTTTTAATCATTTAATTAAAAAAACAATACAAATGTTTGATAAACATTTTAAATTTTTCAATTAATTTTTTTAAACTGTACTTGTTTTGAGATTTTGCGCATTTTAACAAGTTTTTGTTTTGCAATACTACGTAGTTATAAAATTCATAATAAATAAATAACAACTACACTAATTTGTCACACATTAATAAATTTTAATAACAAAATAAATTTTAATAATGTGTGACAAATTAGTGTAGTTGGTAGTGGAGTTGGTACGAGATAGATAGTAATATTATATTATAATCACTGATTTCCGGGTCAAAAGGCGTCTCGCAAGGGGTCACGGCGGGATGGCCCAAAATTGACCCAGCAGCGGGACGTCCCGGAAAATTCGGGACGGTTGGCAAGCCTAACTGTGTGCTTGTTTGCCACCTCTATTGTATACATACACAGTATATTTGGCCTTAGGGATCGAAATCTTTTTTTTCTAAAATGTAATTTTCTATGCTATGCTATTATAAATGGTATGCGATTTTAGTATAACGAGACAAAATGATCAAGAAATATTTCTTAAACTATTTAGTAGGTAAAGATGGCTGGGTGCTACCACCTGCTTAGGATCCCATAATTAATAAAATTAAATTCCAATACAAGCATACAACTGCAAGACTTCAAGATACTATAAGTTCGTACCTACTGCGTAGATCGGAACGAAAATTAACATTTTAATTTGGAGATGCCATGGTTAACTATGACATCGGGACTTCGAACACCTAAACTGACCATGGGTGCCGTAAAGTGCTCGAATCGTCGGGAGTAAAAATAAATTAAAATACGCGATAAAGTCCGCAAATTGTGTTTAAAAATGGATCTTATTATCCTATTGAGCTTATTAGGTAAACGGATTAAAAGTTAGTAGTGCTTAAAGATATTTCGTCCGATCGTGTATCGTGTACTAATTGGTTGGCCCATTTATTTTGCCCATGAGGGCGGCTCAAAGGCGCCGACGGGAGCCCAAATTAGGGCTCGTTATTGCAGTTTGGTGCAGTGAGCGGTTTCCTCGGTTAAATTCTTTAAAGATTGCAACATTATTTTAATGATTAATAAAGAATTATGGATTTTCAATTATGAATGCTCGTATTATTAGTATAATGTAGAGCTCAATTCAATGCAGAGAATAAAGAAATCTTCAAGGCAAAAGCAACCGCAAGGATTCAGCCAACATTAAAAATGAAAAATGTCAAAGAGATTATATAAAGTAGGTATATAGGTAGTGTAAAATCGAATATATTATTGGTGCATAAAGTAGAAGCCCCTGTTTAACTTTATTGTTATCTAATAACAAAATTTTAGGCGGCAGTCGCGAACTCTGAGTGACGAACAAATTTCATCACAACCCGACAGATGTCCTGTGCGCGTCAACACGCAGGGTTGTCCCTCGGTGAATTAAATGTAATATTCCGACAAATATTATATTCAAAGTTATTAAAGTAAAGCCTTTATATGTTCCACGGATGGGTATAAACCTCCTTTCATTTTGAGCGCGTAATGGAAAAATTTATTGGCCACACTACTTTAGCGCATCTTAAAAGATCAAGTGGCAAAATTTAAAAAAAGTGTACAACTGACATCACTACAAATAAAATGAGAATATTATCAATGTATTCGAAGTCAATTAATTAAGCATTATAAATTATAACTCAAAAAACTACTGATGAAATCTTGATCAAATTTATATGAGATCACGCGAGAAGCACCTGCTTTCAAATAAAAAAGAATCATCCAAATTAGTTCACCCAGACAAAAGTTTTGAGGTAACACATCAAAAAAAACATACAGTCGAATTGATTACCTCCTCCTTTTTGAAGTCGGTTGAAAAAGTGGATTATTCGTTGCAAATTTTTAAATTTATTTAGCTGTTATCTGTTTTTTTTTGCCCATAGAATGTTTTCGATGCATCAATTTCAATATTTTTTGCGTCCTCCGAAGTTATTAAGATTGCTTGCGTATTTTCCACATTAATTTTTATAAATTCTCGAGTAGTAATTTTGGTCCTACTTCAACGTTTTAAATTAAAAAAAAACATAGTAAAACAAAATTTCTTGCGTCAAGTTAAGTTTATACTTATCTGTTTTATAGCCTTCATTGGGCTTGTGAAACCAGGCTCGAACAAATAAATACAATTACCGCAAAAAAAATATTCTTCGGTTATAGGCTCATAAGGTTAGTACTTATCCCAGAGTTCAGCGATTGGAAAAATTTGGAGCACATATTTCGTGGTTTTCCCCTAATTGTTCCGATGCGTAGATATTTCATTTACAAAGTCGTACTTTTACGTATTAAGTCTACTAAAAACCACTGGACCGCATCCAGCGCAGAGCGGCTCGAATCGTCGACGACCGAGTGCTTTCCGATCGGCACGATTCACTGGCGCTGCGAAGAGATGTTGCATCTCTTTGCGTATTTTATCGCATCTATCACGGGGAGTGCTCTGAGGAATTGTTCGGATTAATCCCAGCCGCCAAATTTCGTGAACGCACTACACGGCAAACGTCCCGATACCATCCACACCATCTGGATGCTTGGCGGTCCACCACTGTACGTTTCACAAGGAGTTTTCTTCCACGTACAACCACGCTGTGGAATAGTTTACCACCGGCGATTTTTCCGGACCGATACGACCTGGGGACCTTCAAGAAAAGAACTGACTCCTTTCTAAAGGGCCGGCAACGCACCCGCAATTCTCCTGGTATTGCGGTTGATCATGGGCGGCGGTAGTCACTTAACATCAGGTGAGCCCCATGCTCGTTTGCCCCTTCTTCTATAAAAAAACCGTTTTCTACTTGTGTCAAGCCTCTAAATTCGATAATAAGAATTATGTAAAACCTTTTATATTTAAATTTATTGGCAACCCTATTCTTCACGCAAGCGCCTCTAAAAACACGTATTTAACCTCAAAATGAGCAGTTTTTGTGATAACTTTTTATTTAACTTACTGCCGTCTACTAATATTATGCTTATGTTACAGTTTTTTCCACTTCTTATCTCCGCTTAGGGTGTTTGATGGATAAAAAAAGTTTTTTAAAGCTTCAAGCATATGGCGGAGCGCGTGCGCGGGACACATTGCGCATGATTTTTTTTGCATCCGATTCGAAATTTAAATATGGCGGCGCATATGCGCGGGCGCTGATATTGTTTTTTCTTTTAAACACACCGCGGCCACGGCTTTTGTTTGCCAACTATGAAAAAGTAATAAACGAATGAAGCGGAGGCTTGTGCGTGATGTAATTGTGTTATTAATGCGTTTCTTGGTTGTATTATTTAGTTATATGGGTTGAATGAGTGAATAACAAATAGAGTTCTCAATAATTAATTCAACGCAGTTATCTAAATTATTTTAAATTCCCGACGTGTCGAGTGATTTGCAGCATCTTTGATGACGAAGGCTACCTAAAGCTTTTCATTAACGTCCCAGACAAGTGACAGGAAAAAAATAATGAAATTCAATAATATATAACAGAAAACGTACAATATACTTAGTGCCTCCTTAGTTGAATAACATGGCACTACATTTAAGATAATTAATAAATAGCAAAAATACGGTAAACAATCTTAAAAAATACTGTTTATTAAATCTCTAGAGGTAAAGTAGGGATATATTTATGATTTTATATTATAATATTCATTTAGAAAGTAAAAGAAATTAGTAGAAAAGTCTTTGACACTATGTATACTACATAGAGTTAATATATTTTACAAAATGTTTTATATAAGAAGGAGCAAACGATCACGTAGCTCACCTACGTAACTACTGCCGCCCATGAACAAATGCAACAACAGGGGATTTGCAAATTCTTTGCCGATCTTTAAAAAAAGATTAGGATCTTTTATTGAAGATCGCTAAGTCGTATCGGTCCGAAAAATTCGCTGATGGTAGTCGATTACACTAGGTAGTTGTGCGAGAAGGACAATTTTTTGTAAATGTTTAAGTCTCCTTGTAAGTGGACCGTCAATCATCCAGATATGAATGCTATTGCCAGTTTTGTCGCGATACCACCCATACCACAGATAGTGTGGTTAAGTACTCCTTGACGACTCCGTGGCGCAGTGGCTTAGCAATGAGTGGCTGCGCTGGGGGTCGCGGGTTCGAATCCCGCACGGAACAAGTATTTGTATGGCCTACAAATAGTTGTTCCGGGTCTGGATGTTTGTCCTTGTGCAATGTAGTCGTATGTTTGTAAACTGCCCCCACGATACAGGAGAAAATCCTAGTGTAGGGGTAACGTTTTCATAAAAAAAGATAATCAAAATAATCCTAATACACAAATAATTAAGGTTTTTCCATGTATGTATTAGTTAAAAAAATAAAAATAAAACATTCCTAAGCACGCACCGGTATGAAATACCTGATGATTAGTACCATTGCCACCGCGTAAAAGAACATAATATTACAGCTGACATAAGGCACCCACGCTCCGGGAAGTCTGCAGTCTGCAAACATATTCACGATCGTCTCTACCATTACATCAGATCCGATAAACCACAAATCCTCGCAAAAGGACACAGATTCCTACCAAGGATGATACGCGAGGCTATTGAAATTTAAAAAAAAACATCCTTATTTCAATAGAGAAGATGGATGGGTGCTGCTATCTGCTTGGGATCCTATAATTAACAAAATTAAATCCAAAACCTTGCATACCACTACAAGACTTCAAGAGACTGTAAGCTCGTTCTGCGTAGATCGGACCAAAAACTAGTATACAAAAACTGAAGGTAGCCGGGCTAACTATGACATTGGGACGTCAAACATCTTATTCCTCCCCCCCCCCCCCCGTGACCATGGGTTCTGTAAAGCACCCGAAGCGTTGGGAATTAAAAATAAGTTAACTAAACGCGTTAAAATCCGTATAAATAGTTTATTCAATATTATTAATGGTGATGTATATCTAAAACATAACGTAAAGATACAGAAAGATACTGCGTAGTGCGTACTCTGCTAAATAGCTACTATTTTAACCAACTATCTTATTCTAACATAACACGTACAGAAGGATTTAGTAACCTGTGGTTTCTGAATCTCTCTGTACCTATAATACGACATCGTTATAGTATAAGAATAATGATTTAGTTGACTTAGATATGATCAGACCAGCGGCGGCAAGTAATGTAAATGGTGAAAATACGGTCGCAATCCAGTAAGGCATCATACAGTAAATCTTATCTACTTTAGAAGGTCGTAGTATGATAGCAGTGTAAAATAATTATTAAGTGTATCTAATCCCATAATCGAACAGGTTAACTTCTTCATCATCACTAGCCCGCACTGCTCGACATGAGGTTCTCCCGAAGTAGGGAGGTATTTAATTGAAGCGCTGAAATTTGATTGAAGCGACACTCACCTGAAGGCAGGGTGTGGACCGCGAACTCAAGGATTCGTCTCCGCTATTTGATTATTTTCGTGAATCACCCCTAACTTAAGCAAGGGAGTATTAATAATGTTCCTATAATTTAAAACTAAAAAATAAATAATCGGCACGCTTGAGAGGCAGATATAAAATCGCAGTACTAGACGTGAACACTTTTGATGCTTCTGTCCGTTATTTGTCCGGATTGTAAACAAGATAGTTATAGCGCCATATCTGAAGCGTTTAGTGTTTTTTACGTGGTAGCTAAAACCTATATTTGTAGCACCAATGGGTCAGCTCGACCGAGAAAGAACCACGCCCTTACAGAATACCAGCGTAAAATAGCAGTTTGGTCACGTTGACATCAAACATAAGTATCATAGATTTCCATAAAACCTTTCTCTCATTCTCGGCGTTCCTGTAGCGCACATCATCAGTGAGCGAAACGCATTAAATAATAAAACACAATTCATTTCAATTCAAACTTTCAGATCTTGATGTAGCAGCGACAACGCTTCCCCGTCGCGTCGCCATCTTGCAATTGGATACAAAACGAAAAATTAATTTCACTTTAATCGTGCGAACTGATCGCTATCGTTCCTAACCGCTTTTACAAAACACGATGTTAAATAAACAAACAATACGAATGCTAAATGATATTTTTTGCGACAGTTGTACGGAAACATAATTTGTTGTTACGATTAATGCGTTTTTTTCTTTGTAATGGATTCGTACTGATGTACTTTTGCCAGTATCAAGTAATAAGAAATTGTCCTTTGTAAAAACTTGCTTAAAAACTTCACCACAATATGTTGATGCGTCACATTGCAAAGATGAAGTTTTATGAAGTTTTGACGGCAGCTCGAGCCAACAGATAGTCGTTGACGACAGTATCTCAAGGCGCCTAAGCAGACACGTTTTCTTGATGTACACATCATCACCATCCGAGCACTTATTTTACTGTTTCTACCAACAGTGCACATGCGCAGACATTAAATATACGACAATCGTACAATTTTACGTATCAAAACCCACTCTTAACCAATATTTAATACAATAAAACAAAAGCAGCTATGCGCTGACGGTCAAACTCCCGCCTTTACTTCGATTAATGCCTTGTAACGTTTGCAGAAATCTTTTTTTTTTTATAAAATTCAAGTGACAAACGAAATCACAGTCCAACAGCCAAGTTTAAAAAAATATTATTGGAGGATTGACCTTTTCCTGGTAAAACTGAAGTAGCAACATTCCACCTGCTGGTAAGTGACTACTACAGTACATGGACACCTACAGCCAACTGCAAACGAAGAAAGGCTACAGATATGTGGTCCCCTCTGAGAACTATGACAAAATGCCTCACACCCGTATTACTAGCTCTCTATGCCTTTCAGAGAGGATCACAACAATACGCACACTACGCACTGCTGTTTAGTGGTACCTACCCTGATTGGCTCCAAGACACAACAGGAGTCCTAGTAAAACTCATAATACCAGACGCGATATATGATGATATTTCAATATAAGTGGTATATAATTTTTTATGATCTCACTGAGTAGTCTTTTCTTATATTATCTTCAGTAATCAATCTTTTGGCTTCCAAAATACATGTGATAGAGCCATGCTGCTGCTATATTGTGCTTGCAGCCCGAATGGATCGGCTTGACCGAAGTAGGACCACGCTCTCACAGAATACCACCGTAAAGTCGCACCTCAATGTTGCTGTCTTTTGTATAATTAGTGTAGAAAATCCACTAACGATCAGGTGGAATGTACTCTTTTGTTACCTTCTTCTATAAAAATCACACACATTCTAATTTAGACAGTTATAAGCGGAGCACTGCGACACTGGAGCGTGGTGATCAACAGGTGTAATGGACGAGGTGTCGTAATATAAAAAGAAGAACATCGTGTGCCGTCATGTCGCGTTGTCCGAGGTGTGGATGGATTTATAGAACGCTGTAGTGACAATGAGAGCTGCGGCGTCGCTCAGTCGCGATATATCGCTTCAGTGCCGGCCCGGTGGCATGTGCAGGACTATCCTATAAATATTTCGCAAATTTCCCAAGAGAATCAACTATCACTCAAATAAATAGATCGCTGTAAAACCACCTCGTTTATGTGTTACTCAGATTTGCAGAGGTGCCATAAGCCCATAATTAGTCCAGTGCTAAACAAAATTATCTCCTATTTTAGGAGTATTTGCAGTTTGTCTTATAGATTTCCAGACGAATTGGGGTAAAAGACCAGTGGTTCGTTATAATTCCTTTTTCCAATTTCTGATGAGTTTTCTATAGGTCATAACAGTCTTAAATAATTAAAAAATTAAAAATATGCATATAATAACAAACAGAAATACATACAACTGTTTACTGCTTCTGACTTACTGCCTATCCTCCAGAAACTATGAATATAAAGTTTCCGAATGATAGTAAGTTGTAAAGTAAAAATTTATTGCGATAAAGTTCATTAAATTAACAACTTATAAGTCAATTTTTTGTTAATTAACTATAAAATTTTAAAGCTGGCGAATTTCTACCATTGCAGAATATCCCGCACGTACTGCATTTAGCTGTCTGTGGTTATATTTAGCGCTAAGTGCGATTTAATATTAGTTTACCGAAATCGGGCGCGTGTCGCCGTGGACTGCGTCCACCGGACTCGGTGATTGTTATCACGTGCGACTACCGAACCTCACGCCATAGGCAAGTTTGGGTTAAACACATGATAAGAGAAATATGGTATAGTATAATATTATACTTTAAAATATAAAACAGCTGATCATCTGCTAAGATTATACTCGTGAGAATACATAGGTCATAGACAATAGTCATATATTTATTATACTGTCATCGATTCTTAATGCGTCTGCAAATTTTGACAAGGCGAAAGTGACAACACGTTTATAGCCTTCTTTGCTTGAAGCCAGTTGCAACTGTCAATAGGCTGCATCAGCCACTTACCATCAAGTGGACTGTAGGTTAGTCACTTCAATTTAAAAATAAAAACGTTTTTTATTTTTTATGATAAGCAATTTTTTAATTGCACACTGCACAGACGTTTAAAAGAGAAACCTTTTAAACTGAAGTCGTCACTATCATCACCGTTAACACGCGATGATAATGACTTTTGTCTTTAAGCATTGAAATCTTAGAGTCGATTGATTGAAGTATAGCGGATGAGAAGATGTTGCTATAGAATTTCTGTCTATTTCCCTAACACAATCGACACGCGATATAGCGGTTCTTGACACTGAACTTTTGGGTAATGTCCAAAGACAACTGTCGCCGTTTCTTCTAGACATGGCCATAGTGTTGCGACAATAGTTGATATTAATTTAATTGACGTACTGTCGATAGATTTATTAATATTTTTATATTATTGATACAAGCATTAGACTTACATACACATACTTTATATGTTAACTCATTGTCCAAAGTTCTATTATTTACTGTAAGTCAAAGATTTAATTTTTATAATGTAAGCGTGTTACGTGTACATACGTGTCCTATTAAAATATTGGACACATTTAAAAAAGACACATACACACATACAGTGCTATTGCAGCAGTCCGACAGTCGAATCAACTCTGACTGGTATATAAGTATCCAAATCAAGGTCTGATCTGTTCCGAATTATTATTGAAATCGGATGGTGGACTTTGAGAAAATTTTTCAATTTTTTAATGATAATTGAAACTAAAAATAAACAAAACATTTACGTTGTAAAATGAAATTTAAAAATGATTAAAGTTTTAAACCAATTAGGTATTTTTATAGATTGATATTTTATCGAACACTTCGATCTCCATCCCTAAAGATCGAAAGATTCACAAGGGTGGAAGTTGGACAGACAGAATAACGATTAAACTGAGCCGATCCTCGCCAAAACCACGCGCAGTTTTCACTTACACAATGCTTTGAATAAATATAAAATACATTTACCGTATGCTGTTGTATTATTATTGTAATTTATATCAGTATTATTATCAGTTATGATGATAATAGCTTAGCTCAAAGCTATTTTTTCTATTTATTTATGGAAGAGATTGAACTGGGGTTTGGGTTACTATCTGACGGGATAAATACGGTTTTTAATAATTATAATACAGGCCTTCTCAGCCCGCATTTCAAACCTTACTGGATTTTCTCCACGCTGGCTATACTCTCTTTTATATTGCTCATTTGCACTGACCTGATTGATCTAAAATTGCAGGTGCGTTTCCGGCCTTAAAAATGAGTTGTATATTTTATGAAATCTCTTTTAATCATATATGTAACTAAAGGTGATAGACATTATGACGAGTTATTTCGAATATGGTCGATATCAGTATTGCAGAAGATACATATTCGAGGGAGAGCCCCTCAGAGTCCTTGAGAACAATGACACAACATTCTACTATTCATATCTGCGTTTCTGTCTAAAGGTTATAGAGAGCTAATGCTTTCCATCTCGGTCCTCGGAGAGGGTCTTCTTGACGTCTTGTTTGAGGTTGATTGCTAGTGTCCATGTTTACAGTAGTCACTTACAATCAGATGAACATTAGGGACGTTTGTCACTAATTTTTTTTAAACTAGTGACCCGGCCTGGTTCCGCCTGGTTAGATCTATTTATGTCGCGTTGTTTAGATTCAAGATTAGATATTAAAATTAAAGACAATTTATTTTACAATTTTTTTAAATTCTAGGTTTTTGCTATAAAATACAGCCTAGATCACTCCTGGCAATGGCAGACAGACAGACAGACAAAAAATTTGAAAATGGTTATTCACGTGTAGCGGCTTGCAATTAACCCGCTCAGCTGAATATAGAAAGATATTTCGATATTACAGAGAGCACTTCAATTTCATTTTTATAATATGTAGGTATGTGAAAAATTTACTGTCGTGCGTACATAATTTATTCTTCATTCTTTACCTTTGTAGGGAGGCGGAGGGTTTGATGAACTGGCTGGTTTTGAATTGGGTTCGGTGATGCAAACTTGTAGTATCAGATCTCGTGTAGCTTAAATGCTGCTCGTTGAAGTGTGACTGACATATACGAGATGGTATGTACACGAGATAGTATATATCATCGATAGTAGGCAAAGGTCCTTATTGTTAAACGATTTGCCAAATTACTCGCTTGATTACTGTTGACTGTCCGTACCTGTTCGCGGCCGATCAGCACTGCAAGCTCTCTAAGCAAGGCTTATGCTGAGACGGTCCCTAAGAAGACGTGAAACATCTCGTGATTTGTTTCCCCCTGTCGACTATTACGACACCCACGGGATGATATAGGAAGTGGATTTTTTTACAACGCCACAACACGTTAAAATGAGTATTCTGCCTACCCCAAAACGCTGGCGTCTGGTCATCGACCGACCGTGGGCGTCACATACGTTGACGTAAGTTCACTCTCCGTCGGTTTTCGCACCATCTATTTGGTGATTTAGCTTTCTTTGATTGCTCTTTATTGGCGATATGCGGTCGTAAACGACTAATAAAATATTGATGGGCTGAATCGGCAGGTTGTGTCGGATCGATGTCTAGGTCACTTGGATTTATATTAAAGAGTACCGATTGAACTTTTTTATACGAACAGGTTTAATATGGAACTAAAGACAAAAATCTTATTTTAAACAAAATAAGTGTGACAAACGAGCACACAATCTGCCCGATGGTAAGTGGATGCTGTTACCCGTAGACGTTGACTCATGCAGATGCGTTGTCACCTCTGAGGACTAAGATAGAATGCCTCGTTTCCAGTAAAAGGGTCTCCGGTTCTCTACACTCAAGATACGGAACACAGCAGTATTAAGCTGCTATTTACGCTGGTATTCTGCAAGAGCGTGGTCCTACCGCGGTGGAGTCGACTCGTGCTAAAACCGTAATATACGTGTAGTATTCATTTGAGTTCTTTAAGGCCGGCTTTACTCTTTATCAAAAGTCTAATTTTTGGACTCATCTGCATTTTAATTCTTTATCGAGAATAAATATAGATATCTATGGGACACAACATCCACTTACCAATCAGGTGAACTGTATGCTCGTTTGTGGCCCATAATCTATAAAAAAGGAATAAAATATTTTCCACATGATATTAATAACTGCTGAAGTCGAGGTTTAAAGTCTGTTTTACTTTTTGTGTTGATCTTTCCAGTGGGTTAAGCAACTTCTTGCGGGAAGTTTTCTTGTATAATCTAAATCTAGTGTAGGGATAGTAGAAATCGTGAATTTTTATGATCAATGCCAAACAAACAACACCACTAGCTTGTGTGTTTTTGTAATACTGGGGCGAGTCGCTGATTAATAAATAATTACACTTTCAAAAAGCCGTTTCATTTTATGAGTGTGGTTAAGTTGAAAGGGTTGGGGTGTTGCCTGTTCAAACTTTAGGGCGGTTAATTTATTAGTTTAACGGATTGTTACATCCCCTAAGGGGTATAGTGATAATAAGTATGAGATCACTGTCAAACGCTGTGCATTATTATCACTGCCATGTTGGTCCAGTGGTCTTAAATGTGTTTGCTGGTCATGAGGTCCAGGGTTCAGAGTCCCAGGTCGGACAAAAATCAGTTCTGGATTTTTTCTGTCTACCAATTCTCAGTGGCAGCCCAGAGTCGAGAAATTGGCGGTGTATTTTTTAATTATTTTTAATAGAATAAGGGTGTCAAACGAACACACAGTCCACCCGATGGTAAGTGGTTGCTGTGGCCCATAGACATCTATATTTATTCTCGATTAAAAATCAAAACGCAGATGTGTTGTCACTCCTGAGGACTAAGACGGAATACCTCGTTTTAAGTAAAAAAGTTCTCCATACTGACCATACGAAACGCAGCAGTATTAAGCTGCTATTTTGCGCTGGTATTCTGTGAGGGCGTGGTCCTACCCCGGTCAAGCCGACCCATTCGTGCTACAGCCATAATATAGCTGCAGCGTGGCTCTACCACGTAAAAAATTTCATTTACCACAAAAGCGTTGTATAGAGGATTTGCTATAATCGTCACCCTTATTGTATATGTGTTGAATATGTTTTATTTTTTAAAGTCATATTGGGTTTCTTGCTGGTTCTTCCAACAACAGAGGTTTTTTCCGATGTAGTTGTAAAGCTTAAATGTCTTTCACTAAGTATTCTTGTAATCTATACTGAATAAAAATTATCCTTCTCTATCCTATTCTATTCTGATCTATTCTATTCTGTTCTATTCTAATCTATTATATTCTACTTGGCGGGTAGATTTACAATTGCAGTGCCAAACGTCTGGCACTTGTCGGTTGTTTTGCGCTTAACGTGAACGAGATGATTATATCGCAATCTACCGGAAGGCATGTGATCTTTCCTGTTTTCCATAGTCATCTATTATGATAACCACGAGAAGAAATAGGGCAATTGATATTTATGCTGCATCCACATAACATCTTTGGGAACTATAGGAAAGTGGTCGTCTACTCTTGTCCCTGACTGATAAATCCTTTTGACAAAGAAGTCTGGCTGTATCACAGGTCAGTGACTTAGCACGGTTGCTAAAGATACACTAATATAGTATAAGAGTTGAATTAAACATTTTCAATATAATTTTATAAGATTTTGTTTTCACGTAAAGTTTTTTATGAGTTTTTTTTTATAGTATAAGTAAGACACCTACATCTATCCTCGATTACGAATCAAAATGCAGATGCGTTGTCACCCGAGAGGACTAAAATGGAATGCCTCTTTTCTAGTAAAATGGGTCTCCGGTTCTCTACAATCACCATACGAAACACAGCAGCGTTTAGCTGCTATTTTACGCTGGTATTCTGTGAGAGCGTGGTCCTACCCCGGTTGAGCCGACCCATTCGTGCTACAACTACACTATTAATATAATTGCAGCATGGCTCTACCACTTAAATTATAAAAACGTAAATTATAATAAAAAGTTCTATAAATAAATAAATAAAGAGACAGTTTTAGTTAAAATTCAGAAAAATTTGGAAGAAAGAGATATTTAACGGGCCATTTTTTTAAATACAGGTGGAAACGTGCAGCTCAACATAACCATAACATTATATATTTATATACATAGCTTAAACATAACATTATATATCTATCTCATATATTAGATTAATATTCTTTTGTTATAACTCACATTTCAAACATATATAACCATTGACTTATATATTACTAGCGATCATTGTATATATAACCTGTGATTTAGTATTTTAAGTTAAAATTATGGTAAATAAATTGCATTATAGTTTTTAAAAAATCCCCAAGGGTTTCTTGCCGGTTCATCTCTTAGAATGTATTGTTTTTGCGAACCGGTGTAGACTGTGATGTCTAGAGCAGCATGTCATGTCTATGGAGAGAGATCATTTTACGTGGTAGATCCACGCTGCGGCTATTTTGTGGTTCCAAAACGAATGAGTAGACCGGGGTAGGCCCATACTCTCACGGAATACCAGCGTAAAATAATGGTGCTGTGTTACGTACGATGAGTGTAGAGAACCGGACATCCTTTTCACTGGATACGAGGTTTTCCACCTTAGATTTCAGGAGTGACAACGCATCTAAATTTTGATTATTAATTGAAGGTACATATGTAGATGTCTATGGGCTTCAGCATTCAGTTACCATCCGGTGGACTGTGCGCTCGTTTGTCACGCTATTCAACAGGCCCTATAAAAGTTTTGACATTGACTTAGATTTTATCATAATAATAAAATATTTTATTATCATAATTAATCATAAAACACAGAGACACTTGGATCGTGACCTATTTCAGCATGGTACCAATGGTGACCATAGTTGCTATAAAGCACCCGAAACGTCGAGAATTAAAAATAAGTTAAAAATAAATTGATTAAACGCAATAAAATCCGTATAAATAGTTTTATTCAATGTGCATAGTTCTTGTAAACTTAAGAAATCACGACCAAATCACGAAAATAATATTTTAAATATACATCACGAACCGTTTAGTGGCGGTTAAGAATATCCACTACCCTATATCCTCCCGTGGGTGTCGTAACAGGCGACAGACAGACAGATTCTTGATATAAGTGCCAAATAATAAAAGCTGCCGTTGCCACCCACCTGCCAAGCATGGCAACTGGGGCAAACTCCTCGCAACGAGGCAATCTATGGGGGAGGCCTTTGTACAGCCGTGCACTTTTATAGGCTGTTAAGAGTGAATATATTTATTATTCATCCCGTGAGCAAACCCTGGCGGAAGAATATAATATTTCGAGGACTGGTGCAACTCAGCGGACTAATTTCACTTTAACCATCTCATAAACGAGAGTTAATCGCCCATGGTGGATCGTATATAAGTTGGACCTTGAATTAGCGAATAGCCAATCGAAAAGTTATTCATAGAAAATTTCCCGACGGGCAGTTCCTAATGGTTAAAAGTTAACCAAACGCGTCGGTTTTTAGCGACGGTATGCTGGTAAATAAACCGCAAACACGCCGGCCCCCAACAGACTGCGCGTTGCACAGTGTAGTCGCCTGACAGAGAAAACCTAGCAGTGATTATTTATTTACTATATTATATTAATAATGTAGTAATAATTAGCTACGATCCACGTAATAAAATAAAATGATGTGTCTTGCCTAGTTAGAAGATCAATTGCTCGCACTATCTTCGTCACCGTTAATCCCAGCACCACTACTCTCCACCGTCGATAATAAAACACGTGTTTCCTTTAGAACGAGGCGTCGTCAGTTGAAGTAGACAACGGTGACTGACCGCTAGAACCGCGAAATACACTTAGAGGTCAGTCGAGCCACGCTGCAGCTATATTATATTTGTAGCACGAATGAGTCGGCTCGACCGGGGCAGCACGCTCTTACAGAATTCCAGCATAAAATAGCAGCTTAATGCTGTTGTGTTTCGTATGATGAGCGTAGCGAATCAGAGAGCCTTTTTACTGGAATCGAGGCATTCCATCTTTAGTCCTCAGGGATGACAACGTATTTTCATTTTGATTCTTAATTGAGGATAAATGTGGATGTCTGTGGGTCACCGTATTCACTTACCATCAGGTGGACTGTGTGCTCGTTTGTCACCCATGCAATAAAAAATACTAATTTTTTTACATCTTTAATATAAGGGATTTTCGTAAAGAGACACCTGATTCCATTAATTGTCTTACCCTATTGTGTTGGTTCTGATGCTCAAACAAGGTGCAAAACTGTTTCCTAACTAGCACACACTAGCTATGACCCCGACACCTAACAAAACAGTGTAGTCGCCTGATAGGGGGCACCCAGTAGTGATTATTAATTTCTCCTATTGTGTTGGTAATAGTGCTGGTGAAGAAAGGTGCAAATATTGTAAAAACCTCTTGTGTAACTCTTTTCAAAATGCCAGTTTACGGCCGCACGCTTGAGAGCGCATTCTTGAAAAGGCTTATTTATGTCTTTTTCAGTCTACTCAGAACGGCAGACATTGCGATCCGATGCAATATCAGTGAATATATTAAATCTGTTCAATAAACTCATTTGGAAAGTAAAATTTATGACGTATAAGAAAATAAACATTAGAGGGTTCATATATAAATGATCTCTCTATTTGCGTCGCTTGTACTGTGCATGCACTCGGATCAAAGTGAGCAAGTGACGGGATGCGCAGACGACGTCTCGACGCACTCTCCGTCTCGCACCCCCCTCCCCGACGTGGCGCCTGCGCCGACTATTTGCATATGAGCCGCATAACTGAATTAAATCCTATTCGTGAATGATTCAGTTTATATCTGCGGACGTTTCCGATATGGATCATTAATTAAACTGAGTACAATTGCGCTTTTTGTATACCTCCGTTTATAACATTTCTATGTGGTAAGATTATTTTGCTGTGAGTCCTATCCTCTTGTGTCATGTGTTCTAGTCTAAAGGGTATAGAGAGTTGTAGAGAGGTACAATTGTAGGCTATGGAGCATTCCATCTTAGTTTTCAGGAGTGGCAATGCATCTGCGTTTTGATCCTTAATCAAGGATAGATGTAGATTTTTATACGTAGTAGAGACACGCTGCAGCTATATTATGGTTGTAGCACGAATGGGTCAGCTCAACCGGGGAAGGGCCACTCACAGAATACTAGCGTAAAATAGCAGATTAGTACTGCTGTGTTTCGTATGGTCAGTGTAGAGAACTGAAGGCTCATTTTACTGAAAACGAGGCATTCCATCTTAGCCCTGAAAGGTGACAACGCATCTGCGTTTTGATTCTTAATCGAGGATTAATGTAGATGTCTATGGGCCACGGCATCCACTTACCATCAAGTGGACTTTGTGCTCGTTTGTCACCCTTATTCTATGTAAAAAACTTGTAAATCCTCTAATATGCTATATACTGTATGTAGTGGTCCGAAGGCTATAGAGATCCAGTATTACAGTCTATGAGGCGTCTTAGTTCTCAGAGGTGACAACGCACCTGTAGCTTTCCTTGTTTGTGGCACAGTTCAGGTGGTCTGTAAGTTAGTTTGTTACTTTTTTTATATGATAGGGTGACAAACGAGCACACAGTCCACCTGATGGTAGGTGGTTGCTGTGACCCATAGACATCTACATCTATCCTCGATTGCAAATCAAAATACAGATGCGTTATCACCCGTGAGGACTAACATGAAATGTCTCATTTCCAGTAAAAAGGGTATCCACTTCTCTACACTCACCATACGAAACACAACGGCATTAAGATACTATTTTACGTCGGTATTCTGTGAGAGCGTGGTCCTTCCCCGGTCGAGCCGACCTATTCGTGCTACAACTATACTACTAATATAACTGCAGCATCGCTCTACCACGTGTAAATCACTTTAGTTTCATAAATAAATAAAAAACCTGTACAGTGCATCACGGACAGGACTTTCTTGAGAATACAGACAAAGGTATTTATGGCTGATACTACCATTGACATTACCATATATGACGAGAACCTCGTGAATGACGAAACAGATTAAAAGACAAAATATCTGGGACTTGGCTCACGATGTGACCGGTATTTTTGGTGGATTGCAGACCGAAATTATTTTTGTGGTCGTTAAATGTCTGGGGCTTCTGACGGACCGCTTGATGCCCGCATCATCCGCCGAGGCAAGAGTTTCTTTCCCTTTCTCCTTTAATTATTTATTTCGTCCTATTTATCATTTTGAATAATACATTTATTTATGCCAAATAAAATGCAGAAATATATCCCTCATAATAATCTTAGTGTAGATATTCGTCATAGACGAGAGTAATCGACATTGACCAACAGATAAGTAAGCTGACAACGGAACGGTCACATAGCTCGAAGAACTGACAACCGATGGGGAAGAAAGGTTTTGGAGTGGCAGCCTCGTGTCTGAAGGCGAAGTGTAGAGCAGCCCATTGTAAAGGGAGTGACCCGGTAAGAGGTGACAAAGGATCCAGTTGCCTCAGGACAGGAACGTGTTTTGTGGCATTCTTGTGGGAAGCCTATATGTAGCTGTGGATTTTTTGAAAGGCTGTATTGCTTATGATGATGATGATAAAGAATGGGTTTATATCGATTATTTGTTTTTGATCATATTGCTGTTATGTTTTCCTTAATCTCCTTTTTTATAGGGATTAATTTCGTTTTTTCCTATTATACTTTCTTCGCATTTGGACTTTATTTTTCTATAATAAGCGAACTCTTTCCTCATTACACTACGATTAAATACGTTATATCAAGCACGGAGCATTTTTCTTTTTTTAATGCCTTACATCCCTCCACCCTACAATTTTCTCCTGTATCGTTGAGACAGTTAACATACATAAATTTCACAAGGACAAATATCCAGGACACGGAATAATTTTCTACGAGCCGTAAATACTTGTTCCGTGCGGGATTCGAACCTGTGACCATTAGCGTCGCAACTCATTGCTATTCTTTAAGGAAAGCCTATGTCTAGCCGTGATGATGACGCTGTGGTTAAGAATAAGATTATACCATTTTTGCTATTATGTTTTCTTTAGTATTTGTCTTTATAGATATATCCCCCCCTCCCTCATTACATTACGATTTAATACATTACATCAAACACGGAAAATAAGGTCTTAAGCTAACTACGTCCTACTGTTGCATAACGCCGTGACCTAAGACACTTAGTGCATTATATAGTTTCAACTTTCTTTTAGCGAAACCCCCTAGTCTCATGCGAACATACGTACAAAAGTAGTTGCTTGGTGCACCTACGCGTTGGCAGACTCGCCGATGTCTGTTTGATATGGTCTAAGTTACATGACCTAGCGGTATAATAACCCGATTTTTTGTTCAATGTCTTAATTAAACAAACATTTCCATTCCAGACAAGCATTGTAGAAAAGTGCAAAGCTTTGTATCTTGCGATATTCTGGGAACTTTGTGGTTGGGTTACATTAAATTACTTTAAAGCATATGAAGAAACATCCAGATGCGAAACAATTATTTGTAGGCCATATTAATACTTGTCCTGTACGAAAATCGAATCTGAAACCCGCCGCGTCGCAATCATACTCTTAGCCACTGTGCTTCCGTGCTTTCGGAGTCTAACGAATAAAAAGTCTAAAACTACTTAAATAGAAACTGTTTTGTTGGTTAATAAGTATTTATAATTTGTTAAAAAAAAATGACTAAATAAGATTCTGTGTTAGTTATTGAAAAAGAATAAAATAATTATAACTCTTACGAAAGTAGTAGTAAGTACAAGCAAAATTCTCTCCATGATTACTGTCAAGTTGCTGTTTTGTTTTTTGTTTTCCATGGTCGTTTGTATACCAATACCAATATTATAAGACATACACATCCTGTAAACAGTATACTACGCATTTTTTTGTTAATAATTTACAATCGGTAGGGCTAAACCAGCTGAAACTTATGCCTTGGACCACACGCACTCAGTTATTTATAAGCAGACATATAAAATAAGGTCATGTTTAGTTTTTTAGGAAATTGCGAACTGCTAGAAATAGCAGTGGGCGTTCTAATACATCGACTAATTACTGTTTCATAGGCATTTACACGATTCCCAGTGTGCCGCTAAATATTGCACGCCTCGGTTATATTTAGTACTCTTACATTTTATTAATTTATTTAATATATATATCTATCTATCTATCTATATAAATATATATATATATATATATATATATATATATATATATATATATATATATATATATATTAGAAAAAATAAACATTATAATTCAAGAATAGTCTAGTTGCTAAAACTTGTTTCCTACTTTTTTCTTAATATGTTAGTTATAGTATATGACTTTTTATTTTTGTCTCTGTCTTCCTCATACTTTTAATTTTATATGGTGGCAAAGCTTAAGTTGGTCATATTAACCTCACGTACCTCAATTGAGGATAGATGTAGAAGTCTATGGGCCACAGCAACCGCTTACCATCAGGTGGACTGCGTGCTCGTTTGTCGTCCTTCTCCTATAAAAACAACTTCGAGTAGCTGGTGTCCGGCGCCAGTACAAAAATTCTATTGTTTGTACCCGACTGCACCAGAACAGAAGGATTTTAACATATGAGGCGTCACTAGCTTCGTCTTAATTGATATAGGGCATGAATTTTTTTCCCTTTTTAGTAAATTTTTTTAACCATTGAGCTTATTCATGAAACTTTTTTAACTAGTAATCGTGTGTAATAGATTAACTAATCGTATATAATAGCACCCAGCGAAAAGACCATTCGCACGGCCCAACGAGCCTTGACAGGCGCATGCTTTGCATGCCAACATGACACCTTCACACCGACGGGCCACACGTACAGGAAAGTGATGTACTCGGTCCATAACCCCATTTGTATCTTCACATAACATCGCAATTTTAAATTCGACTTTAAATTTTGTTTGACACGATTCCGTTTCTATGCAACATGTAACAAAAACGCTGTGGTTCTCGTTAAGTGCGTTATCAGAATCAGTATTCAAACATATACAAATAACTTCATTTCAGAAAACTCGTCCATAAAGAAATTTAATTTAATTTTATTTGCAAGTTGTATTTGGTTTTATTATCTCTACCTGACATGCGCATTCATAAAGCGGGGTCTTTGACAATATTTAAATCCCTGCCCAATGCAGAGGTAATAAACACACGAACAATATTACATAAAAAAATCTTTTTTAGTTGTATATATATATATATATATATATATATATATATATATATATATATATACGTATAGAGATAACTTCAGATTCATATAATTAAAGGCTATCAAAAGTTCACTACTGAACCTGACCTCATAGGAAGTATATTTGCCATGGTTGCCACGATTGGCACTACCTTGTATAAATAAGTAATTGCACTACCACGTATAAATAAGTAATTGCACTACCACGTATAAATAAGTAATTGCACTACCACGTATAAATAAGTAATTGCACTACCACGTATAAATAAGTAATTGCACTACCACGTATAAATAAGTAATTGCACTACCACGTATAAATAAGTAATTGCACTACCACGTATAAATAAGTAATTGCACTACCACGTATAAATAAGTAATTGCACTACCACGTATAAATAAGTAATTGCACTACCACGTATAAATAAGTAATTGCACTACCACGTATAATTAAGTAATTGCACTACCACGTATAAATAAGTAATTGCACTACCACGTATAAATAAGTAATTGCACTACCACGTATAAATAAGTAATTGCACTACCACGTATAAATAAGTAATTGCACTACCACGTATAAATAAGTAATTGCACTACCACGTATAAATAAGTAATTGCACTACCACGTATAAATAAGTAATTGCACTACCACGTATAAATAAGTAAGTGCACTACCATGTATAAATAAGTAAGTGCACTACCATGTATAAACAAGTAAGTGCACTACCATGTATAAATAAATAAGCAATTACAGTTTTTCGTTTTTATTCAGCTGTTATCGAGATGATGTCTACTGTTTTAGTTTCGCTCGGCCGCCTCTTACGACACCCATGGGATGAAAGGGATAAAGGATATTCTTACACCGCCACTACCCGATTATTGCCAGCAGCAACCACCTAAATGATATTTCAAACCACGTTGTGTTTCAACTATTTCACATCAAAGATGTTGTGTAGCGGCGACGGAAACGCGCATACGGCGACATATAGAAAGCTCTCATATCGCTTATGGCATACAAATCATCGCTGATTGTCTGAACAGTTATACCCGCGTCCTACACGGCAGTGTACCGATCAATATCGTGCCGAGGTTGCTTGCCGCGGTCACCGAATTTTTACGTTTTGATTTCCACTTACGATAGTTTAAATCAGATGGAAATCGATTACAAAAGAACAGTAAAAATAGACTTTATTTGTTTAGGTCTTGATGAAATATTAAAAAAGGATTTTCTAAATTTAAGGTGCAATATAAAAATCACACAATTTTCGTGTCCGCAAAGATGACCAACAACCTGCACTTACTTATTTAACTAACACTTTATACATGGTAGTGTCAAGCTGCAGCTATATTATGGTTCGAAAGGAATCTTGTACCAAATCGTTGTCAAAACATAGGTTAAACAAACTAAATATAAATGTCGTCTTTTGAATGCAAGGATAACATACAAGCACACAATTCGGATTATGGTAAGAGAATAGGTGATGGTCAAGCCCTTAGATTATTGATAAGTCTTCGTCCTATCAATAATCTAAGGTCAAGCCCATGAAACCGACACCTAAACTCAAATTGCTGAAGCATTGTCTACCCTCGAGACAAAGCTAAAATGGAATGTTTCCCGAAAAAAGAAAAGTTAGAGGAGGTATATACGTCTCACTTCTGGGCACACGCCAACCCTCATATGTGCCAGAGTTTTATGACAAGAAACTGCGCTACCCACTGCATGTTGGCGGGCTCCACATGTCTTAGAAATTATTATTTTTTAAATTTTTGTTAGATATGAAGTTTTCCTTCGCCGTTGAACACGTGGGGAATCAGCACTTACAACTGCAATTAACAATTTCATTGAAGCCGGCGGGGATCGAATCCGGGTTGCTCGCTTACTATTATATTTGCAGTGAGTGATGAGCTACTCATACTTAGAAAAGGGTCATCATCATCATCATTACAGCACTTCAAAAGTCCATTGCTGAACGTAGACCACCTGCAACAATCGAATTCCTGCATATCCTACCAGGTCGTTACTCCATTCTGTGGGGAGCCGCACTACACCTCGCCTGCCAGTACGAGGCTGCTACTCGAGATTATTTCTTCTCCATCGGTTTTCGGTTCATCGAGCTATACGGCTGTTCATTGCCACTTCGGCTTACAAATCCGTTGGGCTACGTCTGTTATTTTAATTTTACTACGAATATCCTCATTTTTAAGTATATCGCGCAGAGAAACCTGAGAAATGGTACATCATACTAACAATTGCTGCTAAGCCAAACAAACCTAACGAGCCAAATCAACAACGAAAGCAAACTACTAAACCTACAGCCTCTCGTTCTTCAAGAGCCACTCGATCCACTAGACCAACGAAGCATAAAAGCAATTATGGATAACATCCTCTATAAATAACCTTATTAATGGGACAACAATGGTTTCTATGGGTATCGAGCTAACCGCTGCCTGTTGCAAAAAATGCAAACTTATGCGCCTCGAAATCGCCTAGTCGCGACATCTGGTGTGTGCTTAAAGAAATACGCATATGTCTTTTTTCCGAATGACTTGACTGGATCACTGATAGATTAATAAACTGAAATTGTGCTTTATTTACGTAAACATAAAACGCAGATTCTAATGATTTTCATAATTTTTAGAGCTACGTGGAGTTTTATACCAAGTGCGTTGGATATAAAATTGTTATTCCCTTAGTCGTCTCGATGGGATTTTTTTTCGGAAGTAGCATAATTCATATGGTAAGCAGTGTCAGGTTACGAAGCAGATGGGCTGTGCTTAATTCTGCGCACGCGCCGCGGCTCTACGACGAATTTCAAGCTCCAGTTCGTTGAGATGCTTGCTCTTTTTTGTTGCTCTAGGTTATGGTATTTCAAAATTCATAGTTAATTCATTATAAAATTACAGTTAATGCACCGGAGTACGATATATTTTTTGGAAAGTATCTCCCATACTAGGACTTTCTCCTTTATCGTGGAGACAGTATTTTATACGATAAGGGCGACAAAGGAGCACATAGTCCACCTGATGATAAGTGGTTGCTGTGGTCCATAGACATCCACATTTATCCTCGATAACGAATCAAAATGCAGATGTGTTGTCACCAGCAAGGCATAAGATGTAATGCCTCGTTTCCAGTAAAATGAGTCTCCAACTCTACATTCACCACATGACATGCTTTTATTACATGTCAAATTGATATGAGTAAAAAATAGCCGGCATCAGTAACAATAATGAGTAGGAGAATTTCTGACATAGACGAGGGAGACTTTCATAAGGACCTTACATCAATAAATTGGAAAGAAATTGAGAGTATCGCGGATGTAAATAATCAGGTAGTGCTATTTAACACAGCCATACTTACACTATTTGAAATTCACGCGCCTCTTAGAAAAAAAAACGATTAAACATCAGCAGTTCCCGTGGCTAACCTTTAATATAAATTTGATGATGAAAAAACAAAATGACGCATACATTAAAATGAGAAAAAGTAAAAACGACATACATATTAAATACTACAAAGTTCTAAAAATCTGCGTCCATAAATCAATATATAGAGAAAAACAAGCCTACTATAATTTTTATGTTAATCGTAATATAAATAATCCCATATTAATGGGATTATTTATATTACGATTGTGTGATTGTGGAAACATATAAAGTCCAATGTTAAGATAAAACCAAAACACAATATCCCGATAGACTTATTTAATGATCCAAATAAAATAAACGACTATTTTTTAAACGTGCCTGGAAATAGAAACGTCTCGTTGTCATATTTAACGTACTTTGAGTTCCACTGCTACGTTAATGACATATTTGAGATAAAGGAGGTAAATGAACTAGAGGTACTAAAATTCATTAAAAGTTTAAAATCTAAAGCCATAGGCATTGATGGGATTTCTCTCGATATGATCCGTATGACCCTCCCGAAAACACTGTCAACTATTACTGCTATGGTGAACAAATCCATTAACTCTAAAACCTATCCGACATTATGGCAACATGCGTTAGTCAAACCCATACCTAAGAACTCAAATCCATTGTCCGAAAAAGACCTTCGGCCCATCAGTATTCTTCCCTGTGTCTCTAAAATTATTGAAAAAATTGTCGCAGAACAGCTAAACATGTATTTAGATAGAAAAAAATTTCTACCGGAAATGCAGTCGGGATTTCGTAAGAACCATAGCACCACGACGGCCCTAGCCCAACTTACTGACGATGTACTAACCGCTCAAGATGAAGGAAAAGGCACAATACTAGTATTACTAGATTTTTCTCGTGCATTTGACTGTATAAATGTTTCCCTTCTCATATCAAAGCTTCATTACTATGGATTCAGTAGCAGCGCAGTACAATGGTTCGATAGTTATTTTAAAAACCGACTACAAACTGTAGAACTGTGCGATGGCCGAAGAACATTAATACGTTCGCAATCAAAAAAAATCAAAGCCGGTGCGCCCCAGGGATCGAACCTGGCTCCAATATTGTTTTCAGTTTACAGTGCCGACTTAGTAAAAAACATTAAGCACTGTAAATTTCATTTATACGCAGATGATTTGCAAGTCTACATGTCATGTAATCCGCGTGATACTCAAGAAGTCGTTAATAAAATCAATGAAGACGTCGAAAGTATAGCCGCGTGGTGCGACTCAAACTGCCTTGTACTAAACGGAACTAAATCTAAACTACTAATTATGGGTTCTAAAAATCAAATAAAAAATTTATCAGAAAGAGGGGCATGCATCCAAATTCAAGGGGAAATCGTAGAACGTGTAAATGAGATTCGCAATCTGGGCTTACTAATGGATGACAAACTACAGTTTGAGAACCACATACTAAGTACTAGCAGAAACTGCTTTTATAGACTTAAGGTTAAAATTGTAAATTCGGATATTCGGGTAAAATTGTGTGACACACTTGTCCTTTCGAAATTTAATTATATGGACATTGTATATGGCCCGAGACTTCAAGCGCGGTCGCGACGTCTAGTGCAACGTGTTCAAAATGCATGTGCAAGATTTAGTTTTACAATACCGCCCGCACGCACGTCACTCCTTACATTAACAATGCCAAAATGTTAAAAATGGAATATCGCCGAAAACTGCATATGGCAACTCTCCTATTCGGGGTATTAAAAAATAAAACACCTTATCTTGCTGACAAACTCATATGGTCACGTGATGTAGAAACTTATAATACGCGCACTAGAGGGAATACTCTCGTCGTGCCTCGTCACCGCACTCACGCTTTCCGAGGAAGTTTCAAATACGCCGCATCCAAGTGCTGAAACGATATACCGCCTCCTTTGCGAAATCTGAAAGCAGTACACACATTTAAAAATAAATATAGAACACAATTACTGCAAAGTCAGGTTAACTTTGATCAAAGTTTATAACGCTTTGCACGATTACGTACCTCATCGTCATAGATTATTAACAACGGAGCATTAAAATCGTCCTCTTGAATGCGGCTTTTGTCTTCTTATATACTTTTATATTCTTCAATAATTACATAGTGTAGTATATAGCCCTTTATAGTATTTTAATAAGCTCCCCTTTTGTAGTGTTCGTATAGACCTTCTAAGAGCATCTGAAAGCAACATAAACGGGACGTGCTGTGTCGAAGTGGCATTCGACCTTGAACGCTACTCTCTCCCTCTCACTTAAAATAGTTACTGTCTCTTTCCCCCTTGTTGTGCATAATTCTGTCATCATAGTTTTGTTTAAAACATAATAAAATGAGTATACATATAGCACTGATTTCGGTAAGTCACTGGTTGGACACACTGAAAATCAGCGCAATGAAAAAAAAAGCTCAAGCATTATGCTGAGTGTGCTCCTGTTCCCAGATGACGCCTTGACACATACGAGTACAGGTATTGTATAGTTTGTAATATGTAGTATATTGTAATTTGCATTGTATAGCCAATTATTATTTGTAAATTATGTGTTTTTTTATGTTATCAGTGATAGCGTCATTTTGGAGAATAAAGCTTTCTTTCTTTATTTCTTTCTTTCTTTCTTATGAAACAGCAGCATTAAGCTACTATTTTACGCTGGTATTCTGTGAGAGCGTGGTCCTTCCCCGGTCGAGACCTATTCGTGCTACAACTATGCTACTAATTTAGCTGCAGCATATCTCTGCCATGTGAGTAATCACAGTTTATATACATAATTTGCCCTAAGACATACATCCAAATCCGGATTCCGGAAAAATTACTTGTACAATCCAGCCACGACAAGGTACTTCTCTCTTCAAATAATCTGAAGATTTCAGTTCCAGTCTATTTTACTGGCTTTATCGGATATTCTTTTACTGTTCAGGCTCTCAGGGTACTCTGTACTCTGGAACTCCTTGCCTGAAGACATTAAGATAACACCAAATACGATAGCCTTCAAAAGATTGATCCGGGAACATCTTTCAAAAACAAATGTAGTCAGCATAATTTCAGTTCTGCTACCTTTATCCAGATATATTATGTATGTATATATGTATGTAGGTTTTAAGATAATTGTTATATATGGATGTATTTGTTTGTATTCATATGCATTAATGTAATTTACAAGCCTTATTTTAATGTTAGTTATATCTATATAAATTTATTATATTTAGTTAATTAAGTCAACTGCCACTAATTTCTCATCACGGCATGGGTTGACTGGCACAGAATGCTAATTGGCATTAATTCCACCCTTTGTAACCTTTATGGTCAAATACGTGTTCCGTGCGGGATGCGAACCCGCAGCCCTTAGCGTCGTAACTCATTGCTAAGCTCCTGCACCTCGGAGCCGTCCAAATAAATGTATAAATATAACAAAGTGATAGGAACCCCTATCTGTTTCGGGGCATACCGTCCGTCTGGATTGGTACCATCCTCTTACGTCTTTCCATCTATCACAAGCAGCGGTGCAGGCAATGCATTTTAAATGTAGTGCTAGGATATTTACAGGTTGTGAGACAATTAGCCTTATGTTCGATTTCTATATTCAAAGAACGTTTCGTTCTACGTATCGATCCATTTTATAACATACGAGGTGCATGTAAAACGGTTTATATTACAAAATATTAATTCGGCAACTTAGGATGCCTTAAAATAAAAATAAAACTTTAAACGGTTCGTAAATTGGTATTTTGTTTTCAGAGAGGGGTTTTAAATCTTAGTGCACTTCAGTTTATGCGAAACGGATTGTGCAAGAAAACGAAGCGTTTTCAAATTACGCTAGTAATATATAAGTCAATATTTCAAATATAAAGACCCGGCATTAATCTTTAAAGGTGACCACATCTGCTGTCGACTTTGTTTTGTTGGTGCCCATTAGCTACAGTAGCCACTTATCAAGAGTTCTATAGGTTCCTTCGTCACTTCGGTTCTATAAAAAAACGTCATAAAATCAGTAAAAATACTTTCTTTCAATGTAGAGTATGTGCATAAATATATAATTAAGTTTTGAAGGTGAACCCATGATTCTGAATCTGGTCACTTGACCAGAAATACGCTATCGTTTTATTCGATGTAATTACACTTAAAGAGAAAATTTTGTAACCTCTTTTAAGCATAATGCGCGTACGGGGGTATCTGAGATTTAACATAGTTAAAGTTTATGATGAAAAGGAATGCCAATTTTTTAATATGTAGATGTAGTACAGTAGTGTAATAGAATATATTAAATTAAATAAAACATACATTGTTTACGTTCATCCTGCTAATGTGAAACACATAATCAACTAATCTATACACATAATTGTCTCGACGTGCATAGAGTCAATGTTTAGAGTAAGCTTGTACTATCTAAGGTCAATTTCAAACACGTAATAGTCGTTTAATGTGCTGTTGAATGTCAAATACAGCTTTATTTCCTAAATAAACCTAAAAATTTTCGAATTTCGATCACTAGGTGACTTCTAATTAATATATTTTTTATAGAATAATGGTGACAAACGAGAACACGGAACGAAACATACATACGAACCACAGCAGCATTGAGCTACTATTTTACGCTGCGCTGGCCGAACAGAATACTGTTAGAGCGTCGTCTTACCCCGGTAGAGCCGACACAAAATGCGCATAATATATGTGTTTCATTTATCATCATAAATGTTCGCGTTCTTCTAAGTTATATTTTGAGAACAAAAATAACTCAGAAGAATTCAATGCTAATCCATGATTCTGAAAACAAGTATATTATCAAGTTGTACGTCGTAATTTTTATTAATTTGTCGGTTATTAAAACAATCACTCAATATTATGTCAATTTGACGGATGCCTTACAAGGTCTGAGTCGCTTAGTGGATTTTGACGTCTCCATAACGCCACCTGGCGGCAGCGTACGGCATCACGCCGCGGAACAGTTAGCGGCAGCTGCGGGAACAGCTGAGCGTTTTTGTCTCGCAGGTAACTGTGCGAGGACAAGTTGAAAGGGCCGAGTGTGCGGTATGCCCATTTCGTTTTGGTTTGAATTCTGCATGACCTTACTCCGATAGCTTCAACTGTGCTTTAACTAAAACAATAGTCTTGTGACCCACAATTTGATTTATTTAAAAATATTTGGGATTGAAAGTAATAGAAATGGAAATTAAATCTTTTTTATTCGTCACAGAATATAACCAGCAAGAAACACACCGAAACTTTAAAAAAAAAGAAACATATTGAAAATAGCATGGTAGAGAAAGGTAGATAAAATTAGAGTTTAAAACAAAACTATAACAACACGCGCTGACGTGAGAATAGGTCATAGTCAAAAAATTATTGTAAGGTCATCGGTGTTTAATACGTCTGCAAAATTTCAGAAAATTCAGGCGTCTGGAAGTGGGTGAAAACAGTATTCACATTTTGTTTTGGATTGTACGTCGCGGCTTTGATATTGAAACCAATGAAATACAATTTCTTTACTAATTTGAATACGTTGCAGATATTTGAACGATTTAATTCATCAAGCCAGACACTGTAATGAGAACCTCGGGAGCTGCACGCGACTATAGAATAACTTGTAATTTCCAATCTCCACAATGTTGTAAATATTGCGTGTGTAAATCTTTCCTTACGTAAGAGCTATTTTGGAATAATTCAATCCATAACTCTAGTAGGGTGACCATTTAATTACTTCTTGAAACGAACTAAAATATTAGGCATTCGAATTTATATTTACTACGTATTAGAATAAAATTCCGTTTGGATAGCCAACGTAGTAGCCGATTCTGTTCGCAAATTGGTAGTGCATAAGTTACTTTCAATATAATTATAATAATACATAACATAAGATCTGAGTACCATCATTCTGCATTTCCACACAAATGTTAGTTTCGACTGAGATTCGAACATAGGACTCAAGACCTTAGGTGTAGAGTAGAGTACTTATATAATTTAGAAGAATACGTAGTGACGGGGTCGTCAGAATAATAAAAAGTTGGATATGTACAATATAGCTCGAAATGGGTTCTGCTTCAGCGGAAAAATACCACACTTTTACAAAATAACAAAGTCACACGTTGCACACTGTAATGATTATACGCCAAATCGACTTAAAGGAAAGCAGTGAAATGTGAGCTTCAAATTGTGTCGCGTTCAAGATTTTTTTTCAAGTGAATCTAATCTACGAGTTCATCGCATAATAACTTTCATATAAATTAGAAAAATATCTATTGATGTTTTATAGTTGGGAAAGATCCAGTTCGTGTAAACGGGACTTTTTGATTAATCGAGAATGGGTAGAGGTGTTCATAGCACAGCCTAACAACTGCGTCCATTATTTCTATGTATATATATATATATATATATATATATATATATATATATATATATATATATATACTAGCTTGCCAGGCAGATGTTGTTCTACCCTTTTCGACGATTCTTTATCGTGTCCTATTAAAAATACTTAAATTCGCAAAAAAAATTGTGGGTCACTCATGGGGCAAAAAAACTATCCTATCTCTCAAGTTGGACCAATCTAATCACGGTGTGCAGATTTGATTTAAATCTGTTAAGTAGTTTAGGAGTTTATCGCGGACAAACGACGTGACACGTAATTTATATATATAAGATATATATATATACATATATATATATATATATATATATATATATATATATATATATATATATATATATATATATATATATATATATCCGCGGCGCAGGTCAATTAAGGTACGAATGAGCATCCATGACTTTTTCTGCCATCAGGGCGGCGCAACTTTGTATGGTTAATTTGTTAATAAACGTAAGACTTACTGCTGCTTTCTGAAATTTTAGTTAAATTTTATAAGGTACGTGAGGGTAATATGGTCACTATAAGCTTTGCTGTCCTATAAAACTAAAACTAGGAGAAGGATAGAGGATAGAGACAAAAAAATAGCAAACAAGCTTTGGCATTAAATAGAAACACTTCGAAAAGTCTAATTTAAAAAAAAAACTAACTATATATACAATCTAGTTATTATACCACTATACCATACTACAATATACTAAAACATTTACTATAATGTCAACTGTTAAAATGGTGTCAATAACGCAGCGCCCTTTTTGATCCTTTATTATTTGATTGACCGATGAAGAGTTATCGTATCACAAAGCCATCTATTCAAACAAGGCTGTAATTTTGAATTATAAGAAAGTGACCATATTAACCGGATGACCATATTACCCTCACGTACTTTATTAATTTGATAAGAAATAGATAAACCAAACTACAAATATTTTCAAAAGTAGAAAAACTATAAAAAAGCCGGCCAAGAGCGTGTCGGGCCACGCTCAGTGTAGTGTTCCGTAGTTTTCCGTCCGTCACAACAAGTGTTCCCACTTATGAGTTTAAAGGTGGGTATCCATTATGTTCGCGCTCCAGCAGCGCTCCGCACTCCTGCAACTGCTCCCGGTAGTGGGTGGGTGTTTCCATCCAAGTTCAAAATGATTTTCCTAGAAAGTCCTTATAAAGTTCTACTTTTCAGATTTTTTTCATATTTTCTAAACTTATGGTTCAAAAGTTAGAGGGGGGGGGGACACATTGTTTTTTACTTTTGGAGCGATTATTTCCGAAATTATTGATACTATCAAAAAATTATTTTAGTAAACCCCTATTCATTTTTAAATACCTTTCCAACAATATATCACACGTTAGGGTTGAAATTAAAAAAAAAATCACTTCCCACTTTACATATAGGGGGCTACCCTAATAAAACATTTTTTTCCAATTTTTATTTTACCACTTTGTCGGCGTGATTGATACACATATTAGTACCAAATTTCAGCTTTCTAGTGCTAACGGTCACAGAGATTAAGCGAGGACGGACAGACGGACAGACAGACATGGCGAAACTATAAGGGTTCGTTTTGTGTATTTACATACTCTAGAAAGCTATTAACTTTTATTTAAAATAGAACCTCTCAATTATATTAACATTTCCTAACAAATAACTTCACATCAGTTACATCTAACTGGTGAGCGGAAATTATTATTCCTCATTGACGAATTTCAAATATCGTCGAATTTTTGAATTTTCTTTAAAAATAAACATTTTTGTAAACCACAGTCCTTACTTATCCAAGGTACACCTAGTCGGAAACGGCACGCTTAGCCGACGAACGAATGAACCCCCGGGAGCCTGCATAATACTTTTAATCGTTTGATTGATTCCAATCACGAAACTTTATTTTTGAACCCCTTCTAAACACTGAACAATATAAGCACAGGCGATCAATAATAAAGAATATTCGTGGGTTGTGTAATAACACAAATAAAATTGAACTGTCTGTTTTATATTGAAATAACTGCCTTTTTTTGAGCTGAAGAGGTTACTTGTACACAATTACGATATGAACAACCATTTTTTTCTGTATGTCTGCGTTAATATTTGAAATGGCTGAAACGATTGTAATGAAACTTCAGAAACAGTTGGAGAACAACGCCATAAGGAGCGATCTGGGCTGTATTTTATCTGAAACACTTTTGAGATATTTTTTGAGATCGAAAATTTGACGAAACCGTCATTGATGATCATCTTAAATCTAAATAACGCCACGTTAATGGATCTTACCCAGGCTAAGCCGGGGCAGGTCACTAGTTCATCATCATCATTCTCTAAACCATTTCCCATTATCTGGGGTCGGCGCAGTAAACCTTCTTGTTCCATTCCTCGGGTACTAGTGAACTAGTGACCGGGGCAGGTCACTAGTTCACTAGTACAAAATAAAAATAAGAAAACAAAGTTGTCCTTGCGATTGTTCATCGTGTCAGAACAGCTTCTAATATTACCCCAGTCGTGTTTTACGAGTACTGCTTTCGCATACTATGGGCACAGCCTAAGAAGAACACACCTACGGTCAGTCATCGCGTTTGATGTTGTCGGAAAAGTCGCCATATACAATAAATTGCTATAGTTGTCAGAACGATGAGTAATAAAAATAACAAACTGATTTTATTTTATTAAACGTTTGAACAAATGACTGTGTATGTGGAAACGGATGAAACTTTAATTCCTTATATTTAAATGAAGACGACCCACAGTTTTCTACACATGTAGTGTGAGCCATTTTGCGTGATCACAACCCTAGCAGACAATTCCCGAGCCACTAAAGGCCGCTCGGGAGCGCTCCGCCCGCGTCTCGACTCTCGTCCCACAACGCACCGCACGATTGCCCCATCTCTGTTAGTAGTAGTTAGACTGTGCTATGGGGCTGCATTGCGTAGAGAGGAAAGCTAAGAAACTTAATTTTGACCTCAATTTAATTCAAGTTAATCTTGTCAGTGGATAGCAGCGAGTCTTACTGTATTCTACAAGTTATCTTTTTATTGAATTGGGTGACAAACGAGCACACAGTCAACCTGATGGTAAGTGAATGCGTGGTCCTGCCCCGGTAGAGCCAACTATAATATAGTTGTAGCGTGGCTCTACCACGTAAATTTTGAACAATGTTTGCAGGTATTACATAATTTTAATCCTTCTTCCACCTTAAACTATCGGACAGTAGTATTTTTGTCAGCACACTGCATTGATAACAACCACTTCTTTGTTCGTAAAGAGTACCATAATATGCCAAAGGTAGTTTTTATATCCAATTACAATGTGAATTTGAAACCACCAATCGACGATAGTGAATAGGCTCTTGATAAAGTCTTGAATTAAATAACCTTAATATTAATTTTGACAAAACAAAAATAATACAATTTACGACACACAAATCAAAAAAAATAGACATTAACATTAAATTTCATAATAAATCGATAGAAAAGGTACAATCTGCAGTATTTTTGGGTATCACACTTGATGAACAATGCAATTGGAAGGAGCACATTTTTAAAATTTGTAAAAAATTAGACCGATTTGTTTATGCTCTAAGACGATTACGGAGAACAGTGTCGCGAGAGGCAGCTCTATGTGCATATCATGGTTATGTTTCCTCAGTTCTAAGCTACGGGTTATTGTTATGGGGTAACTCTACCGATAGCCAGAAAGCATTTGTAGTACAAAAAAAATGTATTCGCGCTGTATGCAATTTGGGGTACTGTGAGAGTTGTAGACCCCATTTTAAGAAATTAAACATTCTTCCCTTACCATGTATGTATGTGAGGGATATCTGTTTGTTTGTAAGACAAAATTTAAATTTATTTATAAAACAGTCTGATGTAACACAGAGGCATACTAGGAACAAAAATAAATTATTCTTGCCTAAATCAGGCACCTCATTCTTTAACAGGAATGCTTCCTACATGGCAATCCGTGTATACAATCATCTGCCAGACACAATAAAGAATGAAACAAGTCAAACGTTTAAACGAAAGTTGATAGAATGGCTTCTCAGCAAGTGTTTTTATAGTCTTTCTGAATATTTCAACAACTAATTTTGTTTTTAAAATTATTATTTAATTAATATAATTATAATAGTAAATATAGGTGACATATATAGCAATTTGACGATGACATGTATTATTATTGATTTTCACATTGACATATTTATGACAATTTGTATAACATTTATCCGTAATTAATCATTTATAGTTTTGTATTAAAATTTTATGTCGAAATTAAATTAAGACGATTTAATATTTGTACGCCTATAAAAGAGGCAGAATAAGTGAACTTCTGTATTAGATTTAAGACCATTATGTAATACCTTATTCTGACAAATAAATAAATAATAATAATAATAATAATAATAAACTAAGCAATGCATTTTATTACTTTCAGCCACATCACTATTTTGATCAGGTGTATTAGTAATCAAACACTAGCATGTTATAAGTAAAAAAAGATTAGGAACTCCTAGTTCAAGGTAACTAAAACTATTTTAAGTTAATAACTTTGCTTGATAACAGTTAAAACAATGACAGACATTACGAGTATTTAGATAACTTTAAATTCACTAATATTGCTTAGGCGAAAACGTAGTGTAAATACAGAGAATATACCGCACTCGGTAAAGGTGACAACACTAAAATTGGCGGCTATTTACTAGTAAATAAATTACAATGATACCGTTTGACAGCCATAATGGCAGTACTTGTCTATATTCTGTTGCACCATTGGAACAAGGTAATAACACGTTATTACTATCCAGCTCTTGGAAGTTCAAATCTCGTTTTGTGTTTGCACGCAGGTGATAGCATTGTTTTCCATACATGTAATTACTGGCGTGTATCCAAACGCACGCGCTATTTTCGAAGGGTAAACTTTTTTCTTTTCGGTATCGAATGTTAGCTGCACGTAAGGCCTTGTTTTATGTCTTGCACATAAGATAATTCTGCAGTAGTTTGCAATAGGATTATGTAGAATTGAAAAGAATTCTATTCAATTTCAAGACTAAAAAGTTCATGTGACTTAATTGGATACAATACGTAAAACATTATAAACTTATTGTATGAGTGTCTCGTGTCAAACCGTACATTTTAGTATTTGAACTCGAACTTTATTAAGGTCATGCAGAAATTATTAAATAAGAAAGAATAGTAACCTGCATCTATAAAAATACGACATTATGGGATTTTATTTAATTTTTAATTATAAGAAAAATACAGCACTGAGGAATTGCATATTATATTTATTGTTCGTATTGCATAACGTTATTCGTATTGCGAGTATTTAACTTTCTAGTTAATTTCTGAACATGGGCTCGTCCATCCTGAGCTTATTTGCCATTTCCTCCATAAATATTTACATTGGTAAATATTTGATCGATACTATCATACTGCTTTATTTTTATTATATGATCTATTTTTGATATCCAATAAGTAATAAATAATAAAATAAAAAAACAACCACTATATCGTATAAATCATTTAACACTAATCGAAAAACTCACTTCAGAAAATCTTACTTGAATATCGGGCGCAACCACAATGACGCTTCTTAAGCCAAATTAAACACGGCCTCTCTTATAATTTTCCAGCCGCTTTTAGGGGTCGCGATTTCTGACAAGAAAAAATTTTTAGAAGTCAATGCCCTCTCCACCATCTGGCGTGCGCGTGCGCCGATCGTGCGACTATGAAGGAAAAGGTTTTTTGTCTTCACCCCCTCCGTAACAACTGACTACCAAATTTAACCTTTAATGTTTTTATTTTAATACACCATTATAATTTAAGTGAAATTAAATACAAATTATTTTCAAATAACTCATGTATGAAAATTTCACAATTCGTCTTCTTTATCCCGTAAAACCTCTACTGAACCTGCCCGGTGTTTGCTGCAATTGCAACGTACTTCATCAAAAAATCACAAAGTACGTAAATATGGTAACTTAATAAAAATATTACTGACTTTTATATGCAAAACAAGTATAACAGAAGACTATACAATATTTTAAGTAATATTTCGAAACATCTCTCGTAACACTGTAGGAGCGTGCTTTGAGCACCTTGTCGCATATCGTTTGTTTAATCATATCCAAAGGGAGCTTACGACTAAATATAATTCAATAGACACCCTCTTCCTGCCAAATATGTGCTTTGCACTTCCGAATATTTAGTGCTACAAGCCTGTTCTTATTGGAACACCTTAAGGATTATTTTTGAAAGATGTGAATGCACAAGTACATATCCTCAAAAGCAGGTGTGCCGCAAGGGTCGCCTCTAGGGCCGCATTTATTTTAGATTCACAATCTCGAGACACGTGGCTTGGGGTGTTGTGCACAGAAAAACCATCGCAGCTTTCGGCTTCCGTATGGCACAAAAATATAAACAGAATTATATTGCCATAATGTTTTTCCGGTGTTGTGAGTTTGTATTGACGATTCAGTGGAGTCCTTAAGTGGTCTCGTGCCAATTATACTTCCCGTCGTGTCGGGTCAAACCGATGGTATACAAAGAGTAATTGAAAACTTTTAATTATATACAATATTTGACATAACAATGATATTTTGATTTTCCGGTTATGTAAATATTAAATATTGAAAAATACTTTGAATAATATTTTTACTATTACTCATTTACATACATATTACTCATTTTATACTTACAACTGTGACACAACCATAAAGCCTATCGTTGCAATTATTCAACAGTAGGTACACTCAATAGTCCTTAGTTTTAAAGAGCAAAAGGGCTGGTACAGTTACGGGCTGTAAGATATTTCATCTCATCCTCAGGAGCGACAACGCCTTCTTTGTTCGAAGTTGTCAGAACCCTGTGAAATGAGATGCTATAGCCACTTTTCGTTTGGTGAACTATAAGGTCGCTCGGCGTTGTAGTATAACGAAATACCTATAATCACCATTGCAATTATTTCCCCCAAATAAGTTTTACCATATTCTAACGATATTCAATTATAGTCTAGCTTATAATAAAAGGCAAACAAACCATACATTCATGATTATAATCAAATAATGTGCCGCATAACTTGAAAGCTCGCGTGTACAAAAATACGTTTTAAAAGGGTGCTGTTAAACGTCACATAATCTGTGCGCATTTTAATTTTTTTTATAATAATGGCGATCAAAGAGAGATGTTGCTATAGTTATACGTTTCAGTTGAGCATTTCGGTCAACTGTGGTAGTAAAAAGCAAGCAAGTGAAATGAAATTTTTTCTTAACGTATAAGATTATTTTTAGAGGGATGTAATAAAATTTCTAAGTTTTTGTTCTTAAATACATTTTTATTTTGTAGAAAATCGTTTTAATTAACTTACTTCTGTTAGTATTTAAACTGTTTCAAATTTCAATGACCACTGCGATACTCTTGGTAGGGTTGAAGATGTTAAAAAAATTATTGTGACAAAATTAGTGACGGGTATAGTGCACGCAATTGAAGGGGGGTTCTCTTCAGACTAAGCAAGACACATCATTTTATTTTATTACGCGGATTATAGCTAGTAGAATTTTAACATCTTTATTATAATGGATTTCTGCAAAGTAAAGCCTGATTTTATTAATTATTTTGTAGGATTGCTCTTGATATATCTTCCGATATATTTTATTAAAATAATATGAGTTTTAAGATTTCAATACATATTGAATAGTGGAATTGTATAACAACGGTTAAATAGCTGATATTTTGATAGGTTAAAATGGATGTACGAGTATGTTATTCGTATCGTCGTTGAAATGGATCAACCCTATCGTAGTTTAAAGCCACTTAATAATGAATTTCATAGTAGACATAACGAGACATAAGTACTGTAGATTTATATCACCATTAACATGTTTTAGGGTTTTTTTTTAAAAAAGTCCGTCGAGATAAGTAGGAAGGTGAATCTAGCAGTGGTCATATACCATCTGTGTGAACACAAGAACAAAGTAGAGACATTAATAATAGTATTGACGAGCACGTTCTTAGTGTAGTAGTTTATATTACTTTAGTTATAGGTAAAAAAAATACTTATTCTGATATAAAAGCTAGATTGTAACAATAGTATAGTGCTAATCTAGGGTATTGTATTAAGGCTAAGGATAAAAAGGTCACGCAATGTAGAATTGAGTTGTAATAGGTAGGTATAGTTAAAGAAATTCAAAACTGAAAACAAAGATCTAAAGATAATTCATTATCATTATAACTGTTGTAATTTTTCAAATACATCATAATAAGATAATATTTTCACGATAGGATAAAAAACAAAAATTTACCTTAGTTTCTTAGGATATTATAGTTCCCATCTTCATAGGGTGCGAATTTCAGGGGTCAAAAATTGCATACATGCAATTACTAACAATTAATTGTTTGCTGTCGCTCACTGAGATTTTTTGGAAATTTTTTGAGATGATGGAGTGGTCAATATTTAGCACTGGACTTTGCAAAATTTAGCATTTCGTATGGTGAGTGTAAAGATCCGGAGAGCCTTTTTAACTGGTTACGAGGCATTCAGTCTTTGTTCTCAGGGGTGACAACGTCCCTACGTTTTGATACTTAATCGAGGATAAATGTATATGTCTATGGGCCACAACATCCACTTACCATCAGGTGCACTTTGTACTCGCTTGTCACCCGTATTTTATAAAAAAAACACATATTTCAAATCTAAATAGCATCACATTAATCCCATTAAAAAGCGGGTCGGTAGTAATCGTATATTTAATATTATGCTATACGTTCAATATTCTCCGTCTATACTTGCATTACACAAAAAATATTCCGTTTCGAGGATACACGTGCCATTTGCAATGAATAATATAAAATTCAACACAGATGCGTTAACTGTTTGCAGAGAAACTGTTATTCCATGCAGTTTTTGCTAATTTTGCCTAGCAGCACATATGCTACCCCCATAGACTGCTACGTAGAGGGGATTATGCCACATTTTCCACGCTTGGCTGACGGGTTGGCAAACGCAGGTGTTTATTATTTTGTTATCGAAGAGGTTCCTCTGCTGCCCATTTCCTATTTCAGTTTCCCTCCGTCATCTCTTACTATACCACGGAACATGTGGCAGTCAGCAGGATCTTCTTACATCGCCACTACATGCTATTGAATGAATGATCATCTGATTTATGCTGAAGCTCTCGTTTCAGTTTTTGTTTTTGACGTACTTAATGAAACGAATTAATTTGTTTGCCAATACTCAATAGACGCATAACACGTCGGCTAGTCCGAGATTATATCGGCCTGTGAAATAGGTGGGCCAACACGCTATATCCCGTGTCGCTTAAGTCCGCTTAACCAATAATCATGCTACCCCCTGCAAGGGGTGATTGCGTATTAACGTGCCAAAACCTCTGAAATAATCCAGTATTTAACACGAAAATGTTATTTTTATGTTGTCATTTGACAACTTGGTTATTAATTACGTTAAGGTTATTATGGTTTTTAGTTATGTTGCGTAATACGTAGGACAGAATGTTTGTATATTCTTTTGTGATCTCTTATTACCTGTTCCCGATGTGCCATTCGGTTTTACTTCTGAAGTAATATATATATTACATATTACGGCAACATAATAGTTACAATGCTTACAATGCTTGTTAAATATTATATGGTACTTACTCGAAGATGTTGAATTTCTCATTCCATCTTTTAAAAATTGATCCATGTCGACTACATGGATCAATTTGTTTTAAATGTTTTATAATTTGATTTCTTGGGTCAACGAAACAATTAACAATACTGAATGAACATTTTTATTTTGAGGTCTGTTCCCGACTTTTCTAACGTTAAGTTAATCCTTTTGTATTCATGCACTGGAAGTGAAAATATTTATCAATAATAGACTAATTATGATGGAAATGCAATTCTTCCAGGTGTGATGGGCGTGTTCAAATTATTATACCGTTTTATAGAATAAGGGTGACTAACGAACACATAGTTCACCTGACAGTAAGTTTGTGCTGTGGCCTGAGAATCAACCATTTATTAAGAATCAAAATGCTGATGCGATGTCACCTCTAAGGAAAAATGTGGAATGTCTCGTTTACAATATAAGGGGACTCCGACTCTCTACACTCAATATACGAAACACAGCTGTTAATTAACGCTGGTATTCTGTGTGATCTTGGTCCTTCCCCGATCGAACCAACCCATTTGTGCTACAACTATGCAACTGTAATGGCTCTACCGGGTAAAAAGCGTAGTAAGTTTTATGAAGAAGAAATAATTTAAGATAAAACACTAAAGGTACTTTCGGATTTTTCTCAACACAGGTCAAACCTATCAAATTAGCACCACTTACCATCAGGTGGACTGTGTGCTCGTTTGTCACCCTTATTCTTTATAAAAAAAGCGGAAATAATTCTAAGCTGAAACAAATATTATTTATATTATAATCTTAGCCCTGAGTAATGGCCTAAAACCCTACTCCTGGCTCTTGAATTCTACATTTATATCACATACACTATTTCGAATTTATGCTTAAAAAAATTAAATGTATACGCAATTATTAACCTACTTATTTTTATCGCAAAGCTCGCAAACATTATAATTTATGATTTAACTTTTAGTGGAACGTACGCGTTTCAGTCTGAAATTCGACCAATTAATGTTGTATTTCTCTATTTAACCACGTGACAAAATACAATTAAATTGTTTTTGTTTCAATTTAGCTTGATAAGCGCCAAATTCACGACTACGTTATTTATTTGTAATGTCGTGCGACAGCCACCAGGCAGCCAGGTACGGTACAAAATTTTGACAGTCTAGCGCTTTGGCTTAGCAATGGGTTCCCGCACGGAATAAATATTTTTATGGCCCGTAATTAACTATTCCGAGTCTAGATGTACAAATTATGTACCCAAATGGCCCCATGATAGAAGAACAACTCTTAGTAAGTTTAAAAAAAAAACAAAAGTAAAAATTAAAAATATAATTGTTTCCACATCGACCGTGTGACCCATTGATCAGAGTGCCTGACTGTTACGTCGAATTCCAGCTATAAATAATTTACAGAACTATATGAAATAATTTTTAAATTATTTATCCATTTAAAACTAATACAAAACTAAAGTAATTAACGGATTTTCAGTCCACTAGCAGGTGACTACTGCAGAAATTTTTTATCGTTATTAACGACCAAAATAAAATGATTCGGCGTTTTTTTGTTTTATTCCATAAATAACCATATCTAAAAATTTAGTTTGTCTGTTTGTCCTGAATGACTGACATTGTAATGAAACATGTCCTATAGCTTTCTACATATGTCATGTTATAATAATATGTGGACGTCATGTCAGAACAATGCGATGTTTTTTGCTATATTTTACCGTAAAAACTTAGATTTTTTTAATACAAAATTTGATGAAATCAGTGATCTTTGATAATCACATATTTACATAATATACATAGTTTATATGTGGTAAAGCCACACTGCAGCTGTATTATAGTTGTAGCACGAATGGGTCGGCTCGACCGGGGAAGGACCACGCTGTCACAGAATATCAGCGTAAAATAGCAGCTTAATACTACTGTGTTTCGTATGGTGAGTGTAGAGATCCGGAGACGATTTTTTATTGGTTACGAGCCATTCCGTCTTAGTCCTCAGGGGTGACAACGCACCTGCGTTTTGATTCTTAATCGAGGATAAATGTAGATGTCTATGGGCCGCAGCAACCACTTACAATCAGGTGGACTGTGTGCTCGTTTGTCACACTATTTTATTTAAAAAAAAAAAAACATATTTTAAATCTAAATAACATCACATTAATACATCCCTTTAAAAAGCGGGTCGCTAGTAATCGTATATTTAATATTATGATATACGTGCAATATCCTCCGTCCATACTTGCATTACACAAAAAATATTCCGTTTCGATGATACACGTGCCAGTTGCAATGAATAATATAAAATTCAACACAGATGCATTAACTGTTTGCGGAGAAACTGTTATTTCATGCAGTTTTTGCTTCTACAGACCTACGGCAGTCCTCCGACACCTTGTTTCTGAACTGAACTCTACCACCTTGCACAAATAAATAAGATAAACTTTCAATCAAACATCATAAGGTTCAAATTAACTGTGTAAAAACATGTAGCAATTCGGTATTGAATTGATAAGTCGTGGATTACCTTGCGATCGGGGATTTCACCTTTCGTCTATCATTTAAATCGAACTAGGGCGCGCCATCTGGTTACGGTAGGCAGTATCTAAGGTTACCTTTGTATTCTTTGTTCATGCTTTTTTTTTTTTGCTTTTCAGGTAAGTTTCTATATGATTGCACGCATGGTGCAGCATAACTGTGAGTATTACTGTATTGCCAAATATTTTTGTTTCTAAACAACGCGAGAAACTACGAATTACGACATTTGATGTTTCCCACCTGAATACACTTGTATTATATCTTCCTAGATTCTTGAGCAAATTATATGAATCCTAAACCATTTCCGTAAGTGGTACAATAATAGTTTATTATCTTTTTTTGTGGTTTCGTCTAGCCATGCAATAATTAACAATACAAAACAAATTAGAATTTTTATAACAAATTGATTATTATTATCCATAAATTCCTATATATTATAATAACCCTTTTTTTATAAACTTTGTTTAATATTTTTTGAACTTTAAGGAGTTCGAATTCTGTATATATATTATGTTGTAGTAGAAACTTTATACGTGGCGGAGCCGTGCTGCAGTTACATTAGTAATGTAGTTGTAGCACGAATGAGTCGGCTCGACCGGGGAAGGACCACGCTCTCACAGAATACCAGCGTAAAATAGTAGCTTAATGCTGCTGTGTTTCGTATGGTGAGTGTAGAGAACCGGAGACCCTTTTTACTGGAAATGAGGCATTTCATTTTAGTCCTCACGGGTGGCAATGCATCTTCATTTTGATTCGTAATCGAGGATAGGTGTAGATGTCTATGGACCACAGCAACCACTTACCATCAGGTGGACTGTGTGCTCGTTTGTCACCGTATTCTATATAAAAAGAAATCATTAAGCATAAATTCATTAGTGACTTGTTGGAGTAAAGTAACTGGTAATAGCTAGCTTGTGTCTTTTCCTAGTATTTGTATACGTCCCACACATCACGGAACCGAGGAAAAATCAACAATGGAAGTGAATAGGAATGTCTTGTTGCCGGGCGTGACAGTAGCATTACAGGAATAACATTAATAAGAAATGATTGTTGGGCAAGTGGTCAGCCAGCGTGACTTGGACGCAGGTGCGAGCTGGCAATCACGGCTGCACCAAGTCGCCCGTGAAATTGACGTGGAAGGGCACAGACTGCCAAGGGTCTTGAACTCATCCTTGCGGGTATGGAAGGGATAGAAAATATTTATTGCCTACACGGTGAACAATGGACGTAAAATGGTAATAAGATGTAGAAAAATACAGAGTTTTTGCTAAATTTCACAGATGATAGTGCAAAAACTAAATTTGAAATTAAATCTAGATATAGTATATTTATACAAAAAACTTTGTACCCCCTTTTTGCACGCCTCATCGTGAAGCGTTGAGGTTGTGTTCTAAGCTCACCTATAGGATATAATAAAGGAAATCCAGTAATTTTCTGACCTAAAAATGTCTTTACATTTTTACTATTGCACTTTTAGAATAATAAAAATACACATATAACGAGAAATATCACTCGTTTTCATGTTTCTATTATTTTTAAAAGTAATTTTCAGTATTTAGTGTTAAAAAAAAAAAACTGATTCAAAAAAAATTCGAGGGTGTCGGGATATCTGTACATGTGGATGCCGCACGATTACGGTCCTTGGAATGAATGTATCAAAATAATTATTTTTTTATTAGGTTTAGAATCTCAACGCAGAGGTTCCTTTTAAAAATCACTGAGTAATTTGGTCTCGTTTAATTGTAATTAATGAAAACGTTAAAAAAAGCAACTGGTAATTTACTACGAAAAAATATTCTCATGCATCTCTTCTTTCCTTTCAAATACGGAAAAATATTTTTTTTACATAAAAAGTCTCAGAGTAAGTACCAAAGAGTATATAATCACTACATTTTAGGCTAAAAAGCGTTTATTATATATTTTGCATTTATTATATATCTCAATTTTATATAGTAAGTAATGTGAAGTTGAAAGTGAAATACAGCTTCCTTAACGAACAAACATTAAAATTTAATGAAATACAGTCGAACTGCGACCACTAGGGGACCACCAGTGATTGATGAAAATGGAAATTTCCTCCCACCAATTTTTTTTTGGAGTCCTCCCTCCAATTTTTTTTTGCAAAACTTGTGTGTATGGATATCATCACCATTATCATCATTCCATACATTAACAAGTCCACTACTGAAAATTGGTCTCCAAAAAATTACCACAAAGCACGGTCTTGAGTCAACTGCATCTATGTATGTGCAATCTCTATTCCCTCACTCTCATATTCCGATGGATAGGTAAACAGACACAACCAGAGAGAGATTAGGCGCAGGACAAACGGCTTTACGTGCTTTCCGAGACACGGGGTTGAGACACCGCCAACTTTCCTGACTCCGGGCAGCTACTGAGAATTTTTAGACGGAAAAACTCAATAAACTGATTTTTTCCCGACTCGGGAATCAAACCTGGGAACTCATGATGAGCAGTCGCACTACTACAACCACTAAACCAACGAGGCAGTCTGTGACTGTCACTCCATCTAGTGGAGTGCCGCCCTACACTTCACTTAACGGTAGGTTGCCACTCAAGAACCTTTCTTCCCCATCGGTTTCGTTTCTTCAAGCTATATGGTTGTAATGTACAATATTTGAATAAATCAGTTATTATTCGACTGAATAGTAAATCGGCGCAGCGTGGCGGGGGACCGGTTAGGGTCGGGTCAAAGTTACGACGCAGCAATTTGCCGGCGTCTTACGTCTTACGTCTCGAATTTAGGTAATTTGCTGTAGGCACAAATTATTAGCCAAATCACGAAGTTATATGACCTGAAAGAGGTCATTGGTTTGTTGTTACTATCCTTGTATACCTAAAGACGGGTGAAACTCAGAACAATTACTTTAAGTAGATATTTTCATTTTACATTCCCAATTTTTTTCATATGTGAAGCTGTACTCATAATTGTTTGTTTATTTAGACAAATCTAAAATGCACCGGCTACTGCAACGTCAGGAGTTCCATTCAAAGCCGAAGAAAAAAAATTATATTATCTAATACTTTAAGTTAAGCAGGTCCGACTCGGCTTTTTGACAACAAAATCCCAGGAAATATACAAAATTTGACATAGACAAAGTTCAAAAACTTTATTAAACTAAGTTTGTATAAAAAGGGTTACTATAATATTAAGGGATTTATGGATGGTAATAACCCCTGGGAAGGGTGATCGCTACCAAGCTTTTTCTAATTTGTTTTGTGTTGTTGATTGTAACATACATGCTTATAAACTCTTGTTTAAAAAAATAGTCCCGCTGGGTTTCTTGCTGGTCCCAGGACAGAGGTTTTTTTTCGAACCAGTGGTAATGAAAAAGAAAGTGACTTTCAATAAGTATTATTTATAATCCATATTTAATAAAAAAGTTTCAGTTTCTGCTCAAGAATACGTGAATATCTAACTATTATAATAATCACTTTAGTTCTACATTTTTATATATTAGTCTATAACTGTCTACTATCTTTGATGTTTTTACCAAGGGAGGCTTAATCGCCTGACTCTCAGGAGATCTGGCAATCACAATAACTGTCACGTGATGTATACGCATTTTTTTGTAAAATATAGTACTATTTTATTCATTATATTGTTTAGGTCTGGTTTGTTTTAGGTTGTTGTTTTATATACTAGTATCGCTTGTGATCTAAATACGACCAACTGTGTGGAAAAAACGCCAAATATATATGCATACATTATTTTTTTAATTGTAGGAAGGCAAATACATCTTAGTTTATAAATCCATGAAAGTCACAGAGTAAAAACTACTTTCATTTAATTGGTTAAAGTGAACATACACACATGATTTTCTGTATTGTGCAAATCTATGTGTGGCACAGTACCTTTCGAATGGTATAAGTTTCATTCTACTCCTGAAAAGGAACCGGGCAGTCCACCGCTGGTTCCTTGATCTTGCTTCAAAGGACCGCTTGAAAAGGAACCAGGGTGCGTAAACGTTAAACTAAGAAACAGAAAGGGGGAATCGAGGCTTCTCTCGATCCGACCTCCTATAACGCCTACGTTGGGTTCGGGAACAACGTATGTGATCTCCGCAACGGAGTAACACACAAGGGCGATAACCTCTTCCTTTTCAGAAAATAGGTTCATGCGGGGATTACGGGTCTTCCGAAGTCGTCCCGGTCCCAACGCCTTAATTCTTCGATGTGGACTGTATTATTTTAAGGGACGAATTTCTTGGGAATAAAACAGCAATTATCTTCAAACCGTTCCGTGAGAGAGTAATTACTTTTCCCTATCACCTCCCTACACTTTTTCTTTCTTCTTCTTATTGACTGCTGGTCTTGCACTTTTTCCGAAGTTTCTCCGAACTTTCCCGAAACTTCCCCGAACGAATTGCAAGAAAACTCGTTTACTGAGCTACCCCAGAGCTGTACGCGAAAGTGAGCCGCGCCATTCGTGCGCTTGCGCAACTCAATTACATCAATTTGTTCTATCACTCTCTCACGGTTTTCTCAATAACTTTATTTGTATAAGACATACATTTATACAATTTACTTGTAAAGATAGCACAAAAAATATCTATACTACGATATACATTACATTTTCATATCACAAAAAAACTTTTTATTTATTTAACAAAAAATGCCCATTTTACTCACATGTTCAAAGTTGAAATTTCTTAAATATTTAACATAGAAAGTTAAAACAATGTTTTCCACTTGAAATTATACATATCTTAACTAATAACACAGAATTCACCTCTTTTACACGAACAATCAATCTGAAATGTTTTACAAGTCATTTTTACATAAATTGCTGAAATTGCAAATATCTAAATTTCTACATATTTGGCCTCCTAAGTACGTGGCTAGCGTGCGTCTATGATCTCACACTATTTGAACAACTAACTTTTGCACGGCTATCGACTATCAGTAAAAATGGAAAGTCTAATATCAACAATACTAGGTGAATAAATGCTTCTACACAATTCTCAAACGTTGAAAACTATTTCTAATCAGATTCTTATCAGTTATCATGTCTCTTATCAGATAACATAGACAAAATATTTCATGAATCAATACATTGAAAATAGGCATTTGTTTTTATACAAAACATATCAAACTCATATAAGACAATACTTATGCAATTAATTTCCATTAATTCTACTTATGCACAGCGATCATCTCGACCGGGGAACAAATCCGGTAACATAATTTATATCTTAAAAATACCCTATATTAATTTATTAAGAGATATTACTAAGAAAACGATAAACTATTCCGGCCTGGGAATCGAACCCAAGACCTTCATATCATTAATTCGATATTTCTTTAAGATTCAACTAAGCATTTTCTTATCGGAACATTGTTGCTTGATAATTTGCTTTTTAGAAGCTATTCGTAATCGGTTAACTAATAAATTGAAATATTCTTATAGGCGCGTCGCCAACAATCTCCCCCGCGTGCATCAGCACCATCATTTGGGAGGCGTCGCGGGTACCAGGACTATTATTCTGGATGTAGGTCTCCTCAAGATACCTGTGCTAGTAATGACGTCAACCACTCTGGTGTGACCGTCTGGTCCCGGTAGCGTCCTATTAATCTTGCCTTTGGGCCACGTGTTTCGTGGCAACGAATGATCTATTATCAAGACAATATCACCTTCTTTAGGTTCCATGAACCTTCCGTTATTACCTGTTCGAGGTATTAAAGTAGGCATGTATTCTTTTAGCCTTCTTGTCCAAAAATGGTCGGCTAACCTCTGTGCAGATTTCCAATTGAGTTGACCCGTCAGATGTTGCTCTAAAAATAATCCAGGTGGTCGATCACCACATGAGCGTCCCAGAAGAAAATGATTGGGTGTCAAACCCTCTTCAGGACTATCCATACTGAATGTTACCAGAGGTCTGGAATTTACAGTGCGCTCTGCTTCTAAAAGCAACGTATGCAGAATCTCCTCTCGCGATTTTAATTGATCTTACTAACCTCTCCCAGGCGCCACCCATGTGCGGTGCTCCCGGAGGTATAAATTTCCATTTAATATATTTTTTAAATGACTCATTCTTCATGCCCTCATAGCACTCTTCGCATGCTTGCAATAATTCTTTATTCGCAGCTTTGAAATTTGTCTCGTTATCGCTGTATATAACGGCTGGTTTTCCTCTTCTGGCGATAAATCGCCTCAATGCCATTATCATTGATGCTGGTGTCAATGAGGCTGCTAATTCCAGATGTACTGCTCTGATGGTCAGACACGTAAATAAAACACCCCAACGTTTTTTGTGTCGCCTTCCTATAGTCACACTCATAGGTCCAAAATAATCCACGGCTGAGCATGTAAAAGGTGGTTCGTTGTGAGCTATTCTCTCCAGAGGAATATTTCCTTGTGGCACGTTCTGCGGTTTTGACCTGTATGTCTTGCACCACTGACAATGATGTGACACACTTCGTACAAGTAGTTTACGCAAGTTCAAGACATAAAATTTTTGGTTCACCTCATTCATCACCGTCTGGTGATTGACCTGTCCAAAATGATGATGAACTTCTCTAATCATCATTTTAACGATTTCGTGTTTACCGTCTAATACGACAGGTTTTCTACTTTCCTCGGTCAAATTGGACTTAAAAGGTAAACGCCCATTTAAACGGAGTAAGTTATCTTCTCCTATTTCCATAGATAATTTACTTAAGCGTGAACTTCTTTTCACGCTTTTGCCTGCTTTCAAGCATTTTATTTCCAAATGAAAACACTCGTCTTGAACGAACCTCCAAATTAATAATTCAGCTTTTTTCAAGAGCACTATGTCCAACGCGCCATCGGGTCCTTTAACCGACTTTGCTAAAACTCTTGAATTTTTCTACCGCTTGTAAGGTGCGTGTAGTTACCCCAAGGAATTTCTTAAAGCTGCTAAATCGTCCGTAGTCGGGTAGACTTAACGGTTCTTGCTTTCTCAGCGCATTTACGCCTTTAGGCGATTTTTCTTCACCTGTTTCTAAGCTATTTATGGTGTCCACTTGTTTGGGCCATAAATCAGGACTTTTCCTGAGGAATTCAGGTCCTTGAAACCAGCGATGACTTACATCGAAGGTGGAAGGAAAACTTCTAGTGGCGTCGTCTGCCACGTTTTGTGACGTCATTCTATACTCTTCCGGTGGCGCGTCACGCTTGTGCCGCCATAAGAATCGAAGGCTATCCCTGTCTTCTTTCCGGATTTTCACTTGCAGGAACATTTCTTTAATGTCTGCCATCACTGCCACGCTTGCTTCTCTGAATCGTAGCAGAACTCCAAACAACGACTTCAATAAGTCCGGTCAGGTTAACAATGCATCATTAAGATAACGTCCGCCCGTCCTAGCGGCGACGTCGAAAACTATTCTTATTTTCTTTTTTTGTGGGTGAGTCACTGCGAAGTGAGGAAGATACCACGTGCGTGGGGAAATGGAAATATGGTTCGCTTTCTCTGCGTAACCGTTAACGATGAGATGATGAATGATACTTTTTCGACTACCGTTTCACTCCTGGATATAACGGATTGTTGTGCGGTGCTGGCCTGCGTACCACTGGTGTCCGTCCTGTTGCTTGTCGTTGCCATGGACGTCCCTGAGTCCCACGTGCATGTGGACGTATCGGTGGTGGCTCCACTTGAAGGAGTTGCCCCACTCGAAGCAGTAGTCCTACTGCAGTAGCAGTAGCTGTGGTCGCTCCAGATGATTCCACCTCTTTAGCCTTTCTTGTGAGCCCTGTCCTTGTCCTGCTTCCTTCGCTCCTCTCTGTCTGGTCTTGTGCCTTCTTCATCTTGCAGGAAGGTGATTGTTGGCCTACAGTCCCTAACTGTCCCTACGGTCCCTACAACCCCTTACCTACACCCTTCTACACCCCAACCTAACCCCACTACCCCTCCCCCCCCCTTTATCTCCCAACCCTACAACCTTACTACCACCCTAACAGCCCTATTAGCCCTATCAATCCTGAACGGGGCCTACCGAGGTGAGCCGTCCAGGGATGGAGTCGTGCAGGAATGGAATGGAGGAAAGGTTTAGGAACTGTCCCGCCAAGGAATATGACGAAACAGTCGAGCGGCGCTTCGTCGCCCAGTTGCCGGTGACGCCTCGTCCAAGCCCCTCCTCCGGCCGCGATGCAGTCAGGTGCCCACGAGCACCCTCGCCTGGCAGCAGCAGCGATGGATGCTTCTTCTTCTTGCACCCTCTGATGACCCGACAGGAAATGCCGGACACGGTCGTCCGACAGGAAATGCCGAGCACGCTTGCCCGACAGAAAAAATGCCAAGCCCTGCTTGGCCACAATGAGCGCCTTCACAAGGCACCTGCGCCTGGCTGCGATACGTGCCCCATGCGAGCACACGCCCCAAGCCGCAATTCCGGTTTTCTTTCTTCCGGTAGTTCCAGGTCCGGTCCTACTGCGCTGACCTGGTCTTCTGGCCTTTGGTCCAGTTGCTTTAGCTCAAACCTCCGGCTTCCTTCGGTGCTGATCTTCACTCGGCTCCGAAGGTCTTCTTTCACCATAACCAGCAGTCTAGAGCTGGTTCCTTAATCCTGGCTGCAAAGGACCAATTGAAAAGGAACCTGGCAGTCCACCGCTGGTTCCTTGATCCTGCTTCGAAGGACCACTTGAAAAGGAACCAGGGTGCGTAAACGTTAAACTAAGAAACAGAAGGGGGGAATCGAGGCTTCTCTCAATCCGGCCTCCTATAACGCCTACGTTGGGTTCGGGAACAACGTATGTGATCTCCCAACGGAGTAACACACAAGGGCGATAACCTCTTCCTTTTCAGAAAATAGGTTCAGGCGGGGATTACGGGTCTTCCGAAGTCGTCCCGGTCCCAACGCCTTAATTCTTCGATGTGGACTGTATTATTTTGAGGGACGAATTTCTTGGGAATAAAACAGCAATTATCTTCAAACCGTTCCGTGAGAGAGTAATTACTTATCCCTATCACTTCCCTACACTTTTTCTCTCTTCTTCTTATTGACTGCTGGTCTTGCACATTTTTTACGAAGTTTCTCCGAACTTTCCCGAAACTTCCCCGAACGAATTGCAACGTTGATTGTCTTCTTCATGTGTCTTAGGGCACATGTAGGTTTCGGGCCTCGGGGTAAGCCCCCATTACCCGTGTTGTCCTCGCGGTCCACCACTATGGACCGGTCCTGGGAGCCTTCAAATGGCGTTGTAGGTGTAATAACCGGATTTTTCCGAAGTTGGTTGATTTTTTCGTAGTCGGTTAGACTACGAAAAAAGAGAGGTTATCTGGTAGAAGTCAAAGTTGGCCTATCAGCGGCATTGTGGGTTGTTACTCGACTCTCTAATCGATATAGAGAGGAGTTCTCTTGGATAGGGTCGCCCGTCCGGAGGGCGAGTGTGTAGCGGCGCAAAGTTGTTAAGATGTATGTGTGGCCCGTTGTCTGCACGGTCGAATAGTCCGCGCGCCAGCCGGGCCACAAACTCCTGGATAGTAGCAATTTTCAGGTTGGCCACTATAACGTCATTCCGGACGTAGCGACCCGCACCGACGATGGTTCTTAACGCCATATTTTTCTGGGCCTGCAGTCGCCGCCTCAGAGGCTCGCTCAAAAGCGCGTACCAGGCCGCAGCAGCATAGGTGATGATGGATCTAATGTAGGTTTTGTAAACACGCACTTTGGTATTAAGTGGTAACTTGGATGCCAGGACCGGACATTGTGCGCATTGTGCTCTGCGGACGACGAGGTTGACGTGCGCAGTCATGCGCAGCGCCCGGTCGATCCGGCACCCAAGGTAGGTCACGGCCTTCTCGTACGCGATCTGCTGGCCATTGAGGGTTAATTGAGGTGGTAGGTTCTTGAGGCGGCGAGTGAGCAGAGCGGTCATCTTAACAACGTTGACGACCATCCTCCACTCATCTAGCCATGGTGGCAGCAGGTCCAGGAGGCGTTGCATCCTAGCAGTGGCAATGTGGGCTCTTCTGGACGAGGTGAAACAAGCGCTATCGTCCGCGTATAACGCCAATTCCACGTCATCCTCCCACTCTTGCAGCCTTCCTGCCAGGGTAGGAATATCGTTGGTATAAGCCGCGTACAGGACTGGAGACAAACAGCTGCCCTGAGGAACGCCGGCTCTGATGGTTCTGGTTGCGGACTCGGCGCCCTCTACACAGACGTAGAACTTCCTGTCTGCCAGGAAAGACGCCACTAGCCGCAACATACCAGGAGGGACACTGGTCTGTTCTTCCAATTTATAAAGTAATCCAGAACGCCACACCCTGTCGAACGCCTTCTCGATGTCGAGAAAGACGCCCAACGTAGTGCGGCCACGGCTGTAATCGGCCGCAAGCAGGTGCAGCACTCTGGTCAGCTATGTTGCTGTGGAGTGACCCCTCCTGAATCCGTGCTGCTCCGCCCGAAGTTGGATGCACGGGCGGAGGCGTCTTAGCAACAATCTTTCAAGCAGTTTAGCTATGTGTGGTAGCAGCGTAATCGGCCTGTAGCTGGCAGCTCTACGCCTGTCCTTCCCGGGATTCGGCAAGACGATAATTTTGCCTTTCTTCCAGTCCTCCGGGAAGTGGGATGTCCGCAATATCCCATTGTAGAGTCGACCAAGCTCTACTAGGACTCTATGGGGCAGCTGTCGAAGTGCAGCGTTGGTAATCCCGTCGTGCCCCGGCGCCTTCCTCGGTTGCAGGCGGGTTGCTGTCCACCGCAGTTCAGCTGGGGAGATAAACCACTCTCCTGCAAGAGGCGGCGCGGGCGACGACAGGAACTCCTGTACGCGACTCTCCTTTTGGGCATGAAACTCCAAGAACTCCGCACTTGCTGGGTTCGGCATAAATTGCTCCTCGAAGTGCTCTACTAGGATATCCGCTCTACCCTTGGCATCGTAACGACGTTCGCCCGCGTTGTTGGTCAGCGGGCAAACGGGAGGTTTAGCTTTAGTTAACTGTCGGTTCAGTTTATAGAGCGACGCATCATGCTCTTCCGCCTTCCATATGCGCCGCTCTCAGGCATCTCCTCTGTGTGCCTGGACTGCAACCGACAGTTCCTCCGACCAGGTGTTCAATTTCGTCTTGATTCTCGGGCAGCGAGTACGCACCCAGAGTCTCCTTAGGCCCCTTTTTCTCTTGATCTGCACGCAGATGTGTCGCGGCAGATCATCCCTTCTAGTGGACATCGGGACGATCGTAGAGGCAGCGTTGAGGGCCTCTTGTATCGCCTTTGTCATGTTAGTGGCTGCGGCCTCTACGTCGTCCGCTGTGTTTAAGGGGTGGTGTGCTGGAGGTCTCTCCTGCAGGTGTTTGTGGTAGAGCCTCCAGTCGACACGTGTCTTGATTGTTCTGGGCGGCGTGTTCACCGCCTTTAGACCAAAGGTAATTAAGATCGGGAGGTGCTGTGAGTCCAGGTCGTACAGCACCTCTACCACTATCGGGTAGTTGATGTTCCTAGCGAGCACGATGTCCAATACATCCGGACGACTTCGTGGATCCGTCGGAACATGAGTGGGTTCTTCGGGACCTAAAACGTCATAGCCGTGTCTTTCGGCGTCTTCGAAAAGTGCATGACCCGGCGGGTTGATCAGTCTGGATCCCCACGCCGGGTGTTTGGCGTTTAGGTCCCCGGCGATGATAGTCGGTGTTTCGCCTTCCATTACAGTCCGGACGTCTGAGGAGCAAAATGGAGTCCCTGGCGGGCGGTATGCTGCGTAGATCCTAAGTTCCTCGCCCGCCGCCTCCATTTTTATGCCGATAGAGCGCATAGTTTGGTAATCCGGTAGGTCAAGTTCTTGATGGACGATGTCCCTTCTCACTAGGACCGCTGTCCCTCTGTAAGCGGCCCCTTGAGAGGTGACCTCATCCCTCCTATACAGATGGTAGTTAGGCAGCTTTATGCGTGTGCTCGGATTAAGTTTCGTCTCTCCCAGCAAGATGACTTGTACGTCTTGTTGTTGGGCGACGGTGCGGAGTTCTTGTAGCTTCTGCTGGATTCCACCTAGGTTCCAGTAGAGGAGGCGCAGGTTAGATTCCTCCATAGTGCCGAGCCAGGAGGTTCGCCAGCGCCTTCATGACTGCTGTGATAGGATCGGTCCCGGCTCTGATGTCTGCCAGGACCTGGCTGCCGACTTCGATTGCGATGCCAACCAGACGTTGGATGGCGTCGGCAGTCTCGAAGCCGGCTGTTGGTGTTCTAGGTGCAGGAGTTGGCGCTGGTCTCGGGTGTTGGTGTACTGCTCTTTGTGTATGAGAGTGCGCTCTGCTCTATGTGTAGAGCGGGCTCTATTTTCTGATAGAGCCCTTTCTGGCACTCTACCCATTCTGGCTTTGTCTTCCTTGGTAACCTGCGCCTGGGCTATTGTTACCGCTGGGGTTGGGGTAGAGGTTGCTGCCTGAGGAGGAGGCTGCACCTTCTTCTTCTTCTTCCTCCCCCGCTTACTCCACTGAGTGGTTTGGCGCTCTGTGGCGTCGTTAGCGGGGGGCTGGAGAGTCGCCCCGGTGGTTGCCTTCGATGTGGTGGTGGTGGGCACCACCGTTTCTATGGGTGCCGTGACGGGTGGAGGGGGGGGGGCAGGTTGCCTTCCCTTTCCTCTAATTGTGGTCCACCCGTCTTCATGGACCACGGCCCTGGGACGACTTTGGGGGACCCTCTTGGGCTCCTCTGGGAGTAGTCCCGGTAGAGTAATCCCCTGCTTCCTTGCAATCCTCCTCAGGACTGGGCAGCGGCGATCATTGGCGGTGTGGTTCTTAGCACAGTTTGCGCATCGCGGTTCCTCATCTCTACCCCTGGGGCAGTTACCGGCGATGTGGTCTCCAGCACAGCGAACACACTTCACTGGCCTGAAGCAGTTGGTGGATGCATGTCCAAAGGCCTGGCAGTGGTGGCATTGTGAAGGGCCCGCCCTTCCTTGCCAGGCCTCTATGACGACTCCTCTCATGAAGAGGAGCTCGTCGACTTGGTAGAGCTCGTTGAGGCGCTCCAGGCTCAGGTGGTCCAGCTGCGCGAAGTAGAGGCACCCAGGTCTGTCTCTACGGGGGGGGGGGGGATCCATTTGACGTATCTGATCGGGAACCCCTTGGCCCTGATAGCCCCCTCTATCGCGGTTGGATCCGTGCCCACTGGTAGTCCCCGTATGCCCACTTTCGTGGGCTTGTCCTCTTCGGGGGTGTAACAGTACCAGGACGTGGCTGGTACTTTCTCCGTGATTTCGATAAGGTACTTTTGTACCGTCCGGAATTCTTCAGGACTCTGGGGGTGAATCTGACCCCCTTGCCGAACGGACGAGCATTCGGTGGGTGGCCCAGCTTCTTATTAAGTACCTCGAAGTGCCGATTCTTCCGGCGGCTTTGGTGTTTCGGCTGTCTTGGTCCTTGGTACTGCCGGGGCAGCTACCAGTTGGGCATAGCTGGTCGAAGGCCTCTGACCATCGTCCGAAGGCCGGCCTGACGGGTTGGTGGTAGGCGCGGACGGTGAGTGTCCGGCAGAAGTATTCGGCGCTAGGGTCGCATACGTGGTGGCACTCCACCCGTATGACCCCTCTCCTCCCTGTTCCACATCAGCAGCATCCATACTGGTGTGTTGTTCCGGTGTTCTGGGTGGGGTGGGTTTAGTCGGCGATGGCGATTTGGGTGGTGATCTTCTAATCGGTTTCTCTGGTTGGTGATCTGATTCACCCTCGGATGTTGAGTAATCCGAGGAGTTGGATGCTGCTGTCTCTAGTGGTGTATGTCTCCTCAACGTCTTCTAGGCCCGCTGGTGTTGTGGGAACGGTTCCCGCCCAGTCGTACCTTCAGGTACGATGGGCGAGAGCGCGGTCCTCGGTGCGGGCTCCTTACCCGGTGAGGAGGGTTTCCGTGTCGGGATCTGGGAGTAGGAGGACACTACTCTAGTCCTTTCAGGATAATCGCGGTACGCGATTGGCCGATCTAGTATGCCAGGACGGTCGGGTGGTCTTCTTGGTTTCGGCTTGGGTGGGGGTTCCCCCTTGTCCTTATCGGACATACTGAGAACCTACCTACGTCAGTCAGGTAATCTAAATTACGGCCCTGTCTAAAATATGGTATGTAAGAATAGTGACTTTCCACACTTGGGGCACTGCCTACCCCTTTTGTAACAAAAGGGTTGGGGGAAGTGCTAAGGTGGCACTTTATAACGCGACTAGGCACAGGAAAGTGCCAAGAATCACCTAGGGGCCGGTGACCTCGACGCCTCACGGAATCACGGGACTCAACGTTCGGCGGAGTATGTCGTACCGGCGGTCATTTGCAGCCACTGATAACTGCAAGCGACGCACACCTAGGAGATCCTATGATAGATCGATTTACGAATTGCAAGAAAACTCGTTTACTGAGCTACCCCAGAGCTATACGCAAAAGTGAGCCGCGCCATTCGTGCGCTTGCGCAACTCAATTTGTTCTATCACTCTCTCACGGTTTTCTCAATAACTTTATTTGTATAAGACATACATTTATACAATTTACTTGTAAAGATAGCACAAAAAATATCTATACTACGATATACATTACATTTTCATATCACAAAAAACCTTTTATTTATTTAACAAATATGCCTATTTTACTCACATGTTCAAAGCTGAAATTTCTTAAATATTTAACATAGAAAGTTAAAACAATGTTTTCCACTTGAAATTATACATATCTTAACCAATACAACAGTTTAATTTACATTTTCTCTATACATTTCACTATTAAAACACTTTTAAATTTCTTATACAAAACTATCATTATTTCACTTATTCACAGGAATTTTCACATAAAAATAACACAGAATTCACCTCTTTTACACGAACAATCAATCTGAAATGTTTTACAAGTCATTTTTACATAAATTGCTGAAATTGCAAATATCTAAATTTCTACATATTTGGCCTCCTAAGTACGTGGCTAGCGTGCGTCTATGATCTCACACTATTTGAACAACTAACTTTTGCACGGCTATCGACTATCAGTAAAAATGGAAAGTCTAATATCAACAATACTAGGTGAATAAATGCTTCTACACAATTCTCAAACGTTGAAAACTATTTCTAATGAGATTCTTATCAGTTATCATGTCTCTTATCAGATAACATAGACAAAATATTTCATGAATCAATACATTGAAAATAGGCATTTGTTTTCATACAAAACATATCAAACTCATATAAGACAATACTTATGCAATTAATTTCCATTAATTCTACTTATGCACAGCGATCATCTCGACCGGGGAACAAATCCGGTAACATAATTTATATCTTAAAAATTCCCTATATGAATTTATTAAGAGATATTACTAAGAAAACGATAAACTGTTCCGGCCTGGGAGTCGAACCCAAGACCTTCATATCATTAATTCGATATTTCTTTAAGATTCAACTAAGCATTTTCTTATCGGAACATTGTTGCTTGATAATTTGCTTTTTAGAAGCTATTCGTAATCGGTTAACTAATAAATTGAAATATTCTTATAGGCGCGTTGCCAACAACTCCTTTTGTAAATAATTCTAAAAAAATTGTAGGTACTTAAATTTTTGACATTCACGGTTTAATATAATGATATATATAATTAACACAATAACTATAGTGAACATAAATCCACCCGTCGCCATTTTATACGCGACCTACAAAAACGAACTAAGGCCGCTCGGGAATTCCTTAACCCCAACACAAATTACGGACTGCGTGCTTTATTACCACACGAAAAATAAAGAATTGAGAGCAAGCGGGTGTAATAAAAATATTAGCGTTTCAACGGTTATTATAATACAACAGTAGGGCCTACCTAAAGGCATATAGATATTCGTACTCGTATATTTAAATTAGCAACCTTAATACGAAAGGCAACACTGCACTTATTTATAGAGGGGTTTTACGGCTAGGAAAAGAAAGAATAAATCATTTCTTAAATAACAAAAACAGTGCTAATATTATATTGACATAAAAACGTGGTAGAGGCATGTTGCAACTATATTATGGTTGTAGCAAGAGTGAGTCGGCTCGGAGAGGGCCACACTCTAACAGAATACTAGCGCATAATAGCAGTTTATTGCTGCTGTTTTTCGTATGGTGATTTAGGAATCAGAGATTTTTTTGCTGGAAACGAGGCATTCCATCTTAGAAGGTGACAATGTATCTGTGTTTTGATTTTTGATCGAGGATAGATGTAGGGTGTCTATGGAACACAGCATTCTCTAAATCCACAAAACTCAATAAACAACTATTATTCACTGTAAAAGATTGATATAGTAAGTAGAACAAAATATAATATGTTATCGTTAAAAAAAAATCAGCCTTAAATCTTACATCGTTAGATTATTAATTTAAAGTTAAATAACCTACAAGTTTATATTGCACGTAACATTTGTAAAGGCTACACAAGCCGTAATTGAAGAACGAGATGCATTTAACTGGTCCGACAACTACTCCCCAATTTGCGGAGATGCCGTGATCTCGTAAATTATAGTCCAGGTCTATCAGAGACGTCTGGCGGCAGTATAATTGCTTTGTTTGTATCGCCTGCCCTTGCTCATGTAAAATCATTTGTTACTTTTAAATTCATTATACCTATTATTATTGACACAGACGAACTAGGCCACGTGGCTTAAAGGTAATTTTTAGGGTTCCGTAGTCAACTAGGAACCCTTATAGTTTCGCCATGTCTGTCTGTCCGTCTGTCCGTCCTCGCTTAATCTGTATGACCGTTTGCACTAGAAAGCTGAAATTTGGTACCAATATGTGTATCAATCACGCCGATAAAGTGGTAAAATAAAAATTGGAAAAAAATGTTTTATTAGGGTAGCCCCCCTATATGGAAAGTGGGAAGTGATTTTTTTTTAATTTCAACCCTAAGGTGTGATATATTGTTGGAAAGGTATTTCAAAATGAATAGGGGTTTACTGAAATCATTTTTTGATAATGTCAATAATTTCGGAAATAATCGCTCCAAAAGTAAAAAACAATGTGTCCCCCCCCCCCTCTAACTTTTGAACCATAAGTTTAGAAAATATGAAAAAATCTGAAGAGTAGAACTTTATAAGGACTTTCTAGGAAAATCATTTTGAACTTGAATGGAAACAACAGTACTCACTACCGGGAGCAGTTGCAGGAGCGCGGAGCGCTGCTGGAGCGCGAACATAATGGATACCCACCTTTAAACTCATAAGTGGGAACACTTATTGTGACGGACGGGAAACTACGGAACCCTACACTGAGCGTGGCCCGACACGCTCTTGGCCGGTTTTTTTTTAAATATAGAATAAGGGTGACAAACGAGCGCACAGTCCACCTGATTGTAATTGTATGCTGTGGTCCATATACATCTATATTTATCCACAGTTAAGAATCAAAATGCAGATGTGTTGTCACCCCTGAAGACTAAATGGAATGCCTCATTTCCAGTAAAAAGGGTCTCCGGTTCTCTATACTTACCACAGAAACAGAAATACAACAACATTGAGCTGCTATTTTACGCTGGTATTCTGTGAAAGCGTGGTCCTATCCCAGTCGACCCGACCCATTCTTATTACACCATAATATAGCTTCAACATGTCTCTACCACATAGAAATTATTTACATAATTTTAATAAATTATTTATGTTATTTAATTTGTATAAATTATTTATTTTATAAGTAGTCAAGCTCAAGATCACGCTTTTAATATGTTTTGTGTATTCAGTGGTATTTGTCAAGGGATATTGATGTCGACGCTGTTAACGGTTAACTTTAATTCATAGGGCGGCACTGAAAATTTCGGGAATCAAGAAAGTGACACAACATTACTATTTAAAAATGTATTTATTGCTTTTCAAAGTATTATCCGCGAAATTTGACACATTTTTCCATACGATGGAACCAATCATTGAAGCAACCATTCCATTCGGAAGTTGGGGTCTCCAAAATGGCCGTTTTGTAGGCGTCCGCAGCTTCTTCAGGTGATGAAAATCTCTATCCACGCAATTTATTCTTTATTTTAGGGAAAGTATAGAAATCATTAGGGATTAGGTCGGGGCTGTATGGCAGATGGTCTAATAATTCTATGTTTTCTTGCTCTAAAAACTCTTTTGTGCGGTGTGAGAACTCGCATTGTCGTGATGGAGGATGATGCAGCGGTTGCAGTTCTTTTTCCGGAGTTCAGAAACGACCTGTGGCAAACAAATGCTAGCATACCATTCTGCATTAACCGTTCTTTGTCCCTCAAGAGGAATAGTCGTAACATGGCCGGTTTTGGAGACAAACGTGGCCACCATTTTTTTTGCAACACTCCGTGAACGAACAATTCTTATTGGCTTTAACTCATTTTCGAATTTTTTACACCTAATTGTTCATGCAAGATTATTTGTATTTGCCAATGTCTAAAGTTGCCTGAATTTCGCGGTATGTCACATTTCGATCTTCCTCAATCAGCTTACGCACAGCATCAACGTTTTCTTGGGTGACTGCAGTTTTTGGACGACCTTGACGGGGATCATCACTGAGCTTGACACGTCCACGTTGAAATTCAGCAAACCAGCGATAAATTGTGGTTTTGGATAGGGCTTCATCACCAAATGCAGAAATCATCCGGTCAACTTACTGTTTTTGTGTTAAACCACTTCAAAAGTCATAATAAATCATCGCTCTTGAATTTTCTCGAGTCAATTCCATTTTCTCAACGACTAAACAAGTTTGACAAAACAAAAGTGTGACAAGACCGAGAATCTTTTTTTAAATAAATAAATAGTATTCGATTTTTAAAACCAAGGATTTTTCAATTAAAAAGATTTTAATATGACAGGAACAGTGGAAATATTCAATTCCCGATACTTTTAGTGTAGCCTAGTAACACACTTAATAATCTTCTCAAAATTCTTTGTTCTAAACACAACTTCACCATGGAACGCATCTTAAATGTTAATAAAACCTTTATTTCATCAAAACATATTCAAAATTGGGTCTGAAAAAAGGATTTTTTGTTCGTTTTTACATAAGTCTGCGACCGTGGAAGCATTCCTACCTTTGATTTGAAACATGGAAGCGATTTTTGTGAGCGCAGGAGATAAACTTGTCCGTCTGTAATGAATGATTCACACGTTAAATGGGTCAATTCATTATCTGTAGCCCGATCTGATAAAGAATCGTTATATATTATTTTTATTTGTATTTTAGTTTGTTTTATTCAATGGCGTTACATTCCGATCGCGTCCGAGAATGCGATGCAAGTGTGCTCAAAACGATCAACTGTGCTCAGAAATGTTTTCGAAAGTATAGTTTCATGATTAATCAGTTACTACCTCGTTGATCTAGTAGTCGCAACCGTAACTACTGATCATGAGGTTCCGGGTTCGAACCTCCGGTCGTGTCGGGTTCCCGTCAAGTCGTAGTTACAGATTGAGTAACAGCCATCGAACTATATTACTTACGCAGTAGTAATACCTCAATGTTTACAGCAGCAGAAAAATAATTGTGAAAATATCGTAAATTTTGAAGATTTCATTAAGGTTGAACAATATTTTTTTTATAGAATAGGCTGACAAACGAGCACACAGTCCACCTGATGGTAAGTGGATTCTGTGGCCCATAGACATCTACATTTATCCTCGATTAACTATCAAAATGCAATTGCGTTGTCACCCGTGAGGACTAAGATGGAATGCCTCGATTCCAGTAAAATGGGTCTCTGATTCTCACCATACGAACACAGCAGCGTTAAGCTGCTATTTTACGCTGGTATTCTGTGAGAGCGTGGTCCTTCCACAGTCGAGCCGACCCATTCGTGCTACAATTATAATATAGCTGCAGCGTGACTATACCACTTATTAATATATAACTTTTAAATAAATTTATGGGTATGTTACGTGCGCTACCTACTATAATTCAATTGTACTACGCCTACAACTTTCGCGCAAGTGCAAGCAATAAGTTGACAAAGTTTTACCGCAATCTGTTGAACGGTATGGCAGCGCATAAAATACAACCAAACAAACATTAATTTTTATATATGTATTAGAAGATTATTACATACTAATTTAAATGAACCAAAACACAATTTTTTTACAATAATCTATCCAACAGATTAATAAATTCAGAATGAATGGTCATAGTAACAACCAACGCATGCAATACATTTTTGTAACCGTTTCAGAAATGAGAGAAAGCCTGTGCCTTGCAGTATCACATATAATTATCGGCTTTTAATTGACTCTACTTTTTTATAACTATCTATGAATCAGTGAACAGTTTTAAAATGAAGGCTAATAATTTTCTACTCACATATGTCACTGGTTGTGACTGAGCAATTTTTTGATATGTAATGTCAGTAAATTGAGAAATTAGTTTTAAATAATAGTCTCTAGAGTAATATATTAATACAGAAAACAATGCCTCTGTGTTGGGATCCACAAGAATATAAAATTCTTGTTGTTTGAAAAGGAACCTAGCGGAACTCGACTTTCGATTAAGAAACAGAAGGGAGGAATCGAGGCTTCTCTCGATCCGGCCTCCTATAACGCCTACGTTGGGTTCGGGAACAACGTATGTGATCTCCGCAACGGAGTAACACACTAGGGCGATAACCTCTTTCCTTTTCAGCAAGTAGGTTCAGACGGGGATTACGGGTCTTCCGAAGTCGTCCCGGTCCCGACGCCTTAATTCTTCGATGTGGACTGTATAACTTTAGGGATGAATTACTTGGGAATAAAACAGCAATTATCTTCAAACCGTTCCGTGAGAGAGTAATCACTTTTCCCTATCACTTCCCTACACTTTTTCTTCTTGACTGCTGGTTTTCACTTTTCCCGAAGGATTTTCTTGTTTTTCCGAACTATTACCCCGAACTATTTTCCCGAACTATTTTCCCGAACGAATTGCAATAAAACCCGTTCACTAAGCTACCCCCAGAACTATACGCGAAAGTGAGCCGCGCCATTCGCGTGCCTGCGCAACTTAACAACATGAATTTGTACTATTACTCTCTCACGTTTCACTTAATTTCTTTATTCACATAAATCATACATAAATACAAGTTATCTATTTAGATAGCACAAAACAATATCTACACCATGATATACATTATTTTTCCGTATCACAAAAATCCTTTAATTTATAAAACAAAATATGCCTACTTTACTCACAAATTCAAAATCCGAACTTCTTAAATATTTAACACAGAAAGTTAAAACAATGTTTCCCACTTGAATTTATACATATGTTAACTAATACAATAGTTTAATTTACATTTTTTCTATTTATTTCACTATTTAAAACACTTTTAAATTTCTTATACAAAACTATCATTATTTCACTTATACACAGGAATTTTCACATAAAAATAACACAGAATTCACCTTTTTAGCACGTACAATCAACCTGAAATGTTTTACAAGTCATTTTTACATAAATTGCTGAAATTACAAACATTTTAAATTTTTACATATTCGGCCTCCTAAGGGCGTGGCCAGCGTGCTTCCGTGAACTCACACTATTTGAACAACTAACTTTGCACGGCTCTCGACTATCAGAAAAAATGAAAGTCTGAAATACACTTAATTTTAACAATATTAAATAAACAAGTGCTTCTTCATAATTTTCAAACAGTAGGAAACTATCTCTGATAAGACTCTTATTCGTTATCATGCTTCTTATCAGATAACAATGCAAGTGAATGTTTTCATTAATCGACCATAACAAATAGGCATTTGTTTTCGTACAAAACGTATCATACTTATACAAGACAATACTTATGTAATTAATTTCCGTTAATTCTGTTTATGCACAGAGTGATCATCTCGACCGGGGAACCAATCCGATCTCTAACTTCACTTTAATATTCCTTTGAATTTACATCGTTGGAAAGACAATTTCAACCGGGGAACAAATCCGGTAATATAATTTATAACATAAAATTCCCTATATGAATTTATTGAAAAATATTACTTAGAAAACAGTAAACTAGTCCTGCCTGGGAGTCGAACCCAAGACCTTCATACCATTAATTCGACATTTCTTTAAGATTTAACTAAGCATTTTCTTATCAGAACATCTGTATTGGACAATAAGTTTCTGAAAAGTTATTCGTCGTCGGTTGACTTAATAAACTGAAACATTCTTATAGGCGCGTCGCCAACATTGTTGGATCCTTAATATTGTTTCCACTTCTTTTTTTTTTATTATTTTCGGAATACCCTTACTTTGGTTTATTATTTTCTAATCCAACTAATATAATATTTAACCAATAATACAAAAAGATTAAAGTTAAATCAGGTGAGCCGCATGCTCGTTTGCCCCCTCTTCTATAAAAAAAGTTGTTAGGAATTACTTCGCAGACATCCGTTCAATGTAAATAAAATGATGTGTCTTCCCTAGTTTGAAGAGCACCTCCCGTCCTCCCTCAATTGCGTGCACTGATACCGTCACTAATAATCCCAGAACCACTCCTCCCAACACCACTATAATAGGAAAGGCACACCATTGACACTAATACGATATGTGTTACGTCACTATACGAGGTATCCTAAGGTGATGTAGACTCTGCGGTGGCTAACCGCTAGTAGCGCTAGTAGTGGTCCTGAGCCACCTGCATCCATCGACTTCCTGCGTGTCTTATCAGGCCGTCAATACATTTAGTTGGGGGCCGTTCTACACTTCGCCTACCGGTACGAGGCTGCCACTCTAGAACCTTTCTTCCTCATCGGTTCTCGCTTCTTCGAGCCTTATAGCCGGCCAATTTAGCTTACTAATCAGTTGGGGTACGTTAATTACTCTGGTTATCCTCATTTTTAAGTCTATCACACAGAGAAACACCGAGTACAGCCCTCTCCATAGCTCGCTGAGTGACTGACACATACAATCAATTTTTCCCTAATATTTTGTTTCATTTAGTTTAAAGCTTAAAGGCACAAATGTGAAATTTGACAAAAAAATCTCTTGAACATAAATAATGCCGCATCCAATCTATACCGCATCCCCAAATCAACCTGTTCCCAGAATGAAGTACAGTGGTTGTCGCTTAGTGTCGATCTCGGGTTGAAACAAAAAAAACGCATTGGCCCGCCAGGGGGCGCCGACTGTTGCACTAGATGAGCCAATATACAAACGCAGTTTAGTTCCATGTTTTATATATTCCATAGTTTACATGATTTCGTACGAAAAAATAGTTTGTCGAGTGAATGGAATCTTTTTAAAAATAAAAAGTTAATTATTTTTATGGTATGTGGTCAAGTGTCGATCTGGAAAGATATGCAGGAAGTCCATGGATGCAGGAGGCCTATTTTCAACAGTGGATTTGTGAAGGGCTGCAATATGATGACGATAAAGCGGTCACGTTGGCCCTGACCTCTTTCATCACAGATATTAGTATAAATTGAAAAGAACATAAGATTATTTTCTATAGCACTATGAAGTTACAATGAGGGATAAGGGTATTTTACATCGATACGTAAATATAGCATGTTAAATTTTCTACAACAGCTAATTTAATATAATACATTCAATTGAAAACATCGTCGAGAATGATAAAATATAAATTCAGCGACAAACAACAAGAAGACATAACGTCATTGAAGGGGTTATAAACGTGGTCTATTTATGTATCACTAGGTGGCAGGACTTGTGCCACCAAATAGCCATTGCCTGCACAAGTGTGTTCAGGTCTGAATAGTATAGAGAGTCAGTACAATTACAGGCCGTGAGGGATTCCATATCAGTCCACAAAGGTGACAACGCATCTGTAGCTTACTTTGTTTGAAGTTGGCAACAGTCGCCCATGGATCGCAGTAGCCACTTACCAATATTTAGCACAATATATAAATGTACCATGCTCGCCACAATTTATAAATATTATACAATTTATAAATTAATAAATATTACACTGCTCTTGCTGATGGACAATCAATCCACTACAAAATGGCTCTTTAACTTTAATTTTTTTTAAATCATCACTTTACGTGTTGTTTGGTAGAGAATATATTTTTATTTATTTAACGTTTATTGCATACACCTATGCCATTCTCTACCAGTCAACCCTAAGAAATATGAAATAAATAAAGACGTTGGTAGGTGCAAATTAAGGCCAAATAAATTTTAGAGTGAAAAACAGTTAAATTATTAACTCATATACTACTTAAAACATTATTTAAATATGACACATATAAATACAATACACCTAAAATACGCACTCACATATTAATATATAATTAATGTACAAAACTGAATACAATAAAGTTCGGTTAAAAAAATCTCTTCCAGCAGTTTTACATCCACGGCGGAATACCTCGGGGCGCCATCAGCCCTTATCCGCTGACACGATTTCGCCGGTGGTCACCACCTCGGCCCGTGGGTTTATTATACGTTTAGTTCGCTGATAAAGTGGTGCGATACCACTAAACGACGTATCGTTTTATTTGTCCCGTCGGGTTTATCGATACCTAGCCAATAATCAACAAACAGAAACAAAAACTTTTTTATTCAATATAGATATATAATAATACTTATTAAAAGTCACTAGTTTATGTTTATACCTCTGTCCTAAGAAAACCAGCAAGAAACCCAGCAGGACTTCTTTTTTTGAAAAAAAATAACGATTTACAATCATTTTTTTGTTACACAAATATCAACACAATTGAAATTAGAGATAGACATCTACATTTATCCTCTGCTGTGGCATACACTTACCATCAGGTGGACTGTGTGTCGATTGTCACTCATTTTCTATAAAAAAATCTGTGATGTTTACGGAGCTATCAATTATGTATATAATTATATATATAAGTTAGTTATTAATTTATAACAATTTAAATGTTGCCGAAGGGGATGAAGTCCGGTTTGATCTCGTGCTGTGAACCCTTCGATCAATATCGAAGTGTGAACCTTACAAAGTTTGTATAAAAAGGGTTATTATAATATAAAGAAATCCATGAATAATAATAACCCACGAGAGTAAGGCGATTACTATCAAGCTATTTCTAATTTGTTTTGTGCTGTTAATTGTGTAATATATATGTTGTAAAAGCTTTATCAAAAAAATTATCGTTCGTTTTCTTTTCTGGTTCTTCCTAGGATAGAGGTATTTTCTGAACCAGTGGTAAAGCAAGATGTCAGTTACCACGGCTTAGCTAACACGTAAAACAATATAAATTACTCCCTGATAATATATTACAAACAAATTATTTGTGGCATTATTATTCTACAAGGCTTAATTTAATTCGCTTTCTTCAGATGTCATTTGGATCAACAATCAATTTTTGAAGCACTTTTTTCATTTGATTGGATGATGCCACAGAGATTTGACAGAAAAAACCTTATCACTGATTTTGGCCCAACCTAGGATTTGAATCCGATACCTCGTGATTATCGAGCGCTTTTCAACCACTAGACAACGAATCAGTCAATGCAATAATATGCTATCATTGAGCTGATCTGACGAAGGACCCGGCTGTTGGCCTTAGTAACACCTACAAAAGCTTGCTTTTATTGCATAGGGTGGATTTTAACTTACGGTTTCTATAAAGCTATTTGAAATAATAATTATAACTGCTTCCTTATGTGAAAAACAGTGATAAACTTGTAACTAGTATACTTATAACTTAAGTTAGTACCGTACAATTTAAGTAAGTAATACTCTTATTTTATGTAGGCTGTAAAGTTGCGTTGTTCATAACGACTTATGTTAAGTTGTTTATCGGCCTTTATATTGGCAATAAATAAAAAAGATACAGTTTATAGACGTAATGTGATTTCATGTCATTTAATATTGTAGAGATTGTGTAAGAATATCCACTAGCCCTTGTTGTCCACTAGATGTCGTAACAGACGATAGTGGAAAACTGGAACAGGTGACGAGCAGCAGCACCTTCCTGATTAAATTAAAAGACTATGGTTGCCAAGAGTGGCAACTATAGCAAAGTCGTATAAAGCAATCTAAAGCTAAGTTTAGCTGTAGACTCTTATGGGCTATAATGCATCGAACGGATGTTTTTTTTTTATAGAATAAGGGTAAAAACGAGCACATAATCCACCTGATGGTAAGTGGATGCTGGGGCCCATAGAAATCTCTATTTATCTTCAATTAAGTATCAAAATGCAGATGCGTTTTCACCCCTGAGGACTAAAGTGGCATGCCTCGTTTCCAGTAAAAAAGAGTCTCCGGTTCTCTACACTCACCATACGAAACACAGCAGAATTAAGCTGCTATTTTACGCTGGTATTCTGTGAGAGCGTGGTCCTACCCCGGTCGAGTCGACTCATTCGTGCTGCTACCACAATATAGCTGGAGCATGACTCTACCACGTAGAAATATTGTGTTATATAATAAAGGACTAAGAGATGTAGGGTCGATATAATTTCCTAGAGAGGCCTTATCCTCTTTATTTAAGAAGCATCTTTGTACCCAAATCACGAAACGAAATGACCATCCCGAGTGAACAATGATGTGTCACGTCGCAGACAATGATCCGCTTGAATTGTACGACAGACAGGCAGACGAATAATCGACTATTGTTACGAATTTTAATGTACATCTCTGTATTGTTTCGATTATTTAGTAATCTCGTGGACAAACAACAGATTTAATACAAAGCATTAATATTTCTGAATGGTTTAATTGGGATGGAGATGGATGCAACGGATAGATAAAAAAGTGTAAAAAAGCATATAAATTAAACGCGATAAAATCCGAAAAAGTTGTTTTCACCAATGTGTAGTGTTCGCGTAAACATAAGAAATCATTTAGTGTAAAACAGAGAGAAAATTTATACACCCTATATCTTTCACAAGTAAGACAAATATAAAGACTCCACGTATGTTAAAATACATCAAGCCGTTTGGGCTATTATGCAACTATATTATGGCTGTAACACGAATGGATCGGTTCGGCCGGGAAAGAACTACGCTCTCACAGAAAACCGGTGTAAAACAGCAGCAACAATTTAATGGTGCTGTGTTTTGAGAACCGGAGACCATTTTACTGGAAACGAGGCATCCCATCTTAATACTCAGAAATGACAACGCATCTGCATTTTGATTTTTAATCAAGAATAGATGTAGATGTCTATAGGGCACAGCGTCTAATTACCATCAGGTGGACTGTGGTCGTTTGTCACCTTTATTCTATAAAAATGTATCAACTTAATAATACGGCATATACTTTTGTATTTATCTTGTCGCCCCAGCTTCGCGCCGATAGTTCCAAATATCTCTATCCGAATGTCTTATAGTAACCTGGAGGGGTTAGTATTTTTATCTAACAGCTTGCGGCGTAGTGCTCGTACAATCAATTCACATTCAAACCTTTTTGACACTTATTGTGCACGGATCATAGATAACCAAATGTTAACTCCAAATTATACTAAATTTATAACCGCCGTGTAATGGCGGCGTAACATAATTCATTACTGCATATTATCTCGTGGATGTCGTATGAAGCGACAGAGGGAAACTGAAAGAGAAGATGGCGTATAGCAGCAGCATCTTCCAAATAGCAATTCTAATGAAATAAATTCGGCTACCAAACCACCTACCAAGCGCGGTAAATATTTGAACAGTAAATAAAACTAGTTTTTACAAATTTTATCGCGTATATTAACTCATTTTATATTGCCGACGTTTCGAGCACTTTACAGTGCCCATGGTTACGGGGGACTGAGATGTTCAACGTCTCAATGTCATAGTTAAGTTAACATATGCGATAAAATGCATGCAAATCATTTACACAGCAAATTAAATATAGGGAATATTTATTAAGAAACAATCTATAGGAATTAAAACCCAACGTTAGTCCAGTGCTGAGGCCTGAAGTAAATGTGGTGCATACACTATCCGGTTCCATGCGTCAACCGATTGGCGTCACACTAGGCGGACATGCCGGCTTACATTTGCATGGGTTTCCGCTCATGAAGGAAACTGACACTGCGTCACTATGACCTGTACTACCTTGTCTGTCGGAAGATTACTCACTTAGTATCTGTAGCTTTTTACCCAAATAACATATAAACACTCACGCCTGTCACCCAGAGGGGTAGGCAGAGACTACGGACTTCCATTTGGCACGATCCTGACATACCTCTTTCGCCTCCTTTACATCCATATATCTACGCATACATGCTCGTTTTACCCAAATGTATAAAGCTATAGAGTACTTATCTAATACTCTACGCGAGCAATTCTTCGTGCAGATCGTGATTTGTCTGGGCTTTTCATGATACTACTTAATAGACGGTTTCGTATTTTTGACTATGTTAATACAAGTCATAGTTATTATATAAGCGGCCAAGTCATGAAATGGCGGAGTATCATGAAGTGCTTAATTCAACGATCAGACCACGGTAGGTATTTCGGAAACAGCTCCAACTATTTGGACGAAATTTTGTAATTAGATAATGTTTTCCTTTTCAAATTTATCTAGACAGATGTCACCGCTGACAGGAATACAATTCTTTTTTTAATGCCGAGTGAAGCTCGATCGCTCTGTTACTGTATATTAATATAACATACAAATACATCCATTATAGATATAACAACAAAATATACTAAACAAAATATCATGAAAGATACTTACATGTAGATAGATATTTTAATACGAAAACTTAAATGTAATTCAGGTATTTGTGGCAATTTATTTCCGGGCCTTGGTTTTTTAGAATATCCCCGATTTATACTAAATGTTTATGTAGAATATGAGTAACAAAGCACACACTCCACCTGACGGTACGTGCATGCTAGATCAGACAGATCAAACATCTACCCTTGGTTCACACATGCATGCATACATACATTTATACATACACACACATAAACTAATAGCAACCTATTAAAAACAAACAAATCAATAGCCTTTACAGTCCACCGCCATTGCCAAGGAGAAAAAGTTGATGTATTTCCCCTAACGTCCCCAACAGATTTAGCGACGTCAGTATTTCTCCCTACGTCCCCAACGGTAAAAGCGACGTCAACAAATAGTTCGATAAAGCTTATCACGTGAGGCCCACGTGCCGCAAGGTGCTCATACCGTGATTAGATCTCCAAATATTAGCCTTAAAGCCTCAAAAGATGCCATTGTAGACTTTTTATGTATTCTACTAAATTTTTTTCGTCTGTCTGTGACAAACAGGTGTAACTGATAGGGATTTTTTAGTTATATTGTTATTTAAATATTTTTTGTGATAAAAATGAAAGCTACCTTCGTTATACATATATATACCATGCTTACTGGCCAGGCAGAGGTTGTTCTACCCTTTCCGAATTATTAAAAATATTTAGGATAACTTATCGTAATAAAAACTTTCCTATCTCTCAATTTGGAGCAAGCAATAAAGATTTACAAAATTTCATTAAAATCGGTTGAGTGGTTTCGGAGATTAGCGTAAACGAGCACATAGTCCTCCTGCTGGAAAATGGATGCTGTGCTCCATAACCATCTACATCTAATATGCAAATGCGTTGTCATCCCTGAGAAATAAGATGGAATGCCTCGTTTCTAGTGGAAAGGATCTCCAATTCTCTAAACATATCATACTAAACATAGCAGCATTAAGCTGCTACTTTACGCTGGTATTACACATGATGGTATACTTTTTTTTATAGAATAAGGGTGAGTGAATGCTGTGTTCCATAAAAATCTACATTTATCCTCGATTAAGAATCAAAATGCAGATACGTTGTCACTCCTGAGGACTAAGATGGAATGCCTCGTTTCTAGTAATAAAGGGTCTCTGGATCTCTACACTCACCATACGAAACACAGCAGTATTGTGCTGCAATTTTACGTTGGTATTTTGTAAGGAGGGCCTTCCCCGGTCGAGTCGACCCATTCGTGCTACAACCATAATATAGCTGCAGCGTGACTCTACCACATCCGATGCATAGTGACGATACATACACCGTACATAGTATTATATTAAGATTACATAAATAGCCAAAAAATGAAGGCCGTAAACCTTTTATAAAGTTAATTTTTAAATTTGACAAAGCAAACTGTTAGTCTTACGATACCTAATGTCCGGGTAAGTATCCGGGTCAGCTCTACGAGTATAAAGCAACTTCACGCCAGTTACGCCTCCGGAGCAACAAAACGCCCGTCCTAGTTCGGTCGGCACTCGCGTTGATGCCCCTCGCGGATATTTCAGGCCGAATCATCTCAACACCGTGAAGAGAGCGCGTTATTGTAGCCTTACGCTACGTGATCGGTAAATTCATTATAATAATATCACTATTTCGTTTTGGCTTGTTTATTGTACACCAATACACATTAAAACGAAAACAAGAAATATATATAGAAGGTACAATAAATGGTATTATCGTTCTGGAAGCGATTTAATGCAACCTTTTTGCGCAAAGAACTGTTGCTGACAATGAATGGCGAATAGGGAGGCTATACATAATTTAGACAATTAGGTGAATAAAAAACAGAAGATGACGGTAGTCGAGGATAGATACAATCTTATTCTTATAATTGATCTTATTTACTTAAATCTTGTTTCTATAGAATAAGGCTTAAAAACGAGCACACAGTCCACCTGATGGTAAGTGGATGCTGCAACCCATAGACATCTGCATCTATCCTTGATTAAGAATCAAAATACAGATGCGTTGTCACCCGTAAGGACTAAGATGTAATGCCTCGTTTCCAGTAAAAAGGGGTCTTACCATACGAAACACAGCAGAATTAAGCTTTACGGATATTCTGTGAGAGCGTGGTCCTTCCCTGGTCGACCCGATCCATTCTTTCTACAACCATGATATGGCTGCAGCGTGACACTACCACGTATAGATTTATTTAATTACTTATTTTTAGTCGCTCTCAATTATTTTCGTTACAAAAATATAAAAAGTGCAGACATCAGCATTTTAATTTTTATTACATGTACAGATGAACTTCTATTCCTTATTCCGTTTAAATTTAAGCAAAGACAACATCATGACTACATTCAAAGACACGTACAGGCACAAAATAATACACACCTAAAAATCGATCCGTCCCAAAATTGGTTTTATCACATCAAACTTCCCACGTTCGTTCAACAATGCTTATTTCGCCTAAACAAATAGAACGGGCATGATCTTATGACGCCGTACCAAATACTTAACGGTTTATAAATTAGTGGGGTCCGTAGCGGCCGACACCCCGGTGGGCTATCGCATACCACCGGACAAAATGCCTTTGTATTTTAACTTATTATTGAATTTACACCTCTGCGACAACTTTGCGATTCGGACATCAGGCCCCGAAATTGTAAGAAAACCGCTTTTGTATCAATAATCGGAAACTCTCAATATCCGGTTTAAAAAGATTTTTTGTTAGGACGCTTTTCAAAATGAGTGACCAAAATATCTAAAGATATTAAAAAAAATGTAAAATGGCATTTAGTTGGTGATTGGTTAAGAAACTGAATAATACTGATTACCACAAGTTTTTCAAGTTTCCTTTATGTGCATTATCATCATATTTTTGACTTTAGTGTCCTTCAAGTTCACTTATCATAACGATGATCGAAGTCAACTAGGTAACATCGTAGTGAATAATGTTCTCCAGACCTAATTTCGGTCGCGGCGGTCAGCCTTAAAGGAGATTAGCCATCTGCGCAGGACAGCATTACAGTGTCCAAGTGTATTCATACACACAGGTGTACTATCTATTCTCTCACTCTCGTAGATCAATGGGACGGCAAACCGACACAACCGGATAGAGATCAGACGACGAACCAACGGCTTTTACGAATTTTCCGAGGCTGGGGGTAATGAAACACCGCCAACTTCCTGATTCAGGCCTACTACTGAAGATTTCTTGACAATTTTCTGTCAAGAAATCCTGAGTAGTACTTAATAACTTATTTACTTATGCCTGACCCGGGATTTGAACCAGGACCTTATAATCAGCAGTCACATTTACGATCACTGGACGAAATAGGTATTCGATAACAATTCGATAACGTAGTCAATAACACTATTTTAAATATCATCGACAAACTCCAGAAGTTAATAAGGAGAAACCCCGACGGAAACAATCTCAAACCGAACGTAGCATGACTGAATTTATAATATCATCCAATTAACGTAAATGTTGCGATTATTTGCAACTGTGATTCCATTGTTGCATCAACTTACAGGCTGACATAATTACGCATAATACTGCGTCGGGCTATTCTGATGTATCGCCAGTAATTCATGTCTCATTTCACATTTATAACGCCCAAGTCCTGACAAACAACCATGATTGATGTGCGTCGGTGGGTACAAAAGCTCCATTGACAGCGTTCACTACCTTTGCGCCCAATTATCCCTTCACCTATCCCTAAAAGCAAACATTTGTCCACTCGGATTGGACACTTTAAAAAAAATTACCGCTTTTTATAGACAAGCTCATAAAGTGAAAATTTACGAGTTTATGGTATTAGTGACAAAATTTAAACATACTGTAATATGTATGTGTTATTTAATTTGACTATTTTACTATGGATATGTGATAGGTAGGTACACTATGGTATAGAATGGGCCTAGGTCAAACGGTAGTAATTGAACTGTCTGTGTATATATGTACATAAATGCGTATATAATATGAAATTTGAAACAAATTTTAGACAAAATTTAATATATATTACAGTACAAAGATAATACAAACTAAAATAGAATAACTTTCATGCACATAATATGATTTTGCAAATACTTCATTTACAACATAACATATAACTTTATATTGGATTACATCACGTCGAAAACTCTTCAGTCTTTCATCCAAATAATGTTTAATGCACTTTATAAAACCATTTGTCAAGAACTGTGAACAGTTTAGCTTGCTGTGGTGCTAACTATCTGAGCAGCATAAGGCTAGATGGGACATCATGGCACAAGCCCAGGTGTTTAGCACAGCTTTGCTGATGTAACTCACAACAGTAAGCTCTCGTGAACCGATGGCCACAGTACTGGCATTTGAAAAGATTTGGATGGCGGCGACTCTGTGATTCAAGGACATGCCGACAGACACAACAGTCTCTAAAAAAATAAAATCGTTTAGAAATGAACTCAGTTTTTTTTAAATGTCAATGCACTTACATTATGTTTATAAAACTGACACGAACGTTCTGTTCACCTGATGGTGAGTGGCTACTGAAGTCTATGAACACTTGGAGCCAACTTAATACAATGAGGGCTACATAATGCTAGGCTACACAAAATGCGTTGTCACCCCTGAGGACTAAGATGGAATTACTCACAGTCTATAATTACACACTTGTAGCATTAGAGAATACATATAACGCATCGTAAATGTTAGAATTATTAACATTTAAAACGAAATTCATTTTGTAGAACATACTAATAACTGTTTCTATTAATATATTAGCACGCAAATTGCTCTGCCAAAACAAGAAAAGATCAAAGGTATTTTTGTCGCTATAAGTCTCTGATTTAATCGTGATAATCAATCAGAACTCAGTAAAAGTTAATTGGAATAGCGATCCACATATATACATCCCAATGGTATAGATGTTATCCCACTTCAGGAAGTTTTGAATCAGGAAAGAGTCGACAACGCTACCCTAATGCGTGTTAGCGAAGTTTCATTTATGAATTCTACACAATCTGATTAAAACTACTTTTACGGATTTTATCGCGTTTATTTTTACTTTTTATTTTTAATTCCCGACGTTTCGGGCGCTTTCCAGCACCCATGGTCACGGGGGAGTCCCCCGTGACCATGGGAATTAAAAATAAAAAGTAAAAATAAACGCGATAAAATCCGTAAAAGTAGTTTTAATCATGTGTAGTGTTCGCGTAAATATAAGAAATCATTATCTACACAATCTATCAAATTCCTCATAGAGAAGATGTTTTCCATAGTTGCCACGCTTGGCAGGAGGGCTGGTAAGCGAGATATTATTATTATTTTCTGTCTATCGTCTGTTTCTTTCATCTCTGTCGCCTTTTACGACACCCATGGAATCACATGATGCTTTTTTTCCGCCAAGTTCGCGATAGACACAAATTAGCAATGAATTACGATGGTACAGTTACAAACAAAATATAAAAAAACCTTTTTTATGGTGACTAAGCTTCTCATGACTGACAACAACAAGATATTGATAGTAATATCCTTAGATTATATATACTGTCATATAAACAGAAACCGGAAGAAATCACAACAATGTCATGGCATCGATCTGGAGAACATTATTTACAGTTTATTTAAGAATGTGTTATTTCATTGTCAGTCATACCTGGTAACGCTCAATTCATGTCCTTTTATATGGTCATTAAGCTGTGATGCTTTATCAAAAGCTGCCCCGCAAATTTTGCAAACATATTCACGCTCAACTCTTTCATTTGAAGTTGGAGGAGTTGGAAGTTGTAGAAGGGGTAAATAAGAAAAATAATCAATGGCTGGCACGTAAGACAAAAGCTGCCTTATGGTTTCGGTCGATACTCTTAACAAACCGAGAACACTAAGAGGATCCGTATTCGCAGCTTTACTTCTCTTTTCTACCTTTTGCAAACCTAAAGCTGATGATTGTTTTTCTGTAATAACAACTTTACTAGCTGTTACCCCCGTGTGAACAGATGAAGCAGTCATTTGTGTTGATTTTTCTTGTCTTGTGTTTTGTATGCCTGACCTTGAATTATTTCGTGATATAGTTCCTTTGTTTCTTACATTAATTTCTTTTTCACTTACGTTATTATTATTTGTTGACGGTTTTTTTAATTTGAGTATTTCATTATGGGTTTGTATATGGGTGGGAACACTATGGTATGGTAAGGGACTATGCCAAACGGTAGTAATTGAACTGTTAGTGTATATATCTTTATTTCGCTTCTTTAAAAGATTACATGTTTCACTTTTTATTTCATTTATTTCATCTTTTGAAACCTGTGTAAGTTTATTTGGTAAGTGAATATAATCCTCTTTTTTACTTACATTTCTTGTTTTTATTTCTCCAATAAATAAATTTATAGACTTAATCAAATTGTCAATTTTGTTTTCAATATTTACAAGATTATTTGTTTTATCAAATTCTAAATCATGTTTGCTTTTTTGTGTAAACTTTTCTTGCCTTATTATATCGCCTTCATGTTTTTGCTGTAGTAAATTATTTTCGGTTTGTGAAGCCAAATTGTTTCTGATATTATAAAATACATTTATTTTACTTGGCCCATTGATTGGTTGACATTTTGCAACATTATTTTGTATCTCATTTATTTTAGCAACCGAATTTACAGGTTTACAAATTTGCTTAACGTTTGCATTTTCTCTTTCTCTCATAGTCACACGTCCAAGGGACGATGTAGGGTAGGATGTTAAGTTAGATTCATAAAAATTACGTTTATGTAGTATTCTTTTCTTTCTTTCATTATTTTTTTCACATGAAACCTTGTACACGGACATTGGTATATTATTATGATTTTTATTATCAAACATGTTGTAGCATCCATGTTTCTTTCGTAATAAAGTAATAAACCTTTTCCAGTCACTCTTTTGTTTCTGTTTGTGTATTTCTTGCAGTAATTTACACAAAGCCTGATATAAATTCGCGTTATTTTTTAAACTATTAGATTTAAATGGGTCGTCATCAAAACTAACAATCGGTCTGCAATATGTACTTTTATTAGATCGTTTTTCCTTGTCAGTAAAGTAAATAGATTTTTTTTGAGTAGGTAACTGATCAGAACCTAAATAAATGTTTGAATTATCTACATATCTACCTCGATTATCAAACTTATCTTCAATTACCCTTTTTATCTGTAATAAACCTAATGCATTTGTTTTTGCCATCGAGAAAAATTGTGAATCACAGTCTCCTAATTCTTTTAAAAGTTCATTGTAATGTAGTTTTGTAAGGTCTGCAGTTTCAATACAATTATTCATAATTTATTCAGGACTATATTCTGTACAATAAACTACGTCGCAACAATTTTTATCTACAAGAAGACTTTTTAATCCATTACCTGTGAAATTATCATAAAATGAATCAAAAAACTTTTACGATAAATTTCGGCCGTAGGACGTAGAGGTAATTTTTATTAATAGATCTTTTTTTTATAACGTGTTACAGTTTTTACATTACGGTTTTGACTCTTATTTCTTATTTCATTGCACAAAGAATTTAAAAAAAATGTGAGCGTTTACTTCTTGACACTTGACACTTTTGTTTACTTGACAAATACGGTCACAGATAAAACGTAGTGATTATGTACTCTTTGATTACAGATACAGTAATTTGCATTTTATTGTTGCGGGTAAACCAATAAACATTGTGATTACATCGTAACATTTTTGTTGCGGGTTGATCATGTTATCAATGTTAAAAAAATGCTTGGCCAACAACGTTAAGATTTTGAAGTCGTATAATATAATACAGACGTAATGCATCACTAAACATACACTTAATGCATCGATTCGCGAAAGAATGTTATTACGAGTTATTATGGAGTTGAGGACTTCACGTAGTTTTTGTACAGATTTGTGTGTGTGTGTGTGTGTGTGTGTGTGTATGTTTGTGCGTGTGAATTTCTTTGATCAAATGACAGAAATATCTTGAGTCTTCCGAAGAGTAAGAATATATTTAATGCCAATCCTTGCCTGCCAAGCGTTACGATTAAGACACAATTATTCTCCCTAAAGCGGAAATGGCCTCAGCATTTCCAGCAGTGGAGTGAAGAAGAAGGAGATCTACTACTATCTAATATCAACATTCTCTTTGTTTTTTTTTTAGACAACAAAGCGTACTGTATTATTTTTAATCACAGCTTAAAGGTTTTACAAAGCATAACTTTTGGAGAGCGGAACCTTAATATATTGCAAAACAGACCACCCAAATCCCCCGATATAAATTCTTTAACTGCAATCTCGCAACGCAAATGGAACGATGCGTATTGAAATTGGTGTAATCAAAACCGGAATATGTTTACGAATTATTGAAAATTTTTGATGCTCTTTTTCCACTAAATTATAACATTTAATTATAGTTATAATTTAGTGGAAAAAGACGAAATATTTTTTGTTTGCAGGCAATGAACCTTCTTCCCTCCTCCTTACAACGAGAAGTCCATGACTCATGGGCCTCTCGTTGTAAGGATGATTAGGTTTAATTGGCATACTTGGCAGGAAGATTTACGATCGCGGTTGCAAACATCTTGCACATGTGACGATTATTTGGTTACCCTATTTTACATCGGAAACCGGATGATCATTCTGACTTTTTCTTAACCGCCTCTTATAGAACAAATTGATGGATCCTCCTACTACTCCACGGTTAGATTGGTGATCATTGATGAAAAAATGCCATTGAAATAAAGTTAAATAAATATCCTCTTGTCAATACACCCTTTATAATGTTTTTTTCTTGTTCTCGAGTGTAACAAACGTAATTAACTTCAACAATAACATTATTTTTATAGTGTATTCCATACCTATATTGACCACAGGCTATGTTGATTGTTAACTTTAATAAGGACAACGCTTTCGCAACTTTGTAACCTTATAAAAGATATAAGACCAAAGATACATATTTATTTATTTATTTAAACTTTGTTGTACAAAAAATGTACAAAGGCGGACTGAAGGCCGGAAGGCGTTTGTTAGCAGTCAACCTTTATGTAACTAGAGAACACTACTTTAGAGTTGAAATATGACTTGTATACGAAACAATTAAGGATCAACAGAATATTTATATGAAAATTAACTAAGTATATATATTACTTATAAAATTATATATTCATAAACACATACACACAAGCATACTTTTACATAAAATAAATTATACTATCTGCTTATTTAAATTATTAGAATATATAATTTGAAGTTAATGTTTACGAGTAGCTCCGTTTAAAGCGTGTTTTGATCGCCTAGCTTAGTCTAAAGAGTGTTTAACGATAATTTTATCAAGCTTTCGAATAAGTTGTACATACTAGTAGAAAACAGTTGTTATTTTTCTCTGCATTCTAAGATTAATTTATTCATTCTTCCTTAACACATTGGTGATCTCATAATCGTAGATTTTGCCGACCATAACATTATAAGTGCATTAACTGAACAACATATATAGTAGTTCTCATTAAAATATATACAACAGGCAATTGAAATAGAAATATTAGAACATAGGTCTAGCGTGTATGCCTAGATATATGGATGTAAGGTAGGCGAGGAAAGTATGCCAGGATCGTGCCAAATGGAAGTCCGTAGTCTCTGCCTACCCCACTGGGTGACAGGCGTGAGTGTTTATGTCTTATAGGTCTTTATTTATTACCAAACATCATCATCATCATTACTGCCCTTTATATGTCCGCTGCTTTACATAGGCCTCTCCCATGAAATGCTACAAAGCACGGTCCTGAGCCACCAGCACTACATATGTTATCAGATTGTCACTCCATCTAGTGGAAGGTCGCCCTACACTTCGCTTTTCGGTACGAGTTACACAACAACATTAGATAGGAAAATTCGCATGTTACTGTACCAAAATAAAACATTAATAATTTAAAAGATGCGTATCGTAATCAATAAACAAATGAAAATAGAAAGGCAACGCGCTGACATTATACAACCTATTTGGATAATACACCGTCACAGCAAATGCTCGAGCTGTATTTTTTTTGTTAATTTTTAAAGTTATGTTTGCATTTTTATTAGTTTCTTCAGTCGAAAGACACGCCCGTGTCTCGTTCGCAGGTTGTTAATGCATTATGCTAATCAGTCCATAAAATATTCATTGAAAAAACCACCCTTATACTTTATCATATATTGCTTTTACTATTTTTTTGGTCCTTCAACATTGTCATTTAGTTGTCGCCTTGTCATCTATTATATCGACTTTTTTGAACGTCACTGGAAATTTAAAGTGAGAATGATTTTTTGAAACTCCTTTAAATATTTAATGGTTTATGGATAATTTTAAAAGTAAAACGAAAAATATTATATCGTACAAGAAGGAGTATTTTAGATACCTGAATTAAAATATTATAATGATTTCATAATGATTATATTATATTAAACATATTCTTATATCAAATAACCTGCTGTTATAATATAACTCCTTCAGCAAAAGAAATAAAGATTCATATAATTATACATAAAAACTCATCTAACTTTCCAAGCGATTTCCCCTCGACTACATTTCAATAGTGATTCAATTACACCAGTCAAGCACAAAAAGTCTTGTAAACAGCTCCAAATGAGAGTATAAAGGACGCCCTTCAAAGGGTCACCTTATAAAGTAGATGCCCCAGAAACTTACCATGCGTTACCCCCATACCCAATAAACTTCTCACTAAAATTATTTAAAGCAATGACTTTACCCATTTGTATATTGTACATTACTTTCATAAAGCACATGTAGGAAACATGACTTAAAACAAGAGTTTCGATGGATTTGTGGATTTGAAGCGATCAAACGCTTTGGGTAAGGTGAGCTCAGACGTCGTCGTTATGCCAAGGTGAAGGTCGAGGCTTGGGGGCTTGCTGGGACGTTGCCATGGAGAAATCTCCCTCGTACACTTATTGCTAATCATTACCGTATTCAGTTTTAAAAATTAGAGCACCGTATTTCAACTATAATTGAATCAAATAAGCATTCAAATGGTTTGTTTACGTTCCGACTTGTTATTTATTTCAGAAAATATAAAGTTATTTCATTAAATGTATCGTAAACGTAACAGCGATAGCTCTTTAATATTTATAATATTTTTGTACTTAAGTGAGAAAAAGTACATAAGTTTATAGAACATATTATTGAACATTATGGCCTATCAAAATCTACTGCTGTAAATACGCCTCCCCCATAGAGTGTGTTATAAGAACGATAATTGTCATAAATGCCGCACTCGGCAGGCAAGTTGCCAACCGCAGTTTTTAGTTTCTAGTCGTAATTACAAAGACGCTGATGTCAATTTGTGGTGATGTCAAAGTGGTTTATTTTCCTTCGTATCGGTGGATATGTATTTAGAAAATAATATGATGATTATATCAAAATAAAAACAAAGTTTAGCTTGAACGTGGCTTACGCAAAATTTGAGAAGTTATAGGCTGGCGTGGTATTGTCATATTATGCGGAGCGAGAAATTCGTGTTACAAGAAGAATATTGGATAGGACAGTGAATATAAGAAGAAAGGAATAGTAGAAGTTGACCTAAGAAAAGATGGATGCACTGTGCGAGGGATGTGTGCGTAAGAAAGGAGTGAGTGCTGAAATGAAGACTGATGGATGAAAATTGAGGAAGAAGATATATTACGCCGACCCCAAAAACTTAAGATAAGGGCAGGTAGATAGAGAAAAGAAAAAAATATAATCATAGCTGTGACGATATTACAGTGACATACGAGTTAACTATTTATTTAAAAGTTAGACCAACAAAAGCATAAAATAGCGCCTGGGTATTTGACGTGGCAGCGCCACGCTCCTGTTGTTTTATCAAGCAGATCGGAGAGGACTCAGTCGTCGAAAATTTGAGCTGTTCTGCGCAAGATGTTGGATGCAGAAGCAGCTGGCACTGAGGAGCCCCGGCCCAGAGATGGGAACAGTATTTGATGTGTGGCAAAAACTGCGCCTTTTAAAGTTGCAGCAGGTGTGCTGGCATGAAATACCGTCCCGCTCTGCTGAGCACAGCCGTTTAGAGGCCAATTTTGCCATCTCTTTCTAGTGATCAACATACTGCACGTCAATCGATATGCCGACGCCGAGGATTCCGATACTGGCTACGGCAATAAGGGAAGTGTCTTGAAACTGAGAAGATATGACGAAGTGATTCTTTTTAGCGGTAAACGCGCTAACTTATGGCTTCTGAGCATTGCATTATGAGTCAACTCAACCAGGGAAGGACCACGCTCTCACAAAAACTTCAACATATATGGGCAGTAGGCTATTCTGAATAACCGAAGACATCTTATACTGTTTGGATTAGCAATTTCAATACTTATTTTCTACATCTAATCTACCCTCGGCTATGAATCAAAATGCAGATGCGTTGTCACGCGTAAGGAATAAGTTGGAATACCTGGTTTCCATTAAAAAGGGTCTCCGTTTCTCTTCACTCACCACACGAAACACAGCAAAGTTAAGATGCTACTTTATGCTGGTATTTTGTGATTTACTCTTACAGCATACAAGAAACGTTATAAGGTGATGGATATGCTGTAGGCTAATATACTCTCCTTTAAATAGACTGGTATAATAGATTGCGGTTTGTGACTTATAATAGAAAATCGCGGCGTAAAAAAATATATTTTAAAAAAAGTTAATTTTCATAATTTTCCTTGTATAGGCCCTTTTGACGGAAACGAGACATTAATTTGTGCATGTGGTAGGGCTTCTTCTCTGCCTAGGAGTCCGTCTGGATGGGTTCCACTCTCTCACCTAACTCTGCCGCTGGTCTGAAGGGGAAAGAGAGCCAGTATAATTACAGGCTGTGAGACATTCCAACTTAGACTTCAGAGGGGACGCATCTGTAGTGTTCTTTGTTTGAAGATGAGTGGTGGTGTCCATGGGTGCAGTAGCCGCTCACCATCACTTGGATTTTAAGTTTATTTTTACTTATTTTTTTCGGCTACGCACCTGCAATTCTCTCAGTGTTGCAGTTGTTCATGGGTAGCGGTAGTCACTTAACATCAGTTGAACCGTATGCTCGTTTGCCCCTGTCCTATAAAAAAAAGTTCGCTTATTTATCGTTTGTTTGTCACTAAAATAGATAGGTACTAAACTAGATGAGAAAATAGTCTAGGTTATCAAAACTTTGAGAGATAAATCCAAACCATAACAAAAATATAACAAACCAAAATTAAAAATCAAATACGATTCCGTTGAATGGTGCACAGCGTGTATTTAAAAGCGCGATAGCAGAACAGAACGAAACTATGGCATTGTAAAGACATAATGGTTGTCTACATGCTTACGCGATTGTGCTCCGAACTCACGGAATGCTTTATTCCTCTTGATCTTATTATTCATAGGTAAGTATTATTGTATCGCAGCCGGTTTTTGGGTTCTGTGTGCGAGGATGATCTTTAAATGGAATTTATAACACGTAAGAACAAGTTAGCACGCCGTCTGCAATTTGGATACAAACACAATAAAAGTATACATATCTTCGTATGACTTAACAAGTAATTTATAAATAACGAATAAATAAAGATATAATAATGTATCAATCGTTGGTAATCATAATAAATGAAAATTAATAAATTTTTCACTTTTTTTTGCGCCCGAAGCAAATATGGGCAACCCTCCGGAAAGCGGGGGAGGAAGGCGGTGAATGCTCATAGCATACCACGCAGCCGGCTGCGTGGTTATGTGGAGACTTTTACCCACTAAACACCGCCTTTATGAATTGGCTTACCGATCTGACGAGAGATCTCTAAGCCGTATACGAACGCGACCCTCCTTGGCAGAAAGGAGGGCGCAAGCGGCGAAAAGCCGCTTAGAAGTGGCCTAACTAAGGCAGATTAAGGGATGTGTTCTGTAGGCTTGGTCTGAGCCGCCGGGAGGCAGTTCAGGTCAGCCGAAAGCTTGTTGGGGGGTCCGAGAGAGAGTTTCTCGGTCTGCGCACACTATAGCGAGTGTGGATAGGGGCTGCATAGGCATCTGTCTCACGAATGAGATGATTTGGGTGGGACTCTGAGGCTTTGAAAAATCTCTCAGAGAGTGACTTAAGGAACTGCTGGATTGTTGGAAGCTCTAAGTCTCCATGTAGGTCGGCATTACGGACATAATAGGGCGAGTTAGTGGCCCTACGACAGAATAGATTTTGAACTATTTGAAGTTCATTTATAGCCTTGGGCTTAGCATATGCGAAAATGGGGGCCGCGTAGGTCATGACAGATCGTATGCAGACCTTATAGAGGGTTCGCTTGTTGTAGAGGGACATTTTACTGTGTCTGCCCAACATGCTGTTGAGCCTACCCATGTAAAATCGTGCGGTGCGAGTAACCTTCTTGATATGGGGTTCGAAAGTGAGCCTTGAATCGAGGGTGACGCCTTAATATTTGGCTTTAGTTTGCCATGGGACAGGGGTTCCTAACATCCTGATTGGCGGAGTGGTGGTGAGACGGCGTCGTTTATATTCGAAGCAAACGGTGGAGCTCTTCTCCGGGTTTACGTCGATACGCCATTTTTGGAACCAAGCTCCTAAGTCGCTTACTGACTTTTGGATCTTGTTCCGAATCTGTGGCAGTGAGTTGCCTTTAGAGTAAAGGGCTGTGTCATCTGCGAAGAGGGCTAGTTTAACACCATTCGACAGGATAGGGATGTCGTTGGTGAATAGTATTATAGGAGGGGGGCAAGCACAGAGCCTTGAGGGACACCGGCTTTGATTTGACGAGTAGAGGATAGCGTGCCTTCGTGTCTAAAGCGAAAGGTACTATCCTTTAGATAGGAGGCTACAAGGCAAACGAGACGGTCAGGGATGCCTAAGTGGTACAATTTGTAGATAAGGCCCTCATGCCAGACTCTGTCGAATGCCTTGGCAATGTATAAAAAGACCGCGATGGTTTTTTGACGACGAAGATAAAAACCGCTGAGGATATATTCCACTATGCGGTGAACTTGCTGGGGGCACGAGTGTTTGGCTCGAAATCCGAATTGTTGTGGGATGACAAGAGGGTCGCCGTCTGTGGGAAACAAATGGCGCCTCAAGCCCACGAGAATGACTCGTTCGAAAAGTTTGCCCAGGCCTTGAGGAGGCTGATGGGACGGTGATTGGAGGGGAGGTGGTGAGGTTTGCCTGGCTTGGGAATGCCAATGACAGTTGCCTCTTTCCAAGAGGTGGGAAAGCAGCTAAATTCTAAGCAGGCGTTGAAGAATATGGCCAATAAGGCGATCACCTGTTCCGGAAAGTGTTTGAGGGCTTGGTTGGAGATGCCATCCGCACCCGGTGCTTTTTTGGGCTTAAGTCCTTTGATGGTAAATTTTTCACGTAGAAATAATAAGTGAGGAAAGATTGACAGTGTCAATTTAAGTCGCAGGAATAAGTGGCAAAGTCGACAAGGGATGCCCTAAAAGCTTATAGTAGACACGGAAGTTTATAGATCAAATCGGTGATTAATTAAAGATGGGCCATATTAAGAGACTTGTATGTGGTGATATAATATAGAAGTAATGGAAACGAGAGAGGTGTGTTAGGAATGTGTACTGAATGGAAATCCGTAGACTGCCTACCACTATTGGTGATAGTCGTGAGAGCTTATATATGTATGTATGCATTTATATAGAAACTAATGTATATTCAGACATTCGTTCGTAAGTTTTATACTCTTCATATCCGCCATTTTTATTTCATTTTCTATTTTATTCCATTGTATACTTACGTCGTATAGATTTTACACACAAATGAATATATATGTACAAATATTTTACATACTAATACATTCGTACGTACCAGACACCAGCCTAAAATATAACTCTCCATAGACTCCGCCGCAGTCGGGTAAAAAAGTTACTTTAATTATTTTCAAAGTTCTTTTAACTTTATTTCTTTTCTATGTTTACTTTAAAATACTTAATTATAATCTCTTTAGAATATAACTTACTCGCTATCAGTAACGTCTTTATTTTATGAATATTTAATAATCTATAATAATGAAGTATTCAAATGGGGTGTGATAAATATATTCTCCAACCTACCGGGGAAGGACGACGCTCTCACAGAATACCATCGTAAAATAGCAGCTTAAAGCTGCTGTGTTTCGTATGTTGAGTGTAGGAAACCGGAGACCTTTTTTACTGGTAACGAGGCATTCCATCTTAGTCCTCATGGGTGACAACGCATCTGCATTTTGATTCGTAACCGAGGAAAGATGTAGATGTCTATGGGCCGCAGTAACCACTTACCATCAGGTGGACTGTGTACTCGTTTGTCACCCTTCCTATAAAAATCAAATCTCCATTTTTTTATTGTATACATATCAAACATATCCAGTATTATTGAATTCAAAAATAAGTACTTCTCAAAAGCCAACAGAACCCATTTGTTTCTACACAGAACCATCTGCGTCAGGTTTTTTTAATCAAAATCTTATGTGAGGAATGTAAAGTCGCGGAGATTACGATAGCCGTCGGCGGCACAAAGTCGATGGCACCGCTGCTGGCTTCTTTAGCATCTTTTGTTGAAATACTGTCGTCAATTGCTGAATCCATATTGAACCTTTTACGTCTACTTCGATGAAACGAAACTATAGTTTTTAAAAATATTTAAAAAAAATATTTCAAATCTTTTAGTATAGTAAGGATTTTCTTTCATTAATAAAGTGATAAAAGTCTTTATTTGAGATAAAGTACTGCAAATGCAAGATTATTAGAGAAAACCTGCTTATGACTGACAAAATGCTTAGTTATTAATAAATAACGTAAATTACCTTAATCTTGTTAATTATTTTCAATTGAATAACGACGACAGACGAATATCTAGTTTTCCTGATAGTAAGTGGATGCTGTGACTCATAGACATCTACATCCAGTCTTGACTAAGAAATAAAAATGCTTGTGCGTTGTCACCCCCGAGGACTAAGATGTAATGCCCCGTTTCTAGGAAAAATGATCTCCAGTTCACTACTCTATTAACCTGCTATTTTATAGTATTCTGTAATAACGTGGTCCTCCCCGGTTGAGCCTATCCATTCGTACTAAAACCATAATATAGCAGCAGGGTAGCTCTACTACGTAGAAACTGTGTGGGCTCAGTTGCCGCGATGGTATTGGACCAAATTTTGCTTGAAATAGAAAATATAAAAATGCTATGAGCGAGTCTTACTATGCTCAAAATTGTATCCTGGGTTTATCCTATAGTTCTAGCTATGACTAAATTACGTGAAATAGCAATTTTTTGATTCCAAGGAACATCGAGGGTCAAAAAGAATATTTTTCATAGAATATGGTTGACAACCGAGCACACAGTCCACCTGATGATAAGTATATGTTGTAGGCTACAGAAATCTACATCTACCCTGGATTATGAATCAAAATGCAGATGCATTGACACCTGAGGACTAAGATGTACCTCGTTATTAGAGAAATGATTTCCGGTTCTCTACACTCACCCTACGAAACACAGCAGAATTGAGTTGCCATTTCACTATTCTATGTGTGGTCCTTCCTTGGTTAGGTTCTTAATCGAGGATAGATGTGTATGTCTATGGGCCGCAACATTCGCTTACCATCGGGTGGACTGCGTGTTACTTTACCATCATTATCATATATTATATAGCAATATTAATATATATATATATATATATATATATATATATATATATATATATATATATATATATATATATATATATATATAATTGCAAAATTCTGTTTTAAACTAGAACAAATACAATTTCAACTAATATTGATACGCCTTTTGTTGACATCTAGATAAAAAGTATGCTCACAGGAATGCTCATAGTCACCTGCGTACTGCAGTTGTTGAAACAAGTGGAAAACCATGAGACCTCGCAAGCAAACTTATCGACTATTTGATAAGATTAACGAAATCCTTAAGAAAACTCCCACGGTACGGTGACGACATTCCGTGGATGTGTTTTGTTTGAACAGCGATTGTTTCTAGGTTTTATACGGGGTGTTCCAGAAAGCAACGATAAGCCGTCAAAGGAGGAAGGGTCTTACTATAACGGCCAGTAAAAGAATTCGCGTCTTTTTTCTTTTAAGTACGCTACACCCTAAGTACGTTATACTAGGATTTTCTCCTATATTGTGGAGGCAATTTACATACATAAATTTCACAAGGACACACATCCTGACCCGTACAATTACTTGTAGGTCATACAAATTCTTGTACCATGCGGGATTTGAACTCACTAAGCCACTGCATCACAGAGCTGTCCTATTCCAATGTAACTGTTAAATTGGCGCTTTATTAACAAAATCAGCGTAATGATTGATAATTCTAATTCGAGTTTCTAGCAGTTTATATTTGTAGCCACTTCTGAACTGGTCTCCCTCGATTCAGGATAACTCGGCGTAATGGCCCTGAGTGGATTGTCGCTCGCAGAAAATAAATAATCCTCTTAAAGTGCCCTCAAAGAGAGTTGAGGTCGTTACAATGGTATTTCATAAAAGTAATAAAAAAGTAAATCCTTTTTAAATAAAACGGGTTCAAACACGAGGTACGTTTTAGGCGGCCGAATTAAATCGGGAGGTATGTTGAAATTTTAATGGATTTTTTGAGGCGCCACGCCCACTGGATTCAAATGGAATGCTTGATTGACCGTTTGGAGTCACCTGATGTCTTTGTAATATTTTTTAACTGTAATACTGGCTTTCTTACTTTTTTGAAATACAGTTTGCTGCTGCTTAGCTTATTCTTTTGTGAGATTTTATTTAATTTGCTCTCTTGGTATGTTTTTTTCGGTTCAAAATTTGGAAGTAGTTTTTTAAATAGAAATAGAAATAGAAACTTTTTTATTCAATGTAGATTATAAAAATACTTATTGAAAGTCACTTTTTTAATTTACCACTGGTTCGCAAAAAAACCTCTGTCCTGGGAAGAACCAGCAAGAAACGCAGCATGTTTACAATCAACAACACAAGACAAATTAGAAATAGCTTGGTAGCGATCACCCTTCCCAGGGGTTATTATCATCTATATAATATAGGGGTTATTATAAAAACCGATGGCAGCCAATTGAGTAAAATTTGGCAGACTTATCTAACTTCTAACTTCCATTAGAATGCAATATTATAAAACCATGAAGTTAAACACATTTGATTAATGTTCAAGATCATCATAAATTTTAATACATATTTATCTGTAAATAGGGTGCAATTTGGCATTTTCTAAATAATTAGCATGCGAAATTTGGAAACTATTGTAACGTCAAAACACATCTCGTGTTGACGTTTATACGTGTGAATTGACGTGTTAGTGACATTTTAGTGGCTATACGGACTCCGCCCACTCCCCCGTTCTATTATGTATGTATTATAATATTCTATGGCTTGGACTGTTAGTTTGTTTGTCACTGGTAAGTCAGTTGGTAAGTGGCTACTGTAGCCACATGACACTGGCAACAAGCTTCAAACAAAAAACGCTACAGATGCGTTGTCACCGCTGCAGACTGAGTTGGAATGCCTCACGGCCTGTAATTATTCTGCTGGACTCTCTATACCCCTCAGACCTGAACATAGCAAAGCAAGCTCTGCTATGTAGGGGCAGAAATAGCTAAGAATGTGGTACCTATTTTGAAAGATTCTTAGACAGAAGAGAAGTCCTTATAAACGAGTGGCTCAAATAAATGGGTAACGAGTGTATTGTATTTTAATTACATATTAATTTTGTTCATCGCGACCGTTCTGGTTCATATCTATACATTATGAACTAGATCGAAACAAAAATTAATAATTTTAATTTGTGGGTAACCGCGGTTAACTAGAATATCTGGACATCTGGACGTTGAACATCTCAGTCCCCCCCCCCCGTGACCATGGGTGCTATAAAGTGCTCGAAACTTTGGCGGAAAAAGTAATAACTAGTATTATTCAAATATGTAGTGTTTGAGTATATTGTAGTGTACGTCATTGAGTAAATCAATAATCACAATAGATTATTTATCTAATATTATATATTACTAGCTGGTACCTGGCGCGTCGCTGCCGCAGTAGCAAAATATTTGTGAAAATATCGTTTCAAATTTGGAAAGGGTGTAGTTAAGAATAATACATTCATCAAAATGGAATGATATATAATTTTCTTTTACGTGGTAGAGCCATACTGCAGCTATATTAGTAGTATAGTTGTGGTACCATTGGGTTGGCTGAACTGGGGAAGGACCACGCTCTCACTACTAGAATACTAGCGTAAAATCGCAGCATAACGCTGTTGTGTTTCGTATGGTGAGTGTACAGAACCGGTTACCCTTTTAACCGGAAAAGAGGCATTCCATCTTAGTCTTTACGGATGATAATGCATCTGAATTTTGATTCGTGATCGAGGATTGATGTAGGTACCTATGGGCCGCAGCAACCATTTACCATCAGGTGGACTGTGTGCTCGTTTGTCACCCTTATCCTATATTATTAAAAAAATTTTTTTTTATTATCCTGTATTATTAAAAAAAAGTTTTTTTTTAATAATATAGGATAAGAGTGACTAGGGTAATATAGGAGAAGGGAGGGATGTTGGCAGTTCTACCGCGATCTGATAAACTCTATAGGAGCACCACACACAAACATTTATTCTTAAGTGATTGTGGAATTCTTCATTACCTAATCTATTTTTCAATTAAAAACAACTAAAATAAATCAACGCTAAACCAATCAATTAGTAAACGTCGTAAAGTCCAATTGGATTAGATTTCAGGGCCACAAAAAATGTTGTGGTGCACAAAAAAGGCGATTGATGGCCCGAAGAGCGTCCACTTTTAATTACAGCTTGCCGACGACGCATTGTTTGAACGCGTAAATGTTGAAAAAAGTACCGGCAAAAAATCCGTAAAAGGCGTCGAATAAAGTTGTACAAGATTGATGCGAGAACTTTTTATACAAGAGGGGTATTTGTTCCAAGTCGTAGAGCCACGCTGCAGTTATATTATGGTTACAGCTTGGGTGAGTCGGCTCAACCAGGGTAGAACCACACTCTTACAGAATACCAGCGTATTCTTGTAGCGTCGTCTCGATGTGTTTCGTATGGTGAGTGTAGAGAACCGACGACACTTTTTACTGGCAACGAGACATTCCATCTTAGTTTTCATGGATGATAATGAATCTCCATTTTAATTCTTAATCAAGAATAAATATGCTAGCTAGATAAGCGTGGTAGGGCCATGCCATATTGGAAGTATAGTTGTAGCACGAATGGGTCGGCTCGACCGGGGAAGGAGCACACTCTCACAGAATACCAGCGTAAAATAGTAGCTTAATGCTGCTGTATTTCGTATGGTGAATGTAGAGAACCGGAGACCCTTTTTACTGGTAACAAGGCATTCTATCTTGTTCCTCACGGGTGACAACGCATCTGCATTTTGATTCGTAATCGAGGATATATGTAGATGTCTATAGGCTACAGCAACTACTTACCATCAGGTGGACTGTGTGCTCGTTTGTCACCCTATCTTATAAAAAAAGCGAGCACACAGCCCAGCTGATGAAAAGTGGATGCTGGGGCCCATATAAATCTACATCTAAACTCGATTAAGAATTGTAATACTAATACGTTATCACCCTTGAGGTGATTATAGGCGATATGGGATAATGGAGTCTCTTATTAAACCATATATAATAAACACGGCATCAATCATACATCTTTTGTAATTAGTTAAAATTTTATATCTTTACTTAGAGTCAAGCGAACAGGTGCACAACGAAATTACCTTTTAAAAATCACAACGTCTTCATAAACTAATTAGCTCGTACTTTTATAAAAAATATATTCACACAGATATAATTTCACACAAACACTGATAATTACGATATAAGATCGTTTAACGCATTAAAGAGGTGGCCTTATTCAAAACAATCTTATCCGCGGCCTAAATGGCACATAATATTTAATTTTTAATTACCTTAAAGACTGTCATGGGCGGTTTTATTAAATAAGGTGAAAATCGTATCGTGAACGTCTCGTAGCGCATCACTTTGCTGTCTCTTAGCATCGTAAACATGGCCATATAAAAGACTTAAACGAGCGCACAGTGATTTTAATGAGACAATTTACATGCGACTAAATTTAAAAAAGTTGCTGTAGGTGGGGTTTGAACACCTTAAAAGATTTCCTGTACAGTCGTATCGGATCCGCATCGTGACATGCTAAACACCAACATTCGGACCTGACATTTTTTACTATCCGTTTGTTGTGGCGCAGTGATTTCACGGCTGCAGCTTTCCCACACGCACGACCCCCGGGTTCGAATCCAATGACTTTTTTTACACGTCGAGTGGTTGTTGTAGTCTTTATTTTACTGAATTTATTTATTTATTGAAACCTGATTTCTTTGCACGCAACTTTATCGATGACAAAAGTATTATAATAATTCGACTGTATCTTTCTACTCTAATCACAAGTTAATTAGAGTCTAAATAGTCTTGTTATATGTCTTTTTTTTTCTTGCGGGTAGGCAACCGCATTTTTTTTTAAATTATTGCGTTGTTATCAGGAAGATGCTGCTGCCCATCTCCTGTTTCGGTTTCCTTCTGTCGCCACTTGCGAGGCGCGCGGGACGACGCGGTGTAGTGAATATTCTTACACCGCCACTACACGGTAAATTCAACGCTAAAGAGACGCTAAAATATTAACGACAGCAATAACAATTTAGGGCGTGATTTATCGTTCAATAACACCACCTAGTAAACACACATTGTCCCTTACGTCACTTAATGCCTTTTTGGCTTGACTGTTCAAACAGGAAAATGAGGGTAATGGAACTCTATGCGAATTGCGTCAGATCTGACCAAACTCATTAGCCAAACTCATGTTACTCTGCTTCCATGTTTACCACAGGCAATAATAAATAAATGATCTTATTAAATCATGACGGTGAACCCGAAGATTAAACGTTCTAGGTTGTTATTTCATTTATTTAATTTAATAAGGCTGAATTTTCATCTATGAATAAATTTTCATATATTTCGTAGTTAGACTTCTACTATTAGAAATCAACTGCGAGCTAGTTATTTTAATATAATGACAAATCCATTTTACTCAATTTGCTAGAAGTCTAATTTGTATTTGTACAGCTAACGAAGCACTTACTCTTTAAGCACTGTTCTCAGAATATAAATTTATTGTAATAAACATTTTTCAATAAAATATTTTCCAATTTTTTATTTTCTTTCATTGCTTAATTTTTTTAATTATGTTTTATAATATTTTTACAGACAGGCAAGCCTTATTTTCAAATATATTCAATTTGTAAATCTAAAGTTGTAAAGTAATATATCTTTTATAATTATGTGAAATATTACGATTACGTGACTGCATCGCTTTACCCTCTATTATATCACCTTCCTAGAATGTATCCCACAGCATCGTCTAACGCTGGGACAGTACCACATGTTGTGTAGACTGTAAACACTGAAACGGCGTTGGATGTGCTTACGGTTTAATTTGACGCCGACAAAGCGTCAACTAGCCGGGGGGCCTCAGCAGGTATCAACGCAAAATAAAATAAAACGAGACAAGCAAGAAAAGGCGAGTGTCGAGCGCGAGGCATCTTCCATGCTGTGGGAATGCCTATTCGAGACAGGGTTACCAGGCTTTACTAAAAGCCCGGACTGTTAGACAACACTGAGTATCGATGTGAAAACATTTAAAATAAGTTGTTAACTACTGAAAACTTATTTGTCTATGTCATAGGAGCATTTTGAATTTATTTTAAACCAGTCATCATCATTACAGCCCTTCACAAGTCCACTGCTGAACATAGGCCACCCCCAAGTAACGCCACAAAGCACGGTCCTGAGCCACCTGCATCCATCGACTTCCTGCATGTCTTACCAGGTCGTCACTCCATCTAGTGGGGGGTCGCCCTACACTACGCCTACCGGTACGAGGCTGCCACTCGAGAACCTTTCTTCCCCATCGGTTATCGGTTCTTCGAGCAAAAGCTTTAAACTAGTGCCCCGCTCTAATTTTGTCCGAAAGTAGAATCTATTAATGTGGAGTTATTTAGATTTAATATCATTTATTTAAAAAAAACGTTTCTTTTAAAATATCTTCAAGTGTTTCGGATAAAATATAACGTCGTATATATCGTCAGGTTCCATCACAATCATTTCAACCACTCTGAAGATTAGCTCGGACACTTAAACAAAACTTTTAAAAATGGGTATTTATATATTAATAGTACGCAAATAACCTCTTAAGCTAAACAGAAGACAGTTATACCAATCTTACAGACAGACACTGCAATATATCGCGTAGATCAAGTCAATTGACTATCTTTAAAAAAAACAACGCTTAAAATTTAAATTCAAACTATCTCTGCAACTCGCGGCACGTAGCTCTAGCGCCGGACGAAACGTGGTGTGGATTAGACGTGGGCGTTATTTTACGTCACTAGATACAGTAACTGGCTACGCGGCATGTAACAACGCTTAAAATGTAAATTCAAACTATCTCTGCAACTCGCGGCACGTAGCTCTAGCGCCGGACGAAACGTGGTGTGGATTAGACGTGGGCGTTATTTCACGTCACTAGATACAGTAACTGGCTACGCGGCATGTAACAACGCTTAAAATGTAAATTCAAACTATCTCTGCAACTCGCGGCACGTAGCTCTAGCGCCGGACGAAACGTGGTGTGGATTAGACGTGGGCGTTATTTCACGTCACTAGATACAGTAACTGGCTACGCGGCATGTAACAACGCTTAAAATGTAAATTCAAACTATCTCTGCAACTCGCGGCACGTAGCTCTAGCGCCGGACGAAACGTGGTGTGGATTAGACGTGGGCGTTATTTCACGTCACTAGATACAGTAACTGGCTACGCGGCATGTAACCGAATCACTAGTTTCGAGTCATGTTACAAGTAGTGATTTTTGTAAATGCGTGATTATGATTACCGTTAACCGTGATTATTGCGGGAGTCGATCGTCGGTCGCTCGAGCGCAAAGCGCACATGTGGCATACAACAATAAATAAACCATCGTAAGTAACAGTTTTATTGTACGTTTAATTTTCATACGTAAGACTATAGACATAAACAATAAAATGGAGTAATCTCTGTTTGTAGATATTTAACGGTTTGTGATTCCGGGAAGCGAGTCACATTGAATTTAACTAAAATAATTTTTAAAACATTTTTGACGGAGTCATAAACTCGTTTATTCATAAAATTAAAATAAAACTAAAAAATGAGTATAAAAAATTTAAAAATTTAAATGTTTATAATATTATAAAACTTAACAACTGTGTGTAAATAGCCAAACAAACAAACAAATTAATTGTACAGTGTTAATAAAAGTGCAAAAACAAATGACAGTGAAAACGTTGAAGGTGTAAATAAACTGTAAATATCAATAATCATTGTATATACAATCAAATTGACTTGTAAATATGCATGCATTAATAATTTTATGAAAATATTAGTGTCATAGTAAACGCAAATCAATCATAAATACATTTAATGCAATCTGTCCTAAACCTGAATAAAGTATGAAGGGAAGTTAATTTATTGATTTAACAGAAAACAGTTACTGCTACAAACACGGATTGTGATTTTCGTTTCGTGTGTAACTGTATAGTAGGTGGTGATATTTATGTAAACAATCACAGTAGCCGAATAAAAATAGCCAGTTACAAAAATCACTAGTTTTGAAACAGGTGACGCCGATCAAGTCACTGGTTTCGTTACGTTTCTTGAAAATGACGTAACGACCCACGTCTAGTGTGGATAGCTGCGATGGTCGTATCAATACGGGGGAAGAGATGGAGAGCCAATCAGCGCGTTCGGATGATACGCAGAGCCGCAATAACCCGTAATGTGCATGTATGTGCCATAATGCTCACCGCTAGACTTTCATTGCGTGGGTTATATATACTGTTGTATATACTGCTACATAAAATTTGCGTTTTGTAAAATTTAGAACGAACACTTAGCTTTTTATTATATTATATGTTATTTTAAATAATAGGTTACTATTATAATTCTATGAAAAATTTGTCTTTTTTATTTTATTATGTACTCGCTTACGTGTATGTATTTACGGGTCGAATTTAGTAATTGATTTTAACCCTTTCGCTGTCCGTGTACTACATATAGATCATTGCTATTTTATTACTATTGTATCTAAAAACCGGACAGTGCAAGTGTTGCAATTTTGAACGTAGTTCAGAATTGGATGAAAATGTAAGAATATGGATAACACGTGGTATATTAAAAAAGTATACGTTTACATTTCACTTATTTTACATTTAAGACTATCCATAAAAATAGATAGTATTTGGAGACCCTGTTTTAAGGCGTCCAAGTAAGGTTTGTCGACTTCTGTGTAGTTTTCAACGCTGGCTTCCACGGCCGAGTGTTTGGACTAGAGCCTTGTAATTAACACGTAGTCCTGCCATCATAAACATCTACAAACAGAATTCTCCAATGTTAAGAATACTGTGAAATAAACATACTATGATTATTAATATGACACTTTTATTTTTTTTTAATTTTAGTGCTAATGTAAGTTTAAACTAAGAAACTAAATACAAAAATTTACCAACCAAACAGTTATTAATATCAGATTCCTATATTATGGATACGATTCGTTCTCTATAACGATCCGCTATGTTACATAGATTGTTATTACAAAGTATTCATTTGCCAAATGAAGATGACTTAAATTGGAACAAATTTAAGTGGTTTACGAACCACTTAAATTTGTTGTTGAACCACTATACTGTGTTTAATAAGAGTGATAAGAAAGAAAAAGAATTAGGAAAATTTACTGTCTTACCGTGTAGTAGTGGTGTAAGAATAAACCTCATGTCGTCCTGTGTGTTCTATAACCGGTGATAAAACGAATCAATCATATAAGTACTAAATGGAGACCCGTAGACCGCCTACCACTATGGGTAATAGTCGTGAGACTTTATATATGTATGTATGTATTTATATAGAAACTAATGTATATTCAGAGGTTCGTTCGCAAGTTTTATACTCTTTATATCCGCTATTTTTATTTCATTTTCTATTTTATTCTATTCTATACTTACATCATCATCATCATTACAGTATACGAGGTGTGTTCAAAAAGTAAGGTGACTTTTTGAATTTCGCGGGCAACGCACATTCGATTTTCGATTTTTGTATTTTGTTGCGTTGGTACACTTGTCCTGAGCATATGTTTCAAGTTTGAAGTGTATAGCATGTTTAGTTTATTTTTGAGTTTTGACAGTTACAAAGGTCAGACGTACTTTGGTGTGTTCGACGATTTTCTTCTATCAAAAAAAATAGATCAAAGAATTTGCATCAAATTTTGTGTAAAAAATGGAATTACGTGCTCCAAAACACTTGAAATGTTGACAGTGGCATACGGTGAGTCTACTCTTAGTAAAAAAAAACATTTATAAGTGGTACAAGCTCTTTCAAGATGGCCGAGAAGATGCCAATGACGAACCTCGCTCTGGACGCCCCAGCACGTCAACAACCGATGAAAACGTTGAAATAGTGAAGAAAATTGTTTTGGAAAATCGTCGAATCACTATCAGAGAAGTTGCGGAGGATGTTGGCATATCGGTTGGCTCTTGCCATGAAATTTTTTCGGATATTTTGGGCATGAAACGTGTGTCAGCGAAATTTGTTCCAAAATTGCTCAATTTCGACCAAAAGAACCGTCGCATGACAATCGCTCAAGAGCTATTGGATGATGTCAACAACGACCCAGATTTGCTCAAAAGGGTCATAACAGGTGACGAAACATGGGTATACGGTTATGACGTCGAAACTAAGACTCAATCGTCCCAGTGACAGTCAGCACACTGAATCACCAAGACCAAAAAAAGCACGCCAAGTTCGATCAAATGTGAAGGTTTTGCTTACAGTTTTCTTCGACTGTAGGGGTGTGGTGCATCAAGATTTCTTGCCACGAGGTCGTACGGTCAATAAGGAGTATTACCTTGAAGTTATGCGCCATTTGCGAGAAGCAATACGTAAGAAACGTCCCGATTTGTGGGTAAACAATTCATGGTTTTTGCATCACGATAATGCACCTGCTCACTCATCGTTGCTTGTGAGAGGTTTTTTGACCAAAAACAACACTACAATCATGCCTCAGCCACCATATTCACCGGATTTGGCCCCATGTGACTTTTTCCTGTTCCCATAACTGAAGTGACCTATGAAAGGACGAAGATTTGCATCGATTGAAGAGATAAAAACTGCATCGCTGAAAGAGCTGAAGGCTATACCAGAAAGTGATTATCAGAAATGCTTTGACGATTGGAAAAAGCGTTGGCACAAGTGTATTATATCTGAGGGGGATTACTTTGAAGGGGACAACATAAATATTGATGAATAAATAAATAGTTTTTCATAAAAATATAAAGTCACCTTACTTTTTGAACACACCTCGTATATATATTTTGTTACGAGCTTGAGGTTCGTGACAATAAAAATTGCCGATAGAATTACCTAAATTAACACTTTAATTTACTTTACACAAATTAAAGTTAAAAACACTAATAATTAAACACACTAATTCACTTAATTCCGCTCCGAAGCTTCGCTTGTTTCGCCAAATCAACACTACCTCGATCGCTTTTTTTTTTTTTTTTGCGCCCGAAGCAATTAAAGGGCTACCCTGTACGTAGGGAGGCGGAAAATGCATTACGCATACCACGATAGCCGGTCTATCGTGGTTATGGGGGACTCACTGTCCTACCGGGGACCCTAAGTGATACCCCCTAAAAACCGCCTTTGGGGACAGGCAGCTGGCTGATTAAGCTCTATTGTGCCTTATCATGAGCGACCCTCTTTTGGGAAAAGAGGGCGCAGGCGGCTAAGAGCCGCTGAGGGAGTGCCTACGAAGGCAAAATAATATTAGTTGATATAATAATAATTAATTTAATTAGAACTGGCCTGAGCCGCCAGGAGGCAGTTCAGGTCGTTTGACAGTTTATTTGGCGGGTCCGAGAGAGAGTTTCTCGGCCTGCGGACACGATAGCGAGAGCGGGGTGGGGCTGCATAAGAAGCCGCCTCACGAATTAAATTGTTTGGGTGCGACTCTGAGGCTTTGAAGAAGTTCTCAGAGAGTTTTTTAAGGAACTGTTGAATTGTTGGGAGCTCTAAGTCCCGATGAAGGTCGGCATTACGGACGTACCAAGGTGCGTTCGCAGCTCGACGACAGAAGAGGTTCTGAACTATTTGGAGTTCATTTAAAATGTTAGGGTTTGCGTGGGCAAAGACGGGGCCCGCGTAGGAGCCGCTGACGGACCGGCTTCCGTGGCCGGCCGCTGGCCCTCAGACATCTGCGGCGTTGCACCACCAAATCTCCTCTGGTCCGTCTCCTGCTGGCGTTGACTTCGGGTACGGACACCCTCCGTTTCCTCCTTAGGTAAAATCGGCATTATTTTATCCCACTTCTGACACCAATTGTTACGAGCTTGAGGTTCGTGACAATAAAAATTGCCGATAGAATTACCTAAATTAACACTTTAATTTACTTTACACAAATTAAAGTTAAAAACACTAATAATTAAACACACTAATTCACTTAATTCCGCTCCGAAGCTTCGCTTGTTTCGCCAGATCAACACTACCTCGATCGCATCTTGCAGCGCCTATTTATATAATTAGCAAAGAAGCGTCCCGAACATTCACGTAAATGCGCGCCAGGCAACGAGAATTCGAGTATAGATTTTCTAGAAACTTAGTTCTTCGGGTGGCGCTGTCAGTCGAAAGATCTGTGATGTCATTCTCTGCAAAGCTCCCCTCGCTCTCGTTCCTGACACTAGATGGCGCTAGTTGACTTATTCACACAAAACTGCACCCTCCTAAGACATGCTCGTCCCGAGCATTATCGGTCCCATAATAACGCGCCAAGCGATCCACATGGACGATCTTAGGAGTCCCTCTTGCGCCTTTCTGTATCCGGTAGGTCACATCGTTGATCCTGGTTACAATCCGGTACGGGCCGTCCCATTTAGCTTGAAGCTTAGGAGATTTCCCTTTGCTGCGGACTGGATTGTGCAACCACACTAATGAACCTTCGTTGAACCCTTTATTGTTCATTTTGCGGTCATACCGGGTTTTCATTTTCTCAGACATTTGCTGGCCCGATTGTCTGACGTGCTCATAAATTTCATTCATTTTGTTCCGCAAGTCACATGCATAATCGGTTATACTGCGTGGGGCATCAGGTGGTATCCCGGTGATCAGGTCCGCAGGCAGTCGTAATTCTCTTCCAAAGTTTGCGAAAGCTGGTGTCACTGCTGTACTTTCGTGAACAGAACTTCGATATGACAACAAAAACGGTTGTATGTGCTTGTCCCAATCTCGTTGCCGATTGTCTACAACTTTTGCTAGGTACCTTTCCAATGTCTGATTAAATCGTTCCACCTTCATATTGCATTCCATCAGATTGCGGGTGATAAAAAGTCGTTCTTGTTTTATGAGTACCCATAACTCGGCAAGTTTCCTGGAATATTTGAGACTCAAAATTCCTTCCTTGATCGCTGTGAATCTCTAAAGGTACTCCAAAACGACAGAAGACTTCATGAACTAGTTTATCTGCAACTGTTGAAGCTTCTTGATTTGGAATGGCGAAGACTTCTGGCCACTTAGTGAAGTAATCCATCACAACCATGAAATACTTGTTACCGCTTTCACTCTCCGGAAACGGCCCCGCCACGTCAATGGCTATTCTCTCCCATGGTGCACCCACATTGTACAACTTCAATGCACCTCTACTACGAGTCTGAGGTCCCTTTACAGCCGCACAACTTGTACATTTGCGACACCAGTCCTCGACATCGTTTCGACAGTGGACCCAGTAAAACCGTTCTCGGATCTTCAGTAGAGTTCGTTTAAGTCCCAGATGGCCTCCTGAACAATCATTATGGTACAGCTGTAGAACATCCGGTACTTTAGCTTTAGGGACAACCATTTGCAAATGACAGCTGTCTCCCCGAACGTTTTCCCATTTACGACACAGAACTCCATCCTGAAGCAGCAAGCTGTCCCACTGGGCCCAATAGCTTTTAGTGGTCGAACTCATCGCTGAGACGTCACTCCACTTGGGCTTGGGAGCACTGGCCTTTATCCATTCCAGAATCGGCTTGATGTCCGGATCTTCCTGCTGTGCATGTAGTAAGCTGTCCTTCCACTCCTTGCTGAGGTGGTCTGCCCTGAGCATCCTCACGGATACCACTTCCTTACTCTCTTGCCTAGTACAATGTTTGCAATCTTTAGGACAAGGTCTTCTTGACAATGCATCTGCGTTGCCATGAGATTTCCCGCTGCGATGTTCGATCTCAAAGTCGTATTCCTGCAGTAGTTCAATCCACCTCGCAACTTGTCCTTCTGGGTTTTTAAACTGCAATAGCCATTTTAGTGCAGCATGGTCAGTACGTAAGTGAAACTTTCGTCCCAGAAGATATTTGCTAAAATGCTGCAACGACTTTACCACAGCGAGCAATTCGCGTCTTGTGACGCAATAGTTCCATTCCGGTTTTGACAACGACTTGCTGAAGTACGCTATCACGACCTCTTGGTCACCACTCCGTTGAGACAGCACACCGCCAAGTCCTATATCACTTGCGTCTGTGTCAACTATAAATTCTTTGCTTGCGTCAGGGTATCCCAAAATAGGTGTTTTGCACAGACGGTCGTTGAGCTCCTGGAATGCGATATTGCAACTTTCATCCCAGCAGAAATGTCGCTTCTCCTCGGTTAGCTTGTGCAGAGGTTTGGCTATATCTGCAAAGTTCTTCACGAATCGCCGGTAATAGGAGCACAAACCCAAAAATGCTCTAACCTGCGTCTTGTCTTTTGGATCTCTGCGGATACCTTCTTCCGATACTACAAACCCCAAAAAGTTAACTTGCCGTTGGAATAGTGAACATTTCTTCGGGTTCAACTTGAGGTTGGCACTCTGAATCTTTATAAGCACGCGTTCCAGGTTTTGAAGGTGTTCCTCAAACGTACGGCCCACGATGATGATGTCATCCAAGTAGACCAGACAGGCATCGCCAATTAGCCCGGTAAGTACAAGTTCCATCAGCCTTTCAAACGTTGCTGGAGCATTGCACAACCCAAACGGCATTACTTTGAATTGCCACAGACCCTTTCCCGTCGAGAACGCAGTTTTCTCCTTGTCCTTAGGGTCAATTTCAACTTGCCAGTAGCCACTTTTTAGATCCAGCGTGCTAAACCATTTTACTCCTGTAAGCATGTCCAGCGTGTCATCAATTCTTGGCAAGGGATAGCTGTCCTTCTTTGTAACGTCGTTCAGACGGCGGTAATCAACACAGAACCGCATGCTGCCATCCTTCTTTTTCACCAGCACCACTGGCGAACACCATGGACTAGAGGAAGGTTCAATAACACCATCCTTCACCATTCCTTCAATCATGGTTTCCACTTCCTTTTCACGTGCTACCGGCAATCGTCTTGGCCGCTGACGGATAGGCAACTCTTCACCTGTGTTTATTTTGTGTTGAACTAAACCAGTCTTTCCTATGTCAGCATCGTTTGATGAGAATACATCGGCGTACTTGAGTAACAACTTCTTCGCCTTGAGCAATTCGTTCGGGGACAGAACACTGCGACAGTCTTCCAAAAGTGTGGTCACTCTCGTTTCTGCCTCCTTGTTGGGGGTCCCACTCAATATATATTGGCACCGACGTAACCAATCCACTTCCTCACAAGTACCAATTAATGTGCCTTTTTCTATAATCTGGTCCCGGTCGCAAAGGTTCAGCACACGTACTCCTGAGATGTCAGTGGTCCTGACCAAGGTTCGAGCTACTTTCCATGGAAGGTCATTGTTTACCCTTTCCACAAGTACACAACGGTGAGCTTGCCCAGCGTTTCGAGGAAGACTAACCGGAACAATCGTTTCCGATCTCGGCGGAAGAACAATCTTCTTGATGCTGTACACGTTCCCTGGTAACGCACCTTCCATAAAAAGTTCCTCCTGTCCACATTTCAAAACACCTTGCTTAACGTCGATCTCACAACAATTATTCCTCATAAAGTCTAGGCCTAGGATGCAGTCGTCCATTATATCAGCCACGATGACATTATACAGGTAGATCACGTTGCCAAGCTTCAACTCCATCTCCTTCTCTCCACGGACGGGTATACACTGACCGGTGGCTGTTACCAAATTAATGCGTTCTCGGTTGTATGCGGAGTCCCCAAGGAACTGACTTATAAGTTGGGAACTAACAACCGTACGAGAGGCTCCAGTGTCTATGGTCAGTTTACACGGCATTCCGTTGACCTCGCCCTTGATGATTAGACTGTTCCTATCATGGGTTTGTGAGATCGAGATCCTTGGGGCTCTTTTAACATCAGCCAGCACCCGCCCCGCAGTTCTGGCTTTTACTCGTTGCCCTGCTGCTGCTGGGCGGTGCTGTTGGCCGCACTACCCTCCTGGGATCGTTCACCTTCCCTTTCTAGGGTTCGCTTAGGGCAGCTGGATCGAAGATGGCCCTTTTCCCCACAGCCATAGCACCTAGGGCTGTATCCTTTGTTGCGGTCGCGAACTGTAGCTGCTGCGATCTCCCTGACGCGATGGGAACGATGATCCTGTCGCACGGCTTCCACCTCCAGTGCATGGGCCAAGGCGTCCTTAAGCGTCTTGTGGTGCCCGAGCCTCACAGCAGCTCTGACTTCCAGGTCGCGGATGCCGTCGATGAATGCCTGCACCAGGTTCCCTTCAATGAGCGCAGGAACAGACTGGTATGCTTTTCGAACCATCTTCTCCACCTCAAGGGCCCACTGCTGCAGGTTCTCGTTGCTGCGCTGCACGCGATCTTTAAGCTGCGCGCGAAACACGTGTTCCAGATGAGCGTCGCCATATCTCGCTTCCAAGGCCTCAAGAAGCTGCTCGTAGGTCACTTTCTTACCGAGAGCTTCCAACACAGTTAAGGCTTGGTCGCGCAGGCCTAAGGTGAGTGCAGTCATGGCCTGGCTTTTATTCCAGCCGTTTGCCTCCATGATGGCCTCGAACTGGATTTTGTAGGCCGACCAGGAAGAAGTCCCGTCGAACGGCGGCACTTTGAATCCACGTAGCGAAGGTGTTGTAGCTACTACGGGAGCTGTTGTTCCATCCGCAAGTTTGAGGTCGTCCAGCGTTTTCTTCACGTCAGCCATTACGTTGTCAACCCGATTGTTTACTTGGTCGATTCGGGTTTCGGCCTCCGACAGGCGGTTGTCGTGTTGAGCAACCTTATCCTTCACCTCCCGTATCTCTTTTCCGAAGATAGCGTGAAGGTCCTTCATGAGGAGCATCTGCTCTTCCTTATCGCGTTGGAGTTGCTCTTCTAAACGACGGGCCTGTTCCTCCTGCCGGCGGGCCTGTTCCTCCTGTCGGCGGGCCTGTTCCTCCTGTCCGCCCCGCAGCTGCTGTTCCAATCGGCGGGCCTGTTCCTCCTGTCCGCCCCGCAGCTGCTCTTCCAATCGCCGGGCCTGTTCCTGCAGCATCACCATCAGAGCACCTAAATCAGGTGCCACAGACGTAGAAGCTGCTGACGGACCGGCTTCCGTGGCCGGCGGCTGGCCCTCAGACATCTGCGGCGTTGCACCACCAAATCTCATCTGGTCCGTCTCCTGCTGGCGTTGACTTCGGGTACGGACACCCTCCGTTTCCTCCTTAGGTAAAATCGGCATTATTTTATCCCACTTCTGACACCAATTGTTACGAGCTTGAGGCTCGTGACAATAAAAATTGCCGATAGAATTACCTAAATTAACACTTTAATTTACTTTACACAAATTAAAGTTAAAAACACTAATAATTAAACACACTAATTCACTTAATTCCGCTCCGAAGCTTCGCTTGTTTCGCCAGATCAACACTACCTCGATCGCATCTTGCAGCGCCTATTTATATAATTAGCAAAGAAGCGTCCCGAACATTCACGTAAATGCGCGCCAGGCAACGAGAATTCGAGTATAGATTTTCTAGAAACTTAGTTCTTCGGATGGCGCTGTCAGTCGAAAGATCTGTGATGTCATTCTCTGCAAAGCTCCCCTCGCTCTCGTTCCTGACACTAGATGGCGCTAGTTGACTTATTCACACAACAATAATATATATAATTAATATATATATATATATATATATATATATATATATATATATATATATATATATATATATATATATATATAAATATATATATATATATATATACTGTAATGATGATGATGATATTTTACATGCTAATACATTTATCCGTATCAGAACACTTTTTTTTGCGCCCGAAGCAAATATGGGCAACCCTCCGGAAAGCGGGGGAGGGAGGCGGTGAATGCTCATAGCATACCACGCAGCCGGCTGCGTGGTTATGTGAAGACTTTTACCCACTAAACACCGCCTTAATGGATCGGCTTACCGATCTGACGAGAGATCTCTAAGCCGTATACGAACGGGACCCTCCTTGGCAGAAAGGAGGGCGCAAGCGGCGAAAAACCGCTTAGAAGTGTGCCTAACTAAGGCAGATTAAGGGATGTGTTATGTAGGCTCGGCCTGAGCCGCCAGGAGGCAGTTCAGGTCAGCCGAAAGCTTGTTGGGGGGGTCCGAGAGAGAGTTTCTCGGCCTGCGCACACTATAGCGAGTATGGATAGGGGCTGCATAGGCAGCTGTCTCACGAATGAGATGATTTGGGTGGGACACTGAGACTTTGAAAAATCTCTCAGAGAGTGATTTAGGGAACTGCTGGATTGTTGGGAGCTCCAAGTCTCGGTATAAGTCGGCATTACGAACATAATAGGGCGAGTTAGTGGCCCTACGACAGAATAGATTTTGAACTATTTGAAGTTCATTTTTAACTTTGGGTTTAGCATGTGCGAAAATGGGGGCCGCGTACGTTATGTCAGGTCGTATACAGACCTTGTATAGGGTTCGCTTGTTGCGGAGAGACATTTTACTGTGTCTGCCCAACATGCTGTTGAGCCTACCCATGTAAAATCGCGCGGTGCGAGTTATCTTCTTGATATGGGGCTCGAAAGTGAGCCTTGCATCAAGGGTGACGCCCACTTGCATCAAGGGTGAAGGGTGAAGTATTTGGCTTTTGATTGCCATGGGACAGGGGTTCCTAACATCCTAATTGGCAGAGTGGCGGTGAGACGGCGTCGTATACATTCGAAGCGAACGGCGGAGCTCTTCTCCGGGCTTACGTCGATACGCCATTTTTGAAACCAAGCTCCTAAGTCGCTTACTGACTTTTGGATCTTGTTCCGAATCTGTGGCAGTGAGTTGCCTTTAGAGTAAAGGGCTGTGTCATCTGCGAAGAGGGCTAGTTTAACACCATTCGACAGGATAGGGATGTCGTTGGTGAATAGTATTATAGGAGGGGGGCAAGCACAAAGCCTTGAGGGCCACCGGCTTTGATTTGACGAGTAGAGGATAGCGTGCCTTCGTGTCTAAAACGAAAGGTTCGATCCTTCAAATAGGAGGCTACAAGGCGGACGAAGCGGTCAGGGAGTACTAAGTCGTACAATTTGTAGATAAGTATCAGACACCAGCCTAAAATATAATTCCATAGACTCCGCTGCAGTCGGGTAAAAAATTCTTTAATTTTTTTCCAAGTTCTTTTAACTTTATTTCTTTCTATGTTTATCTTAAAATACTTGATTATAATCCCTTTAGAATCTCTTTAGAATATTGCTTAGTCGCTATCAGTTACGTCTTTATTTGATAAATCTTTAATAATCTATAATAAAGAAGTATTCAAATGGGGTGTGATAAATATATTATCAAACCTACCGGGGAACGACCACGCTCTCACAGAAAACCAGCGTAAAATAGCAGCTTAATACTGCTATGTTCCGTATAGTGAATGTAGAGATCCGGGGACTCTTTTTTACTGGAAACGAGGCATTTCATCTTAGTCCTCAGGGGTGATAACTCATCTGCGTTTTGATTCTTAATCGAGGATAAATGTAATGTAACCACACTTACCATCGGGTGGACTGTGTGCTCGTTTGTCACACTTATTTTATTAAAAAAAATTAAAAATAAAAATCTTCGGTTGCTATCCCACCTCTCAAGAGGGACAGGAACAACGGCCAACAACCCTCCTTAAAAGATATGCCATGGGGAGGTCTATGTGCGACAGTAAACTTTGTTACATTGTAAATAATGAACTCTTGTCTGAATGTCTTGTCTGAATGTCTTGTCATTATTTTCTGATAATCTTTTATTACTATAAACGCGTCCTTACATCTCCGTCTAACACTGACATATATAATATAATATACTGTTTCAGCTTATTAAACGCCACTGCTGAACATAGGCCTTTCCCACAGATTGCCTCATAGTGGGGGTAGGTGTCATAGTTGCCACGGCAAGCGGGTTTACAACCGCAATTTTTTTATTGGCTATTAGAGACTCTGCTACCCATCTCCTGATTTGTTTCCCTCTGTTTCTTCTTACGACACCCACGGGATCATATGGTGGGTATTTTTACACAGCACTATAAGGTTAACCGTATAATTGTCATAATTTTCAGATAATTATTGTTTAATATAATTTTTTTTCATTACAAATGCGTCCTCCTTACTCCATTCGACAGTGACATAATTTCTGATGTGCGCACACAAGAAAAATATTTTTCATTAGATATTACGGTAAATATAGCTCTCCCAAAAAGCACTGATGTTAGGACACTTTTATGCCTATCAGTCTATCTAGGTAAGTCGCAAGCTTTATGTTTTAATTTTCTATTTGAAACGTATAAAAATAAAAAGCCAGTATAATTACACATTCACAATGCTGTGCTAGTCTCTACTTTAACGTATGGAAGTGAAAGTTGGGTATGGCAGAAGAAGCACGAGAGTAGAATAAACGCAATAGAAATGCGGTCACTAAAAAGTATATGAGGTCTGAATCAGAGTGACAGGATGAGTAATTGTGTAATAAGAGAATAATTTCGTTTACAAGAGATCTTTTGACCAGGATTAAGAAAGTAATACTTCGGTGGTTTGGTCGTGTAGAAAGAATGAATGAAAAAAGAGTGACAAAGCAAATTTTTGTTGCAAAAGTGAAAAAAAGAGTCAGAAAGGGACGTCCTAGGTGAAAGTTTATCGACCAAATTGGCGATATATTGAAAATGGACCAAACTAAGTGTAACCTTAACCTAAGAGCATGTATGCGTAGGTCATGTCAAATGGAAGTCTGTAGTCTCTGCCTACCCCTCTGGGTGACAGGCGTGATTTTTTATGTATATATGTATAATTACAAGCTGTAAGACATTCCAGCTGAGTCCTCACAGGTGACAACACATCTGGAACCTTCTTTGTTTGAAATCAGTTGAGGATCCATGGACCGTAGCAGTCACCGACTGAGTTCGTTGATTACTTAAGTTTCATAAAAAATAGAAGTCTAATCACCGCAAACCTAATCCTAATGTGCTTGTTTTTGCGCAACGTGCATCGCTGGTGGTCAACGATTTTCAACCCAGTGTTTGCCCGACAATTCTCCACAAATCAGTGTGTCGCACCTTGTGATTATTGTGCCGAAGTGTTTGTTCTACGCCGCATCCTAATTGGTTCTCATTTGTAGACCACATTATTTTGGTATTCTCTACAAATTTTTCCTTAATATTATCATCGTTAGGTTTTATTAGTATTCCGCTATCATACAAAAAGAACCTTAATTTCGATCTGTTTATTTATCTTTTGATTGTTTATAACATTTTCATGATCACAACTGAAAATAATAAAAAAAACTAAAGCAAAATAGCAACGAGCAAGCCTGTGAAGTAATCTATGAGGGAGGCGTTTGTTCAGCAGTTGGTATCTCTTTATGTCCTAGTGTTTTAGATAAAGTTTCTATTTTTAGTGCACTTTTCATAGTGACTTGGTTGTCATTAGATTGATATTTTAAAGTTATTATAAGTTTGATAGCTGTTCGCAATTTTATTAGTATCTAACATTAAATTAAGTCTCGACCAGGGAAGGATCACGTTTTCTCAGAATACCAGAGTAAAATAGCAGTTCAATGCTGTGAATGTATAGAAACGTTGACCCTTTTTACTGGAGAATTGAGGCATTCAAATTTAGTGCACGTAGGTGGCAATGCATCTAGACTTTGATTCTTAATCGAATATTAATATAGAAGAAGTCTATGGGCCACAACATCATCCACTTACCATATGTAAAAAAAGATGATATAAAAGTAGAAAAAAGAGTAAGTGGCGGCGCTGTCATCGCGCCATAAGTGAAACACATCGAAGCTTAAATCACGCTATCAAAGTTCCGAAGTAAAGCAGTATATATAGAACAGCTTCAAACCACCACTTGGAGCATTGGCCACTCTCCGGGCTGAATATCTTGCCTGGCATGAGATCTCCCCTTTTTCCTCTACGGCTAAAATTACAATAGAAAATAAGGCGAGGCTTATTTTCAACAGTAAAATTATAAGGGTATGTAATGATGATGATAATAGAAAATATTATAGATACAAAGTACATCAGAACCCTATCTTATGCGTTCCAACTCACATTTGGCCATGTTTTTTAATTTGTCCCTACGTCAGTAAAATAATGATAGATTACAAAACCTGGACAGAGTCGGTTTCTTTCAAGCCCAATGTGTTTTCCAAATCGCTATGGGGCGGAGTCTTACTGATGGTTGTTTGATTTGAACCGTGCCGAGATTTTTTCAACAAATTAGCACCGACTTGTTCACAGAGGTTTCTGTTTTACACTTGATGAGTTTTTACTGATGACCGGACGCCTAAATATAGTTATTTATCAAATGTAAGTCGGTTGTGTGGTCCGCTAAAACTTTTCATCTATAAACCTTTGCAATGATTTGAAGCTAACATTTTGATAAAAATATTAGTCTTTATTACTAGAGCCTCGCTGCAACTGTATTTTGACTACAGCACGTACGCGGGATGCTTTCGCAGAATACCAGCACTTCATAGCAGCATATTGCTGCTGTGTTTCGTATATATGAGTGTAGAGAACCAGAGTCTTTTTACTGGTAACGAGACATTACATCTTAGTCCCCAGAGGTGACAACGAATTTGCATTTTCATTGTTAATCGAGGATAGATGTAGATGTCTATGAGCCACATCATCCACTCACCATCAGGTCGACTGTGTGACCGTTTGTCACCTTTATTCTATAAAAAAAAACAATATACGAAGTAGCAGCATTAAACTGTTATTTTACGTTGGTATTCTGTGAGAGCGTGGCCTACCCCAGTCGAGTAGACTTATTCGTACTACAACTATAATACAGCTGCAGCGTAGCTCTAACACGTACTCAAAATATATTATTACTATACTTATATGTTTTTATCACTATATTACTTTCTGCCTATTTTAAATCATAGTTGACGCGGAATTCATTTCAAATGCTACAACAACTTAATCATAAGACAAAACCGACGTAAGGCATGCCGGTCGAGTTGTGAATCTCCTACGAGGCGTCGCCGCGCCGCCGCCTGCATTAAAATAGACCAGCAACCTACGATAACATCCCGTGACGTCACGTCCTGTTTCCGTCGCTCAGCTGACTGTCCGTCCGTTCGTCTGGCACGTACGGACGCACAATGTCAGTGAAAGTCAAACATAGCGAACAGCTCATGACATTGTTCCGTTCGGGGGTGAATGAAATTGCTAATTAAGTTTACTTTTACCACTATTAACTCTAAAGATACCAGAGTTTAAAACTGAGATTTCAATTGACGTTCACGTGGTAGAGCCCCAGGCTACAGTAATATTATGATTGTAGTACTAACGGGTCGGCTCAAATGGGAAATAACACGCTCTCACATAATACCAACATAAAAGAGTAGCTTGATGCTGCTGTATTCCTTTTTACTGGTTCCATATGTGCCCTCAGGAGTGGCATCGCATCTGCAGTTTGCTTCTTAATCGAGCATAGATGTCGCTGTGTACGGGCCGCAGCAACCACATACCATCAGGTTGACTGTGTGCTCGTTTGTTAGCCCTATTCTATATAAAAAATTGAATTGTCTATCTACAAAGTCAATGGCCTTGAGTTTTACTAATGTAGATAGACAGATGGATAAATAGATCGTTATAAGTCGTTTATTCATGTAAAAGGATACTCGAGTGACATTAAGTCCAGTACAGATGTATTTCTTTATTTTCTTATCATCGCAACGGAAATGTAATAAGTATCAAAGCAAAAAATTTAATGATCAATTCATGCCGCAAGTAAAAAGATTTATTTTAACAATGGTATACCTAGATCTAGATAAAGTGGTACAAGTCAAAATTTCAGAAACCTGCTATCCAAACATGCGACCGCTCTCCTATATTAATTGCAGAAACAGTGCTAATATTTTTAATAGAATTATGTTGACAGAGAAACAGGATGATTGATGCTGTGGCCCATAGACATCTACATCTATCCTCGTTTAAGAATAAAAATTCAGATGCATTCTTCAGGACGAAGATGGAATAACTCGTGTGTAATGAAAAGGGTCTCCCGTTCACCACATTCACCATACAAGAAACAGCAGCATCAAGCTACTATTTCACGCTGCTGTTCTATGAGAGCGTGGCCCCACCACGGTCGAGCCGACTCATTCGTGTTACTACCATAATATAATTGCAGCGTGACGCTAATACTTATATGATTTTGTGTGTATGTAGAAACAGCTGCACAATTCAAAAGAAATACCTAGTGTGGCGCTCTTGCTTGTTGATTTTAGGCAATTCTTTCTTTCTCAACATTACCATCGTTTATTGCTATAACGTCATCGTCATCTCTCTAGATTAAATAATATAAAAATCGCTGTACTTAGAACTCCTGAAATAATATACGTTTCATCTTATCAGACAAGAATAACTCAATTTTAACTAAAATAACTGTAAGGGTACGAGACCTTGCTCGCGGGGATATTTTATGGTAACAAGGGGATGTGCGCGCCAATATATGCGCTTCACCATTCGTTTTCACTTCCCAATCTGCATGACGATGTAAAAAACACTGATAATGTTAGAAGTATCAAAAGCAATGACAGAAATACAGATATGAATGTTAGTTGTCAAAGTTGATTCTACTGTCAAAGAGTAGACAAGAGATTTTATAACCAAGACTCTACTGTTGAATACCATTATTTTAGAAATAGTTTTATACATATCGAGTATATACGTTGTTTTATACGCGGTAGAGCCTCATATATTATGGCTGCAACATAGCTATTTTACTGGAAACGAGGCATTCCATGTTAGTCCTCCGGGGTGACAACGCATCTGCATTTTGAATCTAATTTGACGATATATGTAGATGTCTATAGGCCACAGTATCCGCTTAACATCATATGCAATTTTTGTTCATTTTTCACCCTTATTCTATTTAAAAAATGTACTTCGCTTATCACTTGAGCCAACCAGGGAACGGAACCATGAGTCATACGGAGTACGTCTGTGCGCGCAGACGGGCACCTATGTGGAAGTGCGCGTTCGTAATCCCCTCAGAATAAATCCATAGGATCCGTGCCCCGAATCGCAAGTGCCTACTCATTGTGCGCTCTTAAGTGTTCCAATTCCGTTGAGTCGCTTATATCGGAACGGAATCGGACTGAAATTAATAATAAAATCAAATATGGCGGCTACAAGGTTGGCAGGACATTAATATGATTGCAAATATGTCTCCAAGTTTAATTGATCACATTGTAAATGTCGGTATGAAAATCGATAATATAACTCGACAAAAAGCGTGGTGGCAGCATTAGAAAAACCTTCACGCTATTTCATCCCGCGAGTGAATGAGACAATTAAGGTAAAGGTCCATGAGATTCTGTGACTTACTCAATTATTAAAACATATCTAATTGAGAAATGCTATTACTCACTTAACGAATATTTAAGCGATGCATCAGTAGGTATATTATAATGACAATACAGGTATGATTTAGTTATATCCATAAGTTATATCACTGTATATTAAAAGACAATACAATTTACGTAAAGCATTGTAGTATAATTATGATACAAATAATAGAATGAAATAATAAAATAAAAGTTTGCGCGTTTACCACTAAAAAGAACCCCGTTTGTCGTATCTTCTCATTTTCAACTTCCCTTGCTGTCTCAGCTAGCATCGGAATCCTCGGCGTCTGCAGTTTCATTATCACTTGGAAGGGAAGGCCAAATTAGCTTCTATAAGCTTGGCGTGCTCAGTATGTGATATGGGTCCCACAGCTGAGTAATCTAATGCATAATGAAGGTGTGTTAGCTATGCTGACCTTCTAAAAGTACAAGAAACCTTTTAATGATTGCCACTGAGTGTTCAATCGCTTCGATTGGAGATGATCTTCTAGGCTCTTTCTTTGCGTCTAACTCGACTCTCGATGACGGGGGGAGTACGCCGCCGACCATCCCGCGGTGTGAGTGCTCCATGCCGGAAGTGCAGTTCACACAGCGCTCGGTTCGCAAAGCACTCCTCTCCCTGGACATCCACAAGTCGAGTGGGCCTGACGGAATCCCCCCAATTGTGCTGAGGACGTGTGCTCCAGAGTTGGCACCGGTTTTAACGCGTGTTTTCCGGTACTCCTACTCCCTAGGCGTAGTCCCAAAATCATGGAAGACGGCTTTCGTCCACCCGATCCCTAAAAAAGGCGACCGCTCAGACCCGTCCAACTACCGGCCAATCGCCATCACCTCCTTGTTCTCCAAAACAATGGAGTCCATTGTAAACTGCCAGCTCATGAGGTACCTTGAGGATCACCAGCTGATTAGTGACCGCCAATACGGTTTTCGCCGTGGTCGGTCAGCTGGTGATCTTCTGGTCTACCTCACTCACAGATGGGCGGAGGCAGTAGAGTTCAAGGCGGAGGCATTGGCCGTTAGTTTGGACATTGCGAAGGCCTTCGATCGGGTTTGGCACAAAGCGCTTCTTTCGAAGCTCCCTTCCTATGGGCTTCCCGAGAAATTGTGCGATTGGATCACCAGCTTTCTTGCAGATTGGAGCATCAAGGTCGTTGTAGACGGTGCAAGCTCCGATTGCAAGCCTATTAATGCTGGTGTTCCACAGGGCTGCGTGCTATCGCCAACGCTGTTTCTTCTGCATATCAATGATATGTTGCATACCCGTAACATTCATTGCTATGCAGATGACAGCACTGGTGATGCTCTTTACACCGGCCGAGCCAATATTTCTCGGGAAAACGTCTCCGAGTGCCGGGACAAACTTGTGTCTGAAGTCGAGTCTTTGCTGAACAGAGTCTCGGATTGGGGACGACTAAATCTAGTCCAGTTTAACCCCCAGAAGACACAAGTTTGCGCGTTAACCGCTAAAAAGAACCCCTTTGTCGTATCCCCTCAGTTTCAAGGCACTCCCCTTGTTGCCTCAGCCAGTATCGGAATCCTCGGCGTCGACATATCGAGTGACGTGCAGTTTCGTGGTCACTTGGAAGGGAAGGCCAAATTGGCCTCTAAAAAGCTTGGCGTGCTCAGCAGAGCGGGACAGTATTTCATGCCGGCACACCACCTGCAACTTTACAAGGCGCAGGTTCGGCCGCACATGGAATACTGTTCCCATCTCTGGGCTGGGGCTCCCCAGTACCAGCTCCTTCCACTTGACCGCATCCAGCGCAGAGCGGCTCGAATCGTCGACGACCGAGTGCTTTCCGATCGGCTCGATTCACTGGCGTTGCGAAGAGATGTTGCATCTCTTTGCGTATTTTATCGCATCTATCACGGGGAGTGCTCTGAGGAATTGTTCGGATTAATCCCAGCCGCCAAATTTCGTGAACGCACGACACGGCAAACGTCCCGATACCATCCACACCATCTGGATGCTTGGCGGTCCACCACTGTACGTTTCACAAGGAGTTTTCTTCCACGTACAACCTCTCTGTGGAATAGTTTATCACCGGCGATTTTTCCGGACCGATACGACCTGGGGACCTTCAAGAAAAGAGCTTACTCCTTTCTAAAGGGCCGGAAACGCACCCGCAATTCTCCTGGTGTTGCGGTTGATCATGGGCGGCGGTAGTCACTTAACATCAGGTGAGCCGCATGCTCGTTTGCCCCCTCTTCTATAAAAAAAAAATGCATTAAACTACCGGCTTCGTATCTAAGACCAATCGGCATACCTAACGATCATGTAACTCATCCTAACAAAGAAATTTATACAGAGCAATGCGTATATTTAAATTGACGCCGAAACCATGTTCGACTGCTTGGCCTGCACTCATACACACACACATCTCTCTTCTTTTTACGTTTGACCGCCCGTAAAATTACATAACTAGACGCACACATATGCACCATCCTGTTAGTTGTAAATGTTTTTAGATTTTTCAAAGAATAAGGGTGACAAATGAGCACACAGACCATCTGATGGTATGTGGATTCTATGGCCTATAGATACATCCACCCTCGATTGAGAATTAAAACGCGGATGCGTTGTCCATTCGTGCTATATTTGTAATGTAACACGTTGTCAACGCTGAAGACTAAAATCGAACGACTTGTTTTCGGTAAAAAGGGATCTCCGGTTCCCCACACTCAATATACGAAGCACAGCAACATTAAGCTGCCTATTACTCTAATATTCTGTTAGAGCATGGTCGTTTCGCGGCCGAGCTCACCCATTCGTGATACAACTATATAGCTGCAGGCTCTTTCATGTATTAAAAAATGCATATATGGATATGTGTGTATGACTGCTTGTTCTAATAATAGGATAAGCATTGTGTTAGCTTGGATTAGGCGTCACTTGGAATATATTTTCCTTACTAATCTGAGGCTCAAGGTTAACTGTTTCAATATCAGTTTAGATAAGTACACACAAGGAGCGCAACTCTTACAATTCTAAATATGATTAGTTTACGAATGGCCAAAGCAAAGGAAACATTTTATTGCAATAGGTACCTAGATGAAATATTTAAAAAAATATAACATATTTTCCAAAAAAAAATACTAACATTTTCTGCACGTGAACGTCGATTATTGACCGATAAGAATGTTATACAGCTGATTGTGGAAAATTCATCCAATAATGCTAAATGCAAATTCTTCATTTAATTAGTTATAAAGAAAATTCTAACAATTTCTTTATGAAATTTATACACAAGCATTTAATTGATTTGTCGAAGTATCAAATGTTAGTGTCGATTGAATCTAATTCTCGTAATGATAATTTATCGATACCTCCGCAATAAAAATCAGCCGCAAAAAGCTATCAACGTAGTAGAGAAACACTGCAGCTAAAATATTTTTGCAGTACGAATGGATAGGCTCAACTGCATGACGGCAACGCTCTCACAGGATATACCAGCGTAAAATAGCAACTTACTACTGCTTTCGTATGATGAACTCTACTACGTAGAATTGATGCAACGGCTTATATCTAAAAGAACTCATTTCCTCGTTTTTTCTATATATTATCAAAAAAAAATCAAACGGTGGAATAAAAAACGAAAAAATATTTTTTAAAGTAGTGTCATAGCTTAATGATTAACATTAACTTAAATTTTTAACTGTAAGTCGTATGCAAGATATCGAACTTCGAACCAACCAGTATGAAATAAACGGTATTCACATAGCTAAAAAATTATTTACTCGTATACTTTGGTGATAACCCACAACGAAGAAAAATGTTTCAAGCAATCTTTATAGGAAGTTGTTAAACGTACATTGAACCCAGACTCCATGGCGATCTCATAAAGCACGAACTACTATTCTTATTGGCGATGCTCCAAACCCATCTAAAGCGATGGGTGCCATTTAAATATTCTTCTTTGCCGAAGGACGTTTCCACATTCACAACATATTAATAAATTGTGACTTATACCGGAATAACTTAACACACAAAAGTCGAAGTTGGCTAATGTAGGAAATACAAAGCTATATTTTATTGTATTACGTTTGGTAAGATTACATACTAACGTGACGACAGCGTGTTTAATAGTCCGTGTACCAATACCATTGGGAATGACAACGTTGTCGGCTTTGTGACGCAGTGTGAGGACCGCGGCATCAAATCCCGCACGGAACAAGTATTTGTATGGCCTACAAATAATTGCTCCGGGTCTGGATGTTTGTCTTAGAGAAATTTATGTATGTAAACAGCTCCCACTATACACGAGAAAACCCTAGATTGCAGGTGACGTATTTTAAAACCAAGAAAATGTCTATCCTACATCTAAGCAGGTAGAGCTTAGATTTATTTATTATATAAAAATAAGGGTAGCAAACGAGTTTACACTGGTAAGTGAACGTTGTGACCCATAGACTCATCTGTCCTCAATTAATAGTCTAAATGCAAATGCTTTATCACCATTTAGGGCAAAGATGAAATGTCAGCAAATATTCAGAGGTGATAGAACTCCTTTTTTGTGCAGAAGTCTGTGGGGGTAAGTCCCACCATCTCACTGCTGCGTTCAGGTCTGAAAGATATAAAGAGACAGTCATGACATTCTATGGGTTATTATCAAATGCTCCAATCAATTAAATCAAATCCATCGACGTCCTGCATGTCTTACCAGGTCGTCACTCCATCTAGTGAGGGACCGCCCTACACTTCGCCTACCGGTGCGATGCTGCCACTCGGACACAACACACAAACACAAAGCTGTTTTGTATATATTTTTATAGCATTTGGTGACAAAGGAGCACACAGTCCACCTGATGGTAAGTGGATGCTGTGGCCTATAGACGTCCACATTTATCCTCTCAAGGATCAAAATGCAAATGCCTTATCACCCCTGAGGTCTGAGATGGAATGCCTTGATTCCAGTAAAAAGGGTCTCTGGTTCTCTACAGTCGCCATACAAAACACAGCAGTATTATGCTGCTGTTTTAAATTGGTATTCTGTGAGAGCATGGTCCTCCCCGTCGAGCCGACCCATTCGTGCTACAACCATAATATAGCTGCAGCGTGGCTCTACTGCGTATAAAACATATAACAATATTTCAAAAATAATGAACTTAATCGTATAATGAAATCTGCTGAAGTTGGTAAAATTTTCTTTCATGTATAATTAAGTCCGTTACCACTTCCGACTCGTAAATGATCTTAACAATCCATTTAACACCACTTAAAAGGCATTAATTGCAACATTCTGCAGCGAGCATGCACTCCAAATTGCCTCCATTCGCTGAAAATGGCGATTTATTTGACTTTTAACATAATATCTATAACAAATTATAATTAAATATCATTAAAACTGTCTAATTAAACTAACCTAAGGATAAAGAAAAATTTAATTAGGATGATAATAAACTATAAATATACAGTTAATTTCGTTAAAGTAATAATTTTGAAAGGACACACGCACGTACGCACGTGTGTGCGTACGTTTTTTCCAAATCAGTTGTTAAAGTATGAAATAAATATGTATAAGTTAGTGTTTTTGTAATCTACATTGAATAAAAATTATTCGTTTGTATTATATTGTATCCTACAGTGCAGTGAACAAGCGCCTAGCCGCTGCGCTACTGTTCCTTTTTCATCATCATGATTATCACTATCATCACCATTTATTTAACCAATATTAAAAATAAAATAAACGAGATGTGCCGTCGTTGAAAGACATATCCATTCGTCTGAGTCGTCGATAGAATCGAAATAAAAATTATTTTCATTGCAACGTTAACTTACGGAAAGGACACAAGAAATCCTTCCACGAAGAGCTCTACGTGTCTAGGCGCGTGCTGGCGCGCTTGCCTCGCGAATTGAGACCCAGCTAAAAAACACACCTTTTGCTTTAAACAGGTAATCTCGGGTAGTACCCAAATGTGCGTGGTAACTTTTTACTCGCGGTCGGTTAGAGGTGACTGATTTTCGGATAGTTTTTTAGTCTGACAAAAATCAACAAAATAACGCGTTTCAAATAAAGGGTCATCAGAGGATTTCCTATGTATTAAGAATCTCATCATTTACATATTTAACCACAAGCTCCGTATTAAGTTTCGAAAGAAAGAACTCTCTTGAATTTTAGTTTTTCAATTCGTAATAAATAACACGTTCATAATTATTATACACTATGAAATATAAAAGTGTTATTGATATTACATGAATAGACATTACATTGATCAAAACGAGGTGAAAGACATTACAATTATCAAGATATAAAAATGGGAATTTTATATGTGGTTAGATACATGGTATAGCCACTTTGCATTGCATAATGTTTTGCTATTCTGTGTTTCGTATGGTGAGTGTAGAGAAACCGAAGACCATTTTTACTGATAACGAGAAATTCTATGTTAAGCGCTCAGATTTAATAATTCCGTCTGCGTTTTGTTTTTAAAATAATGTCATTTCAGCTTGGCGTAAACTTATTTTTATAAAACAACACAGCATCTGGCGTTTGTTTTTTAATCTAGGATAAATACTCTGGACCACAGCATCCACTTACCATCAAGTGAACTGTGTGCTCGTTTGCCACCCTTATCCTACAGCAAGTGGCAAAATAACAACAATTTTGTACAACCGACTTCAATATAAATAAAATGAGAACATCATCAATGTAGTCTAAGTCAATTAAATATGCATTATTAATGATGACTCAAAACCTACTGGACAGATCTTGATCAAATTTATATGGGACCATATGAGAAGGCCCAGCTTTCATCTAAAAAAGAATTACCAAAATTGGTTCAGCGCTTTTAGACGTTCTACGTCCAAAAGTTCTGAGTCTAAAATGTTCCATCTTTTTTATGTATTACACATTTAAAAAGATGGAAATTTTTTATAGTCCTTTTAGATTACAGTTAAAACATTAAAACACAACTTTGGTAAATTTGAAAATTAGGACAAATTCACACAATATGATAGCATTCACACAGATGAACCTACACAATAAATGTCTCAGATTATATAAAGTTCTTTATGACTTACGAAGCGTTGATTAATCTCAACAATGAACTATTTTTTTTAACTATTATTACAGCTCTTAATATGCAATTTGGATTTGCGAGAACAGCTGCAAAACATTCCAGTTTTAAAACAGTACTTGCATATACAATTGTAATATAAAACTAGGCAATACAACGCGCTCCTTGAAACTGATTTCCTGTCAAATTCTTCGTCAGTCAGTTTTACAACCTTCGCTGCTTTATTTGCTTAATTGTATTTATTTTGCGTGACTGCCTCATTTGTCTAGTGATCATAAGCGCGACTGCTGGTTATGTTGTCCAGGATTTGAAACCCGGGTTGGGCTAAAATCAGTTATTGGTGGTATCTCAGTAGCAGTCCGGAGTCATAAAATTGGCGGTGTCTTAACCCCTTTACAAAAGCACGTAAAGCGGTTGGTCCTGCGTCTGGTCTCTCTCCGGTCGTGTCGGATTTTTGTCCAATCGTATAATGAGAGTGCGGGAATAGAGAGTGCGCTTGTTCACACATATTCGGGAATATAATCCTGCCCTCGCAGATGGACGCAGATGGATGAGGCTAGCCAGTCTCAGTTGAGACTGGTCACCATGACCAAATTCGGAAACATAAGAGGGACTCGTAGAGAGACAGGGATATAATATTTATTATTACTACACTAATTCCAGTAATTTTGTGAAACAACATTTGAAACGTGTTTAGAATTATCCTAAATTCAAAGTAACCCTACCGGTACAGATATCGGAAAAACCCAAGCAAGTGGCACGTCGTGTTACGTCGAGCAAGGACTCGCAAGGCCAGCAGTTGCGAGGTAAACGACTCGCCTCAACCAACCGCACTGTCAAATATAATCGACAATATGCGAAATGTCCCCGAAGCATTAATTTTCTATCGTACGTAATTTGTATCGTAATAGGGAGACTATACTAAAAAACAAAGTTCCATTTACCAACGCTAGAAGGACTGGTCATATTTCCATACAGTTTTAATTGGTGCCTATAATAAAACTGAAGACTAGCGTAAAATAACAGTTTAATGCTGCTGTGTTTCGCATGGTGAGAAGATTCTTAATCGAGTACAAATGTAGATGCATATGGCCACAGTATGCGCTTAATATGACTGTGTGGTCGTTATTCATCTTTAATCTATAAAAATGTATAACCTAAGATAGCGCAGTAAATTGAATCAAATGCGTGCAATTTTCCAATAGATTATCGATCTTTCTGCCTCGTCAGAGATATTTTTGATATGACCTTACTGCATTCTTCATAAACCGTAATATTTATTTTAAACATTTATTTATAAACGGCCAGTGTTTACGTTGTCTCTATACTCTTATTTATTATTTTAACCTTTCTAAAAGTCAATAACAAAAATTAAATACAAACAAATGATTGTCTAGAGTCAAAACCAAAGAATCAATGCACGATGTGAGAACAAACGTACCTAACCTTTCTAATGCAATAACAGTGATCAACTGTGACAATGGTCTGTCGAGGTGTCACCGCTCTGGAATCCATACAAAGCGGCGTGTTTGGTTTAGATTGGAGCGCGCGTTGATTCATGCATTCCTAACACGTGTTTATAAGATGGATAGAAAACCTATGATCTTAGGTTTAATATCCAAACGTACCCACTGTGAAATTTTACTGTACATCATACAATAATATTATATTAATAATGTCCTCCAGACTGAAATAAGGAGGTGGTGGCCAGTTTCGTCGGAAACTAGCCGGCTGCGTACCTCAGGAGTATGATGCCCAAGTGTACTATATGTACACGCACAGGTGTACTCTCCATTCCCTCACTCTCATAGACCGATGGGACGGTAATCAGACACGACCAGGGAGAGACCAAGCGCAGAACCTACGTGCTTTCCGAGGCCGTAGTTTTTTTTATTATTTTGACTCGTTATCAAAAAGACGCTGCTGCTCATCTCCGGGTTTGTTTCCCACCGTACCCTCTGACGACACCCGCGGGACGATATGGGCTTGTGGATGTTCTTACACCGCCACTACACGGTAGTAATAAATTTAAATATACACTTACTTTTTCATATAAATAAAACCAATATTCTGTAATGATCAGGAAGTAGTATGGTGCGCAGGATGTATCACGAACCGAAACCGCAAGCATCCTCGAAATATAACTCGTCTTCAAGTTTCTATATCCGATCAGATGAAACTTCTGAATTTAATCGATAACAATCATATATAATAATAAAATCGTATAATATTTGTGTAAAATGATTTCTTATAATTAAATAGTCGACTGATTTGTTGTTCTAGTGATAGTAAACGCGACTTCTGGTCTTGGGCTCCTGGGTCGAACCCAGGACATCCTGAACCGGACCAAAGGATTGGGTTATACTGTCATGTAATTTACCGTAGCATACTTAATGTAATAAAATACGTGGTAGAGTTATACTGGAGCTGTATTATGGTTGTAGCACGAATGGGTCGGCTCGACCGGGGAAGGACCACGCTCTCACAGAGTACCAGCGTAAAATAGTAGCTTAATACTGCACAGATACAGATACAGATTCAGAGTTTCATCGAAACGAGGCATTCCATCTTAGCCCTCAGAGGTGACAACGCATCTGCATTTTGAATCTTAACCGAGGATAAATGTAGATGTCTATGGGTCACAGCATCCACTTACCATCAGGCGGGCTGTGCGCTCGTTTGTCACCCTTATTCTAAAAAGGGATAATTAATATAATCAGGCGTTACTTTCGGAAATCCATTACCTATTGAAGATGTTAAAATTTAATTAACTTAGACCCACCTAATAAAGGTTACGCGTTATCAGCTAAGATTCACGTAATAATTATCTTGCGGATGTTAGCTAACTAATTTTAACATTATCAATAGCAGCCCGGAGTCCGCAAATAAGCAGTACTTTACTCCCACTTCCCCCGGAAGTTGGTGTCTTATCCCCGTGCCTCGGAAATCACGTAAAGCGGTTGGTCCTTCGCCTGATCTCTCTCCGGTCGTTTCGAATATTCGTTTCATCCGACTATGAGGGCGAGAGAAACGAGAGTGCATCCTTGCTTGCGCACACACTCGTGCTCTAATACCCTGTTTTGCATAGATGGCTATTCTCCTGAATTTCGGTCTGGAGGACATTATTTCCATTATTATTGATATGACATGAAGTCGGTCGATGGATACAGGTGGCTGAGGACCACGTATTGTGTCCGTTTTTTCTTCTCATTCCGTAGTTAGTTTCTTCTCATTATGGTGCTGAAATGATGATGATGAATAATGAACAATGACACCTTTACAGTCCTTTTGACGATTAAAACTGCAGCCAATATCAAATCAAGACCACTAAAGAACTAATGTGGAATGCCTGATTGTCTAATCGAATTCTGGGTCCTTGTAATTACTCAACCGTGTAGTTGCGATTGAAGAACATCCACTACTTCGCTACCCCGTGAGAATCGTTAGAGGCGACAGAGGGAAACGGATTTAGAGAAGGCAGCAGTGCCTTCCGAATGACATATAGAAATAAAAACCGCGGTTGTCTATCCCGGTTACAAACTCCGATGTCAAGCCCTGGCAACTATGGCGAATATCAAACATGAAGCAGTCTACGGGAGTGGCCTTTGTTAAACATTGGACTTTTGATAGGCTGTAACACTAGCGGTACTCTGGATACTCTTCAAACTTGAAGGAAACAATTGGTGGAATGTTGATCCCTTTTTATATCCAAGTACTACAGTAAAATTATGAATCCCGGTAGAGACTAAGCTTAACAATTTAGCTCACCGCCGCCAAACTGCATGTTTGATTGTATTTCGTAGAATTTCATTATCCTATCGGAGTACCAGACGTACTGCAGGTTACCATCCACACTTGGTTGACATTCAGAATGTCCACACTAAGTGCTTTTTAAGTAATTTGTTACAATGCCCAAGGAGTGGAATGCCCTGCCGGCGTCTGTTTTTCCGAATGCCCGTAACCTCAACCTCTTCAAGGTGCTATTAATAGGTCTCTCCTGGCAAACTCGCTCCGTCGTGGACCTCATCTTTGCCCTAGGGTCAGATAGGGGTCAAGAGTGAGCCCATTTTTAATAAAATCCTACATGTTTGACCATGATGGATGGCTGTCCTATACTTCATTCATCGATACAAGGCTTCTCTAGTGAATCTTTCTTCCCCATCGGTTTACAGTTCTTGAGCTATAGTGGTTTTTACATATTTTTTCTTTTTTACTATTCATTCAGATGTTACATAGAAAATGTTTTGTCCAACAGTGCGAGGAGACTATGCCTGCGGGCGATATGTGCGTTTCGGCGGCAAGGGCAGGGCCGGCAGCACGCTGGCACCCCGCCTGCTTCGTGTGCTCCACCTGCCACGAACTGCTGGTAGATCTTGTTTACTTCTGGAAGGACGGTCGGCTCTACTGCGGCAGGCATCACGCGGAGACCCTCAAACCCCGCTGTTCTGCTTGTGATGAGGTGAGAATGCTAAGCTATTAATAATTATTTTCTTCTAATATTTTTTTATAGAATAAGCGTGACACGCGAGCACATCACCTGATAGTAAGTTGATGTGGCTCATAGCCATGTACATCTAACCTCAATAAAGAATAAAAATGGTGGTGCGTTGCCATCTTTAAGGACTACGATGAAATGCCTCGTTTACTATAAAGGGGTCTGTCCTAGCAAAAGACCTTGAGCATTCTGACCGCCTAAACTTCTACACTACGCTCTCGGTACAATATATCGCGTAAGAAATACACCCAAATTTTTAAATAATTTCTTTATAAAGTGGAATTTTAGTCCTTTGAAAAATTAAATAGATCAAAATGTTCATTAATAAGTTGCCTATCCATTAGTGTCAATCGCAAAATAAAATAATGCTTACTTTATGAGAAGATGTATGTTCACCCATGCACTGTCGGCCAAAAGTTTAAGACCACCTTAGTTAAAGTAGGAAAATTCAATAAAAATAATCGCAAAAAATATATCGCAAACGAATAAATAAATTTTAATTGGAATGTTATCAATAATTATTTCACATTTCTGTGGTCTAGTTGTAGGGAGATTCATCAATTATTAACTCCTTTAAAAAAATAGAATTGGGATTGACTATTATGGAATCAAGATTATGTAGAAATTTAATAGTTTTTTTTTTTATAAATTGATATATCTTTTTAATAACAAGTATAAACCTGACAAATAACCACTAGCGCGGCATTTTGCTCAAACACACACCTTAATTAATTTTTCATGGGTTCTTAGGCCTTAATTAATTCGAATAAGTTAATATTTATAAAATAAATATTTTAAAAAAGAATAAAAAATAAATTTGCATATCTTTACTAAAGACAGTATGTACTATGTATAGCTAAATTCACAATTGGTGACAAGGACAGGTGGCAGAAATCACCCGCGCGTAATCGGGGAGGATCACTAATAAATAAATAAATAGTTTACTTACAACTTTAAAACGATTACTACAATTAGACCGTATTATGCAGAAATGTTTCAATCCACAAATACATAAAGATATTCTGATTTGAAAGTTTTTTTTTTCTATTTTGTTATGTACACTCAACACGAAACTGAAACGATGATATTGTGAGTTCGTACAAAGGTCCTACTTGTCCCATATCTTTTAGTAGACCATTAAAGGAAAATAGATTAAAAAAGGCAAACTTAGTGCGTACATTACTAGCATAATCGCTACAGCCTATTAAAATCCTTTACTGGAGATATACTTCCCGCATAGATAGCGTCACATGCTGCCACGCTTGACCAGCGGGTTGACAACCGCAGTTTTATTTAACCTCGTTATTAGGAAGACGCTGCTACCCACCGCCAGATTTTTCCGTCTGTCGCCTCTTACGACACCGTCAGGATGGTATAGGGTAGTGGATTTTCTTACACCACCACTATATGGTACATCACTAATGAATAAACAAAATTTTTGTTTTGTTTTTCAGAAATTTTTAATATCTGGAAATAAATTTAAAAAATAACCTCTGGATCATTATTATGGCCAGTTTGTGAAATGGATCATTTCTACGATATGGTCTTCAGCTATCACAGGGACTCGTTTCATTCGTCGAGTAATTTAAGTTTTTTTTAAACGTTGTCACCCCTGAGCACTAAGATGGAATGCATCGTTTCCAGTAAAAAAGAGTCATCGAATCTCTACACTCACCATACGAAACACAACGGCATGAAGCTGCTATTTTACGCTGCTATTGTATGAGAGCGTGGTCCTTCCTCGGTCGAGCCGGCCCATTCGTGCTACAACCATAATATAGCTGCAGATGGGCTCTACCACTTACAAAAGCTATACATAGCTGCAGCACGAACGGGTCTACTCGACTTGGGTAGAGCTACGCTCTCAAAGAATATCTCCGTGAAATAGCAGTATATAATGCTATTTCATATGGTGAATACAGAGAATCGGGAACATTGTTAATGGTAGTAAGGAAAAAAGTAAGTAAAAGTAGAGGAGGCATAGTAAAGAAAGAAGATAGAGTTTCTTGTCGGTTCTTCTCTGAGAAGGTGTGAAGACTTCGACTTCATAAGAAATTTAAACAATACTAAATATAATAAAAGGTTTTAACTTGTAGGTACTTTAACTTTATTATAGGATAAGGGTGACATGCGAGCACATAGCTCATCTGAACGTAAGTGGATACTGTGCTTAATTAAGAATCAAAATGCGTATACGTAGCCACTTCCGAGAATTAAGATGGGATGCCCCATTTCCAGTAAAAGGGCCTCCGGTTCTCTACACTCACCATACGAAACACAGCAGCCTAGAGCTGCTATTTTATCCTGTCTATGAGAGCGTGGTCCTTACTTGATTGAGCCGATCCATTCATGCGACAACCATAATGTAGCTACAGCTTGGCTTCCACGTAAAATTACTAACTCAACATCAGTAAGTTTCTTCTCTGAAAAGGCCATATTTTGCGATCCGGTTTAGATTTTGACGTTCATAAGAGCCTTTCAACAAACTTTAAAAAGTTATGACTTCGACTTTATCATTTTCCGTAATCACCTCTCACTGTGAATGAAATGGTGTCATAAATTATCTTACACGCATATATTAAATCATTATAAAACAGTGTAAAGACTTAAACCGCAAATTGCGGTAGATTAAAATAATGATTATTATATAGGGATACTTCACGTCACAATAAAAGAGCTGTGTAATCTCTCTATCGCCTCCTCTTTAATGAAGTGGAGGGTTCCGCGATACCATCGGTTCCGGCGCTTGCGGCCGGATATTGGTACAGTGTTGCCAATTACGGCGACCGCCATTTGGAACATTTCGGGAAATCTTGTCTAGAAATTAGTAACATTGATATAGTTTGCAAAATTTAATATAAAATGTCGAGTGCGAATGGACAACGCATCTCAGGGGTGACAATGCATCTGCATATTGATTCTTAATCGAGGATAAATGTAGTTGTCTATAGGCCACAGCATCCACTTACCATCAGGTCGACTGTATGCTCGCTTGGCATCTTTATTTTCTAAAAAGAAAATACGATGTAACTGTATCACAGCAACCTTAGAACTTCTCTTTTTTTAGTTTTATAGCATAAATAGATTCATCATCACTGCTCATCACAAATCCACGGCTGAACTAAGATCTTGCACGTTGATTGGCACAGAACAACAAGGTGCGTCCTGCAGGTCTCGATGTGCTGTATAATTAATGATATAGAAAATGTATACACTTCTTACAAGTAAAGGGGTGTTACAAATAACTATTAGGTGTACCATTTTTAATCTAGCTCCAGAAATTATTATTCATACTAGTATTAAACGACTCATTTACGATAAGAAATACCCACACGGATCATCTATTATCTAAGAAAAACTCAAGATATAAATGCATGCGTATAGCCCAGGAGTAAGATGGAATGTGTCTCGACCAGCGCATTCTATTTTAGTACTCAAGGTTGCTATGCATTTTCATTATGATTCTAAATCGAGGATAGATATAGATGTCTACGGACCGCAGCAACCCATTGTCATCTGATGATCTGTGTTCCCTAGTCACACCCATTTGTTTAGATTTTTCGTAGCGTTTCGTAGTTTTAAATATACGCTAGAGGAATTTATATTCCAATAAAACTATGTATATATATATATATATATATATATATATATATATATATATATATATATATATATATATATATATATATATACTATATACCTAAAAGACTGCAATGCGGTGGACGATATGATTGTCTGCGGTCAGAGCTAAGACCCGTCAGATAAGAACACAAAAACTCTTCGATCACACACTTAAACTCATGGCTGTTTGACGGGAAATGAAGCTGCAATCTTTAGCAGATTTGACAGCATACAGGCAACTTAACAAACAGATCACTATATGCGTGCGGTGGGATTTACGCAATTTCAATATAGCTCGTATTGAAGAAGCGATTGAGCGGAACCAGGACTCCAAAGTCTTTGGCAGGGATCTATTTGGCAGAAAGAGCTGCATCGCCTAACTGTCAAAAGTGTAGACCGAGTGTGGGAGCATCGTTTTCAGGACACCCGAGATTTTGAGTGAGATTGAGAGGTTCTATAGGCAGCTGTACACGTCATCGTCCAAGATCCAAGAACAAGTCTTATTCGACACTGTTGCTATGATATAATGGACGTCAGTCTGTGCGAGATTAGAATGGCTCTCTAGCACCTTAAAACCGGCAAGTCTCCGGGCGAGAATAGAATTACAGCGGAGCTTCTGAAATTGGTTGGAAAACCGGTACTTGAAACCCTCTGTAATTCCGTCCTCCGTGGTGGTATACTACTCCAGAGGCGTGGAGCATAAGTGTGGTGGTCTTGTTCTTTAAAATGCGACAATGGCATCTTGAAGAACTTCAGGAAACGAGATTGTACAACCAGTGCGTGTTGCTAGTGATGATTTTAGGATCTGAGATGGGGTTCTTCATTGCTGACCGTATGCGGAAGAAATGAGAACTTAGAAATGAGGATATTCGCAGTAGAACCAGAGTGAACGATATAGCCCAATGGCGAGAAGTGGCCAAGCCTAATAGCTCGAAGAACCGACAACCGATGGCGTAGAAAGGTTCTCGACCGGCAGCCTCGTACCGGTAGGTGAATTGTAGGGCATGCAGGAAGTCGATGGACGCAGGGGGCTCAGAACCGTGCTTTGTAGTATTCCATGGGGCTAGCTTATGTTCAGCAGTGGACTTGTGAAGGACTGTGATGTTGATGATGGTGATGATGAAATAATTAAAATGTTGTTTTATATTAGCTTTAGGTATTCTGAAAAACACCTCATATTCCTCCAAAAACTAATCCCCTACTTAAGCCGTATTTGAAATTTAAATTTTATGTATGTAATAAGATAACTGTACGAGTATATCTCTGCCGAATGTTACTAGACTTTTTACTGAGGTTATTCTATTAGTGTTACGTTTTTCACTACATACATAATACAATTCTATATAAATAAAAATCAGTTGCCGCATTTATGAAAGATCATGTGAACAGCCGACCGATAAATTTTGATTATGATGTGTGTTTGAGTACATGTCGCTGGTCACTGGATATTTTAGTTTCATAGTTGAACCTAGTATGTGTCGCTGTAGTAGAGATCCAGAAATCAAGTGTGAACCTAAGGCGGATAGCTAGTGTACATATAGAAAGATCTTTACAGATTAACCTTTTATTATCGCATATATTTTTAATAAAGTAGCCGTCTGTTCGATCCACCCCTTTCAACCTAAATCGCCCTATCGTTTCCGTCGGGGCTGGTGGGGTGTTTCCGCGACTGACGGCCGAAGGTAAGAGCATTCACTAAGCCCTCATTTCGGCCAACTCGATAAGACTGCTTGATTTATTGCTCGACAACTGGCGGGGGCAACGACCTGGATTAATTTCACTACGTATAGAACTGCAATATGTTTTTGGTGTTTTTGGAAAATGGGGTTGTAATAGTATTAATATAATAATAATAAACATTTATTAACCGACTTCAAAAAACGAGGAGGTTCTCAATTTGAGTGTATGTTTTTTTGACCCGATATCTTCGCAGATTATGAACCGATTTGAATAATTATTTTTTTATTAATAGGTTTTACTTCAAGGCTGGTCTCATATCAATTGTAAGAAAAACTTGCAAATAAATAACTTCTTTTTTAGCAATTTGTAGTCGGTTTTTACTTTTTAGTAAAAGATATAATTCATTACCACCAATAAAGTTACAATGAGTAGAACATACAGAAATAACCAAAATTACGTGGTGTGGTAATAAATGGGTTCTAGCTCAGCATAAATGTTGCAGTTGCCTATAACGCTGTTATTCTGCCAGCGCCCAATAAATGAGCCATTCCCACTGATATTGCATTTAATCACAATTGCTCACATTACGCTACATACCGTGGATTCCCGCAGATTAACCAGTTCAAATAGGTAGTTAAATATATAATATTTTTATCATTATTTATTTAGCTTTTACATGTTTTTTACTATTACAACAATGTAACTGAAAGGTTGAATGAGAAAGTATAAAATAGTATTTTTTTAAATAGAATAAGGGTGTGACAATCGAGCACACAGTCCACCTAATATTGTGATTCTATAGCCCAGAGATATCTACAATCAAGAATATCAAGAATCAAAATGCAGATGCGTTGTGATGACTAAGATGGAATGCCTCGTTTCCAGTAAAAAGGGTCTCCGGTTCTCTACACTCGCCATACGAAACACAGCAGTATTAAGCTATTATTTTACACTGGTATTCTTTGAGAGCGTGGTCCTTTCCCGGTCGACCCGACCCATTCATATTACAATCGTAATTTAGCTGCAGCGTGGCTCTAATATGTAAAAAAGTTTAACGAGCATAACGTCTTTGATCTTTTAAAAGTTATTTCCTTACATATTAAAAATGTTAAAAATATATTTACAGGACGTCTCTTTAATTAAGTAAAAATAATCCGATTATAACAGAGTATGACAATATTTGTTCGCTTAGAAAGTGACGTCTAGACTCATACACATTTTATGTTATCCCATGGGTTTCGTAAAGAGCGGGAACACAGGGGAAGTGAAAGTAAACCCACGCTGTAGCTGTACTGAAAATGCAGCACAAAAGGTACGTTCAACCGGAAAAAGCACCACACTCTTACGGAATACTTGTGACTGGTGGTGTTGCAGTTGTTCTTGGGTGGCAGTCGACATACCATCAGATGAGCCCCACGCCGATTTTCCCCCTCTCCTATAAAATAAGCACGAGTTTAACATTTTGTCGACAATGAAGGACGAATATAAAGGAGTCCCTATTGTTTAATATGTGCTGGTGTATGACTGCCTCATTGGTCTATTGGTCCCGGGTTCTAATTTCGGGTCGGTTAAAAACAGTTATTGTGCTTTTCTTCCAAGAAACTCTCATAAGCAGCCCGGAGGCAGAAAGTTGGCGGTATTTCATTCCCCCGCGTTCGGAAAGCACGTCCTATCGAACTACGAGAGTGAGTGAATAGAGAGTGTACCTGTGCTTGAGCATACACTCGGACATTATAAACCATGGCCTGTTCAAATACCAGTATTCGATGAGACTGCCCGCCGTGGCTGAAAGTCGATATGGAGGGCATTATGTTCGGGTCATCAAAAACGGTCATGCCATGGAATTTTATGTAGATAACGCAGCACTGTCTTCGCAATGCAACTTAATAACTGCTCTTCGCTTAACATTGTTGAGATCGGCGCCCAGAGCGGCGACCCTCATCGCATGTTGATACGCTGATAAGCTTTTGATCTTTACGTCCTTCTGTCACGCGACTGCCGCCTGTTTTATTTTATGACTAGTGAATCGCCCCAATTTCGCCTGAGATAGCCTAGATTTAAGATAATCATAAATAGTCTTTTATTTTATAAAAAAAGACACTCACGCCTGTCACCCTGAGGGGTAGGCAGAGAATGCAAACTTCCATTTGGCACAATCCTGACACACCTCTCTCGTCTCCTCCACATTCATATACATGCGTAGCTCGTCGGTTAAGGGTACTCCTAATTTGGCCCATATATCGCTAATTTGGTCGATAAACTTTCGTCTAGGACGTCCTTTTCCGACTCTTCCATTCACTTCTGCAACATAAATTTGCTTTGTCACTCTTTTCTCATCCATTCTTTCTACATGATCAAACCACCGAAGCATTTCTTTCTTAATTCTGGTCACAGCATCTAACTATCCTCTTCTTTTATCACACATTTTCTCAACCTGTTACTCAGATTCACTCTTAACATACTCCATAGCGACCGCATTTCTACTGCATTTATTTCCACTCTCGTGCTTCTTCTGCCACAACGAACTTTCACTACCATATGTTAAAGTAGGGACTTAACACAGCATTGTGAATTACCATACGTGCCTCTTTTTGACACATTCTGACTTTTATTTATTTTATCTTTTTTTATTTCTCAAAAAATACCGTTTCTAGGATAAAATATAGTCTATATCACTCCTGGTAAAACTCTCTGTTTGTTAAGTTTTACTACAATCGGTTTCGCAATTCGGAAGCTAGCTTTGACAGACAGACAAGCAGGCTGTCAGACAAAAGTAAAAAAAATGGTCATCCATGTCCTAATGGCAAGCAAAAAACCCCTCAGCTCAAAGAAACCATAATTTCGATATTATAGACAAACATTTCAATTATATTTATATGTATATATATATTTATTATTATATTATATATATATATATATATATATTGTACGTGGTAGAGCCATGCTGCAGTTATATTAGTAGTATAGTTGTAGCACGAATGGGTCGGCTCGACCGGGGAAGGACCACGCTCTCACAGAATACCAGCGTGAAATAGTAGCTTAATGCTGCTGTATTTCGTATGGTGAGTGTAGAGAACCGGAGACCCTTTTTACTGGAAATGAGGCATTCCATCTCAGTCCTCACGGGTGACAACGCATCTGCATTTTGATTTGTAATGGAAGATAGATGTAGATGTCTATGGGCCGCAGCAACCACTTACCATCAGGTGGACTGTGTGCTCGTTTGTCAGCCTATTCTATAAAAAAAAAAAAAAAAAATTATTTTATTAATAACATCGACCGCACGGGCAGAATTTAAACTTGAAAAAAATAGAGCATCTATACCTATTTTAAAATGTTGGATGTGCATGTATAAATGTATTTTAAAACTCTCTTGCTATTAGCTTGAGGGTTGGTCTAAACCAAATTCTTTCAAAATCGTCCAGACGAATTATGCATAAAACTTGAGTGGCGATGTTAGAATATCCACTACCCTATATCGTCCTGTGAGTGCCCTAAGAGATGACAGAGTGAAAGTAAAATAGGAGATGGGCAGCATCATCCTACGCATATGAGATAAGATGTGATTTTTTTTGTATAGCATTGGGTAACAAACGAGCGCACAGTCCACCTGACGATAAGTGTATGCTGTAGCCCATGGACATCCACATATATCCTCAATTAAGAATCAAAAAAACAAATGCGTTGTCAGGTTGTCACCCCTGAGAACTAAGATGGAATGCCTCGATTCCAGTAAATAGGTTATCCGGTTCCCTACACTCACCATACGAAACAGCAGCGTTACACTGCTATTTTACGTTGTTATTCTGTGTCATTTCATTATATTAAGTATGCTGTGGCTATAACATACAATGGCTGACTTTTAACAAATCCCTGACAAGAGAGCTGGTACTTCTCTCGCTCAAAGGTTAAGTATAGCTATTCAGCAATAAACCGCCGACCAGGAAAGGAGGCTATTTTTACTGGAAACGGTACATTCCATCTTAGTCCTCAGGGGTGACAACGCTTTGTATTTTGATACTTAATCGAGGATCAATATAGATGTCTATGGCCACAGCATCTACTTACAATTAGGTGGACTGTGTGCTCGTTTGTCACCCTTATTCTATATAATAATCAACTCTTGGTATATAGTATATACGACCAAGGGCGCTCTTACGCACTGCGCTGAGGGATTTAAATCAATACTGCGCCCAAGATAAGAATAGTACCAAAACGACTTTTTGCTGCTAAACGTGGTAGAGCCACGCTGCAGCTATATTGAAACGGGGTGGAACCACGCTCTCATAAAATACAAGCGTAAAATAGCAGCTTAATGCTGTGTTTCGTATGGTGAATTACCATTTTAACTGGATATATGGCATTCCCTCATAGTCCTCAGTCCTATCGCATTTTGTGCTTTATAAGTTAACACAAATGAGTATCCCTTCGCGTATATAAAAATGTCGCGACCGGCTGCTCCACAGGCTGTCGCTGGCACTAACTGACTATACGTTTGTTCAATAAAAGGTCTTTTCAAAAACTACATATACGTTAAGGTTTTATTTTGCTGTACAAAACCTTAGATTTTATTATAATTTTAAGATTAGATACTACCTACTACTACGAGTATATGCAGACTACCATGCATGAATGTTTAGGCTATGGCAGAATACCAGGGTCTGTGGGTCTCCTACATTCATTGAGCCATAGACCATTTTGTCTCTAATTAGCATAATAAAATTTATGTTGATGAATTTGTAATTTTTTGAGACAAATAAAGACTTTTATTACTATTTTTGGGGTATCTGTATAGTTTTCTCATCTTGTTGGTTTCTATAAATATATAATTATAATTAAAATGAAAAGATAAGTATACATAAATATCAATAAAACATATTATTATTATACATTATTATTATTATTATTATTATTATACTTTTACACTTATTGCAACCCTTATAAACAGTCTTGCAAACATCAGTATTACTACAAATCATACCCACATCTATAGATATAAATAAATTGTAAATTTCTGTTGTGTCTAAATAACTGGTTTCTATTAAGCCCAGGGGATTATCTAAATGCAATTACGACATTTTTTAAAAATTTGTCTGTCTGTCTGTCTGTTCACGCTAATCTTCAAAATGGTTGACCTGTTTGCAGTGAAACTTTACAAACAAATAGAAAGCAATACCCAGGAGTAATATAAATTATATTTAATCAGAAAAAGTTGAATTGTTCATACTATTAAGCCCCCCCATAGATTCCCTTATAGGGGGTGTATTTGCCACAGTTGTCAGGCTCGGCAAGCGGGTTGGCAACCGCAGTTTTTAGTTTTAGTCGTCATTAGGTGTGCCGCGGCTCACCTCCTGAGTCTGCCCCTCCGCCGCCGCCTCGACACCCGCGGGACGATATGGGCTAGTGGATATTCTTACAACGCCACTACACTTATTTAATTCTTCAGTGAATAAAATTTACTATTAAAGCTTTTAAAGGTATATATATATATATATATATATATATATATATATATATATATATATATATATATATATATATATAATCGGGATCTCGGAAACGGCTCCAACAATTTTCATAAAATTTAGTGTCCAGGGAGTTTCGGGGATAATAAATCGATCTAGCTAGGATTTATTTTTAGAAAATGTCTTTTTGTCCGTATTTTTAGGCAATGAAAAACTGCTACAATTAGCTGCTGCTACTAGCTTAATTGGTATAACGGGCAGTCACAGAATCATATAATCCCGGTTCGAGCCCAGACCGACCGACCGACTTTTTTAATTTTTTTTTCAAGTTCCTTCCTTTCTTGAGAAAATCTATTTTTTCAAGCCCTTTTTTTAGTATTTTTAAAACACGAAAATTTAAATTAAAATAATTGCACTCATGATTTTTTATTCAAATAACCAGTTCCGTTTTTTCTGTTATGTCGCTAAGATCAAAAAATATTATTCATATTTCATCAGTATGTAATTTGTATCTAAATATAATTTCCAAAACACACGAATTAAAAAAATCGAGCGAAAAATACCGAGCAAAGCTCGGTCAACCGGGTACTATGTATTAAAGCGCACAATTTAACTACCTCTACTTCCTTCAACTATCCTTCAATAGGCCTGCTCGAAGAAATATCATTATGGAATAAGCAGTGCCTTTGTGCATAATTATGTTTTTACCATTTTCCTATCGAAGTACGTGTGTACATAAACTGTTAAATAAATAAAAAAATAAAGCTTGATCAAAATGACAATTTCATAATAGATCCAATCCAGGCGCTAATACGCAATATACTTACAAACATTCTTCAAATATTGATATACTTTATAACAGAATCGATTATTTGCTTATAGCCGCAGTGATTTACGAGGCCGTATCGATTTACATCCGTTCAATTATATCCCCTCATTAACTTTGCATTGCTAAAATATAATCTCTTGTATTATAACTTTTGTTAACTTCATAACTACATTTATGTAACTAACATGTATACGTCATAGACTGACCTTTAGAAGTAATGGAATAAGTATTCTTTGTCTTACATTGTTCAATGAGACATACAAACAACAGTATTCGAATCCCGTACGGAACAAGTATTTGTATGACCTACAAATAATTATTCCGGGTCTGGATGTTTGTCCTTGTTAAATTTATGTATGTAAACAGCGCCCATGATATAGGAGAAAATCCTAATCTAGAGGTAGCTTTTTTAGAAAAGCGAAAAAAAAAAACAATATATGGGTTAAGTTAGATTTTATAAGAAATTCCATTTCGTACCGTGTTTGATGTAAGAAGTGACTATCGGAAATTTAAATAGATCTGATGAGATCTTCTTGAATCTCCTGGCAAAGATCTTCCGATGTATGGCAACACCATAGTAACCAATAGTTGTAGAAATACCTTTACGTTAAACAAAAACCTAATAATTAAAGCAGCGACAAAGAGCAATGTCATGATGTCTAGTTCTGTTATTTTATATCCGCTTACCAAACATGGCGATTATGTCAATTTTTTCCCTACGACAGGGAAGTCATATGCATTGGTCTTTTTGCGGACTGATGAATGATGAATGAAGGAAAAAGTCACTATAATAATGAGGTTACAATCTTTTTAATAAAAGTACTTACATAATTCATAGTTATCCTAATGGTACGAGTAAATAGATACTCTGCCTTAAGACCGATTTACATTTCGACAAGTACAGTAGCGAGTTAACTTGCAAACTTGGCGAGTTAAGTTTGAACCTCGTTTGAACGGCAATAAGTGAGTTAAGTAGCAAGTTAACGATTAAGTTGAACAGGATAGCCTGCCGAGCTATTTTTCGGCGAGAGTGCTACCTTCCCGCGCGTCTCCCGCCACCCGCAACTAAACTCGCCGTTCGTGTAAACGAGCCATTTTAGTTCAGTGCATAAGTTGACAGGACGCAACGTTTGCGCGCCAAAACGTACAATTGTAATTTTATAATGAAACTCGCCACAAAGTTTGTATGATACTGTTTATTGAATATTTATACGTTTTATATTGAGTTTTAATAATAAAGTGTACGGAAGATATCACGTATAAATTCGTACAGGAGTATTTAGAACACGAATGTTTATATAATAGTAGAAGTTCAAATTGTAAAATTAAACTGCGCGAGATGCTGCACTCATAAAAATTCTTAAAAACTTCTTTAACAACAACCATTAATACTTCTCTGACTAGATCATTTAATTCTTGACATAATCCTAGAACCATCTTAAGCAAAAACCGGAAAAATTCTGTAGTCTTGAAACGTCATACTCCAACGAACTCTATGAACTAATGTCCTTAACTAAACTCGCCACGAAGACATTGTTTGAACGCTACTGCCCACTTAACCGTTTACTGTCAACTGCACTGTAACTAAACTCGCTACTGTACTTATCGAAGTGTAAATCGGTCTTATCGACATCTAAACCTATTCACTTAAAATGATAACAGACTTAAAATGATAAAGTAACTTTTCACCCCTGAGAACTACACCTCGTAACCCGTAGAAAAGTTCTCCTGTTTACTGTATGACACTTGTCACTCACCATACGAAACCCAGCAGCATCAAATTGCTACTTTGCTTCTGGTATTTTATGAGTGTTCGGTGCTTCCCCAATCGACTAATTAGTACACCATTAAGATTTTAATAAGTGTGACAAACAAAAACACACCGCACTTGATGGTAAGTGGATACCGTACCCCATAGACATCTACATTTATCCTCGATTAAGAAGCAAAATACAGATACGTTGTCACCCCTGAGGATTGAGATAAAATGCCTCGTTTTCAGTAAAAAGGGTCTTTGGTTCTCTACACTCACCATACAAAACACCACAGCAATAAGCTGCTATTTTACGCTGGTTTTTGTAGGAGCGAGCGTGGTCCTGCCTTGGTCTAGCCGACCCATTCCTGCTACAACCATCATGTAGCCTCAGCGTGGCTTTCCCGCCTAGAAAACATGGAGCTATTTCATAATTTTGATAACTTTACTTAGATATAACAACTAAAAATAAAACATCAGTCACGTAATACGTAAGTTATATAAATATCATGTTGTAGACAAGTTTGGATTGATGAATCACCAGGCACCTGGGATGTCGGTTCACCCGCGATTGTTTTGCTAGCACGACTCGATGTTTGTTGGATCAGGGTATGTTGTCTTACCACGTGCAGCATGCTATAAGCTTTCTTATTAAATGAACATATATACATTAAGATTAATAATAAATTCAGGTGTCCTTTGCGGAAATTATTTATGTTAAAGATAAAAATTGTATGCTTAATTATGTTATTTAAAAACTGTTAAAATAAAAAATAAAAATGTTTTATTTCAGTAAATCATTTACTGTTACCGTTACCGTTTCAACCTGAGTTTATTTATAGGTTTAGATACCATTGCCTTATATGGGGGATATTGGCCATATTTGTGACGCTTTACAAAAGTTTTTTATATTTAGTCGTTATAAGGAAGACGCTGCTGCCAATCTCCTGATATACGTGGTAGAGCCACGCTGCAGTTATATTACGGTTGTAGCACGAACGGGTCGGCTCGACCGGGGAAGGATCACGCTCTCACAGAATACCAGCGTAATAACAGCTTAATACTGCTGTGTTTCGTATGATGAGTGTAGAGATCCGGAGACCCTTTTTTACTGGAAACGGGACATTCCATTTTAGTCTGCAAGGGTGACAACGCATCTGCATTTTGATTCATAATCGAGGTCAAATGTAAATGTCTATGGGCCACAGCATCCACTTACCAGCAGTGTACTGTGTGCTCGTCTGTCACCCTAATTCTATTTAAAAAATCTCCTGTTTTGTCTAACTCTGTCCCTTTTTACGACACCCGCGGGATGGTATATGGTAGTGGATATTCTTACACCGTCACTATTAACTAATTTACGGTCAATTAATAATTCTTACGCCGCAACTTCACGGTTTATTTGGAAAACGCTTGAATAATCTGTTAGCCATCGCAGAGTCTGTTTTTCCTGAAGATTCCTCACTTACAGGGAAACAATGGTCGTGTAATCGACAGTGGCAAGTGTATATTTTCTTTGACAGTGGTGTATTTCCTAGTGATAGGTTATGAATGTTGGATGTAGGAATGGTGTATTTAGTTAGTTAATCATTTCATAACCAATCTTAGATCAGGTTGAGAACGGCTTTTATAACATTAAGTTTATTTAGTATTTTAAGACTAAGGTTAAAAAACCTAATTAATGTATATTCCAAAAGACATTGGGGAAATGTTGCGTTTAATGTATATATGGCGAATTTAGTTTTTCATCTTTGTCTAAAAGTCCTAAACTCCATCTATCCTACTGCTGTGCACTGCCACTTTTTTCAATTTTTTTTTAATAGTGTATGTAGCAAATTCAGACTTTATCATGTATCGATTATTAATTATGCTGTCAATACGCAATTTAATAAACTGTTTACATTGAAAGGTTATAAAGGAAGGAAGCAAAGTGGTCGTCACATGCATCATATATTCAAATCTGGTAATTAAAAGAATGGGATTTTTACCCGACTTCAATAGAACATGAGTGGTGCTTTTCGAGTGTACGTAATAATAATAATAATAATAGAAAGAAAGAAAGAAAGAACCATTTATTTGGTAATCACACTTTACACACTAAGAAATTTATATACATAAATTATTATATTATATATAATATATTATATAAATTACAAGGGGCAAAAATATGCATGTAAGACTGCTTACGCATTAAAATTATTTAATAAGCAGAACATGCATGATGTTAATTAATAATGAAACAAATAAAAAATTAAAACAAGAATTTAAAGATAAAATGTGACATCAAATTGGTTTCCAACTTAGCATAATGCTGCAGAGGCAGCGCTGGTTGTCAGTTGGAACCTTGTGACTTCACTATTGAGTCGGTGTGTGAACCTCGAATTACGCGTAACTACAACTTATAGACTAATAGTAATTAGCCAGTAGGTTAAAGAGAAGTGCTAACGAGCACAGTTAACACAGACGTACTGTATAAATATCAACGTAAATGGTGTGTAGTACATACACTATACCTATATTTACACATAAAATATTTGGCTCTATGGGGAAGACAAAGCAAAGTAGCAATAAAATTTATGATTTTAGTACATATATAATTTATATTCTGTACTCAAAGGGACACGCCATGTTAGGAGACCTCCTAGATTTTTTTTAGAAAATAAAAAGTAAGATTAAAAATAAATAAGTCATAAATGATCATTCATCAAATATGTAACAGAAATAAACACCTTAATAATAATCAATAATATTTAACCATGGTGTAAAGCTGTATAAATATATAATAATAAATAACGTTTATTTCTCACCACAAAGTTACATTTAGAGTTATAAGTGGCATATAAGTAGTACAAAACAACTTTGCCCGTGGATCGCTGGTGCGTATGGTGGGTAAGATACTACTAGGTATTACAGGTCACCAGAAACCCGAATACCCGTATTGCAGGTCATTAATAATTGCGGAGAATAATAATATGAGGATTTTTTTAATATTACATTTTGATTTCATTACTTTTGCTATCTTCAAGGCATATTCTCTAGTTATCTTTTATGATACCCACTGTGATGTTGGGTTCTCTTACACCGAATTCTCTAAGCACAATAATGTTAGAAAATTTGTTTTTTTATTATTTTTTAATTCATTTCTGTTGCTAGGAGTTTTCGAAACGCTGCGATTTGATTGCACACATGAATGCGTCCACGACTGCCAACTCTCAACTTTGCATTATCTTTTATGTTCTATTGTATTTAACATTATTTATTTTTATTTCTTTTTTATTATGTGCCAGTTATTTTAAATAATTAAGAAAATAGTTACACGGAAATGTTTCTAAAAAACTATTTTTTTTAAATATTTATACTATAACGGAGTGGAAGAGTTTTTGTGCTGTTTTTTTTTTATTTGTTTAAGCATGCTAATCTCTGGAACTATCAGTCTGATTTAAATAAGTATTTTTGTATATTATATCCTAATTCTTAATAAATAGTATAGGCTATATAGCATTAAGCTATACCTCACAACTAGCCTTAAATAGTTATTTTTGTTAAGTAAGTCGGAAGAAAAAGCGCCTCCAAACTGCTTAATCTGCATGCGCTGTCGTATTGGTTAGTGATACATAAATACAATGGTCAACAAAAATATAGATTATTACTTCGTCCATATACCATATGCCTATTTCTTATACATAAGCCACAATTGGATATTTTGAGGCAAAAATATTGAAATTTAAAACGAGATTTATGAGCGTAATTATTAGTAGACATGATATATTAAAACTTACGAAAGAAAGTTACTTCACAACATCGACAATTTTATGAAGATTAACTTTGCTACTTATGGCATGTTATTTGGATGCATAGCTTAAAATTAAGAGATAATGAGAAATTAAAATAATTCAAGACTGCTCGGCGCGCGAACGACTCATAAGCCTAGCCAACCAATGAGAACCAGCAGTGAACGGGCACTGCTGGTTTCTCTCGGTTCTCGTCAGGCACCGGGAGAGGTGTCATAATGTATAGTCGTATGCGAGATGTCCACGTGTCATTATATTTACCACGTGCTTGGCGGTGAAGGGAAACATCGTGAGGAAACTTGCGTGTCTGAGAAATAAAAAAAATACTTCAAAGACATGTGAATCCGCCAACACGGCGGATACTTCCTTGCCGCTAAACCGTCACTGAAGTGAGAGGAAGACAGTTAAATTTTAAACGAAGTGTCATGTCGCACTGCTCAGTCGCGTGATATACGCGAGTGAAACCGCAAGGCGTAGGTAGTTTATATATAATAGTTTTAAATATTTTTCTATATACCTACATATAGTTTACGCCTTTATATTATTTGACCCTTACATAAAAAAACAAACGTCATGAATATAGGGTACAATTAAATTTATATTTAGTTACAATCTCTTGTATTCTTAACAAACGCTAACAAAGCCGCGTGGAAACAACGTCGCAACCACAAACGTTTTCCTAATCTAGACCGAGTCTAGACAATACCAGTTGCTCTGTTACGGCCCGATGCTGCAGCTGATAGCCCGCACTCCCATGGACTTAGCTATTGAATACTTAGTGAGAGCTAGGAAGCTATCTTATACAATATGTCAGTGAACTTTGTGCGGGAATTTGGGTCACGTAAAATGGAAACAGATTAAAAAAATTACAAGGTGGTAAGGACTAGGACTCCCTTCCTGTCGAGAAGTAGTCAATTTCTGTCCCGTCTTATATGTTTTGCCCGTAGTGCGTGCACTAGTGTTGAAGATTATTGAGAAGGTTATAGAGGCTGTGATATATTCCTCTTAGTCCTCAGCGTTAACGACTAAGAGGAATGTAGCACTGCCTCTTTATACGTGGTAGAGCCACGCTGCAGCATTATTATGGTTGTAGCACGAATAAGTTAACTTGATCAGGGAGGGACCACGCTCTCACAGAATACCGGCGTGAAATGGTACCTTAATACTGCTGTTTATATGGTAAGAGTAGAGATCCGGAGACCCTTTTTCACTGGAAACAAAGCATTCTATTTTGGTCCTCAGGGGTAACAACGCATCTTCGTTTTGATTCTTAATCGAGGATAATATAATATAAATAATGAAAAAGTCCTACCTACATTCATCGATTAGCACGTGTAATATTAAAATATAATCTTAAGGCCAGATAGACATTTATAAATGGTATGGTTGTAGCATGCATTGACGGGCTCGACTGGCGTAGAACCACGCTCTCACGTAATACCAACGTGAAATAGCAGCTTAATGCTTCGTATAGTGCACAGAACCGGATACACTTTATATTGGAAACTACACATTTCATCTTCGTCCTCGGGAGTGACAACGAATCTGCTTTTCGATTCTTAATCGATGATGAATGTAGATATCTATGAGCTACAGCATCCACTTATCATGACGTTGACTGTGTCCTCGTTTGTTACCCTTGTTTTACCAAAAATTTAAGAAGATAGCTCAACTTCCTGATTCGTGACGCACCCGTTTCCGCAGTACAGTTCTCTAAGCGAAATACCGTTTCAAAATATTAATAATATAAAGCGGCGCGTCCACTAATGAATGCAGCTACCGTGGGAACCTTTCCCAAGCCCATTGTTGGAGGACAACCGGCCCGAGGTCGACAGCACGCTCCCCGGTGATAACAGCACACACTAAGCACCAATTATCTTCTTTATCGCGCTAATTAATTATACGTAACCGTGATGATTGTGCAATCGCATTTGACTGCGATGCACGTTCAAAAGCTTTAAAGCTTTTGTACATTAAAATAATATCATATTTAAAATAATCCACTGCACTGTGGGACCTAGTCCGATGGAAGAGAAGAGTCTCGAACAGAGTCTCATACCGCAAAACAATTTAATCCGCTAAAGAGTTACCTCGTTGGTGAGGACTACTTCAGTAAAATTACTGTTGCCACCGCTACACGTGTTTGCGAGCCTTTTCACTTGTGCTGCCGGTAATTAAGTTATTAATCGACTTCAAATAAGGAGGAGACTTCCCATTCGACTGCAGATTTTTTATGTATGTTAAGCGATATCTTCGCCACTTGTGAACCCGTTATATACCCAGGGGGTACACACACTCACACACATCATGTATGTGACAAAATGGCGTGAAGATGAAGTTTCAACGTATCTATATTGTCATCATCATTACAGCCCTTCACAAGTCCTCTGCTGAACATAGGCCTCCCCCAAGGAATACCTTAAGGCACGGTCCTGAGTACCTGCGTCCATCGATTTCCTGGATGTCTTACCAGGTCGTCACTCAATCTAGTACGGGATAGCCTTAACACTTCACCTACTGGTACGTGGCTGACACTCGAGAACTTTTTTTCCCCATCGGTTGTCGGTTCTTCGATCTATATGGCCGGTCGATTGCCACTTCAGCTTCTTACGGATATCTTCATTTCCAAATTTATTACGCAGAGAAACCCCGAGCATAATAGGCTTCTCCATAATTCGCCGAGCGACCTTGAGCGTCCTCATACGGTCAGCAGTGAAGGAATTATTGACATTAACATTATTTACTTATTCCAATAAAAACAAAAAGTAAAAGTCGACTTTTAAGAAGTTAAAAAATATAATAATTTCACACTCAGAAGTCGGCGCTAAAACATAGCGTTTAGAAACATTACAGTCCCGATTTTTTGCTAAAAGTTAATTTTTTTGTGTAAAATCCTTTTTTTCTGTGTGTATAAATTTATATCTAATCCAGCTTGACAAAAAACCTCATAAGTTAATTTATGGGGGAGACCTATTTTCAGCTGAGGACTTCTGTTAAATTGTTATAAATACTTGAAAATCATGATGGTAGAGCCAAGTCCTCGCTGCAGTTGTATTATGTTTGCAGCATGAATGTGTCGGCTCGAAAGGGAAGGACGCTCTCACAGAATACCAGCGTAAAATGGCTGCGTAATGCTGCTGTGTTTCGTATGAGAAACTGATTAGTGTCAAGAAACGGATTCTCATTTTACTGTGGCAACGATTTATTCCATCTTAGACTCGTGTCGTCCCGAGGGTGACAACACGTCTGATTTTTTTTTAAATTTATGATAGAATTGTGTGTCTATGACCTAAGAATATCGATCACTCTATTCCGTCCCGTGGGTGTTGTAAAAGATGACTATGGAATGCAACGCCAGAAAAAATAGATGAAGGTTTAACTACCTCGTTTCCTTTATATATTAATCACTGAGACCGAAAAATATACGAGATGAGATAGACAACTGGTACTGCTCTCGTCAATATATCATGCGACTCCGGGGAGAGTCGAGAGAGTCCATGAACTTGACTTTCACGTTCCGATCGAGAAGTAGAAGAAGATGAGCTGTAGCTCATTCACAGCATTAATTTACTATTGAGTGAACTGCATGTCTACTTCTATCAAAAATCTTTCCATATATACAATAATTAACAAGTGTTCTCCTTCCACAGATAATTCTAGCAGACGAGTGCACAGAAGCAGAGGGCCGCGCGTGGCACATGAAACACTTTGCGTGTGCTGAATGCTCCAAGCAGCTCGGTGGTCAGCGTTACATCATGCGAGAGGCACGACCCTACTGTCTACCCTGCTTCGACAACTGCTTCGCGGAGTACTGCGACGCTTGCGGCGAGCCCGTTGGCGTAGACCAGGGCCAGATGTCCCACGAGGGTCAGCACTGGCACGCCACTGAGCGGTGCTTCGCCTGCCACACTTGCCACGCCAGCCTCCTCGGACGACCGTTCCTACCCCGCCGGGGGGCAATATTTTGCTCCATAGCATGCTCTCGGGGTGAACCACCTACGCCGTCAGACTCCTCAGGGCCGGGACCCAGGCCACCGCGTGTCCCTAGACCTAGAAGAATGCCCTCGCCTAAATCGCCGCGCAGGTCTCCGCAGAGGGAGCCGTCGCCGCAAATCGACGCTGACTCTGAACCGAGCGCGTCTGTAGCCCCCGAGTCTCCCCCTCCACATCCTCCGCCACCCCCGCACGCCTGCCTCAGTCTTGACAGAGCGCTCGCCGATCTGCGACTTGAGCAGTCGATGACAGAACACCAAATACCACCGTCACCAACGTCAGAAGAAATCAAAGAGTCTCCGGAAGACTGGAAGCCACCGCATCCTGTGGAGGCGCATGCCGTAGTTGCCCCCGGTCATTCGTCGTCGATGCCGGAGCTGACGGTGGTTGACGGTAAACGGACAAAGCCCAGAGGGGGGAGAACGGTAAGATTCTGCGGGGACGACAACCAAGCGTTTGAACCCGATGAACCTATACGGAAGGAGAAGGTGAGAGATGACGACGCGAGCAGCTACTGCAGTACCTGTTCCTCGTCATCTTCCTCCACGGAATCCTATACACTGCCTACGAGACGAGCGTATGGTGGTGTTAGGATATCGTATGTGCCAAACGATGCGGTAGCGTGCGCCAAACGCGAGAGACAGAGGAAGAACGCCCATCACGATAAGAACTGTATAATTTCGTGATCCTGGGTGCTCATTGTGCCCCACAATCCCTCCAAGTGACGTCAACCTCCGAGCGAAAGACTGAATTTTTGATAATTATCGTAGCACTTAAATGCCATAGTATTATAACGAATACTGAATAGAAAATGTCTTCCCCATACGAGAATATCTCTTGCTCAATATCGAAATGTGAAGAAAATGTAAGAAGTGTAGAAATAAATGTAAAAAACACTACGCAATACAAGCCCAGACTTTTAATATTTTCACATTACAAGTCAAATAATTTAGGTAGTACGTGTATATTACATGTATATGGATATGTTTCTTAAAATATTGTGATGTAGTGCCGAAAAACTTGTTTCTTAATGTCGAATCAAAGAATTTCACAAAATATCTGTAAATACTGGATTTATAAAATAATACACTGGCAGCATCACGAGTCCACTATGACACAGATGAAGCGTTTACCGAAAAACGAAGTTATTAAAAAAAAAACAGATAATAATCGGCCATTATATTCCGTACACCAAGATACACATAAGTATGGGATTGAATTTGCTTACCACTTCACTCTTTATTACCGCCATTTTAAGATTGTTGTTACATTTATTTTTAACACACAGCACACCATAAAACTAATAACAGTTTGAATAGGAATTAATATTTATAAAATATATTTTTAGTAACTAAATTCAATTTGCATTTTGTATACAAAATGCATTTGAAGTTAGTGCGCAAAGCGAAAGGAAATGATAGTCCCATTCGTATCATGCATGCAAAATTTTCTATATAAACGATTACTATAATGCACACGCAATTTTTAAGCTTTAATGAACATAAGACCATCATTTGTTCGATTGACTGCCTTATATATTAAACTTTGCATCTAAATGCTTATAGATACTATCATTAAGGGTGGATTCGACTAAACGAGAGTTCATTTTATTCTTAGAATAATTCTCTATATATTCCAGAATAGAATCAATTTTACGTTTTACCATTTGCAATTCTAAAAATAGCCTAACCTATTCAGGAATAGCTACCAAATCACCGTTTTGCACAGAATAATGGTTATTCCAAATTCATTTCAGTAGCTTCATTATAATATGTTTCTTCTCTAGTGTTACCGACAGTGTGAATTTAGACTTATATGTTATTATATTTTGTGTTTATACTCACTCATTTTGTATTCAATATTTTTGTATCAAGATAAAATACACACAATAAAAACCTCAGATAAAAACATACACAATGTATAGAACTTTAAAGCTTTAAACCTTTTCCTTTAAAGCTTTTTCTTTGCATAAAACTCGACAGTGACACTTGTTAACAGATATTTTAGGACACTATAATACCAAAAAATTTGTAGATATGATCTAACCTTTTGCAGTTTTCTAAAATAGTACAATATTTATTTGCCGGGTTATAATACATTTGATCATCATTCACTCTGTTACTCGCGTATAGTCATTACATTTCATACCTTAGATTGCAGGAAAAAATGATATCCGACTTTTCTTGAGATTTAAATCGTGGAATATCTTATCTCAAGTATAGTTAATCATGTACAAATCGAGGTTTGGTGAAATCCACCCTTAGACAATACCTAAAATCATTATACGTTAGCGTGATTAAAAAATATCATCGTCGATTGTAGCTTTGCACTTCTTGACATAAATTAATCATATCTTGTTTGTAAAACGCCTATTTCATTTAAACACATATCCATTAAGTTTAGCTTTGTATTTAATGAAAAGAATTGTGTGTAAATTGAAAATGAAATAAGTACAAATGTATTATTTTGTGTAATTATTGTAATAGCTGATGTGTTCAGATGTTGTAAATAGTAAGATATTAAAATAGGTATGAAGTTGCCTTACTTATTCCTATAAGTACTTCAAAATTAATAACATGTTTAATTAATAGTTTAATTTAATATCCTAAAAACAATAAAGAGGTTTTGAACTACCAACTTAATAAATTACGATTGTAAGGTTGCCGTAATCTATAGGCACCGTTTGAAATTCATTTTATTTTATTTTGTCGTTAAAAAATAAAAGAACGGAATGAACTACAGTCCCTTTTTTGACAATTGTAAAATAGATCATTAATAAATAAATAAATCAACAATAAAGACATTTGGTAATCTCATACCAAAAAATTGTTATTAATTATTATATCTTTATCTATGTCACCTCAAAATCATTTTCATGACAAGTGACGCACCTTAATTTGGTTTAAAGAAAGATAAAGTAGGTAAACACTAAAACGACAACAAAAACGAAGTAAAAATTGATCGACTCCTAGCAACCCTGAATAAATAAATTTGATTTTTTTACTAAGTATTTGGTTGATCGATATTAAACGAAACCGTCGTTCATTCATATAAAAGCAATATGAAAATTAATGTGTCAAAAACTGTATAGTATGTTCATTAAATATTTCGTTTTATCGTCACAAAACTTCAAAAGATGTTTTTCCAAAAAATATTTATTATTGCCAGCCCTATGTTAAGTTTTGTACAAAATAAAAATAAATAAATCGAACACTGTATAATTTTTTTGTAAGTTATTTTGTAATATCGAGAGAATAAAATGTTTTTGAATGAGTCTGTGTCTCCTTTACCTCGGATAGATATCGACGTATCAACGTAGTTGGCGGTAGCCTTTAAGAATCCACCTTACCATTTTTTCCGAACTAACTGGTATAAGCATTATAAGCATTATATAAGCAATATCCTATAGATACACCTATACCTAGCTCTAATAATATCCTCCAGACTGAATTTCTGTAGCGGCGTCCAGTCGGAGACCGGCTATTGGCGCAGGACAGGATTACAGTGCTCGAGTATGCGAAAAGAAAAAGTGAGTGCGCAAGCAGAAATGTACTCTCTAACCCTTCGCTCTCAAAACCCGATGGAACTGTAATCCGACAAGACCGGAGAGAGATTAAACGCAGGATCAACCGCTTTACGAGCTTCCCGAGGCATGAGTATGAAGCACCGCCAACTTCCTAGCACCGGGCTGATACTGAGAATTACTTTACGAAAAAACACAATAGTTGATCTTGTCCCGACCCGAGATTCGCACCCGGAACATCAATCGATCCGCAATTGCGTTTGCGGCCGCTTGACCGACAAGGCAGTCATACCAGACAGTCCTAAAACCTAGCTATAGCAAAATATATGCGGTGTAGCGGTGATGTAAAAAGATTCCACTACTCTAATTTATACGTGGTAGAGCCATGATGCAGCTATATTATACGTTGCAGCATGAATAGGTCGGCTCGAGCGGGGAAGGACCACGCTCTCACAGAATACCAGCGTAAAATAGCAGCTTAATGCTGCTGTGTTTCGTATGGTGAGTGTAGAGATCCGGAGACACTTTTTTTACTGGAAACGAGACATTCGATCTTAGTCCTTAGGGGTGACAATGCATCTGCGTTTTGATCTTTGATTTGATGCGATTTGATCACTTACCATCAGGTGGACTGTGTTAAATAAAAAATTATTATTTGGTAGGTGTCGTAAGAGGTAATACACGGAAATGAAACAGAAGATCAGCAGCAGCACTATTTGGTTACTGAAATCTGCAGTCGACAACCCACATGCCAAAGACAGCAATCATGGCCAATGTTAATACATAATTATAATATGATAGGTAATCTATGGGAGAAGTAAAAATATCCCTATATTCGTCCCTCACTCTTAAAATAGTCCAACTCCGACCCCCTCCCAAAACGCCAAATAATTAGCGCCGTGACAAAATATTTATATTTCAAATTCGAATACATTAACCCTTTTAATATGCGACCTTAAAAAGCAACCCTCAAAAAAGAAACTTTATTTTGAAATTAACCAACCCTCGGCCGAAAACGTCCTCAAAGGGTGGTTCGGCTTAACTAGAATTGTCACGTGAGGCTATTAAGTCATTATGGATTTATTAATGGTGTGATTAATTACTGAGGGCGTTCACACCCCTACGCGAAGGGGTTGAAGTGAATAAATAGCTCTAGAACGATGAGGGCCAGAATTAGCGTAGCGTGAAACCGCTGACGGAATAATTTTGCGTTTTAATTGATTTTCATATGATTCCAGTTTTTATTAGTTCACAAGGTAATGTGTTATTCGCACAGATTCTGAATTTATGTCACATAAACTTTTTCAGGTCTGCTGCTGAACCTCCAGGCTTTTCAAAAAGCTGACAAGTATGTAGTATAAGGTTGGCAAACGAGACCGCAGTTCACCTGATGATAAGTAAATGCTGTAGCCTATAGACATCTACATTTATCCTTGATTAAGAATAAAAATGCAGATGCGTTGTCACCCCTGAGTACTAAGATGGAATGCCTCGATTCCAGTAAAAAGGTTCTCCCGTTCTCTACACTCACCATTCGAAACACAGCAGATTCAAGATGCTATTGTGCGCCGATATTCTGTGAGAGCGTGGTCACGGGTGACAACTCATCTGCATTTTTATTTGTAATCAAGGATAGATGAAGATGTCTATGAACCGCAGCAACCACTTACCATCAGGTGGACTGTGTGCTCGTTTGTCACCATATCCTATAAAAAATAATTCAAAGTACGCGAGCGACCCGGGTTAGATCCCCGCCGGCACCAATTTTAAGTGCTGATTTACCACGTTCTCGGCGATGTAGGAAAACACGAGGAAACCTGCATGTCTGAGAAACAAAACAAAATATTTCTAAGATATGTGAAGTTCGCCAACACAATCTGTGGCAAGAAATTCTTTGCCTTATAACGATCTCAGAAATGATAGGAAACCCAGCTGTGGATCGTATATAGACTGTAACTTTACTATAGATAATAATAATCAAGTACATTTAATGTATATTTATATCCAAAGGTACAGATTATGAGTGAGCAATGTCCAACAATCGCTAGTCATATAATCAATAAGCAGGATTGCTCTGATCAGGTGGGCGCGCGCACCGTGACGCCACCTGTACGGGTTTTCACGCTCCACACCGCAGGGGAGAGGGCTGACGAATTGTCCAACCCTGCAGAGCCGACCACCCGGAAATTATCATTTTATAAGTAATTAAAATTTACTTATAATCATTTGAATACCGTTACCAACTATTAAAGACTACTACTGAACATAGGCCTCCCCCATAGATGGGGATTACCGTTATAGTTTTTACGCTTGGCAAACGGGTGGCAACCGCAGTTTTGTATTTTAGACGTTATTGAGAAGACGCCGCCGTTCATGATTTGTTCCCCTGTCGCCTCCTACGACACCCACGGCTTGATATTGGGTAGTGGATACTTCTACACCAGCACTACACGCTAATAACGTTATTCATTTATGAATAACGTTAATTATTATATTTCGTACTAGATAACCCGGTGATCTTCGTATCACCTACATATATTTGTGAAAAGTATGGTCAAAACTTGAACGAGCTTGAGGTTCAATATCAAATCATGTGTGTAATATTTTTTGTCTTTTTTTGCGGTGCGTAAATATATAAAGATGATGGTTTTCCGACTCGTGAACACGCGACGTATAATTGCCCATGCGCGAAACAGGGAAACTCCAAGTTGATTCCGCAAGTTTTCAACTATCGGCCTTTCGATTTATTTATGGTCATCGAAAAAAGACGCACGGGAAATTGTAGACGCTTAAAATCGAATGGCAAATCTGTTGGAATCATCGGTGTACGCGGGACCAAGACATCCTCTCCTTTGTATCTTCCCTTGATGATCTTGGCCTCGATGACGTTATTCATTAGTTTTTCCACAGCCAGTCTCGTTCCATCACACTGTCGAGGTATTGGTAGCAGAATCAAGCCTTCCTTCTCAGATTCTAAAATAAGCCTGGACTGGCAACTTATAATAACCATTAAACACCTAAAAATAACCTTTATTAAAAGTCTGGAGACTGACTTGTCCGACGTGCCACTGCTACTTAAAAATCGTCTAGCTTCAAGTAGCCGACTACCGATGGCTGCCGTGAGAAGCCCGTTTCCGGGCGCCTTAAGGCTAACCATTCCTATTATAGGAAATGCTCATGCACAGCAGTAAATCTATCGGTTCCAGTTCAAACGACACCCATGGGACAAAATAGGGTAATAGATTTTCGCTGGCCCTTGCCGCAGACTTCAACTGCAATTTTTTTAGACATCTACCCTCGATTAGGAATCAAAATGCAGATGCGCTGTCACCCCTGAGGACTAAGACTAGATGCCTTGTTAGAAAGGTCTCAGGTCCTTTACACTCACCATACGAAACAAAGCGGCACTAAGCTGCTATTTCACGCATAAACGTACGTAAACGCATGGTTCCGTCCCGGTCTTGCTACAACCATAGTATAACTGCAGCATGGATCTACCACGTATAAAACATGACGAGAAAACCTTCGAATCTTTAAACAATTTGATATTAATTTTTTCCGTAATTATTTCCTAGTTCATACGTTACATACACTGGTGAAATAGCAACAGTCTAAGGTTATTAACGCAAGCAGTGACGTAACGTACGCGGCGGCGGCGCTTGCGCAAAACATTCTGTAACCGTCCGTGACGTCACAAGTACGCGATGCAGTGTTTAGAAATATCAAACCAGTTAAAAAATAAATTGCATTTTCTTTTTTATAGCCAAAATTAGTTAGCATCAAGATATTTCTCACCAGCCAGTGACGGTATCGTCCTCATCATATCAGCCTACCCAGTCCACTGCTGAACACAGACCCCCCCCCCCCTATTGCTTGACTCTACATTGGGGACTTTTCATATTTGCAATAGTTGTCACGCTTGTGGAAGGAAGTAGACAACCGCAGCATTTTTATTATTTTGATCTGTTCTCAAAAGATGCTATTGCCAATATCTTTATTTGAGTTTCCGTTTGTCGCCTCTAACGATCCCCACTGGGTGACATATGATAGTGGATTCTCTTGGGCTGCCACTACACAACAGGGAAGTATTTGAGTTTCCGTTTGTCGCCTCTAACGATCCCCACTGGGTGACATATGATAGTGGATTCTCTTGGGCTGCCACTACACAACAGGGAAGTATTTGAGTTTCCGTTTGTCGCCTCTAACGATCCCCACTGGGTGACATATGGTAGTGGATTCTCTTGGGCTGCCACTACACAACAGGGAAGTATTTGAGTTTCCGTTTGTCGCCTCTAACGATCCCCACTGGGTGACATATGGTAGTGGATTCTCTTGGGCTGCCACTACACAACAGGGAAGTATTTAGGTAAAGTAAGTATACATAATGTGTGTAATGTTACAATCTTGTGAAACGTGATGCAAAAAAAAACATTTTTAAAGAAGAGGGTCAAACAAGCATGCACCTCACCTAATGGTATGTGATCACCGCCGCCCATGATCATCTACAACACAGAAAAAGTAATGTTGAAAAAGATGTACGATTGAGGAAATAAAAATCGAATTTACAATTTCAATAAAAATACAATGAAATAAAAATCAGTTTCAATCAAAGTAAACTTTTAATTTAACACTTGTATTTTGTCATTTCATCATTATGTCAGAATCGTGCCAAATGGAAGTCCGTAGTCTCTGCCTACCCCTCTGGGTGACAGGCGTGAGTGTTTATGTATGTATGTATGTATTTTGTACATTTGTTTGCATACCTCAATAAATTAAAATATATAATACAACTTACGTCTACAATGGATTTACAAAAGATCACAATGTACATACAAATAAATCAAAAAGATAACAATAATAACTTAGAATATCTAACTTTGCACAAGACTTAAAATTTCGTACGACTGTGACGGCGTAATAGTTTCCCCCACCCATAAAATCATCCCACGGGTGCCTTAGGCGAGGATAGAGGGAAGCTGAAACAAAAGAGGGTAGCAGCATCGTCTTCGTTACAACTTAATTATAATACGTGGATCCCATGCATCTATACTATGGTTGTAGCAGTAATGGATTTGCTCGAGCGGGGAAGTAGCACGCTTTAACAGAATACCAGCGTAAAATAGCAGTTCAATGCTGCTGTGTTTCGTATAGTGTTGTAGAGAACCGGAGACTTGTTACTGGATACGACGCATTTCATCTTAGTCCTCAAGGGTGACAACCTATCTACGTTTTGATTCCTAATCGAGGATAGATATAGATGTCTATGGGCCACAACATCCACCTACCATCAAGTGGGCTCGTTTGTCACCCGTATTCTATTTGTTCAATAAAAATAAAAAAGCTACGGTTGCCGATCAGCCCGTCAAGTGCTATAACTATGGTAAAAATCCCTTATCGGGCAATCTCCATAGATTAGGGAGACGCCTATGTTCAGCAGTGGGCTCTATACAGGGTGATTTTTTACCGTTTGTAAGAAAATAGGGCGTAACAGGTGAACCGAATAGAAGCCTATGGTACTGATATTTTACAATTTTTGCTTTTAATAAAAAAACATCTTGTTTTATTTATTATGTACTACCAATAGTTTATTTCAAAATAGTGATATTTATGGATAGTTCAATTTCCTAACATGTTAACGTAAAAGCAAAAAAAATTGTAAAATATCAGTGCCATAGGCTTCTTTTCCGTTCACCTGTTACACCCGATATTTTTCCAGACGGTTAAAAATCATTCAGTATAGGCTGCATTTTTTTAATATTTTTGGTTTTATTTTGACCTAGGTTCCCCCATCTTTATCATAAATGTTGATAAAAGTTGATTAATGGAAATAACCAGTAGATTTTGTGGTATTCAACAAAAGGGGTCATCACCATGTAAGTGTACCAATGTCGTACCTAGACCTGCAGAAGCGAGCACACAGTCCACCACGAAACAGGTACTATATTATTATTTTTTTCTAGGTGGTATTCCGTCAGGAGACATGCTCGTAAGCATGGTCCTTCCCCGGTCAGGGCGGTCTATTTATACCGCACGTATGTACGCACAATACAATGCAGCATGTCTCAACCACGTAAAATTTCTTTGAGCCACTCATATCAAACCTACGGAACGGACCACAGCTAGATCTAAAGATTTTAAACATCTAATACGACGTTAAGACGTAATTAAATTCCGTTGGCTTTCTTGCTGGTTATTCCTAGGGCAGAGGTTTTTTTTTTATAGGATAGGGTGACAAACGAGCACACAGTCCACCTGATGGTAAGTGGTTGCTGTGGCCCATAGACATCTACATCTATCTTCGATTACGAATCAAAATGCAGATGCGTTGTCACCCGTGAGGACTAAGATGGAATGCCTCGTTTCCAGTAAAAAGGGTCTCCGGTTCTCCACAGTCACCATACGAAATACAGCAGCATTAAGCTACTATTTCACGCTGGTATTCTGTGAGAGCATGGTCCTTCCCCGGTCGAGCATACCCATTCGTGCTACAACTAAACTACTAATATAACTGCAGCATGGCTCTACCACGTATAAATATATTATTTTACGAATCCGTAGAAAAAGCATCAATGACTCTTAATAAGTATTCTTGTAGTGTATACTAAACAAAGATTATTTCATTCTGTTCTATTCTATTCTATTCTATTCTAGAGAGCCATTATAGCTCAGGTGCTAAGCGCTTACTGTAAAATTAACAAAACGTGAGCAACCAGGGTTCTATCCCCGCCGGCATCAAAGAACAGCTAGCTCATGCAGTACCTTGAAGATCGCCAGCTGATTAGTGACCGCCAGTACGGTTTCCGGCTGCTCGGCTGGTGATCTTCTGGATTAATTAACTCTTAAATGGGCAGAGGCAGTAGAGTCCAAGGGGAATGCGTTGGCCGTTAGTTTGGACATAGCGGAGGCCTTCTATCGGGTTTGGCACAAAGCGCTTCTTACGAAGCTTCCCTCCTATGGGCTTCCCGAGAAATTGTGCAATTGAATCACCAGTTTTCTTGCTAATCGAAGCATCAAGGTCGTAGTAGACGGTGCATCCTCCCATTACAAGCCCATTAACGCTGGTATTCCACAAGGCTGCGTGCTATCAACAACGCTGTTTCTTCTGCATATCAATGACATGTTGCAAACCGTACATTCATTGCTATGCAGACGACAGCACTGGTGATGCTTTATACAACGGCCGTGCCAATATTTCTCGGGTAAACGTCGCAGAGTACCGGGACAAACTTGTGTCTGAATTCGAAACTTTGTTGAACTAAGTCTCGGACTGGGGGCGACTAAATCTCGTCCAGTTTATCGAGTGACGAGCATTTTCGTGGTCACTTGGAAGAGAAGGCCAAATTGGTCTCTAAAAAACTTGGCGTGCTCAGCAGAGCGGGACAGTATTTCATGCTGGCACACCGCCTGCAACTTTAAAAGGCGAAAGTTCGGCCGCACATAGAATACTGTTCCCATCTCTAGGCCGGGGCTCCCTAGTGCCAGCTCCTACCATTTGATCGCATCCACCGCAGAGCGGTCCGAATCGTCTGCGCCCGAGCTCTTTCCGATCGGCTTGACTCACTGGCACCGCGAAGAGAAGTTGCCTCTCTTTGCGTATTTTATCACATCTACCACGGGAAGTGCTCTGAGGAATTGTTCGGACTAATTCCAGCCGCACAATTTCACCATCGGACATCACGACAAAATTCGCGATACCATCCATACCATCTGGACGATTGGCGGTCCAGCACCGTGCGATTTAAAAGAAGTTTTCTTTCTCGCACAACTTCCTTGTGGAATCGACTACCATCAGAGTGTTTTCCGGACCGATACGACTTAAAGACCTTCAAGAAAAGAGCTTACTCCTTTCTAAAGTGCCCGCAACGCTTCCGCATTTCTCCTGATATTGCAGTTGTTCATGGGCGGTGGTAATCTCTTACTATCAGGTAAATCGTATGCTCGGTTTCCCTCTCTCCTATAAAAAGAATGTTATTTGCTATTTTAAATCCTGATTTTCCAGTTGCTAGATGGTGAAGTAAAACATTGTGTGTAAAACTGCGTGTGTGAGAAATAAAAAAATATTTCAGCCAACACGTGTTGGGGCAGCGTGGCGGACACTCATTACCCTAAAATGCACTCAATAATCAGAGGTGGAAGTGTCTGTGTCCAAGAAAGACGTATTCGTATATAGACCGTCAGATGCCGTAAGTCGCAGCGACTGAGGTGGGCGAGTCACCTTGAAAGAATGCCGGACGCAAGAGCCGTAAAAATAATGACAAAGTGGACGCCGCATCAAAAACGACCGAGAGGCAGGCCTAAAAAGCGTTGGAGTGACTGTGTGGAAGAAGATCTCAGGAAGATGGGAAAGTTCACCAGCTGGAAGAAGGTCGCCAGGCACCGTGACAACTGGATTGTGGAGAAGGCCAAGACCCACAAAGGTTTGTAGGGCTAACGGAAGTAAGTAAGTTATATAGGCTGTAATTTTTGATGAAAAATTTCTTTAAATTCGATGATTTTTCTTTCTAAATTTTTTTTTAAGAATCTTTAGATTATTTTTACCTGACTACTCTAGAAGGAGTACCCTCCTTCTAGAGTAGTACTTCGAGAGTAGTAGTAGTAGTAGTAGTACCTTTTTAGACCGTATGTATGTTTGTGTATTTCGTTGGCATATTCTGTAGCTTAAATGGCCCGTTTATCTTAACCTATGGGGTGTCGTTATAAACGTCTTAGTAGTAGAAGTGACATAGAATACAAAACTTTTCTCTTTACATTAAAATTTTTTAATTACTGTTTAAACTATGAACTTGTTTATTTTTTTTATAGAATAAGGGTGACAAATGAGCAAATAGTCCACCTGATGTTAAGTGGATGCTGTGGCCCACAGACATTTATCCTCGATTAAAAATCAAAATGCAGATGCGTTGCTATCCCTGAGGACTAAGATGGAATGCCTCGTTTCCTGTAAAAGGGGTCTACGTTTCTCTACACCCACCATGCAAAACACAGCGCTATAGAGCAGCTATTTTACGCTAGTATTCTGTGAGAGCGTGGTCCTACCCCGGTCGAGTCGACCCATTCGTGCTAAAACCATAATATAGCTGCAGCATGACTCTACCACGAGTTAAAATTACGTAGTCATTTGCTTTTGCGTTAAGTTATATTGAGAACAATCCTGCTCTAAGCGTCACTAGTATGTTTTTATTATGTGCGAGCAGATATGCAGGTCTAGTTCTAGTTCACTGCTAAGCCCTATGTCTTCAATGAATAGGAGTTGCTTAGCCGTGAGCAATTTCACTTCTTCTGGGCGGAATACGTAGTTTCCCAGATGAGTGTTACGTTTGCGCATTAAGGGTTCGCAATCAGTTAGGATGTGCAGAGGCGGCCACTAATATTATATTTACGGCAAATCTAAGCTTTCTATAAGGTCCATATTTAACAGTGAAGTGAGTTCCGGTCTCAGAAGGAGAAGGAAATATAATTGATATACGCATTTGTTTAACTTTCTCATTAAGGTTAAAAGTGTAACTGAAATTTCGTTAGTAATACACGAAGTACAACCAACCATGCAAAATATACCGCATTCGATAGGAACAAGGTTCACTTCAATATACCACTCAAATCAATCAGTCCATGGTTACTCTGACCACAAAGGATTGTATTACCTAGGGTCGTGTACGTATCGATTTGAAATTTAAAAACAAAAAAAAAACAGAGATCTGTGTTTAAAACTTACTTCGATACTTATTTCATGTGTAAAATTTCATTTAGCGCCATTCGTCTAGTGGTTGTAATCGCGATTGCTGAACATGAGGTCCTGGGTTCAAATCCTGGGTCAGGCCAAAATCAGTTATTGCGTGTTTCTGTGAAGAAATTCTAAGTAGCAGCTCGGAGTCAGGAAGTTGATGACTTTGACGGTAGTTTCACCCCTGTGCCTCCGAAAACACGCAAAGCCGTAGGTGATCATTCTTTGGTCGTGTCGGATCACCGTCCCATCGGACTACGAGAGTGAGGGAGTAGAAAGTGGACCCGTGTTAGCGCACACACTCGGGCACTATAATCCCGTCTTGCGCAGATGGATGGTCTCTGTAGAAACTGGCCGCCGTGACCGAAATTCGGTTGAGAGGACATTATTACAACCTATAGGCGGTAGCACCTTCATGGTAACAACTTAAAATAAGTTAAAAAACTGCGATTTACAATCCACATTCCAGGCGTGGCAACTAGAAATAGAAAATGCTTCCCTATTAGACAACCTTTGCGGGGGCCTATATTCACCAATAGATTTTTTAAAGGCTATAATTTATCAATGAATACCATTTACGATCTATTACTAACGTTTCCGCCGTGTGGCAAAGAGCTACCTCATGGTAACATTTTGCTGATCTTGGAGAACTAGGGCTTCCTAAGATCAGAAAAACAGAGCAGGCCCTAATACTAGACAAATTATTTTACGTGTGAAAACGTTCTATTAAAAATACTGTGTCGACTTCGTGTGACTTTTGTTAACTTTCTTGGCTTGTCGTTTTTAGACATTTATTTTATTCGACCGCGAAATAGAAAAAAAATAATATAAGGCAAATGAAAACTAAATAATTATTATTTATTTTCTATTTCCATATTATTTAAAAGAAGTTATAATATAAATAACTTTAAAAATAAAGGTTGTAATATCTATCGCTTTATTTTGAGTCGTTTTATGTCGGGATGGGGTTTCGTTTTATGTTGGCACCATGATGGAAGAGAGTTTTTTTTTCTATGGTCGGCACAAATAATTATCAAGTTATTATTAATATCTTGAAAAATATTTAACACTTGCCTTTAATTCCTTGCCTACTCCTCTGTAAAAGTCCGGCAATGCATCAGCAATTCCTCTGGTATTGCAGATGTTGATAGGCGACGGTGATCACTTGCAATCAGGTAAGCCGCATGCTCATTTGCATTCTTTTGCATCAAAAAAACTTCATAACGATTTCACAAATGTGACCAATACCTGACATACGTATTTAATAAAAGTGCAAAGATGAAAGCAATTAAATAATAAGCACTATTTAATGATTTCTTATATTTACGCGAACACTATACATTGATTCAAACTACTTTTACGGATTTTTTCGCGTTTATTTATGTTATTTTTAATACCCGACGTTTCGGGTGCTTTCCAGCACCCTGTCCCCCCCCCCCCCAGTCCCCCGTGACCGTGGGTGCTGGAAAAGACCCGAAACGTCGGGTATTAAAATAACATAAATAAACGCGATAAAATCCGTAAAAGTAGTTTGAATTAAAATAAGCACTATTATTATTGCGGTAAATAAAACATTTTAATACAGTCATAAACAATGGTAGCTCTCTTCTTGACAGTTGCTAAGTAGATAGCGCAGGAAACGTAGTAAGTGTCATCGCGAAATTTTACTATGTCGCTCTGAGTCACTCCATTGATCACCAAGTAAAATGCGATCCGGATGTTCCACTCCGGATTCAAAAATTGATTATTCATTATTAAGTTGCTAGAGAAACTTAAATTAACATTATTTTATATCTTATATTTTATATAATATGATGATTATGGTGTTTTCAAGTCTATTGTTATCATAGCATTATTTTATATTTATTAATTTATTTTTAGATGGTAGAGCCATGCTGCAGCCAGCTATATTGCAGCACGAATGGGTCGGCTCTACCGACCACGCTCACACAGAATATCAGCGTAAAAAAGCAGCTTAACTGCCGCTAGCTGCTGTGTTTCGTATGGTGAGAGAACCGAGGATCCCTTTTACTGGAAACGAGACATTCCATCTTAGTCCACACGGGTGACAACGCATCTGCATTTTGATTCGTAATCGAGAATAGATGTAGATGTCTATAGGCCAAAGCAACCACTTACCATCAGGTGGACTGTGTGCCCGTTTGTCACCATATTTTATAAAAAAAATACACTATATTGTATATAGGTAATGTTTTAAGAAAAGCAAATTTACTTTTTTTAAAACAAGCGCAGCATCGGCAAATGGGATCACTAAATTATTTTAGTTAAAGTACCTGCGGCAACTGACCACTATTTTCAAAATGTCTCAAATAAATGAAAAAACAATTGCGCTAACTCGTCAGAGTTATAGAGCAAATAGTCCAGTGCGAGTCACGATGTTGCACGTCCACGAAAGTTTTGTATTTCAGGATTTATTCTATCACTATCGAACACGCGGTTTTTTCAATCATTACAGCCTATTAAAATACCACTGCTGAACATATTCCCTCATTGGCAGTATATTTGCCATAGTTGCCACGCTTGGCAGGTAGACAACCTCGTTTTTTTATTGAACTGTAATCAAAAGGATATGGGGTAGTGGAATCCCTTACGCCGCCTATCATTCATTCTCTAAACCATTTCCCATTATCTGGGGTCGGCGCAGTAAACCTTCTTGTTCCATTCCTCTCTATCAGCCGTCATTTCCATACTTACTCCTTTCATTCTCATATCACTCTTCACACAATCGATCCATCTTTTATTCGGCCTTCCTCTGCCCGTGTGTCCCTCCACATTCATATTCAACACTCGTATTGTGACATGACTTTCATTCCTCCGCATCACATGCCCAAACCATGCCAATCTGCTTCCTCTCACCTTTTCTACCACTGGCGCTACTTTCAGGCTTCCTCTTATATACTCATTCCTTATCTTATCCATCCTTGTCACACCACACATCCATCGTAACATTCTCATTTCATTCGCATGCAGTCTATTTTCATCCTTCTTCTTGACGGCCCAGCATTCACTTCCATACATGACGACAGGTCGGATGATCGATTTGTAAATTTTCCCCTTCAGCCTTATTGGCATTCGGGGATCGCACGTTGTGGCTGTGACCTGTCGCCATTTCATCCACCCTGCGTTAATCCTATGCTGCACAGCTCTATCTATTCCGCCGTCGCCTTGAATGAGGGAACCGAGGTACTTGAAATCTGAGCAGGTAGGCAGTATAGCGCCATCCAACGACATGGGTACAGGACTGGAAAGACCGCCGAAATCACAGCACAGATATTCGGTTTTGGATCTGCTGATCTTCAAGCCAACACTTTCCAGCCTCTGTTGCCACCCCGTCAGTCTGCTCTGTACCTCGATGCCTTCTTCCCCGACAAGCACGATGTCATCAGCAAAGAGCATGCACCAGGGTGCCTCATCCTGCAGGTCCGACGTCAAAGCGTACATAATCAGTAGGAAGAGGTAAGGGCTCAATGCCGACCCTTGGTGCAGCCCTACCGCCACATCGATACTGCCCGTAGTTCCCGCGGCAGATCGTACACATGTACGGGATGCTCTGTACATAGCACGGACTAACTTACGCCGCCTATCCTACACGGTAAATCAGTACTCGAATTTGAATTATCCACTTACTACGAAATTTACGACCTGTTCTTAGTACTAGCTACCACGGCTTTGTATCCAACAGTATTCGAAATTTATCACTACACATAGCATATAAAACTACATAGGGCCACGTTACGCTAGGACGAGATATTTGGACCACGTTTGCGTAAAAATATGGGTTTAGGTGGAAAATTGTGAAAGAAGAACCCAAAATCCCATTAATCGCTTTTTACTTCATGGTAGACAAGTAAAGATATGTTTTTTTTCTTACTATCGGACGTATATGTCCCTGACCATTGTGAGATTCCCAATATACTTCACATAGAGCAGTAAAAATGAATTTTGCGGAATCCAAGAAAAATTTAATAAAAATCTTAATAAAGTAAACATCATTTTTGATACCTCTAAACGATATTTTTATTAATTTATATTATTAATCGATATTATCAGACTCACACATGACTAATTATTTTTAAAGTCGGCGAAAATACTTATATGCATTGGAATGCAACAGGTACGGCCTTGTGATTCATCGCATAAATACTTTAAACAGGAAAATTACGAGAATATGGAGTGCCTACCTGTTGTAAGTATTGTTCTGTGATTAAAACCAATAATAAAATGTATACGTTTTTAAAACAATAAAAGGCATCACTAGCTGAAAATTTTAAATCAGCACAAACATTTAAAACTAAGGGTGTGTTCCAAATGCGATATACATTGCGAGCACATGGTAAGCACTGCTCAGTTCTCTCACTGGTGAAAAATTTGTTCCGTTATGGACTGCCAGCATACTGCCGGCGGGTCCTTACTCTTTACTCTGTGGCCGCAATACCCTAGGGAAATATATGACGTCATAAATCGCCGCCACTTTTGTACTGTGAGCACTTGCGCTTTCGAAGTAAGGTGCTCTCAGTACTTTGATCATGTGATCAAAAAACATAACAGCGTTTGGAGATAACAGCTTCCACGAATGACTGTCATTATTAGTAATTAATACTGTTATTCAAAAAAAATTCTGACAAGTTTTAAAAGCAACAATATTCAAATGATAATTTTTCTTGTTGAATAGAAAACGTGTAAATATTTTCATTTGAAAACAGTGTCAAAAAATGGGGATGACAGTATACTGGACTGCGTTTTATTTTAAACAGTAACCAGTATATCAAATTAAAAAGGAACAGCTTCACAGTATACGGAATTGACGTCACACCTTACAGTGGTCATAGTGTATATATCGGAACACACTCTAAATCAAACGTCATAACATGGTTCAGAAAAAAAGAAAGCAAAAGTCAAAAGGAAACTAAAGTTGCAGCCTATGTACACCTCGCTTGCTGGGCATAGAGTCTTACGGAACAATATTTATTCCATTGAGCTGCTCTAGAATCTCGTACTGTGTAACTGTAGGTTGCCTCGCAATATTTTCCAACACCATCGAGCAAGAATCAAATTAGCGCTTCATATTTCAATTAACAATTTTATTAGTACTAGCGGGGATCGAACCCGGATTGTTGCCGTATTTGAAATTCACAGCAAGAATATAGTGGTATACGTGGTAGAGCCATGCTGCATATACGTGGTAGAGCCTTATTGCCTTAGCTGCAGTTACATATCAGTAGTATAGTTGTAGAACCAATGAGTCGGCTAGACCGAGGCAGGACCACGCTCTCAAAGAATAGCAGCGTAAAATAGTATTTTAACGCAGCAGTGTTTCGTATGGTGAATGTACCCTTTTTACTGGAAACGAGGCATTCCATCTTAGTCCTCACGGGTGACAACGCATTTTGATTCGTAATCAAGGATAGATGTAGATAATTGATAGAATCAGGCGTTACTTTGCGGAAATCCATCATAATAAAAAATAAAAATATAAATTTCTTCGCAACCTTCCGCTTAATAAATACAATGATGTGTTTTACCTGGATTGAAGAGCACCTCCCGCCTGCGGTCAGCCGCCGTAGAATCTACATTACCTGAGGATGCCTCGTGTAGAGGCGAAACACGTGTCGTATTGTCGTCGATGGTGTATCTTACCTGGAATAGTGGTGTTGGGAGTAGTGGTGCTGGGACTAGTGGTGACGGAGTTAGTGCATGCAATTGAAGGGGGGGCGGGAGGTGCTCTTCAATCCAGGTAAGACACATCATTGTATTTGTTTAACGGAAGGTTGCGAAGAAATTTATATTTCTATTTTTTATAGATGTAGATGTCTATGGGCCACAGCAATCACTTACCATCAGGTGGACTGTGTGCTAGTTTGTAACCCTATCCTCTTAAAAAAAAGTTAGCCCCTGGGATATGACAGCTACTTGTATCATGTGGTTCAGTAATAACGGTTAACAAATACAAAATAAATAAAGTATTTATGCGATAGATCCGTGGTAGCTTAGATGGTTAACGCTCGCTGTAAATATCACAGAACGCGAGTAACCCGGTGCACTGCACGGTGAAACTACTCGAGAAAAAAAGTTATAAAATCTAAGCAGGCTACTTTTGCATATCGTTAAGTCTTTGCTTTTTACCTTAAAAATACGCAAGCTTGTGTGTGGGGAGCCACCACAGTCCATACTCATTTTCGGTAATGGTATCATTGCTACGAATTATAGTTGTAGTCATTTTTACTTTACCAAAATCTCTGTCCTGGGAAGGACCACCAAGAAATTCAACGGGACTTTTTTAAAGCAAATTTTACAATGTGAAAGGTTGTGTAAACCATTTACAAAATTTATTTTAGAAACAACTTAGAAGCGACCTTCTCATTCCCAGTGGTTATTATCAATCATGTATTAATGTATATTATATATTATGATGATAATGAAATAGGACCGTGGTAGCTCTGAGGTTACCCCCGTAAGTAAGAACCGTTCTTGGTTTGCGACCTCACTCTGACATTGTTGCCAGTGAAGCTCCAGGGCAAACTAAAGCAAACCTAATTTAAACGAAAAGTTCCTAAATTAAAGCGGGGCCGTGAGGTGCGGCGTAAAACAATCCATCATCCCATCACCCCCCCCCCCCCATTGAATATCTTAAGTTACGACTATAAGAAATGGGTTTGCGATAGATGGCGCTATTACCATTTATAAAGCAACATGGCATCTCATACTGCGATTGTCAATCCGTGTAGTCAAGGTAGGGAGGATTTGCCTTAACCCTTAACGTGACAGTTAAGGGTTAAGGCAAATCCTCCCTACCTTCTGTTTCGATTTTTCTGTCGCCTCTTACGCCACACGGTATTATATGTAGTAGTAGATTGTATTACTTTTTTAAATATACGCAATATTAAAATCTCAACTGTATATCAATAACAAAGCACCGGAACACCGCACTTCATTATCCCGGCGATGACGGAACGAGCGCGATATTGCGCACGGGACAAAGTGCCGTGTTCCTGTATCAATGACTCGTGCCACGCTGATAAGGATGTTCGGTCACGGCGCAAGCAATCAAGCAATCAGACGGCCATCAGGCAAACGGCTCAGGTACGCACAAACAATGAGCTGAATCATCTAATATAGCTTGCATCTAGTGAGGTACAAACTCTTTAACGACGACTTCCTCTTCAGTGTCTCTGATTGCGGAAGTCAAAAATACCTGAAATATCTGAAGTTAACCATTAAGACTGGAGAGCTTCGGTCATATGTACAAAACTTCCACACGTCAAATGAATATGATCTGATTAACTATTTTTTTATAGAATAAGTTTGTCAAACATGCACAGTTCACCTAATAGCAAATGGATGCTGTGGCCTTAAAACATCTACATCTATCCTCAATTACTAATCAAAGTGTAGATGCATTGTAACCCCGGAGGACTAGGATGGGATGCCTCGTATCCAGTTAAAAAGGTCTCCGGTTCTCTATATTCACCGTACGAAATACAGCAGTATTAAGATGCTATTTTACTCATCCATCCTTTTCACTGTTTTTGATTCATAATAATGGATGATAGCCGACAGATATCGGTGACTATGTGTCACATCACCGACTCACTATTGTGTGGACTGGCACGTTTGTCACACCTTCTTTGATAACACACGTATATAAGTTATTGTTTTTTTTTTTGCGCCCGAAGCAAATATGGGCAACCCTCCGGAAAACGGGGGAGGGAGGTGGGGAATGCTCATAGCATACCACGCAGCCGGCTGCGTGGTTATGTGGAGACTTTTACCCACTAAACCCCACCTTTTAGGGACTGGCTTAACGGTCTAACTAGAGATCTCTAAGCCGTATACGAACGCGACCCTCCTTGGCAGAAAGGAGGGCGCAAGTTATTGTCAGCACTGTTATCCGGTAAAAACTACTTATGACCAACGAAATCGGTCCAAAATACTTTTAACTCCCGGCTTGGTTCAAAAGTAGTGTAGACTGAAATTCCGGTAAACTAGTAGTCTGGCTTAGGCCAAAATAGTTTGACTTATTACCTATTGGCAAAATGTTTTGTTAAACACTTTTTCACTACATTAGAACTATATATATGTCAAAGATGACTATCAAAGAAGGACAAGCTGAAAACTATAATTTTACTGATTAATTAATTGACCATGTTTATTTCTTTCTTGTTCGACATAAGGTTGACAAGTGAGCACTCAGTTCACCTGATGGTAAGTTGAAGCTGTGGCTAGTAAATACTATCATTGATTAATAATCAATAGAAGATGCGTTATCACCTCTAAAGACTTAGATGAAGTGCCTAGTTATCAGTAAAAATAGTCTTCGGCTCTCTACCCTCACCATACGGAACACAAGGATATGATGCTGTGATATACCTTGCGATTATTCTGTGAGAACGTTGTCCTTCCCTGGTGAAGCTGACTCTTTCGTGTTGCAACCATAATATAGCTGAAAATTGGCTCTACCACGTATAAACTTATCAAATACAATTAAATGTTGGTAGAAAACATTTTCCGCTTATGAGTTCGTCAGGGTAGCAACTACCGTATTACCTTTTAGGAGCTGACTCCTGCACCAAATAGCAGACCTGCACCGCTGCGCTCCAGTCTGAAGGTAAAAGAGCCAGTGTAGTTACAGACTCTGAAGCTGTCTATCTTAGTCCTCGGTGATGACAACGCATAGATGGGTTTTGTTTGAAGTTGGCTGCAGTTGTCCATGGCTTGCTATGGCCATTTACCATCAGGTAGACTATAAGTTAGTTTGTCTCTTCAGATTTATAAAAAAAAAACAAGCGATCTACCGCGGCTTCGTACGAGTAATTTCTGTATCTTGACAACAGCGCCAACTACGGGGTTCAGTTCTTGATTTCAGCCATTCTCGAATCAATTTAATCACACAAAATTTCATCGAAGTCTGCCAGCCATTTAAGAAGAGTTCAGTTATACACACGGGTAAGAATATATATATATATATATATATATATATATATATATATATATATATATATATATATATATATATATATATATATATATATGTGTGTGTGTGTGTGTGTGTGTGTGTGTGTGTGTTTAATATCCATGGCAAAATATATCACATTATTATCGTACCTATGAGTAGTAACTACATGTATCATCATCATCATTACAGCCCTTCACAAGTCCACTGCTGAACATAGGCCTCCCCCAAGTTATGCCACAAAACACGGTCCTGAGCCACCTGCATCCATCGATTTCCTGCATATCTTACCAGGTCGTCACTCCATCTAGTGGGGGCTCGTCCTACACTACGCCTACCGGTACGAGGCTGCCACTCAAGAACCTTTCTTCCCCATCGGTTATCGGTTCTTCGAGCTATATGGCCGGCCCATTGCCACTTCAGCAACTACATGTATAAGGATAGGAAAATAAGTAATTCATTTCCGTGTCACCCAACAAACAATCCGGATATAAATTACTCATGACGAATGAAGAATCGACGCTCCGGGAAGTCTGCAGTCTGTGAACACGTACAGGATCGCCCCCGTCACTACATCAGATTTGATAGACCGCATATCCTCGCTAAAGAACACCGATTCCTTCCAACGATGATTCGCGAGGCTATTGAAATCAAAAAACATCCTAATTTCAATAGAGAAGATGGCTGGGTGCTACCATCTGCTTGGGATCCTATAATAAATAAAATTAAATCCCAACCCAAGAATACAACTGCAAGACTTCCAGATACCATAAGTTCATACTGCATAGATCGGAACAAAAGTTAAATTTTAATCTATGGTAACCGCAGTTAACTATGACATATGGACGTTGAACATCTCAGTCCCGCCCGTGACCATGAGTGCTGTAAAGCGTTCTAAACGTCGGGTATTTAAAAAGTTAAGTATACGCGATAAATTCCGTAAAACTAGTATTATTTCAATGTGAAGTGTTCGCGTAAATATAAGAAATCATTATATAATCATACTTATTTAAAGTCACTCTTATGTTTAATTTGCCACTAGTTCGGATAATACCTCTGACCTAGCAAAAATCAGCAAGAAACCTTGTTTTTCTTTAAAAAACAGAACTGTTTACAACCATTAAATTTAGACAAAAATTAACCACACAAAACAAATTAGAAATAGCTTGGTAGCGATCACCTCATTCCCAGGGGTTAATATCATCCATAAATTCCTAATGTTATATTAACCCTTTTATACAACCTTTGTTTAACAAAGTTTTGAAATATCTTGTATGTGTGTGATGTAAGATCTTGTATATTTTCTGAAATGTTGCAAAAACATATATAACATGTACATCTCCCTAAGAATGAATTACTGACTCTGTGGAGTCGAATAACTGGTACTACTAGCTTGTATCTGTTCTATATTTATTTTTATAATATGTCATATAACACGGTACGAAATTCCGTTAAACCACGATCAGATAGTAACATTATATTCTTATTATATTCAAAAACTATGCATTTTAAAACACAGGTGTTATAAACGAATTTTAATTTAGAAAAAATTAAAAGCCCCATTTCTATTATTCTCATTGTCAGGTAATTCTTTTGTTGACTTAAATAAAAACAATTGACTAAAGGTAATCTATATCGCAAACAGATGTCTGTTTAGGAACAATAGCGAGGTGAACTTAGCTTGTAATGACAACGTCTTTACCACGCCACGTGTAAGTTATCTGCGGCGCTTACAGATAACGTATACCGTTGTTTCGACACTATTTGGTAATGCTAAACAGATGTGACAAAGGAAAGCCACGAACAGGTAAATTTGAAAGTTTTAGCGAATAATTGTACTGACTTAAACAGACTTCGTGTAGTGGCGTTTGGGCTAAGTTACCTAGTCAATGTTTGAATTTTATGATACCTAATCCTTTTTATAGATTGTAGTTAACCGTTTACCGTATTTTTGATTTTTCAGTTCAATTGATGGCGCAGTGGGGCAGTGGCTTAGCAATTACGACGCTGAGGGCCGCGGGTTCGAATCCCGCACGGAACAAGTATTTGTATGGCCTACAAATAATTGTTTCGTGTCTGGATTTTTGTCGTCGTGAAATGTTTGTATGTGAACTGCCTCCAAGATAAAGGAATAAATTCTAGTGGAGGCTACGTTCATATATAAAAAAATACAACATTAATTTTATAATTTTAATGTAATATCTACATAAACTGTGTTGTGTCCTTCACTGATGGCCGTATGAGGAAGCTTAAGGTCGCCCAACGAGATATGGAGCGAACTATGCTCGGAGTTTTTTCTGCGTGATAGAATTCGTAATGATATCCGTTATCCGCAATAGAACCGAAGTAACTGATAGCACAACAAATCAGCAAGCTGAAGTGGCAATGGCCTGGCTATATATAGCTCCGAAGAATGGACAACAGATGGGGAAGGACGGTTTTTACGTAGCAGGCTTGAACCGGTAAGCGGAGTGACTATCTGGTAAGACGTGCTTGTTCAGCAGAGAACTTGTAAAGCGCTATAATTATGATAATGATGATTTTTTTTTATAAAATTGTAGTGAACAATAAACGTACATACATACAGTAGTCCTGATGGTAAGTGGCTTCTACAGTCTCTGTATATCCGCAGCCAACTTCAAACAAAGAAGGCTATAGATGTCTTCTTCCGAGGCCTAAGATGAAATGTTCCACAGCCTATAATTACTCACTTGTAGCATTAAAGAATGCATATAACACGTCGACTATGATAGAATTATTCACATTTACACATTCATTTCGTAGAACAAGTTTTGTACGTGGCAGCTATATCATGGTTGTAGCACGAATGGGTTCGCTCGACCGGGAAAGACCACGCTCTCACAGAATATCAGCGTAAAATAGCAGCTTAATACTGCTGTACTTCGTATGTTGAGTACGTAGTACTACTATTAATTTATTCAGTGGTTGAGTGTCGCAATCTGGAGAAACCTTTTTTACTGGACATCTGGCATTCAATCTTAGTCCTTAGGGGTACCAACGCATCTGCGTTTTGATTCTTAATAGAGGATAAATGTAAATGTTTATGGGCCACAGCATCCACTTACCATCAGGTGGCCTGTGTACTCGTTTGTCACCCTTATTCTATAAAAAATTCATTGATTATGTATAAATTTTGATTACATTGATAACTGTTTCTATTAATAGGTATATTAGCAGCAAGGAGTCATACAGTATAGCGCTGAAGTAAGGAATTAAAACCTCGTTGCGGAGATAAATCTCGACTTAGGTATTTGGCTAGTATTGATGATCAGCAAATATTGAGAATATTATTATTTTTAAGTAGTAACATAATAGAGAAGCACCATATGCGTTTAAATTAGGATTTAAACAATAAAAGTTCTGACCACGTTAACTTCTGCACACCACAGTTTATGCACGATAAAGTGATTTAATTTCTAATTATTTTGAAACAGTAGAATAACAAGTTATCAACACACTTTGTCTCATAAATCTTAAAAACGAAATCTTCATTTGCCGGTAAAATAAAAGATAATTAAAAATAGCAAATACGGGCAAAGAAACAAGACGAGTTTTATGAATGGCGATTTCCTTTGTTGTCGCAACTCGCACAGGTTCACGACTAACTTGCAGTAGTAAAGTTTCGGAGAAACATTGAATAAGTAACGTACACAAAAAACACAAAAATTTACGAGCATTCTAAATCCTTTTGTTCCGTATTATCAATGAATCCTTTGCGCAGGCCCTAGCATGCGAAAGTTAGCAGAATAAAATATTCTCTTTTTTTTTCATTTGACACCTGCACCTGGCCGAAAGCCAATTGAGTAAATCCTATTGTTCTATTTTATTTTCGGCGTGTGAATATCATTTTTAAATAGACATTTACACTATTATTTCGTCACGTAGAAGCTATTTGCGAAAATTAATAGCTTCGATGCACGCTTCACGGCCAATTTGCTTTCATTATTTTACTATTACAATTTTGAAAGTGTTTCAAATGTAATAGACTGCCAATGGAAATTTCTGAAATGTATTCAGGGCGAGTGTTCTGTTTATTTTTTAATATCAATACAATTAAATGTATAAGGAATTATTTTTAAATTTAAGAGGACTTTACCGCAAGTTGAAACGGTTTTTGATACGGAAAATTGATTCGATTTTGTGTATTTAATGGCTACACATGTGAATTTTATGTGAAAACGACTAAACAAGTGCTCCGACGAGTAATAAAAATCTATTTATTTTGTTTGCAAAGCGGCTAAACTGGAGATATCCTAAGAATTTGTCAAGTTTTCCCAAAACCTTGCAAAATGACGCACCATCATATTATAATTGTAAAAGAAAACAAATTATTTGTATTATTTGTAATACATTTTGACAACCATGTAGTGGCGGTGTAAGTATCGTTCTGTGTGTTTACTTAAAAAATACTGCTTTATTAAATAATGAAGGCACAACAACGGCCCTGTTAGTAATTGAGACCACTAGCTGTGGACTCACTTGACCCAGATAGGAGGCATTAAATAGGTGGGACGTCTTGTCTGGACCGTGTCGTAAGTTAGCCCTGCGGCTACATTTCCCATGTTTAGGTTATTTTAATGGACCAGTTCTCGATACAAGTTTTGTTTCCGTAAATAGTTTTTAAGATTTTATTTTGTTATAAATATTAATACCGATCGAAATCGTACTGGCTTTATTAAAATAACATAATAATAAAAAAGAAAAGATTTTGATAAGAATACAACAATTATACACACCCTAAACCAGAAATATAAAGGTTATTGTTTTTGTTAATATTACACTATTTTTTTATTAGCTATACGAAAGGTTTCCATAACTTTTAATGTCACATTATACCGAACATAAAATAGATATAAGTCGTCATAAAGAAATAATAAAGTTAGGCTTAACTTTAGTACCGATCTGTTTCGTCTAGCCAGCAATACATTACGTTTATGACTGCGTAACATTAAATTTATATTTCCTTTTATTTTGGAAAATAATTCTCCTAGCGCCATATTACATAAAGTAGAACTAATTTGCAGTTATATATTGGTTGTAGTACGAATGTGTTGGCTCGACCGGGGAAGAACCACGTTCTCACAGAATACTTATTCTTATACTTTATTCACAGAATAAGAGCCGTGGTAGCTCAGTGGTTAACGCTCGCTGTAAATATAACAGATCGCGAGTAACCCGGGTTCGATCCCCGCCAGCACCAATGAAATTGTTAATTGCAATTTTAAGTGCTGATTTACCACGTGCTCGGCGGTGAAGGAAAACATCGTGAGGAAACCTGCATGTCTGAGTAATAAGAAAAAAAAAATATTTAGAAGACATGTGAAGTTCGTCAACACGCATTTGGGCAGCGCGGCGGACACTTCCTTGCCCTAAACCCTGTCAGAAATGAGGGGAGGCCTGAGCCCAGCAGTGGGACGTATATAGGCTGTAACTTTACTTTACTTTACAGAATACTGGCACGAAATATTTAGCAGCTTAATGCGACTGTGTTTGGATGTAGAGAACCGTTTTACTGGAAACGAGGCATTCCATCTTAGTTCACATGGATAACAACCAATCAGCATCTTGATTCTTAATCTAAGACGGATGTAGACGCCTATGGGCCACAGCATCCGCTTACCTTCAGATGGACTGTGCGCTCGCTTGTCACCCTTATTCTATAAAAGAATCAGTCTCAGATTTAAACTAGAGTCTGATTAAATAAAGAAGTCCTGTGGAAAATATGGGGAATAAAACGTTAAACATGAAATGTGTAAATTTCAGAAGGCTGGCACCGCGACTAAAGGACTTCTTAACTTCTAACCTAAGACTATCACACCAAAATTCTATTCATTCATTCTTCTCCATTCCATCATCGAACAACCAGGCGCTCGGTTTGTCGACAGACCACGCAATCGAACCAAACGGTTTGCTTCGTTGTTCATAATTTACCAGCATCTGCCTTTCCATCTGATTATAATGACACCTAGTCTTCAAAGCAAGATTGAATAGGCTTTTGTTAAGCTAAGTCAGTGTACTTTACCTATATATATTCGGCTCCATCATCACTTGCCATCAGGTGATATAATAGGCAAAAATTACATAACATTTTTATCTACACTCATTGTTGACGACGTTCACGTTACTTCAAAACAAAGTGGTGGACTGTAGATCCATAAGTCGCTGGTTCAGATCCGGCTCGAGGGATCACTTTGTTGATGCCGACCGCTGGTGTCGTGTGGGAGAAAAATATACTTTAAAAAATTGGTGAGCACGTGTACATCCGCGGGGAGAGAGACATAAGTGTCCTCGTATGATGTTTTTTATACTTTTTTATATTTTTACCGATTTTTTATAGTAGGGTGAATACCCTACTATAAAAGAAGCGGTAATACCACTCTTCCCGTACGTAGACGTACTAATTTATTATAGAAAAACAACAAGTACATAAAGTAAGTAACGATGTTATATGTGTATATATTTTACATTTTTTTTTCAATTAGCATTATTTATTTTTCAGGTTTTCAAGAAGTAACGTAAACGTTGTCAGCACTCACGATACTTGTACACTTAGTGAAACTTCATTGTCTTTGAATATAGGATTAATAGACGTATTCGTTTAATTATGTTTAATTTATCCAACATATAAAACTATCGCTTTAGCCTTACGATGCTACTAAGGTATATCACTTTCTGAACATTTTTGTTCTGTTTCAGAAGTAGCTAAGATGGTGGTACCTCTTCCATTGCAGAGTAGCCGTCACGCTTCGCCGGTGGATTGAAGGTCGCAGTACCTCACGTCTCACATCTTTGACGCTTCTACCCGCGGTAAACGAGATGATTACACCGCCATCTATCGGAATCCAAAATATTCTTCTAGCATATCTCATAGTCGCCTCTCATGCCACAAACGGGACGAAACAGGGTGATGGGTTTTCAAACGCCGCCCCCACACGACAATTTTACTTCTATTCGGGGTCTCCGGTTCTTTTCATTCACCGTGCGAAATATAGCAGCATTAATCTGCTATTTTGTGCTGTTATTCATGAAGAGCTTGATCCTTCCCCGGTCTAGACGACTTATTCGTGCTGCAACTATAATATAGGTGTAACATGTCTGTACCACATACAAGATGTCTAGTGAAGGGTTGAATGATAATTCGATTATTAAAGTAAATATGCTTCCCATTTCGATTATTGAAATAAGCGTTAGTATTTAACTTGAATATCGAAATCATTCACAATCGCACATCGAGAATGTTTTTATTCAATTTAAATTATTTATAATTAAATAATATTTATTGAAATTCATTTTTTTATTTACTACTAGTTTGGATAATACCACAAAAAACAGCGGCATTATATTTTAATAAACATATATAACTTTACAATAATTTTGTACAGTTTTTTTAATAGTAAGAAAATTTGAGAAATGTCCACGTCTAGAACTTGGTCACCTCGTAGGAAAACTCGGCACTCCCACACACTTCCTGCACTGTCGGGAAGTGACACCATGATCATGCGAAATTACGAACATTGATTATTTGTTGTAGTTCGCTTGACCACACATTGAACGTAACGACTTTAGCACGTCACAAATCAATGACGTAAGTACCGATCGATAAGGGCTATTATTATTATTTCAAAACTTTGCTATTTGATAGAGCTCTTATTTGCTGAGTAGTCCGTCTAGATAGCCATCTTATCTGGTTTTGCCGCCAAGCAGTAATGCACCTACTATTGTTACAAACTATGAAGAATATTATCTTAGTTCGCAGGGGTGAAAATCTATCACTTTACTGTTAAAAAGAACCCCTTTGTCATGTCTCCTCAGTTTAAAGGCACTCACTTTAAAGGCACTTCCCTTGCTGCTTCAGCTAGCATCGGAATCCTCGGCGTCGACATATCGAATGGTGTGCAATTTCATGGTCCCTTGGAGAAGAAGGCCAAATTGGCCTCTAAAAAGTTGGGCGTGCTCAGCAGAGCAAGACAGTATTTCATGCCGGCACACTTGCAACTTTACAAAGCGCAAGTTCTGTTTCACATGGAACACTGTTCTCATCTCTGGGCCGGGGCACCCCAGTGCCAGCTCCTTCCACTTGAGCGCGTCCAGCGCAGAGCGATTCGAATTGTCAACGACCAGGTTTTTACTGATCAGCTCGATTAACTGGTACTGCGTAGGTATGTTGCATCTCTGTCATCTGTTCTGAGAAATTGTTCGGATTAGTTCCAGCCGCCAAATTTCACGAACGCACATCGCGATATAGTTCACGATACTAGCCTCACCATCCGGCGGTCTACTACTGTGCGTTTTACTAGGAGTTTTCTTCCTCGTACAACTTCTCTGTGGAATTGTTTACCACCATCGACTTTTCCGGACTGACACGACTTAGGGACCTTCAAGAAAAGAGCTTACTCCTTTCTGAGCGGCCGGTAATGCACCTGCAATTCCCCTGGTGTTGCGGTTGTTCATGGGCGGCGGTAGTCGCTTACTATCAGGTGAGCCGCATGCTCGTTTAACGCTTCTTCTATGAAAAAAAGTGGTTTTTGGGTTTAAAAATTTTACCTCTACTTGGCTCTACTACTACTAAGTAGATTACTTACACGTAGGGTTCTGCCAATATCATACAAGTGTGTTTGAATTTGCATGATTCAATGTATTTCTCATAACGTCAAGTGAACACTTATAACTGTTTGATCACTACAATAGTATTTTTTAAAATATAAAACTTTAAAGCTTCAGCGTTGACAAGTACTTTGAGCATTATGATAACATTTTGTTCATCATTATGAGAGTAATAATGTTCTATATGACATACTAAAAATAAAATATTATGAACAAGCAATCTGTCAACTTTATTATTCAATTTCAGAACGCAACTCGCAGCTACCATTGCGGCGCGCATTTGTCAAGCAAGCGCCGCGATTCCCGCCATTGCAGCAATTGCTCTAAGCAGGATGCCGCCGATTTACCTACAACGCGTCTACAATGATTCACGCGTGCTCAAGTTTTTGGCACGAGAAAATTAGGGAAACAGTAATGACATCCTTCGATGCGACACAGACGTTTCATATTTAAAAACGTCACCTTTATATTTTGATTATTTATGATTTAGTTTTTACTTTGAGATACCTACATAATTTTACAATTTTTTTCTTAATAAAAATAATTATTTTTTAATAAAAAAAAAGAATACTAGCAACACAACATAAGTAAGTAAGCTTTAAAATTAACCAATAGTTCAGAAGATTAACCAATAAGTAACTTTGAAAATATTAAATTGAATTTATTACATCGCATAAACGAAAAGATCGAAATGCGTTGGAGACATGTCCCAAAGAGCGTTGAGAAATGTGTACTAGGTAAGTAAATTATACTTCAATGTACCAGAGGCAGTGTAGTGATGTGGCGGTATAAAACTATCCACTACCCGATATCATCCCGTGGGTGTCGTAAAAGCCGACAGTGGGAAACAAACCAGGAGATGGTCAGCAGTGTCTTCCTTATGACAACTAAAAACAAAAAAACTGCGGTTGCCAACGCGCTTGCCAAGCGCAGTAACTATGACAAATATCCCTCCTATGAGGCGATCTATGGAATAGGCCAACGTTCAGTAGTGGACTTTAATAGCCTGCAACAGTACCACAGGCATTAAGATCCGCGTATAACCAATCCAAATCCATCGTTACTAAAATACTAGCTTAAAATAGCCGCAATATTGTGTTTCGTGTGATAAGTGTGAATAAACGAAGACAATTTTTATTGGTAACGAGATAATTCACCTTGGTTCTAGAGGTCACAATCACAACGCACCTGCTTTTTATTTCTTAATCAAAGATCGGTTAAGGTGCCAGATGTGAATACATTCATTCACCATCAGAGGCACTGTGTATTTTTTGTCATCCTTACTTCCATAAAAAGTGAAAATGTTCTACGTTCTGTTTATGCTGGAATTCTGTGCGGCAATGTCCTTTCCAGGTCGCGCAGACCCGTTTGTGCTTCAGTTATAATACGCTGTAGCGTGTCTTTATTTAACAAAGAATGCTATTTGAGGACTAAGATGGAATTTCAAAGCCTCCTATCCCAAAAGTCTACCTATTGATAAGTACCTTCTACAGCCTATGGACATCTGTAACTAACTTCAAACAAAGAAGAAAGATGCGCTGCCACCTCTGAGGTCTAAGGTCGAATGCTTCACAGTTATACCGGCCCTCCTTGCCGTCTTCAGACCTCGCACGCAAACACTGCTATTTAGCGGCAGGTATACGTAATAGGGTGGCGTCTACTCAGAACAAATCACACAGAGTATACCAACGTAAAATAGCAGCTCAATGCTGCTGTGTTTCTTATGATCGTGTAGATAACTGGAAACGAGGCGTTTCATCTTAGTCCTCGAGGGGTGGCAACGCATTTGTATTTTGATTCTTAATCGAGGATATAAATATATCGTCAATTTGGTCGATAAACTTCCGCCTAGGGCGTCCCTTTCCGACTCTGCCGTTCACTTCTGCAAACATCAATTTACTTTATCACTCTTTCTTCATTCATTATTTCTATATGACCAAACCACCGAAGCTTTCCTTTCTTAATCCTGATCTAAAGATGATGTTGTCATCTAGCATCCACACTCATCTCTTATCACACAATTTCTCACCCTGTCGTTAATATTCAGCCCTAACATACTGCTTAATGACCGCATTTTTCAGCATTTATTCTACTCACGTGCTTCTTCTGCCACACCCAACTTTCGCTACCATACATTTAAAGTAGGGACTAGGTGTGTCAGGATCGTGCCAAATGGAAGTCTATAGACAGGCGTGAGTATTTAGATAATATCTATCTAACAACATAATGCTTACCCTATTCATGGCTAATAAAGGAATTTGAATTTTTAATTAACTAGAAGAATGACACCAGTGGATGTACTGCTTAATGGCAGCAATAAGTAGAATAGCTGTACCTACTTAGACGGACCCGGACCCGCAGCCCAGAATAAATAATATTACTACCCGTAGGAAGCAAAGAAACCTTTGCTGATGCGCTGGTATCCCGACGGATGTCTAGATGGCCGATACTGTGGACCCGCCGGGAAACCAGCGCAGACCAGTAAGACACATTTCCCGCTATTTTTAACCGTTGAAATATTTCTCTCTCCGTTTATCATATACTAAAATGCTAAGGAGTAAATGGGCTAGCGAAAATCACACCTTTTTACAATAGAGCTCTGTAATATGAGACCCATTTTATGACTCAGAGCGATAGTACTTTGTACCTAAGTTTGAAAACATGTGTAAAAATATTGTATGACACTTGTAAATTTTATACTTTTAGTTAGTTTATTATATTATAAGCTGTAAATAAAAATAAAGACCAAATATCTTATTCGTTTTTTTTTTTTCGTAAAGAAAAATATAAACTTTTAGACGTTGCCATATTTAGGTTGAAGACTGCAGCTGCAGTTTAGTCTTTTTATGAAGAATATTTAAAGAAAACAATAGAATAGACAATAGAGAGTAATATTTTACTCAGAATTATAAATAATTTCAATTAAAATAGAAGATATTAGAATCTAAAGAAAAAGGCCAAAACCAAGCCTGCGTCTGTTGAACGACCGGGAAACCATCAACAGTATCGTCAACAGTATCGGCCATATTGCGAAAATTGCGAAATTTTTGTTTAACAGTTGAAACAGGGTACCTGTACCTAAAAAGAATTCCCACGTGTAGTAAAAGTGTTCGGCGTAGTATAAGTTGTACATATTGATATTTTACCTACTTTAAAAAGGAGGAGGCATTAAATTCGACCGTGTTTTTTTATGTGTGTTACCTCGTAACTTTTCTCTGGGTGAACTAATTTTTATCTGAAAGCTGGTGCAGTAGTTTTGGAGCTATCTTTAATAATGCGTATTTAATTGACTTCGAATACATTGATTCGGTCGTATTGAAGTCGGTTGTACAACATTTTTAATTTTACTAATTGTAATTTGCCACACTCGCTAACAACGTACCCCCCCCCCCACACTAGGCCCTTTTTTCCGGTCTATAGGATATACAGAGCCAGTACATTTACAGGCTTTTCAGTACTCAGAAGTGACAACGCATCCGTACCCTTTACTTCAAGTTAGCTGCAGGGGTCCGTAGACTGCGGTAGCCACTTGCCATCAGGCACACTGTTAGCGTGTCATTACAGTTTTATAAAAGAAAACTAATATTTTCTTCAGTATCGTTACATCGAGTGTCGTTACATGGATAGTCATCTAGACCCGGAATAAATATTCATAAATATTCATAGGCCATATTACTCGATCGTATAAACTAAACTTTAAAAAATATAAACATATTATATATTTTAAAGTATATATTTTAATATGTGTGTGACAAAACAAGAACGTAGTTTTCTATTCATCTTGACTGGAAGTAGACGGATGAGCGATTGGCATCATTGTTTTTAATGATATCACACCGGTTACTTATTTCTAGTTTGACTGATTGTTACGCATCATTATGTAACGAAAGCTGTGAAAAGTTCTTAAAATATTTTGAATTTTTCAAGGTCATTAATCTCCAAGTTGAATAGAGTTTAGTGTTTGTATCATAACCATCATTACAGCCCTTCACAAGTCGAGCTAAACATATAAATCTTGAACTATCCGTATGAGGCGCTTGTAGAACCAAAATAAATTCTTAAAAATACCTACGATATTTGAAGCATATATTAATAGTGTTTACTTTATTTGCTCTCACAAGATTATATTGCCTCTTATATAATACTATTTGAAGTACCTCTAACCATTTGAATTTGTTTGTGGGAGCTTATCTTAGTACTATGAAAAACCTGTATGACTAATCACCAGACTATTGTATATAAGATACCGTAACCATCACACGTGGTAGAGACACTCTGCAGCCGTATCATGGTTGTAGTGCGTATGGGTCGGTTTGACTGAGGAAGGACCACGCTCAGTACCGTTTTTACGATGAGGGTACACGGGACCCGTGCCCAGAGGCCAGGGGGCTTTACTCGCTTATGCTATACAATCTTTTTTCTATTTCAGGAAAATATAACCCGACAGTAAATTTGAGTAAATGAGGGTTGTTAGTGACTTTCTGGCAACCCTGAGCAGTGTCAAGCCGCACATTCGGTGGTGGATAAAGTGGCATTGACAGTTTTCTTGGGTAAAAAAATATGTAGTTCCGCGTTTGGCCGCCATCTACTAAACGTTATTGTCGGGTTGTACGGTCGCCATACTTCTTATAGCCTGAATTTTTTTTCAATTTTCGGCAATCTTTATATCTATAATCCATGAAATAAAAATATCATTTCCTACTTTTTAGTAAAAATAACACTTCAAAAGATTTAACGGGAAATGATTTATTTAATATGATAATTTTCAACCACAAATATTAGATTTTATAGCAAATAATTGTTACCATCCTTATTTTTAGACAAGTGAAACCTAAATTTAAATGTAAGTAATAAATAAAAAGAATACACGTATTGATGTTGTTATAGAATATTTTCTTTTATTGAAAGAAAGATTAGGAGAGAAACATTAAAGTTTACATTTTCCTAAGAAATAGTCGTCCCCGCTATGAAATTAGTCAAATATTTTACCTCATTGTAAAGTGGCGCCGCCCTGGTGGCAGAAAAAGTCGTGGCAGCCCTCACTAATGACAGTACCAGTGGTTGACCGAGCTTTGCTCAGTATTTTTCGCTCGATTTTTTTTTTTAATTCGTGTGTTTTGGAAATTATATTTAGATACAAATTACATACTGATGAAATATAAATAATATTTTTTGATCTTAGCGACATAACAGAAAAAACGGAACTGGTTATTTGAATGAAAAATCGTGAGTGCAATTATTTTAATTTAAATTTTCGTGTTTTTAAAAAATACTAAAAAAAGGGCTTGGAAAAAATAGATTTTCTCAAAAAAGAAAGGAACATGAAAAAAAAGTTAAAAAAAGTTGCTCGGTCGGTTTGGGCTCGAACCGGGCTTTACAATTCTGTGACCGACCATTATACCAATTAAGCTATTTATGATCAGTAACAATTCGTCAAAATTTACCTTCTTATTCTAACGATATTGTAGCAGTTTTTCTTTGCCTAAAAACACGGACAAAAAGACATTTTCTAAAAATAAATCCTAGCTAGATCGATTTATTATCGCCGAAACTCCCTGAACACAAAATTTTATGAAAATCGTTGGAGCCGTTTCCGAGATCCCGTATATATATTTATATATATACAAGAATTGCTCGTTTAAAGGTATAGGATATTATTTGACTTTTACCAATTAACTATATAAATATAAGATCATAGCAGAAAAATGTTTTTGTCATTCCCTTTTTTACTTTCCAACAGGGCCACAAATTCTTGTGTGCCCAAGGGCCTCGGTATGGCTTAAGACGGCTTTGACCACGCTCTCACAGAATACCAACGTAAAATAGCATCTCAACGCTGCTGTGTTTTGTATGGTGAGTTTAAAGTACCGGAGACCCTTTTTACTGGAAACGCGGCATTCCATTTCAGTTTTCATGGGGAACAACGCATCTGCATTTTATTTCTTTATCGATGCTAAATGTTGGCTATGGCCAAAGCATCCACTTACCATTAGTTGGATTGTATGCTCGTTTGTTACTCTTATTCTACCTATAAAAAAACTGTCCAACAATTACCCATCGTTGCGCTTCAAGACATTTCGGTCAAACTCGTCCAATACCAAAACCGTCGTTCTCTGCCGAAATTTTCGATCAATAAAAAGCGAACAATATGCACTACGTCACATAATTTTACCCACCAATTTTGCCATGTGAGTCGGCAGTGACGTCAGCTGGCCTTTTATGGACTACTTCTCCCACGCGGTTTTCTGTAAAGTCGCTCGAGCTCCCATCGTGAGAGTCGCCTTTAGAACCACTGTTTGCTCGGTTTTCTAAACATAATCGTAGTAATGCATCGCTAGGTCTGGTACTTATTACTTTCCAGTTCGAGCATTCGCTTCGTCCACTCCCGGCCCCACGTAGCCCACGCTTCAAATGCAGTGGACGTGCATAGCTGCCGCTGTACAGTTATTTGTCGTTTACGCGACTATGTCACGTAATTCTTAAGTTTAGACTCTAAAATTCGTTACGGTTTGCGAAATCGTGCGTTTTGTTGGTTATTTTTGGTACATATAAACTACATTATCTATACGTACATAGCAAAACAACTCTGGCTCACTCACTCATCACGACATCTCGAAAACTTGACTTGAAATTTGGCATTTTTTTTTTTATAGAAGAGGGGGCAAACGAGCATGCGGCTCACCTGATGTTAAGTGACTACCGCCGCCCATGATCAACCGCAACACCAGGAGAATTGTGGGTGCGTTGCCGGCCCTTTAGAAAGGAGTAGGCTCTTTTCTTGAAGGTCCCCAGGTCGTATCGGTCCGGAAAAATCGCCGGTGGTAAACTATTCCACAGAGAGGTTGTACGTGGAAGAAAACTCCTTGTGAAACGCACAGTGGTGGACCGCCAAGCATCCAGATGGTGTGGATGGTATCGGGACGTTTGCCGTGTAGTGCGTTCACGAAATTTGGCGGCTGGGATTAATCCGAACAATTTCTCAGAGCACTCCTCGTGATAGATGCGATAAAATACGCAAAGAGATGCAACATCTCTTCGCAGCGCCAGTCGAGCCGATCGGAAAGCACTCGGTCGTCGACGATTCGAGCCGCTCTGCGCTGGATGCGGTCAAGTGGAAGGAGCTGGTACTGGGGAGCCCCAGCCCAGAGATGGGAACAGTATTCCATGTGTTCCATGGCATATACGAGTATACCGAGACGTAGATTTACGACATAGACTTTGGAAAATTCAACCGCTGGGGGGGGGGGGAATAGGGTGGCGTGTAATATTACACTTAAGTTTAAACAATGCCAATCGGTCGACTGCACAGGTACTACAAAATAGTACCGAAAAATATCGCATTGTTTACCGTTACAGCATTTCAAAAGTCCACTACTGAACCAAGCCTCCTATATAGATTGCTTCATAGGAGAGATATTTGCCATAGTTGCCACACTCAGGGGGCGGGTTGACAAGCGCAGTTTTTATTTTTTGGTTGTTATAAGGAAGACGCTGCTGCCCGTCTTCTGATCTGTTCCCCTCCGTCGGTCTCACGACACCCGCGGGACGATAGGCGGCGGTGGATATTCTTACACCGCCACTAGGTATACGGTTCATATTTTTAAACGATAGATAATTGTACTAATTACATATTAACCACTTAAGTCGTATGAATAAATACCTATATTCAAAATCCAGACACAGCGAAACTTCTAAAATAATATTATTGCTTTTCTTTCAGTTTCAATGGAAATTTAAAAACATGCAAGTTTAAAAATGAGGAGAATTAATACACCTACAGACTACATACGTGAAACAAACTACAAAAGTCGGCTAACTTGCGTCATTCGGTTTTATAATCACAATATAAACTCCACTTTTTACCTCTTCCTTCAACATTCAAAATTAAATATATTTACATGAATACTTAACAAAGAATAAAATTAATTTGATGAATTTTATTGCATAATTCTTTTTTCATTTTCTAATTTAGTTTCGAGTGCTTTACAGTTTACGTCAAACACCCCAGTGGCACTCGTGACCCATGGTCAAAGTGCCACTGGGATGTTTGACGTCGCGGTCTCATAGTTAGCCTGGCTACCTTCAACTTTTCGCCGAGATGATAGGTGAAATGTAAAATCGTAAATGGAAGAGCGCTGCTGTCTGAAACACAGCTATTAAGTTATCTAGTTCAGACACAGATGTTCACTGAATTGTATTTATTGTTAAGCTGTATCTTAAAGTGTTTGTATCCTAGAAATTAAGATATTCTTTGTTTGAAAAAATAAAATTATTATTATTATTTTGGGCTATTAATAGAGTATTCTTATTATTGTTTTGGTGTATTTATATAGTTTTCTCATCTGGTTGGGTTTCATAAATATATAATTGCGAACGAAAATGATAAATATACATAAATAACAATAAAAAACTACATAAAAATACATAAATATATAAAAACTCAACCAGATGGAAGCCCTCGGCGGGGGAGACCAAACAGCCGAGGGTCAGGGGGAAAGTGAAAGAAACCGGCGGACGATGCGGGCGGTATCGAGGAGCACCGCCTTCTGCATTTGAGCCCGGAGCGGTCCGTTATGGAGTCCCAGCCGCCTCAGATGACCCGAGAGGCTGGTTGAGATTAACCCGTTTGCAGAAACGACTACAGGAATAATTTTGGTCGGCAGACCACTCCACATGTCGGTCACCTCGTGAGCCAGGTCCAGATACTTTGAATGCTTATCTATTTCAGCTTTCCCGAGGTTCTCGTCATACGGAATGGTAATATCGACCAAAAATATCCTTGACTGTACCCGGTCCATCAGCAAAATATCAGGCTTATTCGCAAGAATAGTCCTGTCTGTGATGGTGGCCCGGTCCCAGTAGAGCCTGGCGCGGTCATTTTCGAGCACGGCTTCCGGCAAGTACTTGTAATACGGCAATTTCCGGTCCACGAGACCGTCTTTCAGAGCGAGCTCCTGGTGTAGAATCCTGGCTACTAGGTTGTGTCTGTGCAAGTACTCAGAGTTAGAAATTTGATTTATTTGTTGTTATTATTATTATAGGCATACAGCGCCTGAAATGTCGGGAATTTCAAAAAATAAGCTCCTAATTCTTGTTTCCTTAAACTAGACATTTTTTTATTAAAATAATAAAAACGAAGTCTCACATTTCGAAGCACGTACAATATAACTATTATATTTACTTTTGAATAAACAAACCAGACGTGCATACTTTGCAAAGAACAATGTTTAATTCGTTTTACGTGGTAGTGCCACGCTATATCTAGATTATGGTTGCAGCAAGAATGGCAGCGTAAAATAGAATAGCATATTGCCGCTGTGTTTGTTTATATATCGAGATCACTGGAGACACTTTGCAGTGCTAACGAAGTGTTCTATCTTCGTTCTCAAGGGTCACATCGCATCTACATTTTGATTTTTAATTGAGGATAAAAGTAGATGTCTATAGGCCACAGCATCCACTTACCATCAGGTGGAATGTGTGCTCGTTTATGCTATAAAAACGCACGCTAAGTCTTTTAGCAACCACAGCGTGTTCGTATAATGTATAAACATTAAATAAATCTATAAAACGGCTAAGTTCCAGACAGAATAATCAACACTTTGAATTTCAAGCCCGCATGTTATAAAACAATTCGAATGATAACAGTGCACTACGAATGTTGCTATTACTGGCCGACATTTCATGTTTTTGCAAATTCTAATCGGGGTTATCCTTAAACTCGATTTACTGGGACGTCTTTTCTTTTTTTATATAGAGTAAGGGTGACAACGAATACACAATTCACATGTCTGTGTTTTGTTTCCCTCTGTCGCCACTATATATGGGGTAGTGGGTATTCTTACACCGCCGCTACACGGTCTACGGTCTGAGACCAAGAAGCTCTGTGAACTTCGAACCCGAAGTAAAAAAAAATAAAAAAGTTGCTTTATATACTACAAACAACGCAGGTGACTGAAATAACCTTTATTCGTTTCTATTCCTAAAAAAATTCTGAAAATCATTAACAGTTGTAAAAATATGATAATTTTCGAAAAATATTGATTACCAATGCATTCGGCATCGTTCGTAGAATGATTGTAACACCAAAAAAAATTATTGTAGATTTTTTATTGTAAGAATAGTTTTTATTTAAAAAAACTAAAGATTATGAAAATTGATACACATTCTACAAACAACATAGGTGATTAGATGGTAAGTGTCCCAATGCACTAAACATTTGGGGTGCCTTTTAGAAAGTCAAAAATAGTTATCATAGTTTACGAGGTCAGAAGACTCCTCCATCACCACCAGTTTATCTATTTCTAGCACCAAGCAGTTCCTCTACCCCTGTGTTTCGGTGTAAATGGTATAGGGAAGCTAGTATAATTATGGGCTGCGAGACTTTCCATCGTAGACGTCGGAAGGTGACGACGCGTCAGTAGCCTTTTTCGTTTTTAGTTGCCTACAGCAATGTACTTAGAATTACAATCAGATAAACAATTAGTTCGTTTACAGAATTTAAAAAAAATCTTAATAAAGAATATATATACAAGAAAAATCTGTTGCTACATTAATTTAATTAGTTCTACACAAATATTTGGGAAGTTTTAAGCCATCCGGCATGGGACCGGGATCTGACATATTTTTAAATAACCGACTTGTTTTAATAATGAGGTATAATAAAGTAGTTAGAATATTTAAATATAAAATTAATACTTAAATATAAAAGTGAGAAATAGATTCCTATATATAGAATAAAAACGACCGTACTGCACTGACCCTCAATAATGGGATAAAAAGTGAATAACGAAGCCCTTAGACAGTTTTGCATGCTCAAGGGCGTTGATCTAAGGGGGGGCAGACTCTACTACTACGACTCTACTAGTCTTTAGGGCCTTACCAGGCCATAAAGTACTGCTGGATAGCGTTTGACAACTAATTTTTCTTTCTCGTGGAGTAATCTCGTCAAGAAGGAAGTTGGAAACTTAGGGGGGAGAGGAACCCATATTCACCTACATCTGTCATAGTTGAATCAACTCGTTGCTTCGTAACATTTAATTAAAATGAAACGCCACGAAACCGGTAAAAAGGATCTTAGGTTCTCTACACACCATACGAAACACAAAGTTTGAAAATCAATACGAATATGGAAGTTCAGATCGTACAAACGATTCATTTACGTTTTCAAATACTTTATATGAGTCACACGATTCGATAATAATGGTGATTTGTACCCTTTCCCTCTGACTTTCTTACATTGTCTAATTGGACGTTTTCCGATGGTAATCGTTTGAGATTGCTGATATTGTCACTTAGTATAATATAAACCTACTAGGAAGCTGGAACCGTATAAATTGAGAATTTCTTTTTGTTTTGTTTAAAAAAAAAGAATACGCCTTAAATGTAAAGTGTCTACGTAACTAATTCTTCAAATAATTTTTTTCAACGGATTCTGCATTTAAATTAAACGCAATACGTTTAATTTAATTGAAATTTCCAATCCGTACTTTTTTTTTTATAGAAGAAGGGGCAAACGAGCACGCGGCTCACCTGATGTTAAGTGACTACCGCCGCCCATGATCAACCGCAACACCAGGAGAACTGCGGGTGCGTTGCCGGCGCTTTAGAAAGGAGTAAGCTCTTTTCTTGAAGGTCCCCAGGTCGTATCGGTCCGGAAAAATCGCCGGTGGTAAACTATTCCACAGAGAGGTTGTACGTGGAAGAAAACTCCTTGTGAAACGTACAGTGGTGGACCGCCAAGCATCCAGATGGTGTGGATGGTATCGGGACGTTTGCCGTGTAGTGCGTTCACGAAATTTGGCGGCTGGGATTAATCCGAACAATTCCTCAGAGCACTCCCCGTGATAGATGCGATAAAATACGCAGAGACGCAACATCTCTTCGCAGCGCCAGTGAATCGAGCCGATCGGAAAGCACTCGGTCGTCGACGATTCGAGCCGCTCTGCGCTGGATGCGGTCAAGTGGAAGGAGCTGGTACTGGGGAGCCCCAGCCCAGAGATGGGAACAGTATTCCATGTGCGGCCGAACTTGCGCCTTGTAAAGTTACAGGCGGTGTGCCAGCATGAAATACTTTCCGCTCTGCTGAGCACGCCAAGCTTTTTAGAGGCCAATTTGGCCTTCCCTTCCAAGTGACCACGAAACTGCACGTCACTCGATATGTCGACGCCGAGGATTCCGATACTGGCTGAGGCAACAAGGAGAGTGCCTTGAAACTGAGGGGATACGACAAAGTGGTTCTTTTTTGTGGTTAACACGCAAACTTGTGTCTTCTGGGGGTTAAACTGGACTAGATTTAGTCGTCCCCAATCCGAGACTCTGTTCAGCAAAGACTCGACTTCAGACAAAAGTTTGTCCCGGCACTCGAAGACGTTTTCCCGAGAAATATTGGCTTGGCTGGTGTAAAGAGCATCACCAGTGCTGTCATCTGCATAGCAATGAATGTTACGGGTATGCAACATATCATTGATATGCAGAAGAAACAGCGTTGGCGATAGCACGCAGCCCTGTGGAACACCAGCATTAATAGGCTTGCAATCGGAGCTTGCACCGTCTACAACGACCTTGATGCTCCGATCTGCAAGAAAGCTGGTGATCCAATTGCACAATTTCTCGGGAAGCCCATAGGAAGGGAGCTTCGAAAGAAGCGCTTTGTGCCAAACCCGATCGAAGACCTACGCAATGTCCAAACTAACGGCCAATGCCTCCCCCTTGAACTCTACTGCCTCCGCCCATCTGTGAGTTAGGTAGACCAGAAGATCACCAGCTGACCGACCACGGCGAAAACCGTATTGGCGGTCACTAATCAGCTGGTGATCTTCAAGGTACCTCATGAGCTGGCAGTTTACAATGGACTCCATTGTTTTGGAGAACAAGGAGGTGATGGCGATTGGCCGGTAGTTGGACGGGTCTGAGCGGTCACCTTTTTTAGGGATCGGGTGGACGAAAGCCATCTCCCATGATTTTGGGACTACGCCTAGGGAGTAGGAGTACCGGAAAAGACGCGTTAAAACCGGTTCCAACTCTGGAGCACACGTCCTCAGCATAATTGGGGGGATTCCATCGGGCCCACTCGACTTGTGGATGTCCAGGGAGAGGAGTGCTTTGCGAACCGAGCGCTGTGTGAAGTGCACTTGCGGCATGGAGCACTCACACCGCGGGATGGTCGGCGGCGTACTCCCCCCGTCATCGAGAGTCGAGTTAGATGCAAAGAAAGAGCCTAGAAGATACTACTGTATAGTATAGTACTGGTTCACATAATGTATTTTTATATTTACGCGAAAAGAAATTGAATGAAACAGATTTGTTTTTATTACGCTTTTAATTTCCTTTTCTTCAGAACAAATTAAAAAGTAGTTTTGTTCAAGGTCTTTTTGTCTTTTTTACAACCAAATTTTTACGCCAGTGTCAAATTTTATTTTACTGAGTTGTTGGTATAACTATATCATTAGACACAGCGTAAAATTCCTGGACTGTCAATCGCATTATCAAAGGTGCTCACGTCTGATACTTCACCTTCCAAGCGTCGCAATTAGAACAAATCTTCTCCACAGTGGAAGATGTGCATGTGCAACAGTAGAACTTTGCGGATTGATAGAGAAGTAGCTAGTGTAGGCTGGGCCGCGTTCTGAAAATGCGTCGAATCTTCTTATTTTGGATATTTTAGAGTATTAAAACAAATATGGCTGGCAACTATTTGTACGCGATAGAACCATGTTGCAGCACGAATAGATCGGCTCGACCGGGGAAGAACTGCTGTGTTTCATGTGGTGAGTGTAGAGAACCGGAGACCTTTTTTACAGGTAACGTACCATCCTATCTGGATAGATGTATGTGTCTATGGTCCTCAGCAACCACTAAACTTCAGGTTAATTAAGTGCTCGTTTATCACCCTTATTCTATATATAAAACAAAAGTGTTCAGCTGTGTGCGTAGAACCGAAATGTGGTATTTCACTGTTGACCCTGCGATGAAGCTCAGAGTTACGTAGCGCACTACAGCGTCGGCAATGATCGAGGTTTTTCTGCGTTGTTAAACCCGTAACAAAGATATCCACTAAATAACAAGGTGGGCATATAACTCGAAGAACTGAAATTAGATGGAGAATAAAGGCTTTCTAGTGGTAGCCTCGAACTGGCAAACGTAGTGTTTAGCGACCAACCACTAGATGGAGAGACGACCTGATGAACATGCAGGGAGTCGATGGATGCGAGGCTCGGAACCGTGCTTTGTGGCAATGTAAGGGAGAGGTCCATGTTCAGTATGTACAGTGAGCTTATTATAGACTGTAATGAAGACTTTAAGCGAATGAATTATGTACTGGTGTAGCAATCATGAACAGTTAAGAAGTTGCCTGTAATAAAAATCGGCCAGGAGAAAATTTTCCTTCATTTTTTTAATAGAATAAGGGTGACAAAAGAGCACACAGTCAACCTGATGGTAAGTGGATGCTGTGGCCCATAGACATCTACATTTATACTCGATTAAGAATCAAAACGCAGATGCATTGTCGCCCCTGAGGACTAAAATGGAATGCCTCGTTTCCAGTAAAAAATGGTCTCCGGATCTCTACACTCACCATACGAAACACAGCAGTAGGTGCTATTTTACGTTGGTATTCTGTGAGAGCGTAGTTCTTCCCAGATTTAGCTGACCCATTCGTGCTACAACCGTAATATAGCTGCAGTGGCTCTACCACGTATAAAATTATTCCTTCTCTTTCTGCTTCTTAAGCTCGAAAAGAGTGTCCTTCTAAACACGGGCCTCTCCAGTCTAAAGGAAGTCACGATTAAAAATTTAGATAATTTTTGATATAGTTAATAGACCTCAAGTTACCGTTACAGCCTATTGAAATCCACAGCTGGAACACAGGCCTCCTCCACAGATTGCCTCATAGGAGGGATATTTGCCATAGTTGCCATGCTTGGCAAGCGCGTTGGCAACCGCAGGTTTTTAGTCGTTATTAAGAACACACTACACCGCCCTCCTCCTGCTTTGTTTTTCTCTGTTACCTCTTTCACCACCCACGAGATGATATGGGGTAGTCTGACAGCGCCACTATGCGGTAATAGCCAACAAGTACCCAATTTCAATAAATTGTCTAGGTATGACATGCAGACACTAAGTTCCTTCCGTCAGAATTGCAGTAACAAAGAATAGACTTCCCACGGTGTGCCGTTGTCAGCCATCTTGTGACCCGTTGTTTTCTAGTGAAATTATTTTCGACTCGTAACTGTCACCATATTAGAAAATATCTGTACATAATTCAATGTAATGGTTCGGCTCGACCAGGGAAGAACCACGCTCTCACAGAATATCAGAATAATAGTAGTTAAATAAAATAGTGTTTCGTATGGTGAGTGTAGAGACCCCTTTTACTGGACTCGAGGCATTCCATCTTAGTCCTCAGGAGTGACAATGCATCTGCATTTTGATTCTTAATTGAGGACAGATGTAGATGTTTATGGATCACAGCATCCACTTACTATTAGGTTTGCTCATATGTCATTCATATTCTATAAAAAAATTACACTTACATGCTGGGGTAGCTCAGAAGCTACGCACTCGTCGTATGCTATGCGAGGACCCGAATTTGAATATTTAGATTATTATTTATTAAATTGCAATATTTAGTGCTGATTTTAAGAACATGGGAGTTAGTGGAGGCATATGCGCATTGGGGGCTGTTTGACGTACTCTTTCCTGCTCCAAAAATCGTTTAAGAAGAAACATGTAACTGTTCTTAATAAATCTAAATAATAACGTAAAGTTACAGCCTATATACGTCTCACTAATGGGCGCAAGACTACTCTTTCTGAGAGGGTTTTAGGGCAAGGAAATTTCTGCCGCGCTGGACCAATACTTGTTGGCGAACTTCACATGACTTTTTTTTATTCTTTATTGTACACAGCATAAGATAATAGCAATTTTAAATATTTAAATAAAATGTACACAAGGGAGCTTAACCCCAATAAGTATTCTCTTCCAGCAAACTTTTGGGGAAAGAGTAATATTTTTATATGGAAAGCAAGTAGGTATCGACGAGGGTTTGAATTTTGGGTCGGGACAAAATAAGTTTTTTGGTTTTACGGTCAAAAAATTCTCAGTAGCAGCCAGGAAGTTGGCGATATTTCATCCTCATGCCTCGGGAAGCTTGTAAAGCCGTTGGTCCTGCGTCTAATCTCTCTCCGGTCGTTTCGGATTACCGTCCCATCGGACTATGAAAGAAAGGGGAATGAAAGTGAACGCAAGTAACACGAAAGTGATGGTTTTTGAAAGAGAGGAAAGCAAAACGTTATGCGAAATAAGAATAGAAGGGGAGTTGATTGAGCAAGTAGATGAGTTTGTGTATTTGGGATGTGCATCTAGCAGGGGCGGTAGATATGAACGAGGAGTGAATGCAGGAAATAGAGTGAATGGGGCTCTACACTCTATTATGAAGAGTCAGAATGTGTCAAAAGAGACATGTATGGTAATTCATAATACTGTGTTAATTCCTACTCTAATCAAAATTGGGTGTGACAGAAGAAGCACGAAAGTAGAATAAATGCTGTAGAAATGCGGTCTTTAAGGAGTATGCTAGGGTTGAATCTGAATGACAGGGTGAGAAATTGCGTGATAAGAGAAAAATGTGGTGTGTAAAATTATGTTGTGACCAGGATTAAGAAATAATGAACGAGGGAAGAGTGACAAAGCAAATTTATCAGAGAGAGAGAGTCGGGAAGGCACGCTCTAGACGAAGATTTATCGACTAAATTAGCTATATTGTGAAAATGGGCCACATTAGTAATACCTTTAAAGGACGAGCGTGTATGCGTAGATATATGAATGTAAAGAAGGCGAGGGCGGTATGTCAGGATCGTGATGATGGTTCAGATTATCGATAAACTTTCGTCCAGTACGACCCTTCCCAACCCTTCCGTTAACTTCTGCAACATAAATTTGCTTTGTCACTCTTTCCTCGTTTATTATTTCTACATGACCAAACCACCGAAGCATTCCTTTTTTAATCTTGGTCACAACATCATCTTGCAAACCACAGTTTTCACTTATCACACCATTTATCACCGTGCCATTCATATTCAGCCCTAATACACTCCTTATCCTTAATGATCGCATTTCTACAGCATTCTTTCTACTCTCGCGCTTCTCCTGCTACAACCAACTTTCACAATACATTAAGATAGGGTATACATTAGCAATAACCATACATTAGGATACAAAGCATTTTGAATTGCCATACGAGTACGTGCCTTATTGACACATTTTGACTTCCCACAATAGAGTTAAGAGCCCCATTTACTCTATTTACTACCTTTTAACTTACGTTATTAATTATATAATGAACATTTCGAAAAGTTCAGATTCATAAAAATTTTAATATTAAAATTATAAATTCGGTGATCTAACTGTGTAATACCGGTATCTTCGTCTTCACCATCAAACGCTCGCTGCGTCAAATCAAACGCAGTGACGTAACGCATTACTTACGATTTTTACGACTGAGTAACCACATGCCGTACATATTGGACAAGTGGGCGTGTATGAGTAATGTATATATATATATATACTTTGTTGAATTTCATTAGTTAGTTTTTTGATCCTTAATTCTTTCTCTTTCAAATCATATTGCATATCTAAAAGAGTGTTCTCTGTTTACTTATAGGTGGAGTGATAGAGAACGCATTACGGTGTTAAGTTCGCCTCAGTACCTTTTTGTGCAACAAAGTTTACATAAATTTAATAATTACGCTGCTTAAATAAGTTTCACATTGTTACAACGATTGCTTGACTGTATGTACAGGTTATCTGCAAGATTGTTTCGTTAATCATTAGTGACAAACGAACTTGTGTCTATAGACACCTGCAGCCATCCAAGGAAGGCTACAGAGATGTCACCGCTTAGGTCTAAGATGGAATGCCTCGCAGCCTGTTATTATACTGGCTCTATACCCTTCACGCCAAATTTTTTTTTATACATATTATAATTAATTTGAAAATCAAAAAAAAAACACAGTTATTTCATAATATTTTTATTAAGTTTTCACTTCTGTCTGCAGTCCCAATAACTTTCAATTATTTTTTTCATTTTATTTCAGTTTTATAAAATGATTTTGTTGACTAGTATTTATTAAAATGTTTATACTTTAGGAGTCGAATTTGGTAAAAACAATCCAACCCACAAGGGTAAAAATATGAGATAAAGTTTTTCGTGTAATTCTTTAGACGAAATTGAGGTCCATTGAATGTAATTAATTTTTTATATTTGTAAAAGCGGACTTCAAGAAACTAAAAGGAATATTTTTTATTAAGGTACCTGCTCTACGATAAAGGAAAACGTCGTCAGAAAACTTGATAAACAAGAAATAATATGTAATATGGGAACATATTATGATAGGTATTGTCACGAAACAATAAGATTAAAACAAAAAATACCGACTTCTAATTCTTAAAGGAACTGTGATAAGAGGGCTGGTTCTTTTCTCACTCAAAGGCAAAGTATATGTGGTAGCCATTCAGCGGGAAACACATCCAGCGTGCTTGATACCACACTATACCGCAAGTAGGGGGAGGACTTTTTAGGTTTTTAGTTTCAGTATTTTATTATATTAATAATATTGTATATTTGTATGTACATCATGACATACAGATAAATGTTTAACCTACAACAACATTATATACTTCTAATTTCATTTATAATACTACATTATCAACGTCAATCTTTATTTGACATCTTATGTTATTCGGTCATTAACATTTTCAGTGTATTTAAAAACAATTCACACACCTAAAATATTTTTTTTTATTCGATGGATTATTCCATTGAGAGAATAATCGGAAAACGCCCACATTTACATTATTTTGGTTATTCCGACATAATTCTAATTAAACTTATCGTCAGCTCTATTAATCTTCAAGTCTCTTGAAGCTAAAAATTATTTGTTGGTTATTTTTCAAACCCACATTCCGACAAATGTTTGATAATATGCAAAACCCATATTAGAATACACATACAATAGCTCATTTCTCTTTTCAAGCTTTTAGAATTTGTCAATGAAAATAATATTGGGTCCTTACATATGAAATTAGCGTTTTGTCGTACTGACCAATTTGATCTGAAATATTTCCTCTTTGGTTATGAATTCCAAATTCAAATCTATAAATTCATTTAGCTGGTACATTTGAGTTTTGAAAACAGTCATTAATCTGTCTTTTCCTCATTATTTTTTTCTCTGTCGTCGCTTATTACCGCACAATGGAAAATATGAAATATGGGTATATTTATGAGTATGAGTTCTACCGTGGCACCAGTGCTGCAGAAACAGCTCGAAGGATTAATGATGTGTATGGCGCTGGTGTCGCAAAAGAAAGCACGGTACGTTTTTGGTTTCAACGTTTTCGTTCTGGAAATTTCGACCTTCAGAACTAACCCCGTGGACGGCTGAGTGAATCGAACTTGCAAACATGCGTCGACTGCTGTGTTACTTTGCTCAACCGACACAAAAATGAAGGGATTTTAAATCGAATCATTACTTGTGATGAAAAGTGGATACTGTACGATAATCGGAAGCGCTCGTTGCAATGGCTGAACCCTGGAGACCCAGCCAAATCCTGCCCTAAACGAAAACTGACTCAGAAAAAGTTGCTTGTGAGTGTTTGGTGGACTAGCACCCGTGTCGCCAATTTCATATGTAAGGACCTATTATTTATTAATAGTTTTGTAACAGTTTTAATTATGGGATAAGACATATTATTCCTTTTGTTTATTCTTTTCTTTCTAAATTCGAAATTACATTAAATCGCAAATGCATGGAATACAAAACAACCGTGTTTTTTATTTATTTTAACATAATATATTGTTAATATAATACCTATTCAGCCAATCAAAAATGTTATCATCTAGTAAGTCCTCGTTGATGAGCACTCGATCAAACAATGGCGTGATAAAAGGCAGGTGACACGTGCGTTCTCGAATGGTTTTTAGCCCACCCCCGGAGTAACTGGTTTAAGAGCTTGAACACTGGCCTTGATTCTAGAACATTTTGCAACTTTTACAGATGGGACACGTCGCTCAAGGTGCCTATGTTATATATTATCTTCATTACAAAACATATAGTCCATAGTCCACTCAGGCTATCATGCCTAAGAACACGACTGGGTAGGTATCACGTATGTATTATAGTATTCCATGTGTACCACCCTCTTAGGTTCTTTTGCCACCAAGCAGCAATCTGTCAGAAGGGGCTGTGACTGTGAGACATTCAGAATAAGTTCAACGAATCGGTGGCCTTCGTTACTTATAGTTAGTTACAGACGTCCAATGTTGCAGTGGCCGCTCACCATTAGATGGGCTGTCAGCTTGTTTGTCGTTTTAATATATTAAAAAAAAACAGTTCAATGATCAAACAAGACTGAATCAAAACACTAATAGCGCTAAATAAAACTATGATTACCGAATATTTTATTAATGTGTAATCTAAATGATGGACAGGAGCTGATAAGCGCCCTGCTGGGCAATATAATTGTAATATTTAAAAGTAGGCGAACTTGATATATATAAGGATGTTTCAATTAAAAACATATTGTAAATTGATTTTAAAATTTATTTCTTTACTATGTTATGGATATGCGTCGAATTTTATAAATACAAACATTTAATTTTATATTTACGTCCTATACTGAGATTGAGAGCTTCATGGCGCAGTAGCTTAGTAAAGAGTGGTGGCGCTGAGGGCCACCGGTTCGAATCCCGCACAGAAAAAGTATTTGTAAGGCTTAGTTAGTTACTTACAACCTATATATGTCCCACTGCTGGGCACAGGCCTCCCCTCTTTTCTGAGAGGGTTTTAGGGCAACGAAGTAACCGCCGCTCTGCCCTAATGCGTGTTGGCGAACTTCACATGTCTTCGAAATATTTTTTTTCTTATTCCTCAGACATGCAGGTTTCCTCACGATGTTTTCCTTCACCGCCGAGCACGTGGTAAATCAGCACTTAAAATTGTAATTAGCAATTTCATTGGTGCCGGCGGGGATCGAACCCGGGTTACTCGCGTTCTGTTAATATTTACAGCGAGCGTTAACCATCCGAGTTACCACGGCATTTTGTAAGTCCTACAAATAATGAAAAAAAATTTACCGTATTTAATATGGTGAGAGACTGTTAATAAAGGCTAGAAGTAGATAGAAAAATCTCTTAGTATTGAAAAGTAAGTAAGTCTCTAAGTATTGAAACATTATTATCATCATCATCATTACAGGGTCCTACAATTCCAATTGCTGGATATAGGCTTCCCCCACAGACATCCCCAAGGAATGCCGTAGGGCACTGTCCCAGTCACCTGTATCCGTCGACTTCTGCATACACATGTTACACTACATTTTGTTACATACTATTTATTCTGTGAATAAAAATCATTCTATTCTATACTGGAAAAGGTAATTATTAAAAAAAATTGAAGTTGACTTTTACTTTTTAGTAAAAGCTTTATTTTTAACTAACCGTTTCCCGCGACTTCGTCCGCATGTAATTTATTACGATTAAATTACATGGGATTTTTTTTGCGCGGGACTCTATTTTCTAAAATGTTACTTCACTATAACATCAGCTATCTGCCAGTGGAAGTCCCGTCAAAATCAGTCCAACCATTCTATAGATTAGCCGGAACCAAGATACAGACAAGAATTTAAAAAATTGTTTTTTTTTTTATAAGTACTTCTACTAAGTCCTTCACATGCATTTAGTAAATAGTTGGTATTTTTATATTACAAACAGTCATTTCCATTTCATTTATTTGTTTAGATACAATTTATTAATTAAAACGCACATTGTTGATCTATGACGTGAGCGTGTCGTTTTTGTCGCGCACGTGCCACCATCTGGCGCAGGAAGAACCACTCGGGCGGAAGGTGGGCTTGAAGCCAACAAGTCAGATAATGCTTCACGATCAGGTGAAGTTGACCGAATCACCAGATGCATCACGCTTGCCACTTGTCATAAACGGACAATCAATATGCTTGCACCAGTGACCAATTAACACGCTTAATGTTAAAATAATTAGCTACAAGGAGTTGAAAAAAAACGAAGCGAGAGAGTTGAAAAAAACGAATCGAAACACGCGGCGCGAATTACCTACTTAAACAATATTTACCTACCTATTATTTTCTTTTTAATTAAGTAATTGAATGACATATAATTTTCTTCAGCCGCGGTGGGAGTCTAAGCCTTTTATTTCCTAGGTAAGAAACTAGGGTTCAGTCCCACCAGCATCAATGAAATCGTTAATAGCAAATGTAAGTGCTTATTAAATAATATATGAGACCGCCAATTGGCACTGGAGCCGAGCGATCGAGTCTCTCCTGTTGCACAACCCCTCACATCACCATCACCTCACATGCCATTTTCATTAATGTTTGAGGCGTTTTAGTACTTTAATTTTAGATCTTCTAATGTGACAAGAAGTCAAAATGCTAATGAGAAATAACGCTATTGAGATACTTGTATCTGCAAGGTTAGGATATTTAGTAGATGTCATTTTATTTCGATTTATTATTAAATTGGTAAAAATTACCTACATTATAATGTCCATATTTACCCAAATAATTACATGATATTTAATATTCGGTCCTCATTCTATATTTTCGAGTAGCAGGAAGATTTTCGCGCGGCAACATAATGACAAAGTGGGCCGGGCACGTAGGCATGTTAATTGGACGCAATGACCACTGGCCGATGACCATAAAGGATCCCAGCGTGGGCTGAGCGACGCTCCGTCTAACCCACAACCAGGATTGCGATCCGCGAGATTCCATTATCACCCGCGTTATCGCCTATCTTTACATAGCCGCAGAGCGGTGAGGTAGCTCTTAATACAATGGTGCTAGAAGACGTTGATGCTAGTGGATGTCTCCGACGACGACGATTGTCTCGTTTCGCCTTGACTTGATGTGTTCATTCACAGCAGTTTTGATTGTGAACGTCAGCTCGATTTAAATAACCCATACGAACCACGAAGACGGGCTAAGCAACAATGTTTGAATATGCAGATGATTTTGAACCGGCTATCATTTTCCACAAGAAACATTACATAATTTGTCAATAAATTATCTGCGTTGAATTTGAATAAAGCTTTAATACATACTAAAATATTTTACAAATGTTTTATACAAGTGCAATTCTCTTACGGTATCAAAAACATCTACTTTTAAGAGCTATTTTTTTATATATTTTTATACTTGGTAGAGCCACGTTACTTCTATTTTATGGTTGAAGCACTAATGGGTCGGCTCGACCGGGGTAGAACCACGCTCTCACAGAACACCAGCATAAAATAGCAGCTTAATGCTGATGTGATTCGTATTGTGAGTGTAAAGATCCGGAGACCCTTTTTTACTTGAAACGAGGTATTCCATACTATCCATACTAATAATAAAATCAATAATAATCGATTAAATCTTTTAAACTGCTTTCATCAGTCGTTAATACTTTTGTCAATTAGATTTCTTACATGTAAGCACTTAGTTTTTAAGTTTTTTTAAAGGTTTGTAACAAAATTTAATACTCTGCTAATGTATATTTACATTAAAAATGAGTGTTTCATAGCTATTGTCATACATCCCTCGTTAAGCCGACATCCTGCCTTATTTCGGTTAAATGGGTGAGTTTCATCAGTATTGAACTCCTAAAACGGCATTAATCTACTTCGGAGCGGCGTCTATTTCGGTCGTTGTCCATCCATCGGGAGCTTGTGATACGCGGCTATTCCGGGCGAGGCAGGTTTTCGGGGAATGTCAACAAACCGACGGGCACTCATTCAATGAACTCTATACATGCGACGTCGGTGGCGGACCGGTCGGGTACCTATTCATAAAAATATGCTCCCAGAGGTTCAATGGGCAGTTGCCGTTGCTTCACGTTTGCTTTTTTTTAGGTCTTTTATGGTGTATGGAATGGATCACGCATTATTTTTAATCCTTGTTTTGTGAAACGATGATTTACAGAATAACAAAAGCGCCCTTTCTGATCAGATTTCATTCAATACTGCAACACAACTTTCATTACAATGATATTTACATAAACAAACAATTCTTCTTAAAATAACTTCAGATGTTCTATCTTTATTATCGGACTAATTTCAATGTTATGCGTACATAACTGTATTGCACAACTTAATGAAAACATAAGAAAACATGGGCAAGCATACTTTTCTACATAATGTTTACTTATCAGTTTGTAAAGTATTTACACAATATCCTTACCTATAGCCACAATATCGCTAGCTGTGTATTTCATTTAGCAACTTACAATTTTTTTTCGATTTTCGTCGAGAATTGGGTCAAGATTACAATCATTAATGTATTGTAGGATCTACGTGCGGCGATTGAGATCGCTAACAAAATATTTTCCAACGAAATAAGTTCATTATTGAAGATCAATAATTACTAGCATTTTTGACTTTTTATGTTGTTTATGAAATATAACTGAAAAAATTAATGTGTTAAATAAAAAACATAGAATAAGGATTTAGTTTCGTATAATTTTCTTTTAACAAATGATCAATAGAAAACTGTATAATTAACAATGTAGCGTCTTAACAGATACTTCAAAATTATTAGTGATGTAGGTAATATTTTACATATACTTTGGAATGTTCATATAAACCGTCTCACATGAATCGACACAACATGGACAACACTTCACGTCGGTTTGCTAGATGCCTGCATCATCAGCTGACAAATTGGTGATATAAACTAAGTCAACAAGTGAAAATTCCATAGGAATGGTACTTTAAGTTATAAAATAAAACCTCAACAAATTGACAGCTCTGTGGCAGGCTGCTGCTGCAGATCACAAGTTTTACTTTTTTTTTTGTTTCCCTTAAGCAATGTGAACCACAAGAAAATACACAAATAAATTTATAGAATTATCCCATAAATACTGATGTATACAGAACATTTATCAATGAAGCACAAGCCAAAAGCCTAAGTTTACAGATATACAAAAGATAGCAGTTAGGGCTAGTTTTAGATTACATATTAGTAAAAAATTTAGACAGATTGTATATAAGTGGGTTCACACTGCTCAAGGGCATATTTTGTACACCATCCAATGTTTACGATTTTTATAAGACGAGATTCATAATGAGATTATCATGAGGAATAAGATATGTGAGGCCATGCTTAGCAAGTTTTTAAGATGCAACCATTTTTGTTAATAGGCAACTTGGATGTGGTTGATACTCCAGTTTCTTTTTTAACTAAATAAAGCAGTCAATAAATAAACGTTTATAAATATCTAATAAATACCTACATGGGCTATATTTACAAGAAGCCTGTTTCGTTTAGGGCACATTCGCCCCTTTGAACGAATATAATACAGCTTTATCCCAGCGGGATATCTCGTATAAATTAAAAAGTAAAGCTGCCGGCTTAAGATTTGTATTACAAAATAATACTGACACCAGTAAAATACTCTATCCGCGAGATGGAATGTGCGAGCATGCGCCATGGCGCTGCGCATAGGAACTCTGCTACTCGCTGCCCTAACAAACTTTCAAATTCATCACAATTCTATTCACATAGAACAAAAAGTACTAATAAATACAATAAACATTGATTCACAAGTATCTAACTATGCATGTTGCAGTCACTAAGAACCTAGTCCGGCAACATGCACCCCACCTCACTGTAAGGCTTTTTACATTGAATCACTTCATATATTAAGAACATTATTTTTCATTTAACATTTATTGTTTATACAAATATCCTAGGCAGTGATAAGTGAAAAGCTTCACAGTGAGGCTGAACTATTAAACATTTGCTACATTTTAAAACAATAACATGCAGCATCTGCAATGGACCCAAGGCACCGACAGAAACAACATCCTCCCAGGATGGAACTACTTATATGATCTGCCTTCCAATATGAAACTAATAGGTTATTCGTAGTTTTGTAAACAAATAGATACAAGTAATTCCACCCTCAAGAGCTTTCACTCCTGTATTGCACAATACAGAAGCAACAACAATATAACAAAACATTTCTACTTGAAGCGAGTAGCATAAGGTACATTTCCAAAGATGATTCACACATCCATTACACTGAATATGAACAAAATAATACAGCGTACAATTCACATGGAAACATATAACAGGGAGACGGAAAATTTACTTCCACACAACGCAACAGTAACTAGTGAACGGCTCAGATCTCTATATACAAAAGAAATTCCTTCCAAATAAATTATTATAAGCTTCGTAAAATAATTATCACATAAATTTTTCTTATCTCCGTCCGCTCCACATAACTTAACACATAATCTATATGTACACTGACAGTCTGTCCATCCGTGGCAGACACTAGCGTGTGCACAGGTGCACGCGGCCGCGCGGCGCTGCCACGGCCACCAGCTGCACGGGGGGCGAAGGCCCGTACTCCTCGCCGAAGGGCGGCGCCTTTGCCCGCCGGTGCAGCCGCACCCACGCCCCGAAGCAGACTAGAATCGCGAGGAACACCGCCACGGTCGCGCCCCCGGCGATCGACGCCGTCTCCATCATCAGCTGCCGGCTCGTCAGCACGTACGAGTCGTCCAGGTCCTTGAACTCGCAGCGCTGCCCCACGAAGCCACTTTGACACTCGCAGTTGTAGAGGGGGCTGTCCGAGATGACGACGGTGAAGCACGAACCGCCGTTCAGGCAGTAGTACTCCGAAAAGGCGGGCTCGCACTTGTAGGTGGGGAAAGTGACGTTGAGGCGGGGTTGGGGCTGTGGCTGCGGCTGAGGCGGCGGGCGCTGTGGCCGCGCGGGCCTCGCCGGCCGCTTGGAGATAGACGACGAGCACGCGCCGGCCAGCGCCCAGGCCGCAGACACCACGGCCCACCACACTACCAACGACTGCATTGCACTGTTCCGCACTGTCCCGACGCCGGCTCGCGGTACGTGCACGATTTTGACATTGGACGGTGACTTATACGAAATCCGAGAGGCGATGACATGACCGCTTTCGAATTTCGAACTCAAACCCTTCGCTCGCATCCGCGTCGGCGGTCCGCCCAGACATGTTTCCTGTGTCAACTTTTTTTACGTCGACGATCACTCGCTCATGACGGAGGCGCAGTTTCTATGAGCGCCCGAGATATCGCATCGATCCCTCCGCGGGCATTTCGAAACCAAAACACTCGATAAAGAACGAACAGTTTGTTTCGTGTTTTGAAATTATTCACGGAGCACATACACACAATGTCCCGTTCGAAACGACACACACAAAATGGTGCTGAGCGGATCGGAATAGCACTGCCCTCAGTGCCCTCGGCGAGTTGTCTATGCGCGACTGACGAAAAGCGTCTACTGCATCTGCCATCTGCCGACGAGAATGAATGCGGTGAACTCTCGCTATAGTTGTGCGCACTCGTCCCTACACAATGGATGCACACACGCATAACTTAATGTATTTGTGTGCGTAATTTTTTTTATTTTCAATGAGACAAAGATATAAAAAATCCGTGGAAAGGAATTACAACAGGCATTAAGTACTACCGTCTTTTTATTGCAATTTTGGACATAAAATCTTCTCTTTAAGTAATATCTATGTTACAGTGAATTTCTCAATACTTATTGTGTAAGAGTAAATATATTTTATTTTATATTTTTAGGGAAATTGACAGTTATTTACAACCAACAGTCGGTATACATCTGGTACTTATTTTTTATAATTAGTTAGTGTTAAAATATAGTAAGTAAAAGTTGATCATAACATGCAACATTTTAGTTGTACAATGATTATGGATCAATTTCTGATTTATTGTTAATTGACTCTTTAAGTAATAGATAATTTTTGATGTTCAACGTTATGAAAAATAAAGAGCTATATATAATAAGATGAATATTGAATTAATCGTTGTGTCCTAAAATTTATAACAAAGTCTTAAATACGTTTTTCATGATTTTTCATTAAGGGCATACACTTCCCGTTTAGACCCGTTTAAAATATAATCAAATTGGGCTTCAACCTAGACAGACGTATTGATTTCATTCTCTTCTTACTTCACTTGATTTAGTGTGTCCTCGCTTAGCTTACTACTACTACACTTAACTTTTATATTTTAATAGGAGACTTCAAAGCAGCGAGTAATTACTGCGTGATAACGTACCCATAGCTAAAATTATCGATATAGGTATTATTTAATTGTATCCGTATCTCTCCTTGTCTTTTATAGCGGTTTAAGATGGGTGCAAAACCTGAAGGAGATGATATCTTAAACCATACAGAACATATTAAGCTAAACTTGTCATAGACGAGGTCTACTCCTTAAGGTTTTTAACAATAAAACCCTTTCTTTTCAATTAATTTCCAAAAGTGTCGTTGTTTATTGTTTCTCAGAGAATTGGATTGGCAGAGACGGCCTCATCCCTTGGCCATGTCGATCGCCTGATTTAACTCCTGTAGATTTTTTCATTTGGGGACGGGCCAAGGAGCTCGTCTACATGCATGTGAAAATATCAACCAGAGAGGATTTAATAGGAAGAATCCATACGCCTTTTAAAGTTATGAAGCAGGAGATGAAAATTTCTATTTTCACGCATGATTTACACGCAACATATTTCTATTCTATCTTGCATAACTTATTTGAAAATTAAACTAAAAAGCGAGAGTATAGTGATGCGATAATGCAGGGTTATTGAAGAGCATTAACTTTTTTATTATAATATGATACTAAGATCAAAACATAATATATCTACTTAATATGGGTGTAAGTTTTTGACAAAAATTTCTTGTGTTATAAAATATTCCCCAGTTCTAATTTACGTTATTTCTTTGTCACGCATACTTAATATTAATAATATGACTTAAATGTAACAAAATATTATAATAAAATACTTTACAACGTCACTTTTTGAAAAATATGTACTTTCTATGTGTGGTATTATATGTGAAAAGTAATTTTTTTTAAATCGAATTGTTCAGTTAAATTGATTTTTCGTAAGAGGAAATCGTTAGAGATATTTTCAAGAAAGCAATTACAAACAAACAAACGAATGAACAAATATTATATTTATTGCTCGTATAATAGTATAGGAATTTGTTTTGTTTTGTATAACTATTTTGGTTTTAATTACTATTAACGGAACGGGTCAAAACGGTAATCGTGGGGCCGCACTAAGTAGTAATGAAACAGACATATCTCAACTAACTTTAATTACTTTTTAACGGATCATAAGCGAAAGTCAACCCATAATTCTATATAAATTGAGTCAGTATATTCTTGTTTTTTTAAATTAATTTTCAAATAAGTCAATAAGATATCTAAGATAATTTAAAGATATTGCGTGTAAATAATGCGTGAAAATAGTAATGACAAGTGGTCATCTTTGGAATATGCCAAATATGAGAGTAAGTACACTCGTATCTTCCGATTTACTAGAAAAATGACATCTCTATTGTAGTATTATAAGTGACGTTACCTTACAAGACATGACATATGAGGCGAATAATCGACATCGCTAGACTCGTTTTAGTTTAGTTATTTATTTTTATTACTTTAACATTTGTCAAAAATTATAAAGAAAATAAGACTAGACTTATTATTATTCAAACGGTCAAGTTGCAAATATATGTTTTGCAAATTTTAAAAATTAATAGTTAGGGAGGTATGAATATCAAGTCTTGACTTGAACTTAAGCGAGTTGGGTCCCATTCATCATCATCATCATCATTACAGCCCTTCACAAGTCCACTGCTGAACATAGGCCTCCCCCAAGTAACGCCACAAAGCACGGTCCTGAGCCACCTGCATCCATCGACTTCCTGCATGTCTTACCAGGTCGTCACTCCATCTAGTGGAGGGTCGCCCTACACTTCGTCCGGTACGAGGCTGCCACACGAGAACCTTTCTTTCCCATCGGTTATCGGTTCTTCGAGCTATATGGCCGGCCCATTGCCACTTCAGCTTACTAATCCGTTGGGCTATGTCGGTCACTCTGGTTTTACTGCGGATATCCTCATTTCTGAGCCTATCACGCAGAGAAACCCTCTCCCTATATGGAGGATAGCCCTCTCCATAGCTCGCTGAGCGACCTTGAGCGTTCTCTTACGGCCAGCAGTGAAGGACCACGTCTCAGATCCGTAAGTCATCACTGGCAACACGCACTGGTTATACACTTTAGTTTTCAGAGATTGAGGTATACCTGACGAGAAGATGTGTCGTAATTTCCCGAACGCTGCCCAGCCGAGTTGAATCCGTCGATTGACCTCTCGGTCGAAGTTGGACTTACCTAGTCGGAATATTTGTCCCAGGTAAACGTACTCGTCAACAACTTCGAGCATAGTGCTCCCAACAACTACCGGCATAGGTGTGACATCGACATTAAACATGATCTTTGTTTTCTCCATGTTCATCTTAAGACCTATGCGTTGGGAGACACCATTGAGGTCATTGAGTATAGTGCTAAGGTCCTCCAGCGATTCTGCCATAAGGACTATATCGTCGGCAAATCGAAGGTGAGTGATGTACTCGCCATTGATGTTAATACCGTATCCTTTCCAGTCCAGTAGCTTGAAAACGTCTACCAACGCAGCGGTGAAGAGTTTTGGGGGATATAACATCACCCTGTCTTACACCTCTCTAAAGTTGGATAGGTTTCGAACTCTGGTTCTGTACTCGGATAGCCATCGTAGTCCTACTGTACAAACACTTCAGCACTTCGATATACCGACAGTCAACTTGGCACCGCTGAAGGGACTGTAGCACCGCCCAAATTTCGACGGAATCAAAAGCTTTCTCATAGTCCACATATGCCAGGCAAAGTGGCAGATTGTACTCTTCGGTCTTCTGTATATTCTGCCGCAGGGTATGTATGTGGTCTATGGTACTGAAGCCTTTTCGGAAACCGGCTTGTTTGGCCCATTTGTAATCCCAATTTTATATGCTGACTAACGATACCGCCCAGCTTCCCACGACTGTTTTCTAGATCTCAACAACAGCGCCAACTACGGGGTCGAATTGAATGTGTGAGTGTTCACCAAAATCAGTCCAGCCGTTCTCAAGTAATGTTTTTTCATACATATGCATATTCCGTAAACTTTCATTGATATAAATAAGTATTACGAACAGGAATTTTTTTTTTATAGAAGAGGGGGCAAACGAGCATGCGGCTCACCTGATGTTAAGTGACTACCGCCGCCCATGATCAACCGCAACACCAGGAGAATTGCGGGTGCGTTGCCGGCCCTTTAGAAAGGAGTAAGCTCTTTTCTTGAAGGTCCCCAGGTCGTATCGGTCCGGAAAAATCGCCGGTGGTAAACTATTCCACAGAGAGGTTGTACGTGGAAGAAAACTCCTTGTGAAACGTACAGTGGTGGACCGCCAAGCATCCAGATGGTGTGGATGGTATCGGGACGTTTGCCGTGTAGTGCGTTCACGAAATTTGGCGGCTGGGATTAATCCGAACAATTCCTCAGAGCACTCCCCGTGATAGATGCGATAAAATACGCAAAGAGATGCAACATCTCTTCGCAGCGCCAGTGAGTCGAGCCGATCGGAAAGCACTCGGTCGTCGACGATTCGAGCCGCTCTGCGCTGGATGCGGTCAAGTGGAAGGAGCTGGTACTGGGAGCCCCAGCCCAGAGATGGGAACAGTATTCCATGTGCGGCCGAACCTGCGCCTTGTAAAGTTGCAGGCGGTGTGCCGGCATGAAATACTGTCCCGCTCTGCTGAGCACGCCAAGCTTTTTAGAGGCCAATTTGGCCTTCCCTTCCAAGTGACCACGAAACTGCACGTCACTCGATATGTCGACGCCGAGGATTCCGATACTGGCTGAGGCAACAAGGGGAGTGCCTTGAAACTGAGGGGATACGACAAAGGGGTTCTTTTTAGCGGTTAACGCGCAAACTTGTGTCTTCTGGGGGTTAAACTGGACTAGATTTAGTCGTCCCCAATCCGAGACTCTGATCAGCAAAGACTCGACTTCTGACACAAGTTTGTCCCGGCACTCGGAGACGTTTTCCCGAGAAATATTGGCTCGGCCGGTGTAAAGAGCATCACCAGTGCTGTCATCTGCATAGCAATGAATGTTACGGGTATGCAACATATCATTGATATGCAGAAGAAACAGCGTTGGCGATAGCTCGCAGCCCTGTGGAACACCAGCATTAATAGGCTTGCAATCGGAGCTTGCACCGTCTACAACGACCTTGATGCTCCGATCTGCAAGAAAGCTGGTGATCCAATCGCACAATTTCTCGGGAAGCCCATAGGAAGGGAGCTTCGAAAGAAGCGCTTTGTGCCAAACCCGATCGAAGGCCTTCGCAATGTCCAAACTAACGGCCAATGCCTCCCCCTTGAACTCTACTGCCTCCGCCCATCTGTGAGTGAGGTAGACCAGAAGATCACCAGCTGACCGACCACGGCGAAAACCGTATTGGCGGTCACTAATCAGCTGGTGATCCTCAAGGTACCTCATGAGCTGGCAGTTTACAATGGACTCCATTGTTTTCGAGAACAAGGAGGTGATGGCGATTGGCCGGTAGTTGGACGGGTCTGAGCGGTCGCCTTTTTTAGGGATCGGGTGGACGAAAGCCGTCTTCCATGATTTTGGGACTACGCCTAGGGAGTAGGAGTACCGGAAAAGACGCGTTAAAACCGGTGCCAACTCTGGAGCACACGTCCTCAGCACAATTGGGGGGATTCCGTCAGGCCTTGTGGATGTCCAGGGAGAGGAGTGCTTTGCGAACCGAGCGCTGTGTGAACTGCACTTCCGGCATGGAGCACTCACACCGCGGGATGGTCGGCGGCGTACTCCCCCCGTCATCGAGAGTCGAGTTAGACGCAAAGAAAGAGCCTAGAAGATCGGCTTTCTCCTTTGCAGTATGGGCCAGTGAGTCGTCCTCCCTGTGCAGAGATGGAAGAGATGGCTGACCGAAATTCCCCTGGACAGCCTTGGCGAGAGACCAGAATGCACGGGTTCCAGAAGGAAGGCGAACTAGTTTCCCGCCAATTCTGCCTATGTGCTCTGACTTTGCCTTGGCAATGACTCTTTTGAAGGACCTAGAGGCGGAATTATACTTCTTTTTTAGAGCGCTGGTGTTTACATCCCGGGACGCTGATGCATCAACCCAGGCTTGATAGCACTCCTGCTTATAGCATGATGCTATTTTACAGGAGCGACCAAACCATGGCTGAGATTTGCCTCCAATGGGCACCACAGAGGAAGGAATAAAAAGTTCCATACCCTGAAGTACCACATCAGTAACAGAATCCGCAACAACGTTGGGATCATCCGGCGAGAAGCAAACCCGCCCCCAAGGGTAGGATGCAAAGAAAGACCGCATTCCATCCCAATCGGCTGACCTATAGTGCCAAACACGGCGGCAGCCTGCAGAATGCAACCGCGATTTCAGCGTGAGTGGCACAACACTCCGGACCAGACAATGGTCCGAGGAGCCTAAATGGGCGTCGACGGAAATCTGATATCCGTCCGGGTGAGAGGTCAGCAGAAGGTTCAACAGGGAAGGTGCATGATCCTCCACATCTGGAATCCGCGTAGGCGAAGTAACCAGTTGTGTCAGACCATATGCCAAGGCAAAATCATGAACAGATCTCCCCGCATGATCGGTTAAACGTGATCCAAGCCATTCGGCGTGATGGGCGTTAAAGTCGCCGAGGATCACGATCTCTGCGGAGGGGATCTGCTGTAGCAACGAATCTGCAGCCATTTGGACGTGGTCGAAAAGTCGGTCTGTTTCGGCATTACCGCTATGGGACCTATAGAGGCACCCGTAGACGCGCGGATGGTCGTCGCTGTCTACGCGTAGCCAAAGGATGGACAGGTCCGAACCTTCAAGTCTGCCGAGGCGTCGAGAACAGATGTCCTCTCTGACGTAAACGCAAACTCCAGCTCGAGGAATTATAAAAATCCTTAATTATACTAAGTCATATAGGCTAAATGAACTTATCGACAACTTTTTTAATTCGCTAATGGCTCCTCAATAAAGGTGTCTATGGAATTGAAAAACGGCAACAACATTGTAAAAGAAAGAAGGTGAGATTAATATAGTTATCTTATTTTGTACTATGTTAAACGTCATTTGTATAAAGGGATCAGCTATAAGAATTTTGTTTTTAGTTTAGGACTCTCTCTATGCTAGTTAATACCCTGAACCGTAGACGGAGATCACAGACACAATCAGATTTATGTTAAGCCTGTCAAAGAATACAGTAATTAAATGTCTGTGAAAAGAGTATGAATCGCGTTTACTTGTTTCATCATCAACGTCATCATCATTACAGCCTTTATTTGTTTATACCTCTTTATACGGGATAAAAAGATACAAACAAATAAACACGTAGTGAATTTGTAAAGAATGTATACTCTGTTGTGTAAACCACAGACACCAGTTTATTTATTACCTTATCATTTTTTTAATTAAGGTTTTTGGCTTGGATACTACCCGTGCGGTTAAAGAATGGGATTGAAAATGACATCATCTCTATTCACCTCTCGCTCGCACACTGTCGTTATCTATACTCACACACGCCGGTAAAGACTGGCCAAAAATACGTAACGTACGATATGCGTTTTTCGGTACGTTCTTCACTGCAGTCCAACTTGTCATTGGAATGAATAATAACAGATTCCCATAAATTCAGTCTGGATTTGCTAATTTGTGAGCTAACGGTGCGTTTTAGGTGTTTTCTTCGTAACTATTGTTGATTTTATTTGTCAATACTCTTGTATAAAATATTTACATGCCATTGAGACAAGAGTAACCATTTATAAAATTTTCATTTATTCGAGCTAATCTTCGGAATGGCTGAACTAACATCAGGAGTAATTTAGACTAAATTTTATCCTTAAAATTTAGAAGTTTTATTATTGATAAAGTCTAAATATCCCACCACAATAATCCCACACAGGAGAAGCCAGAGCGGGTCGCTTGTAATAAATATTATTTTGAAATTAATATATAATTATTTTCAAATATTTTCCCATTAATAGAAAATTTCCAATTAACGGAATAATATAATGTTATTACAATATACCGTTATTAGCGGGTTTTTGCTATTGATACATTACATCATTTATGTTACTTATTTAAGTTTCGGGAGCATTGCTGAAGCTTTTTAAAAACTAAAAATTTGTCTCGATGACATTTATTATTATTTCATAACAATAATGAATTAATACTAATTTAGAGCAATACTGACTTCCTTAAAATAAGTGATTACATTACTTCGATGAAGAATATTTTATAGAATGATCAATACAAGTCTGTTGACTGAAAGTAGACACCTTGGTTTGACAAGCGATAACAATTTTACAGTAGAGTTAGCATCTTCTGTAACATTAAACTCCATAACATGTTTTCAGTAATCTATTATCAAAAGCTTAATAGGCACAATACGTGATCAACATATTGTTGTAAAAATATAGCCGTAGTATGTGCCAAATCGATTGTGGAAAACGGACAACGACCTTTCGGTCGTTTAACCAGGAATTACAAACCTTCAATATATAGGCACATTTTATATATAGTACTTTCTTTATTTATAATGATTTTTTAATATTTTTTTATAATGATTGATATAATATATACTTACTATCTATTATTAAAAAGTTATGTAAAAGATCGCTGTAGAAGAAAAATCATCCATTGTTGTAAAGTACTTTATTCATTTAACAGCAAAAAGCATTCATTTATAACACATTATATAAAGATTCGAGTGATAACGACACCGAATAGGTACTTACTTATTCAAAAGATAAAACTTAATTTACAATATTATATATGAACTTTATTTTTATTCGGTGCAATCATCACTCGTATCGGTCGTATATACCGGACCAAAAAAGGTGACACATCTCTGGCTGCCATTGTCACGTTTCTTTTAGAACGAATTGACGTAACGCGCGTTTTGTTTATTTTAAAGGGTTGAATTTTCAAAAGCCAGAAGAAGCCAAAAGAAACTGTTATTAAATGAATTGCTGCTTTACTTACCATAAATTGAAATATAAAATATAACATATGTTTATAGGAGCCACGAACAATATTATTGTAGAAACAAAAAATAAAAACAAAACATATGTGCTGACCTAGTAGTGTGAATAATATCAATATTTAAATATTGTTAAAGTCCAGTCGTGGAGAAGGAAGAATTTCGTACAATGACCTCTTTGCCTACTGACAGGGTTTACAAACATTTTTGTGTTAAGTGTAGTTTTTATGAAATATTTGAAGGAGAAAAAAATAAATTTACTATCGTATTAAATAAATTATTGGTATTATATAAATTATTTATTTTGATTTTAGTATAAAGACAGTTGATTAAAACTACTTTTACGGATTTTATCGCGTTTAACTTTAAATGATTTTTAATTTCCGACGTTTCGGGTGCTTACCAGCACCCAAGGTCACGGGGGACTGAGGCGACTGACGTCCCGATGTCAATCTTAACCCGGAGTACCTTCATGAACTTGCTGTGTCTTGAAGTCTTGCAGCGGTATGCTTGGGTTTGGTTTTAATTTTATTTATTACAGAGTCCCCAGCAAGTGGTAGTACCCAGCGTCATTCTTTATTTTCATCAATGTGTATTGTTCGCGTAAATATAAGAAATCATTATAAAACAGTTATAAAAATCGAGTTATGGTCGCCACTATATAAGTAAACTTATATATAAAACTCCGATATTGATATATTTATAATAATCGATTTATCGAAAATCCGATATTTTAAAAAATATCAACAGTTCTAGTTTGAACTGATCAGTTGATCTGATCATTATAATTACTAATTTGGCAGAAATAAAATCAAAAATCAAAATCCGAACGTCATCGGAAAATTTCTTTCCGATGACGTTCCGCCTGACACGTTTATTACAAAAGGCTCAACAGTTTTGTCTACATTTAACTTAAAAAAAAACCACTTAACTATTAAAACAATATAACTAAAATTAACAAACAACAACAAATTAAGAATAGATAACAGAGAACTGTGTCCGAAAATTGAGCGATCACGTACGCATCCCAAGATGAAATGTCGTTTGTTTGTTTTTTAAAAATAATTAAATTATGTCAAGCAAACCAAGGATTTTTGGCCGTGCCTCAAGGCCAACCAAAAAAACAAAAAAACCTTTTAATTGAGACTGTAAGGTGCAAACAAACCTTACAGTCTCAGGTAAAAGGTTTACGGAACGGTTACGGAATTCCGAAACGGAATCTCGAAACGGAATTCCGTATGTATGGGGCCGGCCTAATAGTTATAACACTTGACTCAACTTGACACCTTGCTACATATCTATTTATCTATGCTTGACGCTTGACAGTTAACATTGACAGTGACGTATTTGATATCGGTCTTCTTTATCTGTAATGGTAATTTGTAACCATAACAGAAAGAGTGGGAAAAATAAAATAAATACTAGCGTATTGAAGCTTGGTGGCTCATTCAAGTATTTAATGACTTTAAATAAAAAGCTAAAAAAATGTCGGAATCCTCTAAATCTAAATCATCTTTAAATTTAAACCCTTCACCAACATTGCAGTGTAAAAATCTCCATGAATATTTAAAAAGTCGTACACCTCAATTTTTAGAAACTTTATACAACTATCCAACAATATGTTTAGCAGTTTATAGGTGTGTATATTTCTATAGTTGAATGCCATACAAATTATTCCTAATTTACAAATACTGCAATTTTTAGGTTAAAAATACATCCGTCACTCAAATGAAGTGATCAGAATTAGAAGAGGTATTTTTTGCAAATGAACTCAAATGTTGATATTATATGAAGCTTAACAGTCCACTTCTTACAACAGAGGAATTGTAAGGTAGATTTGCCATAGTAGAGTTCACCACACATGAGTCTATAAGTTCAAATGCGTTGGGAAATTTTCTTACTTTGCCAACACATGATGAATAATAATATTCTAAATTTCTGAGGTTCTAATTAACGTTCCTAACATAGATGTATAAAAATATTTGTGTAATATGTGTAAGATTGTACATAGCCAATGTATATCTGATAAGGTTCTCCATTTTTTTATTTTACTTTATTATTGTAAGAAATATAACTGTGTCCTTATATTTACGCGAACACTACACATTGATTAAAACTACTTTTATGGATTTTATCGCATTTAATTTATATGATTTTAATTTCCGACATTTCGTGTTCTTTCCAGCACCCCCGGTCACGGGGCACTGAGGTGACTGACATCCTGATGTCAGAGTTAACCCAGAGTACCTTCAGCTTTTTATAATATTAATTAAAAACCACAAATAATAATTATGTGTGTTCTGCTTTCTTTTCAGGGAACTACCAGAACTAGCTCGTCATTTTGTCATTCGCTTGCTATTTGTAGAGCAGCCAGTGCCTCAAGCTGTTGTTGCTTCTTGGGTATCCCAAACACATGCTAAGTACGTTTTTACTACTCCAGTAGTCTTTATTATTAGTGATGAGATGCAATGCTAGTTCAAGTCAAATCATTCTATGCACAAACTAGGACTTCAATCCAGGTATGGTACCAGGGTTGAAATCCTAGTTTAGACTACATTATTGTAAAATGTAACTACTTATGCAGGAGGAGACGCATAGTAGCACATTCAGTACTGGATTAAGAGTATTAATTTTATCGCGTATATTTAACTATAAATACCTGATGTTTCGAGCGCTTTACAGCACCCATGGTCACGGGGAGGACTGAGATGTTCAACGTCCAAATGTCATAGTTAACAGCGGTTACCATAGATAAAAATTTGACTTTTGTTCCGTTCTACACAGTATGAACTTTGTAGTGTTATGCTACTTACATATCATCAACACAGCTTTATATTGTCCTCAGGTTAATCCTACGGAGAAGTTTAATAGTACAATTATTACAGCTGTAGCATCTCTAGTAGGTGACGATCATAGATCCTGGGACAACCATCTTGCTAAGATTCAGTACGCAATGAACAGCGCTACAAATGTAGCTACTGGCTTTACTACAAACTTTTTAGTCTTTGGTAGGGAAATAATACCTTGTGGTTCCTTCTATACTCCAACTCAGAACCTCGAGGAATTGATATTTATGCCTCGTGATATTTACGCTTCTAATGCTGGTCTCCTCTCATCTATTTTTCACAAAGTTCAAACTAAACTTCACATAGCTCACGCTAAAAATAGCGCTCGCTATGATCTTCGCCGGTCTTTTAAAGAATTTAATGTGGGAGACACTGTTTGGCGTAAAAACCATGTTTTAAGCAATGCTGGAGCATACTTTAATGCTAAACTTGCCCCTAAGTTCATCAAGTGCAAAGTGATAGCTAAACTGTCACCACTAGTCTATGTGCTTGAAGACCCTAATGGAGTTAGAGGCAAGTGGCACATCAAAGATGTAAAATCATAAATTTTCTTAATTTTTATTAACTGTTAATTTTTACGTGGTAGAGCCATGCTGCAGTTATATTGTAGTATAGTTGTAGCACGAATGGGTCGGCTCGACCGGGGAAGGACCACGCTCTCACAGAATACCAGCGTGAAATGGTAGCTTGATGCTCCTGTATTTCGTATGGTGAGTGTAGAGAACCGGAGACCCTTTTTACTGGAAATGAGGCATTCCATCTCAGTCCTCACGGGTGACAACGCATCTGCATTTTGATTTGTAATGGAAGATAGATGTAGATGTCTATGGGCCGCAGCAACCACTTACCATCAGGTGGACTGTGTGCTCGCTTGTCACCCTATTCTATAAAAAAAAAAAATTGTATATATGTATAAATATCACCATCATTCTCACCTTATTATTTTTATTTCTTTGTTTGTTTGGTGATCCAGTGTTCTTCAACACATCTTGCTTTAGGACCTCGAATTTTTGTTGGTTAATCTTCATTTTTTTTTATTTTTATTTCAGACACATCTCGTTAGTGATGTTGCTGATCTCTGGCTTTGAGCCCTACCGCTCTGGCCGTTCTTAATTTTTACTTAAGTCATAGCGACTAAAGCTTGCTTAAGATTAATAATGCAATGCATATTATGTTTTTAATTTTTAATGAAATGCAACTTGTAACTTTTTCCAACAGCAGATTTGCAATTCAACAATTTTGTTAAAACATCAAGCCTGTTGCCATGCTAGCTAGGCGGCTTGGCAACTGCAGTTTTTTATTACTTTGAGATGTTATGCTACTTCCCATCACATGTTTCAGTTTCCCTCTGTCACCGCTTATAACACCCATGGCAAGATATTATGCAGTAGTAGATATATGCCTTGTTATATGCCATGTATGTGCCACCACTACAGGGCATAATTTTATCGAAAAAAAAAATAACTAAATAACTTTACTGCATGAGCTTGTAAATCTATATGAAGATTATGGTTGAACATAATACATATAGAATCCTGTCCATGCAAGAGTTGTCTGTTAGATTATGTCACACATTAACCTCTCCGATCTCGACATTGCATCGGATCAACTCTAACTTTGGTCAGGCTAAGATCAATAATATTTATTTGTTTGGTTCTCAAAGTCAGGCCCTATCCACTAATACATGGAACCCATGCGGCATTAACAGCGCCATTGAATAAATGTGCAAAGAGCTATGTTGGCTTTGCAGGTCAACGTAGTACTTGACAAACCATGTAGATGGTGCTGTTACAAAATGTTTTCATTTGTGAAATTGGTTTTACCAGATTTCCACCTTAAAGTTGCCAAGTTATTTAGAAACCTTTAAAATGGCAGTATTCGCCTATTGATTTTATATCTATCTATTAATTTTAAAATACTACGTTGTTTTTTACTATGTTATTCTGGATTTTCTTCCAATATTATGGGAAATCTCTGAGTTTTTGAAAAATCGTTGTATAGATGGTGCTTTACAAACTTGAAGTTGTGCAAACTGGCATAAAGAAAAAAAAACTACATTTTATCTGCAAATAAACTTGATTAAAGCAACAGTTATATTTTCTATGTTCTGTGTTAGGAGTAAAAGTGTTCTGTGCTAATGCAGAGGAGCGAAATTCATTCAAATCAACACAAGAATGGAAAAACAGAACTGTCATAAAGGAAAAACAGAACAAACATACCACAACAATATGTTTTGTAGTAATTTTAACGAAAACATGCGCGCCCGACATTTTTTATTTTTTTAGGTGTTGCCGTTTTATAAACTTAATACCTATTCGACTGTAAACACATCTCACAAAAAATATTCTGTAACAGCGCCATCTACATGGTTTGTCAAGTTTGTTTGTCGATGTAGTTCTCTCGGAATTTATTTAATAGCAGTGGCGGAGGGTCGGCATTTGAAGTGAATTCTTTTAATCTTAATTTATAAAAATATTATAAATAATTATCTATATTGCGGAAAATATCGTTAACTATAGCCGACCTAATAAATGCGTGTATAGAAAAAGGCAAGTACCCTACTGAATTAAAAACTGGAATTGTAAGACCCGTACATAAAAAAGTAGGAAAACGGATTACGACAATTATCGCCCAATAACAATATTACCTACACTAGACAAAATAATTGAAAAATATATAAGTAAACAAATAAATAATTTCTATAGTCAACACTCAGTTTTAAATAAAAGTCAGTATGGTTTTCAGCAGCATAAAAGTATCACTCAACTTTTATCTTCTTTTACTGACGACGTAAACCATTATCTTGATAATAAAAAACATGTTCTAGTCGTTTTCATTGACTATAGTAAAGCGTTCGACACCCTTAGACATTACTTACTGATTGAAAGGCTTGATGAATGTGGACTGCGAGGACCTCTTTTAAATTGGTGCAAAGAATATGTTAAAGAGAGAGCATATAGAGTTATAGTAGGAAATGCTACAAGTACAAAGAAAACCGTCACACATGGTACTGCACAGGGATTTGTGCTTGGGCCTTTGCGTTACTTGACATATGGTTATAATGTTGCCAATGTAATTAGAAACTGCAAGATATATCAGTTTGCAGACGATACCTGCATACTAGCGGCGGAAAACGACATATATGTGGCATTACAGAAATTGCAAGAAGATTTCACTAACCTTATGAAATGGTCTCACGATGCAGGGCTTGTTCTGAATGCCACAAAAACAAAAATGATGTACATTTCATCCAGTCATAATAGAGTATCTGTTCCTTTAAAACTTGTTGCCCACAGCCACCAATGTCTCCATAACAACAACAACCTTACCTTGGACTCATAATAGACAGTCGATTTAAATGGACGCACCATATTAATAAAGTGTGTGATAAGTTAAGGGCCATACTTGCCAAATTTTCTGTCGTTAAGTATAAAGTTCCCTTTCCTACACTATTGTCCCTTTATAAGGCTCTGACCGAATCAATAATACAATACGGATTAAGTAGCTATGGTAGAACCTGGAAATCGCATCTTTGTAGAATACATGAATTACAACTTAGAATCATCAAAACAATTGTCCCCCCTAAAATCAAACAACAATATAAGGACAATTACAACAAATTATTTAATTATTATTGGTATCTTGCCAATAGAAGAAAAATTAAAACTTACTTGTAGAACAGTTCTTTAATACAAAATTACAAGTCATACCTACGTACAAACATCAGCTTAGAAGTAGGTATATATAACCCTAAATTAATTACAGCTAAAACACATCAAATGTATGGAAGTCATCAAAATAAGATTATAATTCCTAAATTAATTAATAAACCACCTAAAACCTTGAAGGATAATATCAATCTCTAAAATATTAAATACAAATTAAAAACATACTTTTTGAATCAACTAACATAATATAACTAAATTAACATACTTACTATATGTAATATAATTACCATATGTATATTCCAAAAATATGTTATTATATTTCCTCCAAACATTCTGTATACTACTCTAACTAAATAGCCGCTACAACTCATCCTCATGTTATTTTTATAGAAACGAGCGAACTACCTTCTTACTCTAAATAATATTAAAATGTTTGCGCTCGAAAGACGGCGAACTGCAGTGTGCAGAAAAATCTTATATAGGTTTATGTTGCACTGTATTTATGAACTTTGTTTAGTATGTATTTTAGTTGTTGTAAAATAAATTAAAAAAATATAAATTTAGTAACAAGACTAATTCTAATATTTTCTTTAGGTTTTTAATTGTATCATTCTTATAAATAAAATGAAAAAAGAATTGTTCTGAGGGGTCTACAAAGGTGTCATTTGCTTATCCGATATATTGGTCTGGGATTACACAGATTAATTATGTTCTGAAATAGAATGTACTTATTTGCTATCATATATTAAAAATGCACAATTCTATGATACTATTCCTTAGACCATTCAATGATCTAAGTATTATTCATATCTTGTGATTCATATCATGTGTGAAACTTGGTTAGTTTTACAAAATTTATAAGTTAGATTATTGTGTTTTAGGGAACAAAGTAAAGCATGTGAAGCTCTATCAGAATTGTCGGTATGGCAAGAGGCACCAATACCAGGAGGTTTGCCGGGCTGGATGTTAGCTCAGTCCTTTAAGAAGAATCTGAAAGTAGCTTTGTTAGGAGGGTAAGTTAATATTTGAAGTAATTAATTCATTATCATTATCATTATTACAGACTATTATATTTTTTTATAGGATAGGGGTAACAAATAAGCGGATGTTGTTGTCTATAGACATATAATTCTCGAATAAGAATCAAAATTTATATAGAATACTTATTATGTGTCGTGTATTGTCACCCCTGAGGACTAAGATAAAATGCCTTGTTTCGAGTAGAAAGTGTCACCAGTTCTCTCCGCACACCATATGAAACTCAGAAGCATTAAACTGCTACTTCACTCTGGTATTATGTGAGAGTGTGGTCCTTCCCCAATTGTGCAAACTCATCCGAGCTGGACCATAATATAGCTGCAGCATGGTTCTACCACATAAAGAAAGAAGTATCAATGTCCTCTCCTTAACAAAAGATCTTCCATAGATTGTGTCAGGTAATATGTATTTGCCATGCTGGGCAGGCCAGGTTTGCAACCCATTGTTTTAATATTATATTGAACTAATTTTCGGAAGATGCTGCTGCTCATTTCCTGTTTCAGTTTTCATGTACCGCCTCTTACGACATATGGGAAGATACGGGGTAGTGTAGTTCTTCTACGTAATTTCAATAATTCTGATTCCGATTTTTATGTGCTTGTGCGATGTGCAAACCCACAACCTTTTGAGTTCACGGTCCGCAACTTGCCATTAGGTTACTGTTGCTTACTATACTGTATTCTATCTCATTCTCTCGCAGGCTTAATCCTATAAATGTAAATGTTTGTCTCTTTTTAGTATCGCTTTTTCATTTCACTCAGTTTCAAAGTTTTGATGCTAAATAAGTTGTCACTTCAATAATCTTATCGTTTCGTCTATCCACACACGTTTTTATTGTTCTCTGGCAATCTGGCAATCGAAAGTTTAATAAAGTGTTATCTATCTTTCTAACTATCTATGACCTTGATTTAACAGTGGTCGACCATGGAGTATGTCATCGTCTCTAGAGCCTGATGGAAAGGCCAGGGACATTGCATTCTTGGACGCATATGCTTTGGAGCGATGGGAGTGCGTCCTGCACTACATGGTGGGCAGTGCCCAGACCGAGGGCATCAGTGCAGATGCCGTAAGAATATTGCTTCATGCCGGTTTAATGACCAGGTCAGTGATATTGGAAGATTTCTATTCATTATTTTTAGAAATTAAGATGGAAGTCTTTGTTTGGCCACAATATGACAACGCCATTTAAAATACAAATGTGCATTATGATTATTGTCCAACACGAAGTAAGCGTGGTGAACATTCATGCGTGGTTTCATTCGGTGGACAAAAGGAACTTGTACCTTGAACTTCTTTGCTGATTGAAGTGGAAACATCTTTAGAAACATTGTGATTTGAAATTTTATGAAACAAAAAATGGACACTAAAAAGGGACAAACATATATATATAGGATATAACCTTCAAGAGAATGATATAGAATATAGTATAAAGTGTTTATTATGAATTTATTAGTATTTTAATTACAAAAACTCTACAATTATCCTGCTCCTGATATTCTATATTTGTCTCATTCTCTCGAAATTTTATTTTACAGAATGTTTCACTTCTGCCACGTGTGAACTGCACACACGTTTTTTTTATCAGGAAATAAAGGATCTGAATAGAAATGTTACCAATAAAGAATGACCGATGTGATGGCTCCATGGCGCAGTGACATTGAGTTGCGGCCCCGTGGGTAGTGTGTTCGAATCCCGCACGGAAATATATTTGTATGGTCTAAAATACCCGCTTGTTCCGGATTTGTTTTTCTTTTTATAGAATATGGGTGACTAACCAGCACACAGTCCACCTGATGGTAAGAGGATGTTGTGGCCTATGGACATCTATATTTGCCCACGATTAAGAATCAAAATGCAGATGCGTTGGCACCCCTGAGGAATAAGATAGAATGACTCATTTCCAGTAAAAAGGGTCTTCGGTTCTCTACTCTCACCATACGAAACAACAGAATTAAGCTGCTATTTTACACTGCTATTCTGTGAGAGCTTGGTCCTACTCCGGTCGAGCCGACCAACTCATTCTACAGCCATAATATAGCTGTGGTGTGTGTGGTGGTGTATAAGTGTGGCTCTACCACATATAAAATTGGATGTTTGTCCTTGAGAAATTATTATTTTATTATTATTATTACTTGGCTAAAAAAGTGCTTGTGTGGGTTAAGATGTGTGTTTGTCGAGTACTGGAATAAATATTTGTCAAAACTTTCCAGATCGTAGTGTCCATGTATAATTTTCTATGCTTCGATCAAGTCTCCCCGTTCTCTGCGATCTTTCAGTGTTGTTAGTTTAAGTTTATTCAGCCTTTTCTCACATGGTATGTTTTTCAATACCCTAAGGACTCTTGAAAATCTGCGTTGAACCTTCTCCAGTAAATCAATATCCTTTTTGAAATAGGGGCTCTAGATTTGGACTGCATATTACTCCAAAATAGGTCGAATGTATGCCTTATGTATTTTTAGCATCATTTCTGGTGTTAGATGCCCAAAGGATTTTCTAATCAGGTAAATAAAACTATTTGCTTTTTTAGCTATCACTGTGATATGATGTTTCCATTTTAGATCGTTACTTATGTGCACAAACAAATCTTATTTTACTTTAACTTATTCCAAAGGTATATCATCGATTTTATATATGAAGCGAGGGTTTCGGTTTCCTATATGGAGGACTGTGCATTTACCTATATTTAATTTGATAAGCCACTTACCTTTTACCAATCTGATATTTTAATTGGATCTGCTTGAAGGCGAGCAAAGTCCTCTAGAGGGTTTGCGAATATCTTCGTATCATCAGCGAACATGCTTACATTACAACTCAAGCTTTTAGGTAAATCAAAGGTAAATAGTATAAACAAAACTGACCCCAGTACAGAACCTTGTGGCACACCGCTTTGTATTTAAATTTATGTTTGTAAGCTGCCTCCACGATACAGGAGATAATCCTCGTGTAGGGATAACGTTTTAAAAAAACTGAATAATCTAATTTAACATGACACTTTCATACTATCGAAATATATTATATTAAAAATCAAAAATATATAATTCAATTAATATTTTAATATTATCAAGAAACGGTTTGTGCTCACCCTTTTTACTGTTAATTACCTTTATAAGGTGGCAAACTCATTCTCACATGACCCTGTGAATCCCATAGGAGGCTCTTGCCATCCCTTTCTAATACTTATACCCATCCTTGTCTACACATATACACCTTTTCACTCTATAGTTCATGCCAAATCGATTGACAAAAACGGACATTGACCTTTCGGTCGTTTAACCAGGGGCTACAAACCTTCAATATATAGGCACTTTTTATATGTAGTACTTTCTTTATTTATAATGATTTTTTATAATGATTGATATAATATATATTTATTAACTATTATTAAAAATGTGTGTAAAAGATCGCTGTAGAAGAAAAATCATCTATTGTTATAAAGTACTTTATTCATTTAACAACAAAAAGCATTAATTTATAACACATATAAAGATTCGAGTGATAATGACACCGAATAAGTACGTACTTATTAGATAGATAAAACGTTATTTTCAATATTATATAAGAACTTTATTTTTATTCGGCCGGCTCAAAAAAAATGACGCATCTCTGGCTGCCTTTGTCACGTTTCTTTTAGAACGAACTGACGTAACGCGCGTTTTGTTTATTTTAAAGGGATATATTTGCAAAAGCACAATATGGTGATTATATTACTTCAAATATTTTTTTTATATAAAACTATTATTAAATGAATTACTGCGTTACTTACCATAAATTGAAATATAAAATATAACACATTTTTCGTGATGTTTATAGGAACCACAGACAATATTATTTAAGAAACAAACAAAACAAAACATATGTGGCTGACCTAGAAGTGTGAATAATATCAATATTTAAATATTGTTATCACATCTAAATTGAGATTTTGTAAGTTACGCCTTTCGACATTCGACTCATATCTGAAGTCATCGTCCGTTTTTCTCAATCGATTTGGTACGAACTATAGCATTAAACTTTATTTATATCTTACTACATAGCCGATTACTATGTAATGCATGACTTTAAGTAAATACAATAATCTTTCTTTACTCCTTTTTGCTCAGAAATTAGCATTTAATAAAATAAATTATTACTACTATTTAATTTTTAAGACTAACATTGAAGGACTTAATGGGATATTTATCTCGCATCGCCAACATATATTATGTACTACATATGTGAGACGTCTGTCAACTTCCGTAGTCTGTGCTTGGTTTTTATCTAGACGATAATTTTTTTAATGTGCCCAGTGGGTATCGCTGTAAATCTAAATATCGTTTAAAAATATCATCGAAAAAATTAATAAAACATAAACATCGTTTGAAAGCAAGTAATTGAAAAAAAAGACAACTTCGATGAAATTTATTCTATTTTTTCTTTTTTTTTTAATCCTGTATCGTAGGGGCAGTTTACGTACATAAGCTTCACAAGGACAAATACAATTGTTTTAAGGCCATATACTTGTTCCGTGCGGTATTCGAATCGCCACAGCGCCACGGAGCCGTCATTTCCTGGGTTATTGTCTACAGCATAGAAATTTCTGCTTTTCAGGGATGCAGAAGATGGATCTGCCGTAATTACGAAAGCTGGCTTTCAGTTCCTACTTCTGAGCACTGCTAAACAGGTACATTTTTATAGTAGAGGGGGGCAAACGAGCATGTGGATCACCTGATGGTAAGGAACTGCCTCCGTCCAAAAGCAACCGCACCAAAGGAATTGCATATGTGTTGCCGGACTTTTTAGAGGGGAGTAAACTCTTTTCTCGAAGGTCCCTAAGTAGTATCGATCCGAAAATTTTATGGAACATAATATGTAGGTATTAGATTCACTCACTTTCAAGATTTTTTTCATTTCCTTTTCATAAGACTTTTACTACGTAGAAAAGATTTTGTGTAAATTAAAATGAAGCTATACAATTGCTTACTTAACATATTTATATGATACTACCACGCAGTGGTGGTATAAGAATATCCACTACCCCCATATCGTCCCGTAGGTTTAGTAAATGGCGACAGAGGAAAACCGGAGTGGGATAATAAAACACTGTGGTTGTCAAAGTTTGACAGGCCAATCGTGGCAGCTATGGCAAAAGTCCCCTACGAGGCAATATATGGGGGAGGCCAATATTCAGCAGTGGACGTTGACGACTAAGACGGTATGCCTCATTTCCAGTAAAAAGAGGAGTCCCTAAAAACAAAAATTTGTATAAATTATACTGCAGCCTCATTCTGTGTAGATTTGACTTAGAAGTAATAGTTTTAAGGTAGTTCACAGTTCCTTCACAGTTCCTTCGAATAGTCGGGAATTAAAAATAATTTAAACTACAATGTAGATGTCTTCAAAGCAAGATTGAATAGACTTTTGTTAAGCTAAGGCTGCGTTTTACCATCTGTATAGTTTTACCATAGTAATGCTGCAGTGCTGCGGCTGTGTCACCACTAACCATCGAGTGGAATAGTGCTCATGCTCTAACTTATAAATGAACGCGATAAAATCTAAAAATTAGTTTTATTCAATGTATAGTACGAGGGTGGATTGAAAAGTACTCGGCCTAACCAAGAAAATAAACACATACTAAATCAGTTATATTTTTATTTTTCTACATAATCACCATCAAGTTCAATACACTTTTGCCACCTCCCCTTCCAAGCATTTAGACCGTTGAAAAAAAATGATTCTTCCTTAGAGTCAAAATATGCGTCTACAGCTGCTTTGACCTCGTCGTTTGTCAAAAATCTTTGACCTCCCAAGTGCTTTTTTAGGTTAGGGAACAGAAAGAAGTCTGATGGTGCCAGATCAGGTGAATACGGAGGATGCGGTAACAGTTCAAAGCCACAGTTGTGAATTTCAGCCATTGACTGTACTGACGTGTGAACACGGGCGTTATCTTCATGAAACAGGACTTTTCTTCTGAGCATTCCTCGACGTTTTTCTTTTATTTCCTCTCGTAAACGACGTAGTAAGGTGCAGTAGTAATCAGAGTTTATAGTCTGACCCCTTTCAAGATAATCAATCATAATCACACCTTTCGAGTCCCAGAATACTGAAGCCATCACCTTATTTGCCGACAAAATCGACTTAGCCTTTTTAGGGGGTGGTGAACCAGGTCTTCTCCACTGTTTTGATTGTTGTTTTGTTTCCGGTGTACAGTAATGAACCCATGTTTCGTCCATAGTAACAAAACGATTCAAAAAATCATCTGCATCGGCTTCAAATAACTCCAAACAGTCGCGTGAAATAGTCAATCGCGTCCTGTTTTGTTCAACTGAAAGCAGTCGCGGAACCCACCTCGCAGACACCTTGTGGAAACCCAACTCGTTGACAATGATGTTTTGAGTTCGTTCATAAGAGATGCCTATAATCTCGGCTATCTCTCTTATTTTTAATCTGCGGTCTCCCATTATTAAATCAAGTACTTTTTAATATTTTCGTCAGTAGTTGACGTCGAAGGCCTTCCAGAGCGAGGTTCATCTTTCACGCTCTCTCTACCACGCTTAAATTCTGCTATCCATTTTTTGACGGATGAATATGACAGAGCACAATCGCCTAATGTACTGACCATGTCATCATGGATGGCTTTTGATGATAACCCCTTCTTATGGAGTTACTTAATGACGGCACGCTGCTCGATATGCTCCATTCGCGGAAATTATGTCCGATTACTTTGTTAATAAATTTATAAAATCACAACTAATTATCGCACACGTTTCGAACTTCACACAATGAACTAGTCTGAACTGAACTAAATAATGTGGGTAGATTTGATTTTTAGAATTGAATGGATCTGTGTTAGGCCGAGTACTTTTCAATCCACCCTCGTACTGATGTAAATATGAGATCATTGCGATCTTATCGTCCATCTAACCATCCGTTACAGCCTAAAAAGTCCACTGCTGAACATAGGCCTCCCTCATAGTTTTCCTCGTGTGGGGGATTTAGCCACAGGTGCCACGCTTGAAAATGCTCTTACGATCGTAGCAGCGACTGTCTCTTAAGTATCGTATCACGTGTGACGGACTTTGCTTATCGCCGCCACCACAGTTTTGTGGTACGAGGCCCGCAACTATTGTCTGTGTTTTTTTCTCTGGTATTGGACTCGTACGGTTGTACTTTTGCCAGTGTCAAGTATGTTAAGAAGTTATCCTTTGAAATAATTTGTTTCAAAACTTCTGACTACGTTAATGCGTCATATTGTAAAGTTTTTGGGAGATTTTAACGGCAGCTCGAGCTACCAGACAGTCGTTGACGACAATATCTCAAGGCGCCTAAGCAAATACATTATCTTGTAATGCACATCACCTTCAGAGCTCTTGTTTCATCGTTTCCACTAATGGCTCACATGCGCAGGCTTTTAATATAGTCTGTTCACTAAGATAGTGTGGGCACACCCGGAGAACTTATTATTTTGCTTTTATTACTGTGTTTGTTAAATAAATGTTTTTTTCTATTCGATAAACAAAATAGAATACTTTTTGTTCTTATGGTTACTGTAATAAAATACGAATATAAATAATAAACATAAGTAATGTAGTAATGAGAATTTGAATAAAAAATATGAGTAGGTAAACATAAACGAATGTAAAATAGATAGTATTCTTCATCACTCGAGATGTCGGTGTCATTGCCACCTGTATTTATAATAAGGCATCCAACGTCCTCACGTTCTGAATCCGTACTAAAATAGTATTTTTGTTATTGGTTCACTCAAAATTTCATCTTGAGGCCCTTTACTTTCCTTCCAAGGACGAATAAACATTTTCTGTATACGTATCAGAGTCAAAAAAACAACCTTTCAATTTCACTACGGCATTTCGTTTTAAAATGCCAAATTCTCCTGCGGGTGCACGCCGCACGCGGCAACCTTTGACGTGGCTGCTGCGCCTTTGACAAGATGAGGTACGTACCGAGAAGGCGCGACACAAAGGTGACCGTATCTAAGCGAACAGACTACACGTAATCTACTTAAAAACATTACCGTTACCGTGACAGCCTATAGTCGTTATTTGGAAGATGCTGCTGCCCTACCTCTGATTTGTTTCCCCATGTCGCATCTTGCGGCACTCACAGGATGATGTGGGTTAGTGGATTACACTTATTCTTACACTGCTACTACACTTAGCCACTTAACCAGTTCAAACCATTATTTAAACATTATACAGGAGCAGCAATCGACCGCTGACCAAGTTCCCGCCAAAACTCGACGGTTTTAGTATTAATCACAAAAATAATTAGCGGGCCGCAATATGTGATGAGTTTAGAAATCGTGCTTTTTTATCAACTCTCACCTAACAGGATTTACTTCTATCGGATACTTTATTAACAAACCCACTGTCACCATTCCATCCATTACAGCATACAAAAGTCCACTGCTAAACATAGGCCTCCCTCATAAATTGCCTCTTGGGGGAGACTTTGCCATAGTTGGCACGTTTGTAAGGCGGATTGGAAACCGCAGTTTTTAATTACGTCAGGAAGATGTTGCTGACTACCAGGTACGTCTTAGTTATTTTTACGTATTGGTTTCAGGTGTGGCTGTTCCTGCAACATTACCTGCACACAGCGGAGAAGAGGAGCTTGAGTGCTGCCGAGTGCCTGGCCTTCCTCTACCAGCTCAGCTTTAGTACACTAGGAAAGGTGAGTTGGAAATGGACGCTTTCATCATATTTATGAATAGTTAAAAGTTTAAAACCTTGAAGAACCGTGGTTGCTCAGGTGCTAAGCACTCGCTGGAAACTTTTATAGAATTTTTTATAGCACACAGTCTACCTGATAGTAATTGGATGCTGTAGCCCATAGACATTTACATCTATCCTCGACTCGGATTCAATGCAGATGCAGATACGTTGTCACCCCTGAGGACTGAGATAGAATACCTCGTTTCCAGTAAAAAGGTCTCTGGTTGTCTACATTCACAATACAGCAGCATTAAGTGCTATTTTACGCCGGTATTCTGTGAGAGCGTGGCCCGACCCTGGTTCCGCCGACCAATTCGTGTTACCATTGAATCAAAACGCAGATGCGTTGTCACCCGTGAGGACTAAGATGTAATGCATCGTTTCCGGTAAAACAGGGTCTCTGGATCTCTACACTCACCATACGAAACACAGCAATATTAATCTATTATTTTACGATAGTATTGTATGACAGCGTAGTGCATCCCCGGTTGAGCCGACCCATTCGTGCTACAACCATACAACTGCAGCGCGGCACTACCACGTAGCAACGTGGGCTTGATCCCCGTCGGCACCAATAAAATAGTTAATTTGAAGTGCTTTCTACGTGCTTGACAGCGAAGGAAAAGTCCTCACAAACCTTCAGAGAAGTAAAAAAAAATATTTCGAAGACATATGAAATCCGCCAACACGCATTGCGGCAATGCGTTGAACACTTAGAGCTAAGAGGAGGCCTGTGCCCAGCGGTGGGATGTATATAGGCTGTAACTTTAATTTTAACTTTCTTCTGCTAACAGCGGTTTCTCTCACATTGGGAAATGAATAAAATATCGTCAGGCATCAGGTGGGCTGTTAACTTGTTAAATCAAATATTTAAAAAAAACATCCACTACCACCACTACTATTGCACTGAGGTAGGTTAGGTTGTTGCAGAGACATTAGACAGTCACTACTTTCCGATGTTCATCATAATCGTCGTCGTCATCATCATCATCATTATTGTTATCATTATCATCATTACGGCCCTTTACAGGTCCAGTGCTGAATATAAAAGGAATACCACCAAACATAGTCCTGAGCCACCAATATTCATTATCTTCTTGCATATCTTACCAGGTCGTCACTCCAACGAGCAGGGTACCGCCCTACACTTCGCTTTGCGGTATGAGGCTGCCACTCGAGAAACTTTCTTCCCCATCAGTTGTCGCATCTTCGAGCTATATGGTCAGCCCATTGCTATTTCAGCTTACTAATCCGTTGGCCTTTGTTGGTTACTCTGGTTCTACTGCGGATATTTTCTGAGCTCTATGTCTAGATCCATATTATGTCATCACTGACAACAGTTGTACTTTTCAAGTTTTTGGAATTATTTATGCATGAACATGATAAGAATTTCGAATCTAAAACTGTGAGCTGTGGTGTTCCCCAGGGAAGTGTTATTGGTAAGTCACAAACTTCCCCATGGGGCTTTTTGTAGATGATTGTACTGTCCTTTTCAGGACTACAGATTTAAATTAACGTCCGAGTACCGAGTACACGGCTTTAATTGTATTACGGAGAAAAATAAAGACAAAAAATATCAGACACATGTAAACATCAGGAACATAGGAAATATTGAGAACGTGCATAAGAATCTATAGTAAAATTTATTATTACTAATATTTAAAATTTAAGAGAGTAAGATTGTGACACAAAAAGAGTTTTTCCTACCTATTTGGGTCTAGTTTGCTCCTTTTTGCTTCATATACTAAGCCTGCCTCTGAAAAAAGCCGTTCACTGTAAACTGAACTGGCGAGTGTTGATAAGTATTGAGCCACAACTTTTCCCAAGATGGGGGAAAAGAATATGGATTTGCATCTCTTGCGATCCTTGGTACGCTTCAGTATTGATTTAACTCTACTGAAGAGGAATTCTTAGGATCGTTAGGTTGGTAACTGGTTAATGCATCAGTAGCTTGTTTCTTCTATAGAAGCATGTTTTGAATGATTTTTTTATGTGATTTCTAAGATCGATAATTTTTCTAGATATTTTATGATAAATCGATTTCTATAAGCAGTCATTTTCGCGCCCGATAACGAAATAAATCTCACGAACATGATTATTTGACAAGTAGTCAGTAATCACTCATCAACAGTGTCCGTGGGTGTGTGACTGATCTAGTACTGATACAAGTACTTTTCTTTCGATACAACTTGGTATCTCACTCATGGTATGGTACTCAGTTTTAAACTATCGATACCAAAAGTACTTGGTATCGAAAGTAAAGTATCGAGTAAGTACTTGTATTTACGTTTCATCCCTAACTATGTGTAAGGAAAATAACCGCGGGTCGCCCACAACCGCGTTTTTTTTAAAGCCGAGTATTCGGCCAAATCTGGGCCGAGTACTCGCCGCATTCGGGGCGTAAATACCTAAATTTGCGTAACGCCGAAATGTAAGAGGGCTCTTAACATGGAAGTCCCATGTTGTTATTGTACGTACGAATCTTAATAGGTTTTCTTATGAACTTCGACAACTTTACAAAACAATTATATGTCCACACGGCTTACAGCACAGCAGACTTAAAATATATATACGGCCATAGTGTGCAAGGGAGAAGATAATTCCTTATGACAGAAATACAGGATAGAAAAGGATAGGAAATCACATGACTGTAACCGATTTTGAATGACAGGTCGACACAAATCGGCACGTAAGAAAAAAGCTCCGAGATATTTTGTAATTTTTATGAGTATAATAGCTATTATTTTCAGTAAGTAATTGTTATCCTAAATGGTTACTTGTTCTGTGAGTGATTGTGGTGTCAATAATATAAATAATCCTGATAGTTGCTCATTTCACAAGTAAATTCGCAAAAATATTACTATACTGCTTTGATGTGTCTTTTTTTGGTTAAATGTATGTTTATATACTTTTTAAAATATAGAATGTTTTCAATTATTTTATTAATTTTGATATCTTGCAAAGAAATCAACAACATGACTTTCACGTATAGTCAACCAAAGCTAAGAAATACCTTTTGACGTTTCACATTAATCATTCCGCAATAACTTTGCACAAGCGTACTCACACGATTTAAAATAACCCTTTATGTAAATCCGAAGAATTATGAAGTTATCTATATTTCATTACAACGTGTATAGTTTTTTTTTACTAATTTAAATTTGATTTTTTTAAAACAAAGCAAAATATTAACAACTAACCAGTATTAACTTTTTTTACTTGACGTCGTTTCAATGACATGTCGCTACGTATTTTTTTTTTACCTTAGTGTTTGGATGATTAAAATTCATTGTTATGCAATTAATCGGCAAAATATTCAAATAATCGGTAAAAATATTCTAATTATCGAATCATTTATTTCTTTAATGTATTATTTGTTTAATTTAATTTTTATTTTTAAAATTCCTTAAATTACATAAATCATAAATAAAACAAGTTTATTTTTTTCACTTTGTCAAAGTAAATTTTTGTAGACAAAAAACTCATATACAAGTCGTGCTAAAATATCCGCTACATAACTTCAATATCCCGCCATTTTGGTACCAGTTACTCGACTCCACAGAAGTAATCCATTTTTGAGTAATCGCTACCAAGCTATTTCTAATTTGTTTTGTGTTGTTAATTGTAACAAGCATGATTGTAAGCTCTTATTTTGTTTAAAAAACTAGTCCTGTTGGGTTTCTTGCAGGTTTTTTTTGCGCACCAGTGGTAAATGAAAAAAGTGACTTTCAATAAGTGTTATCCATAATCTATATTAAATAAAAAAGTTTCTCTTTCTGTTTCGAGAGCTTACTGTGCGTAATTTTGTAATTTTGTGTTTGTCTTCTTCTTTTGTGACTCGGCTTTAACTTTTTGGACTGTTTCTTCTATGATAACTTTTTGTACGTGGTAGAGCCACGCTACATCTATATTATAGTTGTGGCACGAATGGGTCAGCTCAACCAGAGCAGGACCATGTATAGAATACCAGCGTAAAATAGCAGCGCAATGCTGATGTGTTTCATGTGGTGAGTGTAAAGAACCAGAGACCCTTTTTACTGGAATCGAGGTATTCCATCTTAGTCAGGTGACAACGCATTTGCATTTTGATTCTTAATCGAGGATAAGTGTGTATGTCTATGGGCCATAGCATCCACTTACCATCAGGTGGACTGTGTACTCGTTTGTCACCCAACGCTATAAAAAATATTCGTTGAAGCATGTGCCCATGTCACAAAGGATGATTGGGAAAGTGGTAGAAAAAACAAAAAAAAAAACGGCCAAGAGCGTGTCGGGCCACGCTCAGTGTAGGGTTCCGTAGTTTCCCGTCCGTCACAATAAGTGTTCCCACTTATGAGTTTAAAGGTGGGTATCCATTACGTTCGCGCTCCAGCAGCGCTCCGCGCTCCTGCAACTGTTCCCAGTAGTGGGTACTGTTGTTTCCATCCAAGTTCAAAATGATTTTCCTAGAAAGTCCTTATAAAGTTCTACTTTTCAGATTTTTTTCATATTTTCTAAACTTATGGTTCAAAAGTTAGAGGGGGGGGGACACATTGTTTATTACTTTTGGAGCGATTATTTCCGAAATTATTGACATTATCAGAAAATGATTTTAGGAAACCCCTATTCATTTTTAAATACCTTTCCAACAATATATCACACGTTAGGGTTGAAATTAAAAAAAATTACTTCCCACTTTACATATAGGGGGGCTACCCTAATAAAACATTTTTTTCCAATTTTTATTTTATTGGTACCAAATTTCAACTTTCTAGTGCTAACGGTCACAGAGATTAAGCGAGGATGGACAGACGGACAGACAGACATGGCGAAACTATAAGGGTTCCTAGTTGACTACGGAATCCTAATGATGAATGACTTTGAAAGAGACATTAATTTTGACTGCATTATTGAAAATCGTACAATAATTAATATAAACAACAACATCCCTACTAATTAATTACTAATATAAAATACTTTATTATAATATAAAAATTACAATATAATTATTACAACTAAAAAAGAAGTGAATCAGATCGATGCTAGATCTAGAATGATTTTTAATTATTACATTAAAATAAGGTAAAGTAATATTGCAGAGCTCCGATTGCATCCGTTGACGTCAATGCTCATGTTCTGCTGAGTTGCGCCTCGTGCCGCTGCAATGTATCGGGGTCGCTGCTGTGTAGGCTCTTTACCTATGAGGCTATGCTATAACTCCTCCACCCTCAGATCAGCAACTATTTTAGAACTTTGAGAGAAAAAGTTGCTGGTAATGTCTTTTCGACTTTTGTTCCTTCGGGGTTTTCATAGCTATGTTGGGTGTTATCCTGGGTCTGTTCTTGCTTCCTAGTCTTGTAGTAGTAACGAACTGAGATTATGATAGCGAATACTACTAGGCTTGATAACACGGCGTAAAAGGGAATAGTAGTATGATATAAGGTTAGGGGGTGCATCTCTCGCAGATGAAGTGGTGGTTGCATCATGAGTTGGTCCTGGGCTGCGTGGAGTCCTTTCAGGTTGATTGTATTAAGGCTGATTCGTGGTACTGCTGGGGTATCTTTTGCGCTTATATCCATTGGTATTTTCATTAGTTTCAGGGGATGGCCTTCTACTTGATCATTGATATTAGTGATGGTGAATTCTTGTGTTCGCAGGAAGCAATTGATTGGTATTGTGGCTAAGTAGCTGCCCTGTAATGTAGTAATGTCTTCACGCCCGCATACTGTGTGGACCTTAGTTGGTTGAGGGAAGGAGATGGTATAGTGCTTGTCTTCAAGACGTTCCATGGCTTCTTTTGATAGTGCGATGTCGGTTATCTTACAGGATTTTGCTATAGACTGATTGATGATGAGGTTCTGGATACAGTCGGATTGTGTTCGAATTTGGGTGTTTGTTTCCTTTTCGCATAGGTACCGATTACTCAACTTCGGACATTCTGTCTCCATGTACACGAATTTTTCTCTATTGGTTGCTATTAGAGAATAGGGTGGAATAATAGATTGGTGGTTTTTGTTAGGTACAATGGATAAGCGGAATAGGTCGAAGGTGTCTTTGGAAATAACGGGGAATTTCAGAACAATTACTATTTGATTCTCCGTGAAATAATAACCTGACTTAATGATATCGTAATATTCTCTAGTCTCTAACTTTAATACATGTTCCTTATCATAAATTTGCCTTAATCTTACTAACATGGACTTAATTATTTTAACACTTAAGGTAGAATGGTGGGTGCTCGATGCACGACTAAATGCTAATATATTTTCTATCCTATTAAGCTCATTGAGCACATCATCGATATTTTCGGTTAAAATTGTTAGGAGTTAGTCAAACTTAGCATATTTGATGAGGCTACTATCTCTATAAGCGGCTCTATCTAATAACTGGATAAGTGTTGAGTTAATTTTGTTTTGATTTTCAATTATCTGGGATATTACACTATTGTGTTGAAACATCCACTCCTTACTAATGCTAATGTGACTATTGAATTCCGATTCGATCCTATCTTGGTTATCCTTTAAAACTTTTATGGCATTATTATATTTCGCGGCATCTAAATAATCTAAATTACCGGTTACGCTTTTGATTACCGAGCCTAAGCCGTCTACTAGACCTCTCTTAGTGCGACTAGGCTCTAAGCTATTTAGTTGTATTAAAACTTTATCTAATTTACTATAAAGATAGTCCATTTGCAATTCGTACAGTAAGTTGGTGTCATTATCAAGTCGATTCTGGTAGTTTTGTAGCTGTTCCTGTAATAGGGTTACTTTGTCTCTGATGTCGTCAAGTTTAACATACTGAAGAAATGTGTGATAGTGAGTTATAAGAGTCGTTGGTCCAAGTCTAAATGGTAGTAGGCCTGGTCCGTCTTCAAGACATTCAAGTTTTATCTCCTGGGCTTCGATCGTCAGCATGGTCAGTACGGTCAGTAATTTTAGAGTCCTGTAACAATTCGACATTTTTAGGTACACGTTTAAGTCTAGACTTTCCTATCGGGCCGCGTTTCCTAGACGTATAAATGTGTATTGGTAAGTCAGCTAGAACGTGGTCATGGGTGTAACGTGGGGCCAATTTTTGTCGGCTAGCTAGGGGGTTTGAAATGAAAACTTGTTGGTTTGGTTGGTATTCAACTTCTGGTTCCCGTGATTTATTCCGATTATTTATTAGTGCCGAACGTTCGGATAAAGAACGCTCGTTAATTATCTCGTACACTATTTTCATTTGATCTCGGTGTGTAAGTATATATTGTTGTAGTAGATGTTTCGTCAAGTCGATGTCGATTGGGTCTCTAGGGTTAAAATCTCCGTTGATAATATCATAGGGCCTGCATTTAGTGAAACTGTGTACAGAACTGTTATATCCCAAGATAGCATAAGGCATTAGGTTTACTACATGCTCGTCTTTCTTTTGTAGTTTAAGGATTCGCAGATGTTCCAGTATAGTCGAATGGAAACGCTCTACGTTACCGTTATCATTAGGACAGTGAGCTAATGTTTTATGATGGTTAATTTTGTGGAGTTGTACGAACTCAGTAAATAGCTGGTTCGTAAATTCTGTCCCATTGTCGGTGACAATAGTAAGGGGAAGACCATGATGCGTACAGAAGGTAAGTAAGCTTTGCAAAATACTCAATGCTGTTCCGTCTCTTAAATGATATGCTTGAGCATATTTGGAGAATACATCTATAAATGTGAGATATTTTTCATTATGTACCGTGAACATGTCTATATGGATGATCTCGAAAGGTTTGGTAGCGGGGGGAACGATATTGAATTGTGGTTTTATAGGTTTCCTATCGTATTTAGCCTGACCGCATATGGTGCACTCATTAATGTATTTCGTGATGTGTTCTCTCATTTTAGGCCAATAATATCGTTTGGAAAGAGCCAGAAAACTCTCATTAATACCGCGATGGTTGGTTTTTCCCTCGTGATAGTTCTTTATTATTTCTTGTTGTTGTAGATATTCTCTTACATTTTCTACTTCAACTTTAGTTAAGACAAGATTCATAGACGAGTTTCTGAATTTATCTTGTAGGATTGGAATGACGTCATACATGCAAAGAGGGGGGTTAATTAGTAATCCGGTTTGACTTTTGGGTTAACGTATTCTTTTATGGCGTTGACTAGGTCTACTTCCATTTCCGGTTGTCTTATCTGTACAACTGTTCGAGTATGTGTATCAAAAGGTTTAGTCACTATTGGTCGTCTTTTAATGTCGCCTACAATTGTTAATATTAGCTGTCTGTGGAATTTATTAATAGGTTCGTCGGTGATGGGGATTTCGAGAATCGGATTTTCCTGGCTTGTGTGGGCTGTTTGAGTAGTCGAGCCGCCACTAGGGGCTGTTTTTTCTGATGGGTTAGCTAACATAGAACAAGATTCTTCGTTATATATTTCTACCCGCGAAAGAGCATCGGCATTGGTGTTATTTTTTCCTTTTTTGTATATGACAGAAAAATCGTATTCGCTTAATTTTAATCTCCACCTAGTAAGTCGCGAGTTTGGTTCCTTAAGATTCATTACCCACTGAAGGGGTTTATGATCAGAGAAGATAAAAGTACGGCCAAATAGATAGGGTCTAAAGTACTTGGTTGCCCACACAATGGCAAGTAGCTCTTTCTCTATAGTGCTATAGTTTACTTCGCTCTCATTTAGAGTTCTAGAAGCGTAACATACAGGTTTGTCTGATCCTATGGGTCCCTGAGATAGGATGGCTCCTATCGCTACGTTGGATGCGTCAGTTGTTAAGATAAATTCTTTATTGAAGTCAGGATATTGGAGGATTGGGTCGTTGGTCAAGAGAGTCTTGCATTTTTCGAAGCAGTTAATATAGTCTGTGTCAAGAGTTATTTTTCGTCCCTTTTTTAGACATTGCGTCAGAGGTTTAGTAATTCGAGCAAAGTCTGGGATGAACTTCCGATAACTCAGATCATATAAACAACAGGAGATATGGCAAGGAGGCGTGGCACTTGCGAACGCATCTGGCCGCAAAGCGGCCTGATGCCAGTTTCGGTAATTAGTCGAATGTCAACTTGTGACGTCTTCACTGCTCGTGATTTTTGACGAAATGCCGCGTTGTTCAGTGATTTTTTGCAAAAATAACAGCTGTATTGTGAATTACATGAAAGATGGCATCTCATTTCACACGTAAGTACTAAAATATTAATGTTTTTCTTATTCAATTTATTAAAACATTACTTCGTGGTACTAGAAACACGATGAAAAACCAAATCAAATGTTTTCATTAGGAACAAAAACCATTGCTTGCTAAGTACAAATCGACCTGTGAATCAGCTGGTCTAATAGCGCAATGGATAAGTGTTTTACTGATACTCTCACTCACACGATAGTTTCGTGAAGCAGCCGCTGCCGGCTTTTGTGAGTGAATGGTAGCGACAGATGTTTTTGTGTGAATAAGTTTTGTACGGTGCATTGTAAATGCACGCTGTGCATGATGAGATAAGGTTTATAATTGGTTGTGTAGTATGTTCTGATTTATAAAATGCGAGTGTGTGCGCGATTGTGTATCTATTGCTTTTATTATGTAGTAGTTGGTGCGTGGTAGGGGCCAACTGAAGACACCGGGTTCCGATACATTTTCAACTACTGAGCATATCTCCTGTTGCTTATATGATCTGAGTCCGATAATAACCTATAAGGCCTAAAAATTGTTTGATTTCTTTTGCGGTTTTGGGTAGTGGATACTTTTCTATTGCGGATATTTTGCTAGGATTTGGCTTAATGCCATCTTTACTAATTATATGCCCTAAATAAGCGGTTTCTAATTTAAGAAACTCGGACTTATCCATTTGTATTTTAAAATTGGATTCCCGTAGTTTCTGAAATACTTTCTCAAGGTTTACCATGTGTTCTTGCAAAGAAGTGCTGAATACGATAATGTCATCTAAGTACACGAGGCAAACTGTATTTTGGAGGTCACAGAGCACGTTATCCATGACACGCTGAAACGTAGATGGCGAATTCTTTAATGCCATGGGCATCCGTAAGAACTCGAAATGCCCATGCTCAACATTGAACGCGGTTTTCGGGATGTCACTAGGGTTCATTTCAACCTGGTAAAATCCACTGGCTAAATCCAAAGTTGTGAAGTATTGGCAATTACCTAATTTGTCTAGTACATCTGATATATTCGGGATTGGGTATTTATCGTTAATGGTTTTTTCGTTAAGCTTCCTAAAGTCGACTACGAGTCGCCATTTGGTCTTGCCAGAAGCATCAACCTTTTTAGGAACTATCCAGATGGGAGAGCTCCATGCAGATTCGGATGGACGAATTATACCCTGTTCTAACATTTTATTGATTTGTTGTTTAACTTCGTCTCTATGAATGTGGGGGTACCGATAGCTTTTAGTATATATCGGTAGCTCATCGGTGGTTCGGATGCTGTGCTTTATTTTATTAGTGAATGTTAGTTGTTCGCCTTCTATATAAAAAACGTCAGCGTATTTGGCACATAATCGTTCTAAATTAGCGCGTTCTTCGACATTTAGATGGTCGGTGCGTAAACGTGACAATACTTCTTTGTAACGCGGGGTTGGTTGAACGTTATGAGAGGACTCGATGTTATGCGTCTCGGCACATATTGGGCGGTCTAGGGAGAAAATTATATCATGCGGAGTCGGGTTAAATACCTCTATAATACCGCGGTTGTTTGACACCGATGTAAGGCATTCGTTTATGATGCAATTAGAGATGTACTGTTCACTAACTAAGGCTTCTCCATCATGGACGTTAATAGGTAGTTTTATCAATTTCGATGATTGGGATGGTATCACGTCCTCGTAAAAATTAACATTCCTAGAGTTATACATTAAGATTGGATTACTAGCTAATCGCGTTACAAGTAGTCTATCCCTTAGATCTATTCTAGCTTCCCATTTCTCTAATAAGTCGAGACCAATCAGGCCATCAAAGTAGTCGTGAAATTTATAAATATATAATTTAATACTTTTCTTTTCTAGTTGTAGCATGCACATTGGTTACCTCAAACGGATCATAATTTAAAGGTATGTGTGGAAAATATTTTTGTATGGCCTCCGTATTTATGAAGGACTGATTCGCCCCGGTATCGATTAGAAATTTTAACGGGGGGTTAGAAATACGTATATATGGAAGCTGTCTCTGCGTATGTAAGTTAACTTCTATTTTGGCCTTTTTGAAGAACGAGCCTTTTGAAAATCCTGAGTTGTAATGCTTGTAGAAGGTTGACAGTCTACGTTATCGTGTTCATCTATCTCAGTCGCGTCTTGGTGATGGTAATGCTGTGTGTCGTCATAGTCATAGGTCACAGTATTGCTATAGTCATAATTATCATCATAGTTGTAATAGTCGTATTGGTATTCGGGATAATAGTAACTATTGTAATCCGCACATTCGTTAAAATTCATTTCCCTACTTTTTAAATAATTTGAGGGCGGTGGGTTACCGTATCTACGCCAATCGTGACCAGTCAGACCTGTTGGAGGCATTGGTTTAGGTACGTAATGGCTAACGCCACTCATAGGCTTCGGACCTGAGTCATGGGGTTGATTCCTATTTGGTAATCTAAACATATTACTATGGGGTGTGTAATTAGGTGGCAAAGCACGGAACATTTGTTGAGTTCGTGTAGGCATGTTAAACTGTGGTGGCACGTTAGGCCTAAAGGCATGTTGCTGTGGTACATGTTGAGGTCGCTGTAAATTGGGCATTGGCATCGGTGCAGGAAAACTGAATGGTTTTTGCAAAGGCAAGGTCATATGACTAGGTTGGAGAGGCTTAGTTGCTTGAGGTTTCCTCTCAGCGAAAGATTCACCGCGTTGTTGTAGGTACATGACATTCAGTTCTTCCTGTACAAACTCCAAGGCTTTTTCAACTGTATCAGGACGCATGCAACGTATTCGTGAGCCAAGTGGCTCCTTTAAACCGCGTACGAAAGCTTGTTTTGTTAAATTTTTATACAGTACACGTTTGGCTTCTATTGTAGTAGGCAAGGTTTCATGAAGCGTAACATACGTCATGATAGTGCTGAATAATGTCTGACATCGTGCATAAAATTCTTGGGGTGAGCTGTTTCCCTGAGTAGCTAACGAGAGGTCATTGTAGAGTGCCGTTTCGTCTCGTTGGTCTGAAAAGTTATTGATTAAGGCTGTGCGTATGCCATGCCAGCTTTCAGGAATACCATTTGAATTTAAAGTGGTCGCGGCGGGTCCAGTTATCTTATTTAATATCCCGTTAAGCAGACATAAGTTTGATAGTTCACTGCCAGGCTCATTACTTAGGTATGCCGCACATATTTGGTCACATAAATTTATAAATCTAGTCAGTACATTAGGGTTACCGTCGAACTCTGGCACTGGGCGTAAAACCTTGAAAATAGTGTCAGGGTCGTGGGCCATTTTTGGTTCCTCGGTAATTACATCTAACTCTAAATAACAACCTAAATCTCTATTATAGTCTAAACTTTGTCTACGTGGCTGCCTACGCGATGTAGGTTCGCAGTGGGATGATTTCCTTGGATGGAAAATTTTGACGGGAAAGATTTACACTAGGAAAGAGGAAGCAACACTAGATAAAATTCTGGTGTACTTACATAGATTTCATCTCGGTTTTCTCGGGATCGATGTCTTGATGTATCCTCTTGGCTTGCAGTTGGTCCGTAGTAGATTCGGATACTCGATTAAAGCTTGAAAGCTACGATAGTCTAACTAACTTTTGAGTATCCTACCGACTGCGCCAATTACGTTAACTGCAGCCGAAGGACCCAAAAAAAACTAACCTAACTAACCGAAACTAATATAAAATACTTTATTATAATATAAAAATTACAATATAATTATTACAACTAAAAAAGAAGTGAATCAGATCGATGCTAGATCTAGAATGATTTTTAATTATTACATTAAAATAAGGTAAAGTAATATTGCAGAGCTCCGATTGCATCCGTTGACGTCAATGCTCATGTTCTGCTGAGTTGCGCCTCGTGCCGCTGCAATGTATCGGGGTCGCTGCTGTGTAGGCTCTTTACCTATGAGGCTATGCTATAACTAATTGTACTGAAAGTGATTGAATAAATTTATTTTTAATCTAGTTTCAATCTTAAATTTTTATAACTATGCCTCTAGAAATAAGCAGTAACAACATATACGTAGAAATTGAGAAATCTTGTGTTTTAAATTATCCGTTTTTAATTTATTCTGGTATTATTCAAACCAAACTGTAAATAATTACCAACTCTAAATAATCAATATCGATTTTTTTAAGAATCGAATGTTGTACGTTCCCATATTTTGGTTGGCATGCTTGGTGCAATAAGTCTGTCAGCTGTCAAAATGTATTTCTTACATTTGGTTGACTATAGTTTTGTTAATTTAAATAATAAAAAGTTAATTCGTATTTCATTCAGGTATTTTATTAGGTACTTACTTTATTTGATTTTCAAAATATTGTATTTTGTATGCCCACAGGAAAGGCCATAGTTAAACTTGATTATATAATTTTTTTTAATGTTTTTTTTTAAAGAATATTAACAATGCTATAAAAATTACTAATATTTCCCTTTAACCACTCGTGGTAAGCTTAAATTGCTTGTGTTACGAGTGGTTCACGTCAGTAGTCGAATGGTGGATTCGAACCCACGACCTTTTTAAGTTCGCGGTCCGCGCCCTGCCATTAGGCTACTGTCGCTTTTAATTTTGATTATATTATTATGTATCTAACATATATTTAATACCTATAATCCACACGAAAAAAAAAAAGTGATTTTCATTCTGAAGAAGATGATGTATCGTAATTTCTGAAACACTGCCAAGCCGAATTAAACCCATCGATTGACCACAATTGAACAAGTAGATTCAAGTGCAGTTCACTCGGTTCGCAAAGCACCCCTCTCCCTGGACATCCACAAGTCGAGTGGGCCTGATGGAATCCCCCCAATTGTGCTGAGGACGTGTGCTCTAGAGTTGGCACCGGTTTTAACGCGTCTTTTCCGGTACTCCTACTCCCTAGGCGTAGTCCCAAAATCGGCTTTTCGGAAGACGGCTTTCGTCCACCCGATCCCTAAAAATGGCGACAGCTCAGACCCGTCCAAATACCGGCCTATCGCCATCATCTCCTTATTCTCCAAAACCGTACCTTGAGGATCACCAGCTGATTAGTGATTGACAATACGGTTTTTGCCGTGGTCGATAAGCTGGTGATCTTCTGGTCTACCTAACTCATAGATGGGTGCTGGCAGTAGAGTCCAAGGGGGAGGCATTGGCTGTTAGTTTGGACATTGCGAAGGCCTTCGATTGGGTTTGGCACAAAGCGCTTTTTTCGAAGCTCCCTTCCTATGGGCTTCCCGAGAAATTGTGCAATTGGATCACCAGCTTTCTTGCAGATCGGAGCATCAAGGTCGTTGTAGACGGTGCAAGCTCCGATTACAAGCCTATTAATGCTGGTGTTCCACAAGGCTGCGTGCTATCGCCAACACTGTTTCTTCTGCATATCAATGATATGTTATAAACCTGTAACATTCATTGCTATGCAGATGACATCACTGGTGGTGCTCTGTACACCGGCCGTGCCAATATTTAGAGTCTCGGATTGGGAGCGACTAAATCTAGTCCAGTTTAACCCTCAGAAGACACAAGTTTGCGCGTTAACCGCTGAAAAGAACCCCTTTGTCGTATCTTCTCAGTTTCAAGGCACTCCCTTGTTGCCTTAGCCAGTATCGGAATCCTCGACGTTGACATATCGAGTGACGTGCAGTTTCGTGGTCACTTGGAAGAGAAGGCCAAATTGGCCTCTAAAAAGCTTGGCGTGCTCAGCAGAGCGGGACAGTATTTCATGCTGGCACACCGCCTGCTACTTTACAAGGCGCAGGTTCGGCCGCACATGGAATACTGTTCCCATCTCTGGGCTGGGGCTCCCCAGTACCAGCTCCTTCCACTTGATCCAGCATCCAGCGCAGAGCGGCTCGAATCGTCGACGACCGAGTGCTTTCCGATCGGCTCGATTCACTGGCGCTGCGAAGTGATGTTGCATCTCTTTGCATTTTCTTTCGCATATACCATGGGGAGTGCTCTGAGGAATTGTTCAGAGTTTTCTTCCGCGTACGACCTCTGTAGAATAGTTTACCACCGGCGATTTTTTCGGACCGATTCTACCTGGGGACCTTCAAGAAAACAGGAGTAAGTCCTTTCTAAAGGGCCGGCAATGCTCCTGCAATTCCCCTGGTGTTGCGGTTGATCATGGGCGGCGGTAGTCATTTAACATCAGATGAGCCGCATGCTCGTTTGCCCCCTGTTCTATAAAAAAAAAAACACAAAAAATGTCTTGTTTTATTTTATCATATTTTTCTACATCATTGTTTACATTGGTTAGGACTCGAACCCGAAACTCTCAGCGTCAGATGGTTGGTAAATTATAACGCTTGTGATTTAAGGTTAATTGTATTTACATATATTTTCCAGGACTACAGCACAGAAGGCATGAGCAACAACATGCTGGTGTTTCTGCAGCACTTGAGGGAGTTCGGCCTCGTCTACCAGAGAAAGGTGAGTGCTGTGAATCTGTTTATGTCGAATATTAAAATGAATTTCTTTAAACCTCTTAAAACGTTTTGCAATAAGATTTGGATAGGTGTTCACAAAGAAAATAAGTATGGTGTGGCTTTCAGCTGCATCTCAACTTACTGTTGCAAAAATTTCTTGATAGCTATTTCTGAATTTATTTTTGGCAAAAACAGAAGTCCATCATGTAGTGGGTGTGAACAGGAATTTTCAATGCACCCTCTGGTGGGCAAACCGGTGGTGCATGGTTAGTCATCTAATTAAAAATATATAGAAAACATTGTCTTGAAAACATTGTTTTTTCTACTATCGTTCAGAAATATTTACTGACTAAAACTTAAGGTATAAGGTTAGCCATATGGAGCGGAAAATGATCTTCTTTAAAAATTAGTAAACTGTTTTTGCGGAATTAGGTTGGATTTAAATTTTGAATTGGCATTCCATATACATCGCGTGCTATTACAGTCTTAGTGGCCACCAAAACTCTAGTTTTTATACATTGCGTGTAAATTAATATTCGGATATGAGATGCTGGTGCTCCGTGCGATGCCGTGGGCGATGGCGTGGGAGCGAGACAGCGAGACGCTGCGCACTGGCGCGGCTGATGTCGGTACTCGGTACGAGTACGTTGATAGCGGCGCAGCAATGGACGTCGTACACAATGAGACGCCGGTGCTCCGTGCGACGGGCGATGACACGGGAGCGAGACAGCGAGACGCTGCACACCGGCGCGGCTGATGGCGGTACTCGGGACGAGCACGTTGATAGCGGCGCAGCAATGGACGTCGTACACAATGAGACGCCGGTGCTCCGTGCGACGGGCGATGACACGGGAGCGAGACAGCGAGACGCTGCACACCGGCGCGGCTGATGGCGGTACTCGGGACGAGCACGTTGATAGCGGCGCAGCAATGGACGTCGTACACAATAAGACGCCGGTGCTCCGTGCGACGGGCGATGACACGGGAGCGAGACAGCGAGACGCTGCACACCGGCGCGGCTGATGTCGGTACTCGGTACGAGCACGTTGATAGCGGCGCAGCAATCGACGTCGTACACAATGAGACGCCGGTGCTCCGTGCGACGGGCGATGACACGGGAGCGAGACAGCGAGACGCTGCACACCGGTGCGGCTGATGTCGGTACTCGGTACGAGCACTTTGATAGCGGCGCAGCAATGGACGTCGTACACAATGAGACGCCGGTGCTCCGTGCGACGGGCGTGACACGGGAGCGAGACAGCGAGACGCTGCACACCGGCGCGGCTGATGGCGGTACTCGGGACGAGCACGTTGATAGCGGTGCAGCAATGGACGTCGTACACAATAAGACGCCGGTGCTCCGTGCGACGGGCGATGACACGGGAGCGAGACAGCGAGACGCTGCACACCGGCGCGGCTGATGTCGGTACTCGGTACGAGCACGTTGATAGCGACGCAGCAATGGACGTCGTACACAATAAGACGCCGGTGCTCCGTGCGACGGGCGATGACACGGGAGCGAGACAGCGAGACGCTGCACACCGGCGCGGCTGATGTCGGTACTCGGGACGAGCACGTTGATAGCGGCGCAGCAATGGACGTCGTACACAATGAGACGCCGGTGCTCCGTGCGACAGGCGATGACACGGGAGCGAGACAGCGAGACGCTGCACACTGGCGCGGCTGATGTCGGTACTCGGTACGAGCACGTTGATAGCGGCGATCATAAATTGTTTGTAAGCGGTTAAATAAAGAATGGCGCCTAGCCAAAGCTATATTCAATAATATTTTTAATTTGAGATCTGGCGTTGCTATCTAATTATCATTCGTTGTTGACATGTTGATCGTAAACATCCAAAATGTGATAGTTATTTATAAGCGGAGTCTTAAATGTGAATAACGGACAACGAACTAATACACAATAATTTACTTACGCAGAGTAAACACTCGTCGATCACGGAAATACCATGTAGATTATTAAATTATCTAGTTGCGCGTGTTGCGCACGAGCATGTACATAAAGTTGTAATTTGTATTGCGATAAGTATATGGTAAATAATTTGCTGTTATATAATTGAGATGCGAATATATAGAAATGCGATAAATATATTATAATGGTACGTGTAATGCCAGAAATTAGGTAAAATATTATATTTAAATGTGTCTACGTATAAATATTTATATTTATTTATTTATAAGGTACTCCAAACAGCAAAACACATTAAACATTAACAACAACACTATAACAAATGTATATGGTTAAATATGTTTGCCAATTACAGGTATACACAACATTTACCGTAATGTGTAGCTCATTACACCACAATGGCACTGAATACAAAACAACTTACATAAAAAAACTAACTAAGGAATGAGTGTGTGCTGAGAGGGTGAAAAGAAATTGGTCAATTTTTTTTGAAGCATCGGGCAGAGTCGTTGAAAATGTCAATGTCCGGTATCTTGGTCATAATTTCATAGTATGTGTTACATATTCTGGCTAGGGGATAATGCGCGCCTAAATTAGTTTTGTGGCAAGTTATGCTAAATAGTTTGCGAATTGGATATCGAGGATATCTGTACGGGATAAATAATTTAATGTGATCGAGGAGGTGCGTACTTTTGATTTTGTTATGCAGTAACTTGTGTAGGAACATTAAGTCTGCAATGAGACGTCGGTCACGTAAGGTTGTCATTTTGAAAAATGCTAGCCTCTGACTATAGGGGTGTCTATGCGATTTGCCTGGAGTTGAAAAGGCAAGGTAGCGTGTAAAAGCTCTTTGAATCGTTTCGATTCGCTGAGAAGACGCACTATAAACTGGGTTCCATGCAACACTTGCAAATTTGAGGTGGCTACGTACTAGTGCATTGAAAAGAACCTTCTTAGTTTGGACACATCGGAAGCTTTTCGTGTTTCTTTTTAGGAATCCCAACATACGAGTCGCCTTTTTGACGATATTATCAGTGTGAGCGGTCAGTTTCAGCTTACAATCCAACAAGACACCAAGATCCCTGATCTCCCTCACCTCCGCCAAGGTCACGTCACCCAATGAGTAGGTAGTAGTGATGGGGCGTCTTTTTCTGGTGTAGCTTATGTGGTAGCATTTGTTAGGATTTAAAATCATTCCGTTGATTGCACACCAATCCATGAGTTTGTTTAAGTCAGATTGCAGAAGGTCAGCATCCCCGGGACTTTTGTTCGTTCTACTCAATTTGAGATCGTCAGCAAACATAGATACACTACTGTTTTATACTGTCATTAATAAATATCAAAAAGAGTAGAGGACCCAAGTGGGACCCCTGAGGGACACCAGACTTAGCCAAAAACATTTCAGGGTCAAATCCATCTATAGCCACTTGCTGAGGTCTCATTGCCAGGTAAGATTCGAACCACTGCAACAGTGAACCACTTATGCCCATTACTCTTAGTTTAGACAGCAGGACTTGGTGGCCGACTTTGTCGAAGGCACTTGAAAAGCCTGTGTATATTGCGTCTACCTGCAGTCCCCTGTCCACGTCCTGTGCTACCGCAGACACGAAGGAAGACAAATTAGACTCTACCGAACGACCACGCCTTAAACCATGTTGGAAATCGGATATAATGTTTTCAGTATGGCTGTAGACTATGGGGTAAACAAGGCATTCAAATAATTTAGAAAAACACGATAAAATGGAGATAGGTCGGTAGTTGGTAACATCAATCTTGTCACCTTTCTTATAAATTGGGATAATTCTGGCTTTTTTCCATTCATCGGGAAACTTTCCTTCGCTTAAGGAGCGATTAAATAATAATGTCAACGAGAAGGCAAGAACGGATCCACATCGTTTTACAAATTGGGGTGGTATGTTGTCAGGCCCAGGTCCTTTTTTTTTCATTGAGGTGTTGTATTTTTTTGTACACTTGAGACTCGCTCAATTCAAGTGTAACGATGGAATTACTCATGTTCGCAATATCATGACTATGAGAAACATCGGTAACGCTATTATTGGTGTACACGGAAGAAAAGTGACTTGCAAAAAGTTCGCTATATCGGTGCCTGAGGATGAAGTTGAATCTTTCAATATCATTTTAGCGGGAAGTACAGAAAGACCTTTGCGCTTATCTTTGATGAAACGCCAAAATTTGTCCGGATCTTTACAGATGCTAGACTCAATTTTTTCATGTAACTATTATAGCAGATATTAACAAGTTTATGGCATCGTTCGCGAAGAAGGTTGTACTCATACTCTAGGATTGCCGTACTTGGCATATCGTTTTCTAAGTTTTTCTTTATCTTTTATAATTTTTATTAGATTTTTCGTAAACCATGGTGGGTTCGATCCGAGTTGGTTTAGATGTGTATTTGGGTACGTGATTGATAATTTCACTCCTCAGTTTTTTGTAAAATTCAGTGAGAAAATCATTGACGTCCTTACAGTCCTTAAAAATGGTAAGCCAATCAGTACAACACAATTCCAGGATTAACGAATCGTAGTCTGCCTTGTGGTAGTTATGTTTTACACGTGGCTTAGGTAGCAGATTTTTGTCGTATTCAAAATTAAGTTCTGATATTTCAATGAGTATAGGGGGATGGTGCAGATCAAGTTTACTTAACAAATGTAAGGGTTGAGAGACATTTAGGCATTGCAAACTACTTAAGGTCAAAATCCAGTGTTCTACCATGTGAATTCCTTATATGGTTGAATTGGTACAGATTATTCATAGACAAGCAGTCCACCAGACAGCGTCCTAAATCATTATTATAATTAGTAGGAATTGTGTGATTGCATTCATCGTTAAACTCCCAGTCGACAAAATTTAGATTAAAGTCACCCATCACAATTACATTATCAATACGGTTCAGCACACTGTCCAGATTATCTACGAAAACCCTTTGTTGCTCCAATCTGGGTGGCGACGGTAAGTATACTGCACAGATAGAAAGAGTGGAATATGAGCCATTTATTCTGTATCCAATGTTAACCCAAAGGTCTTCGCAATCAGTTTCCCAGTTAGATATTAGCATAGAAGGTATTTCACGGGATACTGCTATTAATACTCCGCCACCATCCATCTTGGAGCTTGAAGCACTTGAGCGATCCCTACGGTATACAACATATCTAGAGTCAATGAATTCACTGTCTGAGATGCTTGCATTTAGCCATGTTTCGGTAAAGATGATTATCTTACAACTATTTACTAATATGTTTTTTTACACTTCATTAGTCTTCGTTCGTATCCCACGGATATTTTGATAATATATATCGAATTTTATAACTAAACTTTGTAACATTCGCTAATCATTAACCTAACTATTTAATTAACGTTACACTGTCCATATTACGAATTAACAATGCCTCGCTGAGTTCATCCTTCCGTACAAAGATTCGGCCATTTCGTACCCAAGTGAACTTATATTTGCATTCCTTGGCTTTAATTCATGCGGCAGCATGCAAGTACTTGTTTGTTGGAGACAGATGTTCAGAGACGAAGACTGGCTTACTAATTCCAGCAAGGCCGAGGTGTTGAGAGCTTAGTTTATCCTTGTTATTCTTTTTGTTAAATGCAGATACCGAAGCAAGAATAGCATCACGTTGTCTGGGTGCACGCAGCTTCACTATCACTGCACGTGGCCGATTGCTGTCTTTGCTCAGCTTAGAAATCCGTGTTACAAGAATAATCTCCTCAGCAGATAATGGAGCATTTACAGTTTTAATGAGTTGTTCAACAACATTGTTTAAGTTCTCGTGTCTGTGTTCCGGAATGACATTTATTTCGATATTGCTGTCTCTCATATTTTGTTCAACTAGGTGGAGCCGATGCGTCAATTTGTCTACTGCTAGATTCAGCTTATCATTGTCCCTTCTTAAGTTATCGACTAATGTATTCCTTTCGTCCAAAGCCAATTTTAAATCTTCATAATGCCTGTTGAAAAACGTTAGAGATTCCCTCAGTTCCTTGATTTCGCCCGACATATTCTTTATCTCTGCGGTCACAAGCTGCCTTATTGTTAAACGAAGTGCTCCAGCGAGTTCCTGTTGAAGTATGCTTCTCAACTTAGTTTCAGTAATGTAATCGCCACCATTCCCAGGTTCCTCTGATGAGCAGTCAACGAGAGAAATTGACTTTGCCAGATCGCGCTTCCTCAGGGTGACATTTCCGGAGTGCGGTCCCAAGTTTCCAGTACCACAGGTGTTGCCAAGGTCTCCGGTTTCCACAAGGTCGCGACGAGCAGCAGGTTGGATGGGGCTGTTAGTATTATCCACTTTAGGTTGCTTACTGCAACATTCTGGACACTTCCAGCTATGCTTGCGATCTTTGTCAGGTGCATAAAAGCTATTAAAGCGGCTTTGAGATATATTGGCACAGTTTAAATCATATTTCATTTTGCACAAAGCGCATACCAAGAACTCACGGTTCTGTATGATGCTGCGGCAGCCAGAACATATACCAAAGTTGCTCGCAGTTGATGCTATCTTTCAATCGTTAAACAGTCAAAAAGCAAAAAAGCAATTCGTAGTAAGCAAAGGTAGTAAAAAACAAAAAAAAGTTTTGTGAACTTGCTGGGCTTGAACTCGGTGACTTAGGTCGAAACGCTATGCACAGTGAAGTATTGCCCACTGCACCAATCGTCTCGCTACGCAGTGACGTGAAACAAGCGATATGTATTCTCGCCTACAGTTGTATAATGTCGACAACGATGAGCAATCCAAGTCTAACTTTCTATTTTCAAGGACACGTCGCGAACGAACACGACACCCGATGATACCCAATTGAATTATTACACTTGATAACGTATATTTATAGTGAAAATCACTTGATTATCTCTATTAAATGTTCATGTTTTATTCAAATCACTGCACACACCGAAACGTTCAATATAGGGGGGTGGGATTTAAGCTAAAAATACACCAAAATAACGTGATAAGATTTATTTGGGAAATAAAATAACGAGCGTGACCTACAACCTGACTGACCGCTCGGGCGGCCGCGCGCGTAACAATATGTAACAATATGTATATATGTACAATATGTAACAAAAACTCAGTGGTTCCCGTTAAGTGCGTTATGAGAATCAGTAAGTATTCAAACGTAGCGAAATAACTTCAGAAAACTCAATACAAAAATTATAAAATAAAATTTTATTTTAATAATATTTGTAAATTTTATTTGGTTTGATTACCTCTGCCTGGAATTATCTAGAGGGAAACAAGCAACGGCGGCCGGAGGCTGGTATGCACTAAGGTCGTGACCTCGGCAGCTGCTATCACTTTAGTAGTCGACAATCACAACTTTTAAAATTTTATTTCGACCGATTGTGGAAATTATACAAACAAACTAATTCATTACTATCTTGTTGATTAAAACTACTTTTACGGATTTTATCGCGTTTAATACTGACATCGCGACGTCAGGTGACTGACGTCCAGTCCTCCATGACCATGGGTGCTGGAGAGCACCCGAAACGTCGGGTATTAAAAATAAAATGAATTAAGCGCGATAGAATCCGTAAAAGTAGTTTTAATCAATGTGTAGTGTTCGCGTAAATATGAGAAATCATCATCAATGTCTTTTTGACGACTACAAAGATATTGTGCAATATGTTCGCCTCGTACCTCTATACATTTGCAGTACCGGCTTATGATGTCTGAACTTCTGCATAATTGCAGTCACATTTCCCGAGACACATCAACATATTAAAATATGCCTCGTTTGAGTAAGACATCGCATACAAGTCACTCATGGTAGATACTTTATTTTACTATATAAAATACAAATCCGTCCGAAAGTAATTTACGCGGGTGACAACATCTATCAAATATCAACGGTAGCGCATTTCTGGTGATTTTAGTTTATTGAGCGTGGACGTGGCAAAGCGAATGTACTCTACAACATAATTTTGATATTTTCTGAATCGAGGAAATTTGTTGTGATTTTTGATGTATTTTTTTAAAAATAGTTATTATTTATTAATGTACTTCAGCCAGAGCTCGTAAGTGTTATTAACAAATTAAATAAATTATAGCTAGGATTATTAACAATACATTAAAACACTACAATAACAAGAAAAAATTAAAAAAATGTGGGATAAATCCACACAATAACATAAACTGTTATGCTGCATTGTTTTTAAAAATCTATTAACATTTTTGTATTGAACGTCGATAAACAATACTTATTTTTATTTCTATTCTTGACTACTAATTTGTGACAAAATTTTATGTTTATAAAATTCCCATGTTTTTAAATATTACTACCAAATATTAGCACAGAATAAATAATAGATATTAGGTAGATCAAAATGACTGGATCAAAATAAGTTAGTTGGCATATAGTGGACGCTACATTTAATCACTCAAAGAGTGGAATTTTTCAGGTTTTTCCTATATGTACCTAAGTCCTTCGTCGGCTTACGGTTTTGAGTTTAAAGAGTGCGCGAAACGCCGAGTATTTTATAATCATTTTGTTTTGTTTATTACATTCTTGTAATAAACAATAATATGAATTTATTTAATTTTTATGCCTGAAGTAATGCTTTTTTTTTCTATTTTACCCAGTTCCATTTAGTAATAAAGGAGAAATTTGTAACATAAGTATTCAAATACAATGTATAATGGGGTTGAAAGAATATCCGCTAAACCAAATCATCCCGTGGGTCATCATCAATCATCTTCACAGCATCTTCTTGACAACAACTAAATCCAAATACATATAATAAGATATAAATGGATACATTGTAATCAACGTAATTTCAGAAACTGTTTGATCTCGTCAACACATCGTCATCTACTTAGCTGGTCTAATAATCGTTCTCTCAAGAAGGGAAATGGAATATTCATAAACTGTCAGCACATTATTGAAAGAAATATTTCATTATAATTGTTATTATTTTTAAATTTAAAATTTCGGAGAATAACTATGTCTAGATAGGTATAACGATTTGCAGAAAAACCTTAGGGTAGCATGCGTCGCCCAGGGGCTTGCTTTGTGGCGGCCGTGTCAGTGACGTCATAGCGGCCGTAGATAATATGTCGGCACGTGTTAGTATGTTCAGAAGCAAATAACATTTTTAAAAATATTAAATTTAGTTAGTTATCTGATTAGAAACTCTAAAACCCCATTTAAAGAGACCAAAACTTTTTTCATTATCATAATTGCCATGCCTATATGTACACCTATGCGTCCCTGAAACGACCAACGGCATTTTTGTTACATACTGTATATATACCCTTATATATTTAAAGAAAAAACAAGTATTTGTGTCTGCAGTTCACATGTTGTAGAAGTGAAACCTTTAATTGTAATAATAATTATTTATTGATTGATGAAAGTCATTATATGTTAATGTAAAGAAAAAAATAATATCAGTGCCATAGGCTTCTGTTCCGTTCACAGGTTATACCCTCTTTTTTCTAGGCGGTAAAAATCACCCAGTACGAGGGCAACACAGAAAGTTTTTGGAACTGGCCTCTTGTAAACAATAATATAAAAAAAATAAGTTCAAAATTTTGAAAATGGAACTCTGCCAATATTATTGTGTACGTATTTTATTAATTTGCCATTTGTTACGATTTGACGGCAAATTAAAAATTGTCTGTGTCACGTCACCTTGAATTTAACGCAAGAAGATTTTCATACAATATTTTTTTTATGATTTTGGTGTAATTTATGTCAATAACAAAGTTATGATAGACTTCGATTGGCCTTTCACGATGAAGCCCCATCTCGTGCGACTGTTAATAAATGTGTGGTTTAATGAGTTTAAACGTGGTCGCACTAATATCACCGATGATCTTCGTGAGGGACGGTCTTCTACGGCGACGATTGAAGATAACATCAGTGATGGTGTAGCGTATGATAGAGATTGACAAAAGAGTTACTTATCGGCAGATTGGGCATCGGTATGAGTCAAGTGCACAAAATCCTTCATGAACATTTAGCTGTCAGGAAGCTTTGTGCCCGGTGGATATCTCACAATTTGACAGAAGCCCAAAAACTCCGCCGTGTTGATTGGTGTGTCGTGAAATGGTTCACGACACCAATCAACACGTTGTACGAGGTTCATCACGTGGAGGAATCAACCGTGGTTGGAGGTGACTCAAATGCTGTGTTTGACATACTTACGGGTGACGAAAGCAGCTGGATTTATTGTTATGATCGTGAAACTAAGAGACAGCCTGCTGTCTGGGTGTTTTCTTCCGAGGAGTTGCCAACTAAAGCGAAGAGAGGTCGAAGCGTGGGAAAAAAGGTAGTGGCCTCGTTTTCGGAAGAACAGGTCATTACGCAGCAATTGTTTTAGAGGATTGAAAAAAAGTTACTGCAGAGTGGTACATTAACAATTGGTTGCCACTTGTCTTGAAAAAAGTTTGTGAAGAACGATCTCGCAATAGGATCCTCCTTCACCACGACAACGCCTCGTCGCACACCGCCAAGCAAACACTCGACTACTTGGCGACGTCACACGTGTAATTACTAGGTCTCCCCCCCTATAGCCCCGACCGTTCTATTTTTATTTATTTCCGAGAATAAAAGAAAAACTTCGAGGAAATCGTTTTATGGACGCCGAGGAAGCAGTGACTGCGTTTCAAAATGCCGTCGAAGACACCCCTAAAGACGAGTGGGCAAAGTACTTTTCTCAGTTATGTATTGATGTAAATGGACACTTATTTGAAAAGATATAATAAAACTAATAACTTATTACTTTGTTAAATTTTTGATTTTCTAAGAACTTTCAGTGTCACCCTCGTATATGTATTTGAGCGTGACGCTTACGCGAGTTCAGTGCTTTTTCCCCATCCCAAGTGACCGACGTGCCTAAAGAAATTTAAATTCAAAAATGTAACGGTTGCAGCGTAAGGCGGGCCGATTCTACCCGACGCGGCTGGCGCTGAACATCACGTGCGTGGGCGAGGGCTCCGCGGGCCCACTGCTGAGTAGTGAGCAGACGCGCGGCCACCTGGTGCTGGAGACCAACTACCGCGTATACGCGTACACACAGTCCAGCCTGCAGGTGGCGCTGCTGGGCCTCTTCACAGACCTGCTATACAGGTCTACCGCACATTTTATATAATATCTATATGGTATTGTTACGAGCTTGGAGTTCGTGGCAGTAAAAACTGCTAATTAAATTACCAAAATTGACACTTTAACTACCGAAAACCAATTACAACTTGAAGCACACTAATAATAAAACACAATCGCACTACTTGATCACTTTAGTTCGCAATTAACCGCTTCGAAGTATTCGCTTGAATTGCCAATTCCGTACTCACTCGGTCGTGGTACGTACTGACTTATATAGGCCTCTTCTACTGAAACATCTAAAATGTTCGAGTATATACCGGTCCCGACTGACTAGGCGTAGAAATATCTAGTGTGGAATTTTGTAGAAAGCTCTCCTGATTCTGCTACTCGATACTAGATGGCGTGAGTTACCACTCGCCACGTAGCAGGCGTTAATTATAGCGCGCTACACCGTCCCCTCCAAAGACATGCTCGTTCCGCATTATCGGCCCCATAATAATGCGCCAGTCGATCCACATGGACGATCTTAGGAGTACCTCTTGCACCTTTCTGTATCCGATGGGTTACGTCATTAATGCTTGTCGTAATCCGGTACGGTCCGTCCCATTTAGCTTGAAGCTTAAGGGATTTAACTTTGCTGCGAAATGAATAGAATTAACAGTGGTAGAGCCACGCGGCACCTTTGCTGTTGCACGTATGGGCCGGCTTGTACCGGGATGGTACCACGACCTCACAGAATACCGGCGTGAAGTGGAAGCTCTGCTTCCGCGTTTCGTCTGGCGAGTGCAGGTGGATGGAGGCCCAAATCCCCCCCCCCCCTCCATCAACATGGTAGCGGAATCAAATGTTAAACTACCCCAGGAGAGTACCAGCACCCCTCCTGAGCGTGGGTGCTCAGGCTGCCCCGCGTATTCTGGGGGGCGGCAAAATTCCGCTCAAGACTACAACTGCTTGGGGCAAACGGAGCAACACGACCATGGCGACCTCTGCCACGATACCCGTGAATTTCTGCAATATCAGGGGACTTCACTCTAAACTAATCGCCGTCCACTACCATCTCGAGACGGCGAGGCCGGCTCTGCTCTTTCTGACCGAGACGCAGGCGTCCTCTCCGGCTGATGTCTCGTATCTCATACCTGGAGTACAGACTGGAACACTCCTTTGTGCCTCGGGCTAAAGTTTGCGTTTACGTCAGAGAGGACATCTGTTCTCGTCGCCTCGGCAGTCTTGAAGGTTCGGACCTGTCCATAATTTGGCTACGCGTACGACGACCATCCGCGCGTCTACAGGTGGTAGATAGGTCCCATAGCGGTAATGACGAAACACACCGACTCTTCGACCACGTCCGAATGGCTACAGATTCGTTGCTACAGCAGATCCCCTCCGCAGAGATCGTGATCCTCGGTGACTTTAACGCCCATCACGCCGAATTGCTTGGTTCACGTTTAACCGATCATGCGGGGAGATCTGTTCATGATTTTGCCTTGGCATATGCTGTTCATGATTTTGCCTTGGCATATGTTCTCACACAACTGTTTACTTCGCTTACGCGGATTCCAGATGTGGAGGATCATGCACCTTCCCTGTTGGACCTTCTGCTGACCTCTGACCCGGACGGATATCAGATTTCCGTCGACGCTCCTTTAGGCTCCTCGGACCATTGTCTTGTCTGGAGTGTGGTGCCACTCACGCTGAAATCGCAGTGGCATTCTGCTGGCTGCCTCTGTGTTTAGCACTATAGGTCAGCCGATTGAGATAGGATGCTTTCTTTCCATCGTACCCTTGGGGGCGGGTTTGCTTCTCGCCGGACGATCCCAACGTTGTTGCGGATTCTGTCGCTGATGTGGTACTTCAGGGTATGGAAATTTTTATTCCTTCCTCTGTGGTGCCCATCGGAGGCAAATCTCAGCCATGTTTCGGTCGCTCCTGTAAAGGAGCATCATGCTATAAGCAGGAGTGCTACCAAGCCGGGACTGACGCATCAACGTCCCGGAATGTAAACACCAGTGCTCTAAAAAATAAGTATAAATCCGCCTCCAGGTCCTTCAAAAAAGTCATTGCCAAGGCAAAGTCAGAGCACATAGGCAGAATTGGCGACAAACTAGTTCGTCTTCCTTCTGGAACCTGTGCATTCTGGTCTCTCGTCATGGCTGTCCAGGGGAATTTCTGTCAGCCATCTCTTCCATCACTGCACAGGGAGGACGACTCACTGGCCCATGCCGCAAAGGAGGAAGCCGATCTGCTAGGCTCTCTATTTGCGTCTAACTCGACTCTCGATGACGGGGGGAGTACGCCGCCGACCATCCCGCAGTGTGTGAGTGCTCCATGCCGGAAGTGCAGTTCACCCAGCGCTCGGTTCGCAAAGCACTCCTCTCCCTGGACATCAACAAGTCAAGTGGGGCTGGCGGGATCCCCCAATTGTGCTGAGGACGTGTGCTCCAGAGTTGGTACCGATTTCAACGCGTCTTTTCCGGTACTCCTACTCCCTAGGCGTAGTCCCAATATCATGGAAGATGGCTTTCGTCCACCTGGTCCCTAAAAAAGGCGACCGCTCAGACCTGTCCAACTACAGGCCTATCGCCATCACCTCCTTGTTCTCCAAAACAATGGGGTCCATTGTAAACTGCCATCTCATGAGGTACCTTGAGGATCACCAGCGCTGATTAGTGATCGCCAATAAAGTTTTCGCCGTGGTCGATCAGCTGGTGATCTTCTGGTCTACCTAACTCATAGATGGGCGGAGGCAGTAGAGTCCTAGGGGGAGGCATTGGCCGTTAGTTTGGACATTGCGAAGGCCTTCGATCGGGTTTTGCATAAAGTATTTCTTTCGAAGCTTCCTTCCTATTGGCTTTCCGAGAAATTGTGCAATTGGATCGCCAGCTTTCTTGCAAATCGGAGCATCAAGGTCGTTGTAGACGGTGCAGGCTCCGATTACAAGCCTATCAATGCTGGTGTTCCACAAGACTGCGAGCTATCGCCAACGCTGTTTCTTCTGCATATCAATGATATGTTGCAAACCCGTAACATTCTGATGATGCAACACTGGTGATGCTCTGTACACCGGCCGTACCAATATTACTGGGGTAAACGTCTCCGAGTACCGGAACAAACTTGTGTCTGAAGTCGAGTCTTTGCTGAACAGAGTCTCGGATTGGGGGCGACTAAATCTAGTGCAGTTTAACCCTCAGAAGACACAAGTTTGCGCGTTAACCGCTGAAAAGAACCCCTTTGTCGTATCTTCTCAGTTTCAAGGCACTCCCTTGTTGCCTTAGCCAGTATCGGAATCCTCGACGTTGACATATCGAGTGACGTGCAGTTTCGTGGTCACTTGGAAGAGAAGGCCAAATTGGCCTCTAAAAAGCTTGGCGTGCTCAGCAGAGCGGGACAGTATTTCATGCTGGCACACCGCCTGCTACTTTACAAGGCGCAGGTTCGGCCGCACATGGAATACTGTTCCCATCTCTGGGCTGGGGCTCCCCAGTACCAGCTCCTTCCACTTGATCCAGCATCCAGCGCAGAGCGGCTCGAATCGTCGACGACCGAGTGCTTTCCGATCGGCTCGATTCACTGGCGCTGCGAAGTGATGTTGCATCTCTTTGCATTTTCTTTCGCATATACCATGGGGAGTGCTCTGAGGAATTGTTCAGATTAATCCCAGCCGCTGAATTTCGTGAACGCACTACTCGGCAAACTTCCCGATACCATCCACACCATCTGGATGCTTGGCGGTCCATCACTGTACCTTTCACAAGGAGTTTTCTTCCGCGTACGACCTCTCTGTGGAATAGTTTACCAAGGAAAGAAAGAAAGAAAAGAGCTTACTCCTTTCTAAAGGGCCAGCAACGCACCCGCAATTCCCTTGGTGTTGCGGTTGATCATGGGTGGCGGTAGTCACTTTGCAACATCAGGTGAGCCGCATGCTCGTTTGCCCCCTCTTCTGTATAAAAAAAAGAATTGTGCAACCACACTAGTGACCCTTCGTCAAACCCTTTATTGTTCATATTGCGGTCATACCGGGTTTTCATTTTTTAAACGGTTGCTGGCTGACCCAATTGTCTGACGTGCTCGTAAATGTCATTCATTTCGTTCCGCAAGTCATTTGCATAATTGGTTATATTGCGGGAGGTATCAGGTGGTATTCCGGTTATCAGGTTCGCTGGCAGCCGTAATTCTCTTCCAAAGTTTACAAAAGCTGGTGTCACTGTGGCGATCGATGTGGTGATCTCGGCGGAAGTACAATCTTCTTAAGGCTCTACATGTTCCCTGGTAACGACCCTTCCACGAACAGTTCGTCTTGTTAACATTTCAGAACACCTTGCTTAACGTCGATCTCACAAAAATTTTTCCTCATAAATTCTGAGCCCAGGATGCAGCCGTCCATTATATCAGTCATGATGACGTTATCCAGGTGGATCATTTTGCCTCGCTTCAACTCCATCTCTCCATGGACGGGTATACGCTGACCGGTGGCTGTTACCAAATTAATGCATTCTCGGTTGTATGCAGAGTCCCCAAGGAACTGGCTTATAGTTGGGAACTGACAACCGTGATTGAGCCACCCTGCAGCTACTATGGTTGTAGCACGAATGGGTCGGCTCGACCGGGGAAGGACCACGCTCTCACGGAATATCAGCGTGAAATAGCAGCTTAATGCTGCTGTGTTTTGTTTGGTAAGTGCAGAGAACCGGAGACCCATTTTACTGGAATCGAGGCATTCCATTTTAGTCCTCAAGGGTGACAATTTATTTTTTACGGTTTTACGTTTTGATTCTTAAGCGAAATTAAATGTAGATGTCTATGGGCCACAGCATCCACTCACCATCAGGTGGACTGTGTGCTCGTTTGTCAATCATCCTATAAAAAAGAGGCTGCAGTGTCTATGGTCAGTTTACACGGCATTCCGTTGATCTCACCCCTGATGATTAGGCTGTTCGCATCATGGGTTTGTGAGATCGAGATCCTTAGTGCTCTTTTAACATCAGCCAGCACCCGGCCCGCAGTCCTGGCTTGTACTCGTTTCCCTGCTGCTGCTGTGCGATGCTGTAGGAAATATATTTTTGAAATGGAAACAAAGAATATAATAAAAAAAAAAATTTAAATTATTGTTTATTCTCCTTGAAATGATACATATTTATTTAAAAATTGACATTTTGATAGTTAAATAATTTATTTTAAAAGATGATGAATTCGGATATCAATGTATATATCAACGATCGCCTTTATCAAATCAGTGATATGGTTGATTCAGCAAATTCGCCTAATTGATGTTAACTAATAGAATTGAATAAACTATCCCATTGTTTTTGCAGCGGTTATATGCTTATTGCATTACGCTATATTTATTTGCTTTAAGTATATTTTAACAGTTTGGCAAAATTTGCAGTCACTTTACTATGACTGTAAAGCCTGTGTGCGGGTAGGGCATGACCTGTCACCCATGTTTAGCGTCCAAGCGGGCGTAAAACAGGGTTGTGTCATGTCTTCCTGGCTGTTCATACTGTATCTCGACAGCTGTTTACAGAAGCTGAAAGATAGCTGTTTGGGTGTGAAATTGGGTGACATAAAAGTTAATTGTCTGCTGTATGCTGACGATGCAGTGCTTATTGCACCATCAGAAGCAGAACTGCAGGCATTAGTCACGTGTATGAAAGAGGAATGTGAAATTAAAGGTCTCCGTTTGAATGCTAATAAAACTAAGGTTCTGGTATTTGAAAAGGACGAAGAGAGAACGAAATGTGAAATATGGGTAAATCAGGAATGTCTAGAACAGGTAAATGAAATTGTATACTTGGCGAGTGCTTTCAGCCGGGATGGAAGATGTGATTTAGATGTGGATAGGCGTGTCGCTGCCGGAAACAAAGTCAATGGTGCCCTGAATGCATTAGTAAAAAGGCAAGGCGTGGTGAAGAGTGCACGCCTTGCAATACATAACGCAGTGTTGGTACCGACTTTGTTATATGGCAGCGAAACCTGGGTATGCCAGAAGAAGCATAAAAGCAAGTTGAATGCAGTGGAGATGCGATCTCTTCGTAAAATGTGTGGCGTTACCATAGCCGACCGAAAGCGAAACGAAGAGATTCGCAATATGGCAGGATTGAAAGATGACCTTATCACAAAAATTGATAGGGGTGTACTCCAATGGTTTGGGCACGTTAAACGAATGAGTGAAGACCGAATGGTGAAGAAAATATATAGAGCGAAAGTAAATATTAAAAGGTGTCGAGGTAGACCGAGACTAACTTTCGAAGACCATGTGAGCAAATTGCTCGAAGAGGGGAGGTCAAGAGTACTCGGATACCTAGACGTGCATGTATGAAGAAGTTAATGAACCTGAAAGAAGCGAAAGAGGTATGTAAGGATCGTGACACTTGGCGATCTGTTCTCTCTGGCTACCCCGTTAGGGATTGTGCGTGACGATAAGTAAGTAAGTAAGTAAGTAGGCAAATTTTGAAAATTTCATAAAGGGTTGTTCTCATTGTAAATAATAAATTGTTGATAATAACGTGTGATTTGCATGAGAATATCACTTTTATGATATCAACTTCTTTCAAAAGGCCATGGGTTATGGCCATACTAAGCTACTTACTTACATCTCTGGTTGACGACTCTAACTAAATAAAAATGCTCATTAATTGGGTGACAGTATCACTCTATAATTTTCTATATTTAACATTCAGTATTTACTTTAACTATATGGTGAGTGTAGAGAACCGGAGGCCCTTTTTACTGGAAATGAGGCATTCCATCTCAGTCCTCACGGGTGACAACGCATCTGCATTTTGATTTGTAATGGAAGATAGATGTAGATGTCTATGGGCCGCAGCAACCACTTACCATCAGGTGGACTGTGTGCTCGTTTGTCAGCCTATTCTATAAAAAAAAAATTTACAAATTTCTATTTGTACGGTGAAACGTACATATTTAATGCCAGCTTAGCAGTCTAAACAACACAGCACATTAACGCGCCAGTACTCGGCGAGCAATGCACTTCGAGCATTCATATCAAGTAGTCGTTTACTTTATCATTTATATAATCATATTAAGTATATCATATCATAGCAATTTTATATCATTTATGTCATATATCAAGTGTGGGATTTACACCCTACATTACTTCGTCCTCCGAGCCGTATTCTATTAATATGTTAGTAAAAAAATAGGACTGAGATAAAATTTTATCGATTTGAATATCGTCACAACACTATTGCTGCACTTTTTGTTCATAACGCAGCACTTTTTTTACAGATGAACCTTACAATAACGGAATAAGGTTGAATATTCGTTGTAATAAAGGCACTTTCATATTTTGTTCATGTTAATTCACGTTTCTTTGCAAAAACAAATAAAATTACACGTAACTGTGGTTCGAAATACCTCCATTTAAAATATTTATATTTTTGATTTTGTTTCTACTCTCTAATACTGTACAAAACGGCATAATTTCGCATATATTACTGAAGAAGCGATCCGTTAACTCGCGACAATTTGAGCCTGCGACTGACAGTTAGTTATGTTTGATTATGTTCTACTGTTACTAATTGTGATACGCCTGTCCAGCTCACTTTGGGTTTTCTTTTTTATATTCTGTGCTCTTAACTGTAACAAAACATATATAAAATTATAAAAATCATTTTTCCTGGTAGGTTCCCCAACTTGGTGGTGGGCGTGTTGACCCGGGAGTCAGTACGTCAAGCTCTGCGGGGAGGCATCACGGCGGATCAGATCATACACTACCTGGAACAGCACTCGCATCCACAGGTACATTTATGTTCAAAGTATGAGCCAATAGGCATTATTTGCTAACATGCTTTCTATCAAGGAGCTCACTTGGTAATGCAAGGTGCAATCTCTGTCAAACGGTTAGATTACGTTTCAAATACGTTTGAAAAGGAACAGTAGAGTCGTTTAGGGCTGCAATTTTTGTGATGTTAACGCGGTATTGGGTGGTGTGCAGATGCTGAAATCTGAGAGCGGAGGCATTCGGGCCACGTCTGTGCTGCCGCCCACCGTCGTGGACCAGATCCGACTGTGGGAGGCTGAGCGCAACCGGTTCACTTACACCGAGGGCGTCGTCTACAACCAGTTCCTATCGCAGGTACTGCTGACGCCGAAATCGATTTAACACCAATACAAATGAGCACACAGTAAGGTGGATTGATGGAAAGTAAATGCTGTGGCTCCATAGACATGCACACTTCATCCTTAATAAATAATCTAATTGCAGATGGGTTGTCACCCCTGAAAACTTAATATAGAATGTCTCGCTTCCATTTAAAGAGGGTCTCCGGTTCTCTACACTCACCACATGAACGTGCAGCATTAAGCTGCTACTTCACGCTGGTATTCTGTGAGAGCGTGGTTCTTCCTTGATCGAGCCGATCCATTCGTGCTACAACGATTTTTATAATACGATCTTCGTGACCGTACTTTCACGAAAACAGCCTATACTTTTTTAAAAAGCCGGCAACGTACCTGCAATTTCCCTGGTGTTGCAGTTGTTCATGGGTGGCGGTGATTTACCGTCAGGTGATCCGCATGCTCGTTTGCCCCTCTTGGATATCCGAACAGGACACTATAGTTCATACCGTTTTTGTTTAAATTTTGCCCAATCCCTTAGTTTCAATGACCTAACCCGAATAACATAGTCACGCTGCCTCTATATTATGGTTGGTACGAATGGGTCATTTCGAGGTTATTCATTAATTACTGGACATCTTGTATCTGGAAATCAATTCTTATGGAATAAGCTCCATATCCAGGTTATCCACTAATTACTGGACTCGTGTATATGGAAATCGATTCTTCGAGAAAGCTCAGTATTCAAGGTTATTCATTAATTATTGGACATTTGGTATATGCAATTCGATTCTTAAGGTGTATGGTGACTCTCACCTCTCTATCATGTACGTCAGCCCGCGCCCCGGCCCGTTCGAGGCGACGCATCACATGCGCTCCTCCTACTGAGCAAACTAACTGCATTTGGAACGCACGTCTCTTGCATCTAAAATTCCCGTTCTATATTGTAAAACGCGTCGAAATAAATTATTGTATAGTTGTGAATTTTTATATTTTTAATGAAGGCTACCTATGATTATTTCTGTGTGTGCAGGCGGACTTCACAGCGCTGCGAGACTATGCTCGCGCCGCGGGTGTGCTCACATGGCAGAGCGAGCGCACGCGCACAGCGCTCGTCACGCGCGCCGGTCACGACGACGTCAAGCGCTTCTGGAAGCGATACAACAAGACCTAGCGATACAGCACACAGAGATACAATAACAACAGTCATATATACAACAACAAACAGCGATACCACAATATACAGCGATACGACAATAAACAGCGATACAACAACACAGCGATACACACCACCACATTCGACACTTCTAGAATCGATACAATATGACCTAGCGATACAGTACACAACGATACAACAACTACAGTCATACAACACACATCGATACACACACCACCACGTTCAGCACTTCTGGAAGTGATACAAGACATAGCAAGACAGCACACAGCGATACAACAACAACAGTCATACCACAAAAACAGCGATGCAACAACACACAGCGATACTACAAAATACAGCGATACAACTAAACACAGCGATACACACACAACCACATCCAACACTTCTAGAAGCGATACAAGACCTAGCGATACATTACTCAGCGATACAACAACAACAGTCATACAACAAAAACAGCGATGCAGCAACACACAGCGATACTACAAAATACAGCGATACAACTAAACACAGCGATACACACACGACCACATAAAGCACTTCTAGAAGCGATACAATAACACATTATAGCGCCGCTAAGAAGGAAAATGTGTACAATGCTAAGTGTGTGGCGACGGTTCAGTATTTGTTCCTGGAGTATAACGATCAAAATGTAAATTTGTAAATAAATTATTTTATACTAATACTCTTTTCTTTGACTACTTTCTTTTTTTTTCTATATATTAACATATTTTATTAAAATAACCTAATAATAACTATTAAAATAAAGTTAATTGAATACGGGAAGATGACGATGACCACGACCAATGTCGGTATGCTTTAGTTCAATTTGTAATTTAAATATAATAATTTATATATTTATTTACATCCCGTTATCAACCAATACTTAAATATATATATCTACATATCAGTACCATTTACTACCCGTGAATTTAAAGAATGCGATTGAAAATGCCGTTACCTTTATTCGCCTGTCGCTCGCACACTACCGCTATCTATAATCACACTCGTCGGTAAAAACTACAAATAAGCAAGTTACGGTATACGTTTTTATATATCTTCAATCTGACTTGTCATTCGTATCTATGATAACAAAATGCCATAAACTACAAAAAACATCAGTCCGGTTTCCCTAATTCGTGAGAACTCTGAAAATTTTCGTCATAAATATTGTTGATTTTGTTTGTTTATATTTTTATAGAAAATGTTTACATGCCAGTTACGTTTGCGGTAGCTTAGGGAGGGTTGAAGTGAAAGGAGACGAAGACTTTTTCCTGTATTACTTTATTTTATTCATTTTATACGTTATACACAGAATTACTAGACTACATAACTTACAAACTAACTTTACTACTGGGCTGTCATAGCAATTAAACCTAGGTTTATATACTATGTTGAGACGTGCTGGGTTTTGCTTAGCCGGCGGTAGGTGACTTCCTGATGGCGCTGTGTGGATTATTCTTAAGTCACGCGCTGTTATTTGCTTAGTCTGCGATGCTATATTGCAGATGACGTTCTGCTTGCATGCATGGTCTCGGTAGGCATATGTAACTTTCCATTGAGACATGAGAAATCATTTTTAAAATTATTGTTGTCTGTCAGTCTGAGCAATTCTTCGGTATGGCTGAACCATTTGTCATAAAATTTCTCGAACAATAGTGTTATAGACTAAATTTCATCCCAAAACTAAGAGATTTTATAAAGACATAATAATATTGATAAGATGAAATAAGTGATCTTTAATGATTACATTAAGTCTTAAAACGGTTCCTAGTTATTAACGTTATTTTGAAATTAATATCCCTAGAAATAATTAAATATTAGTAGAAAATTTCCAATTAATCGAATAACGTTATAACGATATACCGTTATTTGCAGGTTTTCGCTATTGGTACTGTGCATGTTGATGATGCGGGCTCTTATCCTTATGGACTATACAATATCTATATATCTTCTGCTTCGACTCGTGAGATATACTCGTTGCAGAGCATCAGATATTAAATAAAATAAATAACCAATAAAATAATAAATAAAATAAAATAGCCAAAAAATAATGTCACTGTGTAAGTTCTCGTCTAGAACCTTAATTACTAAAAAGTAATTGAAGGATAATCTTTAATATAGCTGCATCAAGATGAATTTATTTGTGTAGCTTGCATATGTGGCTTGCACAGGTAAGTACATGTGGCTCATTATTACTTAGCCGAGTTGCATTGTTACAACGGTAATTCGGTAATGGATCTCTTTTTATAAATTGCCGATACCTATTTATGAAGCTGTGATAATAAAAATCTGTCTTAAATGCTCTACTGAGTGCGAGTTATAATGCAGCGAATAAGTTTATTTACTTCACTAAGCGCTGATTCGTCAACTATCAGATAAAAGTACTACATAGGATAAAATACAATCTAAAATAACAAGAATTACAATTGTATGAATAAAATAGCATAGGTATATAAGTCATATATACTTAGATACTACAATATTTTTTTACAGAATTAGAGTGACAAACGAGCACACAGTCGACCTGATGGTAAATGGATCCTGTGGCACGTAGACATTTACATTTATCTTCAATTAAGAATCAAAATGCAGATGCGTTGCCAAGCCCTGAGGACTGAGAATGGAATGCCTCGTTTTTAGTAAAAATGGTCTCCAGTTCTCTACACTCACAATACGAAACACAGCAGCATTAAGCTGCTATTTTACGCCGGTATTCTGTGAGAGCGTGGTCCTTCCCCGGTCGAGCCAACCCATTCGTGCTGCAACTCAACTGCAACCAAAATATAGCTGTAGCATAGCTCTACCAAAAATATATAAATCTAAGCAAACCGAGTCCATTAAAAATCGCATATCGTAATGTAGTAATTTGAATAATTTTAACACAGATATTAAAATATAAGGCATATCCTAATATAATTTTATAATTACCTCAATTACACTTTTTCTTATTTACTATTGCGATTAAATACAAATTGAAATAGTGTGAATGACAGGTGCAATTACTACGCCACAGCGCAATAGCTTAGCATTGTGTTGCAGCGTTGAAGGCCGCTGGTTCAAAGCATATAGAAATATTTTTTTTTTTTAGAAATATTTTTTTAGAATTTGTTGACCATGTGAATACCTACATATAGAAATAAGTAGGTATTCACATGGTCAACAAATATTTTTAACAAATAAGTAAAGAGGGGACCACGTATAGTCCTATCAAAAAAAGAAGAGAGAGGGCGCTGCTCTGCCACGATAAACATCAAGTCTGTGTTTAAAGTGAAATAAAATATAGATTTATAGTATTTCAAAAAGCAAAAGTGAATAAATTTGCGTAATTGGACAAAAATCTATAAGGACAAAATATAGAACAAAGTGAAAACCAAGTGAATAACAAAAAACGCCATCTATCAAAATCTTTAAAAACTACGCACACATTGATCACGATTGTTTAGTTAATCAAATCTAACGAGCCAGAAATATTTTTCTAATTTATCACTCCACTAACAGAGTACGCTTTTTACAATTTTAGTAAAAAAACAATACTGTAAGATTGCATTACACCAAAATTTCATATTTATCACCAACTGAAGAATAAAAAACAGGTAGAAAACCTTCGGAGGGAAATGTTGCAACAACAAAAAGAGACATGTACGACATGAAAGAAGATATTAAGAATACAATTAACGATAATATAACAACGCAAAACTAGGCACAAGAGAAAGCGGTGAGCTGAAGGTAGGGACATTTGGAGTAGGGCAACGGAACCGTAGGGGCCAGCAGCTGGCTGACTTTATGGAGAAAGAGGGACTCTTTATGATGAACTCTTTCTTCCAGAAGCGGCCCCACAGGAAGTGGACATGGTCGAGCCCCGACGGTTCGACAAAAAATGAGATTGACTTGATTATGACGACCAGACGCCAACTGTTCAGTGATGTCTCAGTGATCGCAAGTCTCGTCTAATGAAGTCAACGCTCCGTCCCCATCGTGCTCTAATCCAGAATCCAGAAACCTTTCAGCTCGAGCTACGTAACCGCTTTCAGTGCCTAGAAGATTGCAATGCAGTGGACGATATGTATGACAAGCTCGTGGAAACTGTCCATGCGGTCGGAGCTAAGTTCTGCAAGACCCGCCGCAGAAGAACACAAAAGCTCTCCGATCACACTCTTAATCTCATGGCTGTTAGACGGGAGATGAGGCTGCAATCGTCGACAGATTTGACAGCATACAGGCAACTGAACAGACAGATCTCCAAATGCATGCGGCGAGACTTACGCAAATTTAATACTGCTCGTATTGAAGAAGCGATTGAGCGGAACCAGGGCTCCAAAGTCTTTGCCAGAGATCTGTCTGCCAGTAAGAGCCAACTGTCAAAGCTGAAGACTGAGTATGGCAGCATCGTTTCTCACCTGAGATTCTGAGTGAGATTGAGAGGTTCTATGGGCAGCTGTACACATCATCGTTGGAGCCACACGCAAGTGTGAGTAACGATCCAAGAGCGGGTCTTATCCGACACTATTCCGATGATATCCCGGACGTCAGTCTGAGCGAGATTAGAATGGCTCTCCAGCACCTTAAAAACGGCAAGTCCCGGGGCGAGGATGGAATTACAGCGGAGCTTCTGAAAGCGGGTGGAAAACCGGTACTTGAAGTCCTTCAGGGGCTCTTTAATTCCGTCCTCCATGGTGGCACTACTCCGGAGGCGTGGAGCAGAAGTGCGGTGGTCTTGTTCTTCAAGAAAGGTGACAACGCCCTCTTGAAGAACTACAGACCGATATCCCTTCTGAGTCGCGTCTACGTGCTGTTTTCGAGAGTCATTACGAATCGTCTCGCACGCAGACTCGACGACTTCCAGCCTCCCGAACAAGCCTGTTTCCGAAAAGGCTTTAGTACCATAGACCACATACATACCCTTCGGCAAATTGTACAGAAGTCCGAAGAGTACAATCTGCCACTTTGCCTGCCACTATGTGGACTATGAGAAAGCCTTTGATTCCGTCAAAATTTGGGCGGTGCTACAGTCCCTTCAGCGGTGCCAAGTTGACTGTCGGTATATCGAAGTGCTGAAGTGTTTGTAAAGTAGGGCTACGATGGCTATCCGAGTACAGAACCAGAGTACGAAACCTATCCAACTGCAGAGAGGTGTAAGACAGGGTGACGTTATTTCCCCGAAACTCTTCACCGCTGCATTGGAAGACGTTTTCAAGCTACTGGACTGGAAAGGATACGGTATTAACATCAATGGCGAGTACATCACTCACCTTCGATTTGCCGAAGATATAGTACTTATGGCAGAATCGCTGGAGGACTTAAGCACTATGCTCAATGACCTCAATAGTGCCTCCCAACGGATAGGTCTTAAGATGAACATGGACAAAACAAGGATCATGTTTAATGTCCATGTCACAACTATGCCGGTAGTTGTTGGGAGCACTAAGCTCGAAGTTGTTGACGAGTACGTTTACCTGGGACAAATAGTCCGGCTAGGTAAGTCCAACTTCGACCGAGAGGTCAATCGACGGATTCAACTCGGCTGGGCAGCGTTCGGGAAATTACAACGCATCTTCTCGTCAGGTATACCTCAAAACCAGAAAACTAAGTTGTACAACCAGTGCGTGTTGCCAGTGATGACATATGGAACTGAGACGTGGTCCTTCACTGCTGGCCGTATGAGGACGCTCAAAGTCGCTCAGCGAGCTATGGAGAGGGCTATGCTCGGAGTTTCTCTGCGTGATAAACTTAGAAATGAGGATATCCGCAGTAGAACCAGAGTGACCGACATAGCCCAACGGATTAGAAAGCTGAAGTGGCAATGGGCCGGCCATATAGCTCGAAGAACCGACAACCGTTGGGGAAAAAAGGTTCTCGAGTGGCAGCCTCGTACCGGACGAAGTGTAGGGCGACCCCCCACTAGATGGAGTGACGACCTGGTAAGACATGCAAGAAGTCGATGGATGCAGGTGGCTCAGGACCGTGCTTTGTGGCATACCTTGGGGGAGGCCTATGTTCAGCAGTGGACTTGTAAAGGGCTGTAATGATGATGATGTTGATGATAACGATAATATAAATTAAAAGTTTAAAAACATAGAAATGGAGAACGAACATCTAGAAAATAAAATAAAAGAACATTCTTTACAAATCTACAATATTGAAAGATTTATGAGACGCAAAAACTTAATTTTCTTTGGGGTGGAAGAAGGGAATAATCCTACAATGATTTGGATAATGCAATTTTACACATAATAAATAAATGCTTTGGTTTTAATTTTGAAAATAGAATCTGTTAGAAATATTAGAAAAAAGGGTGAAAGAATCAGGCCTGTTGTTGTCACGGTCAGTATAATGTGATTCAAATTGAAAATTCAACAAAATCAAAAATGCTTAAAAATATACCCCTACTATGTTAAACAGGATTTTCCGCAAGAGTTGCTGAAAATACGTAAGGAATTACAGCCCCAGTTGAAGGTGGAAAGAGAAGCAGGTAACACAGCCTTTATAAAATATGATAAACTCATAGTATTACCTAGAAAAAACAAAAACTCTACACAAAACCCTATCAACAAAAGATCACCAGGTATATGTATCTTCCGAAATGTTTGAAGGATTTTTTAACGTAAACAAAAAGCAGTCAGTTAAGAAGAGCAAGACAACAACAATGAAGGAATACATTCGACAAAAACCAAAATGTATACTTAATTCTGAACTGAATGACTACGTCCAATAATGAGCACACAAATTAGCAATTACAAAAGGCCCCTCTTAATCTCATATCACGGCTTGTCACCGCAGGAGGTAAAACTATAACCCTCTGTGACGGCCCAATAATATTATTAATAATTAAATTCAATATAAAGGGGCGTCAAAAATAGTCTTAAAGATATATATTAAGCATTTAAGTTAAATTAATAAACATAAAGTTAAATATATTTCAGACATTATCCCAATAACATATTAAATTAAAGGCAAAATTATTGTTTTTCGTAATAAATAAATTTATTTAAAAACTTGGTAAAAATATTTAAAATAAGATAAATAATAGAAATACAAGTCAAAAAATATTATAAAATTAAGTTAAATAACGGTTATAAGATAATTAGAAAATTTGTTAAAATTGTTTAAGTCATGGGAGGTGTTCGTGTATAAAAGAAAATTTTTCTAAGTTGTGGAAGGAGTTCACGTATAGATGAAATTTCCTAAGTTGTTGAAGGAGTTCATGTATTAAGGAAAATTTTCCTAAGTTATGGAAGGTGTTCACGTATAGATGTCTTGTATGGATGAGCTGCCGGAGATACATTCCTGCAGTTCTACATATATATGGGGTGGTCGGGAGCCCGACTGCCTGAAGTACTGTAGCACAATGACTAGTCCTATATTAGGGACTTAATATGATATTAAACTCAATGATACAAAAGCAATACTATAGAAGGTCTCCATGATGAATTTGCATTACAATAGTAGGGTCGTGGGTTCGAACCCTATATATAAATGACTTATGAAAGTAAGGTCTATGATTCAAAAGCAATACTATAGAAGGTCTCTGTGATGAATTTGCATTACAATAGTAGGGTCGTGGGTTCGAACCCTATATATAAATGACTTATGAAAGTAAGGTCTATGATTCAAAAGCAATACTATAGAAGGTCTCTGTGATTAATATGCATTACAATAGTAGGGTCGTGGGTTCGAATCCTATATATGAATGACTTATGAAAGTAAGGTCTATGATTCAAAAGCAATACTATAGAAGGTCTCTATGATTAATATGCATTACAATAGTAGGGTCATGGGTTCGAATCCTATATATACATGACTTATGAAAGTAAGGTCTATGATTCAAAAGCAATAATATAGAAGGTCTCTGTGATTAATATGCATTACAATAGTAGGGTCATGGGTTCGAATCCTATATATACATGACTTATGAAAGTAAGGTCTATGATACAAAAGCAATATTATAGGAGGTCTCCTTGATGCATAAACATTGTATGGGGTGGTCGGGTGACTGACGCATAGCGAAGCGTCGTCTATATTTCGGATTGGGATGATGAGTGTGTTTGGTAGCACTTTTAAGTGTAACGGGCATACTCAACTTCATGTCTTAGTTCATTAGCGCTATGATACGTGAAGTTTTGTTCATTGACGTCTTAGTAGCGTGCTACTATGATACGTTAGTGATATTTTTTATATAACAACAATACTAACTTTGTTGCCAAAGTCGATAGGAGTCATGTGGGTGTGTTGTGAGGGTGCGCCGCCCGTATGATAGTTGCATTGATGCTTACTGCTACTTGCGGTATTGCGTCTTGTGATGGATCTGCGGGTGTGCTGCGCCTGATTCGACGCATTCTTGTGGTTCTGGTCGACGGAGGTATACAATTAACATCTTAGTGCCGGTGGTAATCGGGTTTGTTGTAGCAATACGGCTTTCCCGTGGACATCGCACACCCATACCGTTTGTGGGCGATGTCGTTGCGCATAGCGATGTGTCGTCTATCTTTCGGATGGGGATGATGATTGTGTTTGGTAGCACTTTTAAGTGAAACAGGCATACTCAACTTCATGTCTTAGTGCATTAGCGCTATGATACGTGGAGTTTTGTTCATTGGCGTCTTAGTAGCGTGCTACTATGATACGTTGGTGACATTTTTATATAACAACAATACTAACTTTGTTGCCAAAGTCGATAGGAGTCATGTGGGTGTGTTGTGAGGGTGCGCCGCCCGTATGATAGTTGCATTGATGCTTACTGCTACTTGCGGTATTGCGTCTTGTGATGGATCTGCGGGTGTGTTGCGCCTGATTCGACGCATTCCTGTTGTTCTGGTCGATGGAGGTATACAATTAACATCTTAGTGTCGGTGGTAAGCGGGTTTGATGTAGCAATACGGCTTTCCCGTGGACATCGCACACCCATACCGTTTGTGGGCGACGTCGTTGCGCATAGCGATGTGTCGTCTATCTTTCGGATGGGGATGATGAGTGTGTTTGGTAGCACTTTTATTCTGGGGGGGGGCGAAATTCCGCTCAAGACTACAACTGCTCGGGGCAAACGGAGCAACAAGACTAAGGCGACCCCTGCCACGCTGTCCGTGAATTTCTGCAATATCAGGGGACTTCACTCTAACCTAAACGCCGTCCACTACCATCTCGAGACGACGAGGCCGGCTCTGCTCTTTCTGACCGAGACGCAGGTGTCCTCTCCGGCTGATGTCTCGTATCTCTCCTACCCGGGGTACAGACTGGAACACTCCTTTGTGCCTCAGGCTGGAGTTTGCGTTTACGTCAGAGAGGACATCTGTTCTCGACCATCGCGCGTCTACGGGTGCCTCTATAGGTCCCATAGCGGTAATGCCGAAACAGACCGACTCTTCGACCACGTCCAAATGGCTGCAGATTCGTTGCTACAGCAGATCCCCTCCGCAGAGATCGTGATCCTCGGCGACTTTAACGCCCATCACGCCGAATGGCTTGGTTCACGTTTAACCGATCATGCGGGGAGATCTGTTCATGATTTTGCCTTGGCATATGGTCTGACACAACTGGTTACTTCGCCTACGCGGATTCCAGATGTGGAGGATCATGCACCTTCCCTGTTGGACCTTCTGCTGACCTCTCACCCGGACGGATATCAGATTTCCTTCGACGCCCCTTTAGGCTCCTCGGACCATTGTCTGGTCCGGAGTGTTGTGCCACTCACGCTGAAATCGCGGTTGCATTCTGCAGGCTGCCGCCGTGTTTGGCACTATAGGTCAGCCGATTGGGATGGGATGCGGTCTTTCTTTGCATCCTACCCTTGGGGGCGGGTTTGCTTCTCGCCGGATGATCCCAACGTTGTTGCGGATTCTGTTACTGATGTGGTACTTCAGGGTATGGAACTTTTTATTCCTTCCTCTGTGGTGCCCATTGGAGGCAAATCTCAGCCATGGTTTGGTCGCTCCTGTAAAATAGCATCATGCTATAAGCAGGAGTGCTATCAAGCCTGGGTTGATGCATCAGCGTCCCGGGATGTAAACACCAGCGCTCTAAAAAAGAAGTATAATTCCGCCTCTAGGTCCTTCAAAAGAGTCATTGCCAAGGCAAAGTCAGAGCACATAGGCAGAATTGGCGGGAAACTAGTTCGCCTTCCTTCTGGAACCCGTGCATTCTGGTCTCTCGCCAAGGCTATCCAGGGGAATTTCTGTCAGCCATCTCTTCCATCTCTGCACAGGGAGGACGACTCACTGGCCCATACTGCAAAGGAGAAAGCCGATCTTCTAGGCTCCTTCTTTGCGTCTAACTCGACTCTCGATGACGGGGGGAGTACGCCGCCGACCATCCTGCGGTTTGAGTGCTCCATGCCGGAAGTGCAGTTCACACAGCGCTCGGTTCGCAAAGCACTCCTCTCCCTGGACATCCACAAGTCGAGTGGGCCTAACGGAATCCCCCCAATTGCGCTGAGGACGTGTGCTCCAGAGTTGGCACCGGTTTTAACGCGTCTTTTCCGGTACTCCTACTCCCTAGGCGTAGTCCCAAAATCATGGAAGACGGCTTTCGTCCACCCGATCCCTAAAAAAGGCGACCGCTCAGACCCGTCCAACTACCGGCCAATCGCCATCACCTCCTTGTTCTTCAAAACAATGGAATCCATTGTTAACTGCCAGCTCATGAGGTACCTTGAGGATCACCAGCTGATTAGTGACCGCCAATACGGTTTTCGCCGTGGTCGGTCAGCTGGTGATCTTCTGGTCTACCTCACTCACAGATGGGCGGAGGCAGTAGAGTTCAAGGGGGAGGCATTGGCCGTTAGTTTGGACATTGCGAAGGCCTTCGATCGGGTTTGGCACAAAGCGCTTCTTTCGAAGCTCCCTTCCTATGGGCTTCCCGAGAAATTGTGCGATTGGATCACCAGCTTTCTTGCAGATCGGAGCATCAAGGTCGTTGTAGACGGTGCAAGCTCCGATTGCAAGCCTATTAATGCTGGTGTTCCACAGGGCTGCGTGCTATCGCCAACGCTGTTTCTTCTGCATATCAATGATATGTTGCATACCCGTAACATTCATTGCTATGCAGATGACAGCACTGGTGATGCTCTTTACACCGGCCGAGCCAATATTTCTCGGGAAAACGTCTCCGAGTGCCGGGACAAACTTGTGTCTGAAGTCGAGTCTTTGCTGAACAGAGTCTCGGATTGGGGACGACTAAATCTAGTCCAGTTTAACCCCCAGAAGACACAAGTTTGCGCGTTAACCGCTAAAAAGAACCCCTTTGTCGTATCCCCTCAGTTTCAAGGCACTCCCCTTGTTGCCTCAGCCAGTATCGGAATCCTCGGCGTCGACATATCGAGTGACGTGCAGTTTCGTGGTCACTTGGAAGGGAAGGCCAAATTGGCCTCTAAAAAGCTTGGCGTGCTCAGCAGAGCGGGACAGTATTTCATGCCGGCACACCGCCTGCAACTTTACAAGGCGCAGGTTCGGCCGCACATGGAATACTGTTCCCATCTCTGGGCTGGGGCTCCCCAGTACCAGCTCCTTCCACTTGACCGCATCCAGCGCAGAGCGGCTCGAATCGTCGACGACCGAGTGCTTTCCGATCGGCTAGATTCACTGGCGTTACGAAGAGATGTTGCATCTCTTTGCGTATTTTATCGCATCTATCACGGGGAGTGCTCTGAGGAATTGTTCGGATTAATCCCAGCCGCCAAATTTCGTGAACGCACGACACGGCAAACGTCCCGATACCATCCACACCATCTGGATGCTTGGCGGTCCACCACTGTACGTTTCACAAGGAGTTTTCTTCCACGTACAACCTCTCTGTGGAATAGTTTATCACCGGCGATTTTTCCGGACCGATACGACCTGGGGACCTTCAAGAAAAGAGCTTACTCCTTTCTAAAGGGCCGGCAACGCACCCGCAATTCTCCTGGTGTTGCGGTTGATCATGGGCGGCGGTAGTCACTTAACATCAGGTGAGCCGCATGCTCGTTTGCCCCCTCTTCTATAAAAAAAAAAAAAGTGTAACATGCATACTCAGCTTCATGTCTTAGTGCATTAGCGCTATGATACGTGGAGTTTTGTTTATTGGCGTCTTAGTAGCGTGCTACTATGATACGTTGGTGACATTTTTTATATAACAACAATACTATCCTTGTTGCCAAAGTCGATAGGAGTCATGTGGGTGTGTTGTGAGGGTGCGCCGCCCGTATGATAGTTGCATTGATGCTTACTGCTACTTGCGGTATTGCGTCTTGTGATGGATCTGCGGGTGTGTTGCGCCTGATTCGACGCATTCCTGTTGTTCTGGTCGATGGAGGTATACACTTAACATCTTAGTGTCGGTGGTAAGCGGGAGTGTTGTAGCAATACGGCTTTCCCGTGGACACCGCACACCCATACCGGTTGTGGGCGGCGTCGTAGCGCATAGCGATGCGTCGTCTATCTTTCGGATGGGGATGATGAGTGTGTTTGGTAGCACTTTTAAGTGTAACAGGCATACTCAACTTCATGTCTTAGTGCATTAGCGCTATGATACGTGGAGTTTTGTTCATTGGCGTCTTAGTAGCGTGCTACTATGATACGTTAGTGATATTTTTCATATAACAACAATACCAACTTTGTTACCAAAATCGATAGGGATCATGTGAATGTGTTGTGAGGGGGCGCCACCCGTATGATAGTTGCATTGATGCTTACTGCTACTTGCGGTATTGCGTCTTGTGATGGATCTGCGGGTGTGCTGCGCTTGATTCGACGCTCTCTTGTGGTTCTGGTCGATGGAGGTATACGGGTGGTGATGTCTGCTGAGATGTATGGGGGACCTTGGAATGGTGTAAGCCCGACGATAGTCGTATTGATGCTTGTTGCGTTCTGCAGCATTGCGTCTCTGCGATGGTTGTTTGGTGGGACGCTATTCTCAATGGCGCTCTCTGCGTCTTGGTTTAACTCACACCTAAGTAGCTTTGTCCAAGTCGGGTCCCTTCATTGCGGGGCTGCAGACTGTCTGCCCTCCACGATGTTTTATATAACAACATAATATTATATCTCTGTAACTTTCCCACCTTTGAATGATTGAAGGCAACTTGTTGGTGGGTGAGACAAACATGATCGAAAATGCATTTACTCAACGTCAGTGACACAAACCCTTTCTGATGGCGAATTATTACTCTTATCTTATAACTGCCTTTTGGCTATATCTGCCGTTGTATTGGTTGGTGGAGCATATGTGTCGACCTCATGCGGGTGGTAGCTGGCCGCACAACGTGGGACCCCATTCTCTTGAGGTGAGCAGTAGACTCATGACACGCTCTGCGGCTAGTAGCCGTGCTGATCATGCAATTGGTGGTGATGCCATACACTTACATCACGTCTGCAGCAGCGGCGGTCTGGCAGGTGGTGGCGCTCACGGAGGGTTTAAGGCCAGTGTGCCTATTTGCCTAAACCGTGTGATGTACATTCACTGTGGCTGGGTTCGTTCGTATTCTGTATGGCGTTTACACGCATTGACATGCGCGACTTCGGTCGATGTTTGTGCTTACGCACTAACAAGGGGCCAAGCCTCTTTTACTGGTTCGCCAGTTATTTTGCTGTGGACTACGGTCCAGTTCCCGAATTAGCGTTCCCTTCGGGGGGAGTGCATCAAAATGGTTGGCGCTCACCGTGCACGGCGTGTGTGGGGCCGTGTACCTCCCCTACATTTTTTTTAATAAATGTAGGAGAGCGAAGCCCTTGTATCGGGTATTTTGTATAAATATATTGTGAGCCTTTTCCAAGCGGGAAGGGATAAATAATAATAAATTAATAATGTAAACCTGATACAAGTGGAATAAAAACGTTTTACGTTCTTAACCTTTCTCGAGCCCTGTCTTCGAGAACGGGGTTCACTTAGCTTATAAGGCACTACCAACAGCTTTCAATTGCTCTAGTGAATATTCATTCTTCCAAACGACACCTAAAAGAACTAAGTTACTAAACAAACACAACGTAAATAAGGGTCCTAACTAAGTCGATCACGCCAAAATATTAAAAACGGCCTATTAATAAACCTTTTGAAAGATCATTAGGAAGATCAAAACATATTTTATTAATCCTGGTCTCATATATATATAATGTTATTTAAAAGGGGATATTTTTTATTATTATAAATTTTTTTTTATTTAGATAGAGGGGGGGAAATCGTTACACCTCCAACGAAACAACTACTATATAATATGCATTACTACTATAGCTTTAGTTTTTCCTTTGCGGGAGGACCTTTCCTACTCAGGTACTTACTACTTTCGCTTATTTCTTAGTTGCACGCACGCACGTAAACACGCACGCACGCACGCACGCCAGGACGGAGAATCAAAACATTTGGACAAAATTTAAAATGTCGGAAGAATACAGACGAATCCCAACAATCTGGCAACCCTAACTGCCGAGCTCACCGATCAACTGGTTCATATACATACAGGTTGAAAGGGCGGGGCGAACTTCGCCCCCTTGCCGCACCCGGAATCCATGCTGTATACATCCGAGTACGAACTTGTCCATTTTGCACTGTTCTTTTGGTTGTTGTACCAATACTTAAAACCGATATGATCTACGGTAACAAGTCGGTTTCACTGCGTAGTTTTTTACGAAGCTAGATAAAAAGTCCTCGATAAATCCAAGTAACAGGCGTAAATAGGCGTATCCCTAGCGGTGTGGTACTGCACGGTTTGCTTAAGGAATAGGATTGCAGTTTCCGTTGATAAGTGCGTCCTAAAGCTAAACTGAACATCATGAAAGTAGAAATGTTTACTTAAATATTTGTCAAGCAAACCGACCAGCACTTTAACAATAACAGTAGAAAGCGAAATAGGCCTGTAGTTAGATATATCAGAGGTATCACCGGTTTTATTGTTTATTATAAGTGCAACAATTGTATACATAAGGTTGCAAGGTAAGTATGAATGGCTAACACATATTAAATAACAAACAGAGTATCCTTGGCAAGTTCACTTCAGAGTATTTCAGTGTTTGACGCTCAGGCTATCATGTCCAGAAGATTTCCCCTTGTCATTTCTTTAAAAAAATATAAGGTGGGTGGACCATGGTAGGCCATGCTCCTTCGAAGGTCAATTATTAAAATGTCATAGTTATTGCCATGTGATGACAAATTCCTTCTACTTACATAAACACCCATCGAATTGAAATCACAGACGCGGCGGCGAATCGCTCGCGCTACTATTTTGGCAGTACGGTCCCTCGCTTCACCGATTTCGGGAATCGACGACGTTAAAGTAAGGTGGGTGTACCATGGAAGGCCACTATAACAAATAAACAGTATTATATATATTTATTTTTTGTTTATTAACTGGATAAATGAAACTAACAAATATTTAAGTAATACTTTGTTTTATTACGTAACATATAAATCACTTCTTTTTATTGTAGATTTAATCACTATTTATAAAATTTTAGTGTTAAATCACTGATTTATTATAATTGGCCTCCTAAGGAGCCTTGTTCCTAGCAAGGCCATTTGAAAGAGTTCAATGAAACTTAAGTTCAATCAATATTGATTGAATTTGCAATTTAAAAAAGTGGTTTATATGTTACGTAATAAAACAAAGTATTACTTAAATATTTGTTAGTTTCATTAATCCAGTAAATAAACGAATAATAACAGTTTATTTGTCAGAGTGGCCTTCCATGGTACACCCACCTTCTTCTCATGGTACCTCAACTTCTATTACGAGTACTGAGAATCTAACTTTAACGTTTCCATGAAGCTACCCGGCCTTGAATACATGTTCTGTCTGTGACGGTGAGGACTTTAACTTTAAATTCTTTTGAAAAGCTTTAGTAATATGTATATGGTTTTGCCGTGGTGGAGCCACACTACAGCTGTATTATGGTTGTAGCACAAATGGGTCGGCTCGACTGGGGAGAACCGCGCTCTTACAGAATATCAATATAAAATAGCACCTTAATGCTGCTGTGTTTCGTATGGGAGTGTAGAGAACGGGAGTCCTTTTTTGCTAAAAGTAATGCATTCCATCTTAATCCTCAGGGATGACAACGCATCTGCATTTTGAATTTTAATTCAGAATAAATTTAAACGTCTACGGGCCACAGCATCCACTTAACATTAGGTTGACTATGTGCTCGTTTGTCACCCTAATTGTATAAATTAAATAAAAATATGGTCATGTTGTATATCTACAACAATCACAGGAAGACTCGACCTGGGATTCAACTTACTAGTATTCTTTTAACAATTATTTTTAAAACTCACCTGGGTGGGCATTAAAGTCACCCAAAACAAACAATGTATCAAAGCTGCAATAATTGCATTTTTTAATTTAACACATATCAATAGGCAATACAATGAAATTATTAATATCGCACGATCACGTATTCAATTTTAATAGCGATGAAACGATCACTCTTACAATCCATTGTTGATACATACGTCAAAGTAGCTTTCTACAAAGTATGGCTAGCCCTCCGATGATCCTCCTGAGGTAGCTAGAGGTTGGCCATTCAACCTCTGGCTACCTCAGCAGTAGTATAAATCGCAGATATGGTACAAGCGTAGTTGTAATCTTTGCTGCCTACTATACATGGCCAAATACTTAACTGTTTTTAAGTTATAGTGTAATTAGGTCCGTCACGTTACACTATATATGTATCTATTGAATTATGATCAAATTGTAATTAGGTACGTCGCGTTGGATGTAAAGTGCGTTACGCTGTTTTATTGCTGTTACGCAAGTTGAATATCTGCTATTACTTTATAATATTTTCAACAATAGCCCCTTAATGTGTTTCTATGAAATATTAAATGAAACTCGTAAATGGTAATTATTAAATCTTTATTAATTTTTTTTCAACTTAGAATACTGATCATCTTGCTGGTCGATTGCAGTCTTTGCCATCTTGTAAATTGGTGCTTCGACGGTTAAATATAATGGCAAACCTATTAGATATGACATCGCTGCTATTGTAAAATAGTTACTTAACTGAAACAAAACAAAATTCTTATAAGATTGTGCAGTCGATGCAGGTCCCTAGTGTGACATAACTGAGTCAATAATAGTAACTATCCATCTGCGTAGGATGAATTATATTGCACTATTGTGTGTACAAACACAGGTGCACTTTTTATTCCCTCACTCTCTTAGTCCGATATGAAGGTAATCTGACACGACCATAAGAGAGATCAGGCGCAGGACCAAGGGCTTTACTTGCTATCCAAGGCACAGGGTTATAAGACTGCTAACTTCCTCACTGCGGGCTGCTACTAATAATTTGTTGACAGAAAAACCCAATAAATTCGTTTTGGGCCGTCGCGGGATTCGAATCTAGGACAACTTGATAAACATTCACTTTTACAAACACTAGACCATAGAGGCAGTAAAGGCTAAATGAGGCTAGCATTAGCATATTGCAATATTCTGTAATATCATTATGAGATGACCGATTTGCATTTGCGTAAATTCAAAACACATGTAAAAATCGCTCTTATGAAGAAAGGGAAAACATTTTATCACAATATTGTATTGAGCCGCGCGGCTGTTCGCACTCTCCATCTATCCATCCATCAAGCTAGTCGAAGCCCAATTCTGAACATAAACCTCCAATAGGTAGACTCCAAAGGGGATATTTGTCACAGTGGCCACGTGGGGCAGGCGGATTGTCCATCTCCTAGTCTGTTTACCTCTGTCACCTGTTATGACACTTGCAGGGTGAAATGGGGTATAGCGTATTCCTGTACCAACACTGCGTGATTTTGGTCACATAGTGATTATTTTTAAGTAAATAGGGACCTCTGCGTGTCAACAAGATAAAGTATGCATTATTTTATATTGCATATAACTTAAAACTATTTTTTTTTTATAAATGGGCAGTTGTATCTTAGAGGCTAAGCGCTCGGGGTAAATTGAAAAGCAACCCATATTCGATCCCTGCCGGCAACAATCAAGTGCAATTTTATATGCACTTGCTAGATAGTGAAGATAAACATTGTGACGAATACTGATTGTTTGTAAAATTGAAAACGACGAACTACTTACACCCTACACAATCCCTTTATAAATTATTGGGGCTCTCCTCCAATATCTAATAGAGTTGTGCGTTCAACAGTGGGATTAGCTGTTACTTTACTTTTGCACTGCTGCTTTGAAATAAATAATAGAGATAGTGAAGGGAAAGACAATATCAGAAATCCATTTTCCAAGTTGTCGAATTTTACAATTTTTAGTTCCTTACCACAACAAAAATGGAATTATGTCCTAGTTGCATTCTCGTTCCCATTATTACAAAAACAATGTTCATGTGGACTAAGAAAGTCACATACGTGAGTCTGCTAGGAATCACCCAGCCGCGCCACTCCAATATACTGCATAGAGTGTCTAAAACAAGTAAATTTACTATTATTAGAAAGTCAATAGCTATTATTAATATTTACAAAAGTTAAAGTACAATTTTGATTATGTCAGCCAAATACAAGAATCCCTGTGTAAATTTAACTTTTGTCAAAAAATTTAATTTATTTTCTAAATTAAATCCTTATAACACATGTACGTGTGAAGAAACAACAACACGCTGACATGCTCACACCTGATATTGTTCCTTCAAAATTCTCTGTGTTTTCTCTCATCAACCAAGTCCCAAGAAACTTCACTAGACAAACATAACTTAAGGTCTTTTTTTAGTCTAAATTCCTCAGCGAGCTATAAAGAGAACTAGACTCAAAGTTTCCCTTTTATTTTTACCGACAAACCCAACGGATCCGTAAGCTGAAGAAGCGATTGGCCGACCATATACCTGAAAGGACCAACAACCAATAGGGAAGAAATGTTCTGGCAGCCACATTTCTAATAGCGCAGTATAGTGCGGTCGGCCCCTTACTTGATAGAGTGGCGACCTTGTAAGACATTTAAGAAGTCAAAGGATGCAAGAGACTTCGTAGCGTGTTTTGTGGCGTTCCTTAGGGGTGGCCTTGTGAACGGCTTGTGAAAGGCGCTGAAGATGGTTGACAATAATATTTACTTGATAAAATTTTAGTTTAATTTTTATACCTATAATATTAATATATTTGAAAATGAATAAAATTATAAAATTGCACTTACTATTTAGCTTGAAGACCAGCGAAATAATTATGGCCGCGCCAATAGCGCCCGCGACAACTCTCTGCGTGGCTGCATACAGCAATTTGAATGTAAAGGATACTTCATATCCTTCAACGTAAAATATATTTCCCAACAAGAATACATAAACTGTAGCAGGCAACATGCACCAAATTAATATGGAAAAAATCTGCAAAATAAATTGTTTACTCATGAGTGCGTATGATGTAATATGTATTGTAAATAGATGAGTAAACATTACTGGCGCGTCACATTATACAACCAAGTCAACCAACCAATACCTAAACCTAAAATCCCAGCTTCTGATATTGAACTGTGACCCTAATTTTTTTTAAAAAAATGTCCGTACTTTTAACCATAGATTACTGTATATATATACTAGAGACTTTTAACGCTGTTTCTAATATATATATATATATATATATATATGTAAACAACCTTTGTCAACTCCACATTAAAATGGGAAGGTCGTTCCATTCGCAGTAGACACTGTTTTTTTTTACCAATAAGCACAACTAGGTTATAATTTGATCCAATCAACCGGGATCTTAACACTGAGAAGAATAGAATAGAATAATTTTTATTTAATGTAAATAATTTGTAACGAAATGCATTTGCTTTACTTAGGAAACACGAGCAATTAAACACACGGGACTTTAAAAACCAAACGGTTTTTTTAAATACTTAATATCAATCAAACTAAACGGTGCAATCGTACAATTAACGCTACTAACTGTCAAAATTTGGTTAAATCCACACAAAAATCAGTAAATAACTACATAACGTAATTTGTTATTTTTGCCGTGGTTGGAAGAGGGGAATCTCCCACTGGGCAAGATCAGCTTGGAAAGCGAACAAAGCTCCACGTATTAGTTCGTTCCCCGGAGCTTGTTGTTATAAAAGTGAAGTAGCAAACGACATCACAATCCACCTGATGGTAAGTAGCTACTGCTCTCCAGGAACACCTGCAGCTAACTTCAACCAAATAATGCTACAGATATGTCGTCATCTTGTACAACTGTGATGGAATGCTGCGGAGCCTGTAATTATAGGAGTCCGTCTGGGTGAGTCTTCTCACCCATTTCTGCCATCAAGCAGCAGTTGTGGAATGCAGTGGTCTGAAGGGTTTAGAGGCCCAGTATAATTACAGCTGTGGGGCATTACATCCTGATCCTGAAATATGACTACGGATCTGCGGCCTGATTTGCTTAATGTTGGTTGCAGGTGTTAAATGGCCGCAGAAACTCTTATTAAGCGGACTGACAGTAAGCTTGCCAAGTCAGATTAAAAAAAAAAGTTGAAATGGATGTAATAGATGAATAAAGTAAAGTATAACTCGTACGAATTAACTTGAGACCTGGGCCGATGACGTAATTGTCAATGTATTGTATATTTTATTTGAAATTTTTGAGATTTGCATGAGATTATTAATAAAAACAAAATAAAATGTTCTGGCAAGGGGTGAAGTAATAAGTGTTCTGTTTCCTTTTTTTCCTGGAGTTGATAGTTTAAGTTCTGGTCTTGCTTGAGAAGTACATGGTTCCGATACTACTGTGACATCATCATTTTGGTCTTGAGAAATTGACTGAACTTTTTTCGCCTCGTTTTTCATTCTTAGTAGCTAGTTAGTAGCTTGGTCCACAGGAATAAGAAACTTTTTATTTGATTTTTCATCTTCGAAAAATTTTAAAACTTTTAGGGCAAGTGTCCGTGCTTGGCTATGTATTGTCTTTCCTCCCATCTTTTTTTTAAAATAAAAAAGGCGGAGTAACTCCTAAGCGTCACAAGAAAACGGCACAACACAACGTCCAAACTTAACAATAAAACTACGCAATTAACAACAAACAGATAAAATAACGTTCAAGTATAACAAAAACAAACAAAAGTCCAAACCAAACAACAAACAATTATCAAAAATATCGAACTAGAGTCGAGACGCGTATCCGTAACAAAAATGCTATCGGTACTGAGCGCGCACGGCCAGTGCGGGTCGCGGTGCGGGGAGTCGGGAAGGGGGTCGCATTCCAGCGGAGTCTCAAGTTAATTCGTACGTGTTGTAATGGTAGATTAATTTTTATTTATATATTATAAATTAGAATAATGATGATACGATAGCTTACCTTACTGTTTCGAATAGGTTTCCCATTTTCTTGCATATGATGTATCAAGTAACCGGTTATCATACCAACTACGTGCCCAGATAAATTATTATGGCCGAGAATATGCATCATAAAAAAAGTATCGTTATTTTTTTCTCTGAATAATCTATAACAGAAAATAAAAAATATTTTGTATTCATTGGTGTAAAGTTACTGTACCTAGTAGCCCTTACTTCTGTGAAACACTAAAGTGGACCTAGAACAGTCTTGCTTGTAAGACCACAGTACATTTTTGAAAAAAGTATCACTGAGAAACTTTACTGCACGATCCAAGACAGTGTCTTGATAAACTTTTACTGAAGTTATTACTACATCTTTTCAAAAAGAAGCTTTCTTATTTCATGGTTGGACACCCACCATAAAGCAAGACCACAAGAAAAAACCATAAGAGGCGATTATGGGAAACTCCCGAAATATCTCGTGGCTTTCGTAAGATGGTGGTGTGACCATGTCGTTTTAGCCAAACTTGAACTCCAGACACCAAAGCAACACCAGCGATGAGTATCGCGCTCTCCTCCCAAACGTTCGTCTGCAAGGTAGAGGGAGGAGAGAGGGTAGAGGTAAATCCTCCCAAAAGATTTATTTTAATTATCTTACGAAATAATACTGCCTACAGTATCGTTTCACTCTTACTGTTACAGTTATCGACTGGTATACCTACACATTGTTTTAAATAGTACGTGTTTATTCTAAGCAGTTTTTGGAAAACAGATGAGAAAACTATAAGGTTTTAAAACTTTTCTATTTTACAAAATAAATTAAGGACATATTATATGTAACAAAACATTTTGAGAGCAGACAAGTCGAGGTGGGGCAAAGTAGCTAAATCGGCTAAACGATTCGAATTCCTCGGCAGGGCTCGATTCCACATCCCCATGAGTCATTGTGAAACAGCCAATTACGAGTACATACTACGAGTACCTATGTACTCGTAAATGTACCTATAAAGTCTACTAGATCAATAAAAAGAAAGCTAAGAGATCTCGGCATAAACAAAAAAACTAAAACAAAAAATCGGTGTAAACATACTCGGGGCTAAAAATTATAATTGGATCCAATTCTTGCAGTAAGACATGGAGTGCTGGCAACGCGATACCCAGTAGCAGCATGAATGTCAACAGAATTCTTCTGCCGCAATTTCTCGTGGCTATATGCACAGCCAATCCTAAGATGTATAATTGCATTTCCGCCGCTATATGCCTGAATAGAATTAACAGATATTAATTACACATCATTAGGTGTCTTCACAACAATATGGTTGAAATGGAGTATGGAACAATGTCGTTCCTTGAATTATAATAAGATAAATAAGAATGAAGAATGCGGATTATTGACGTTCAGCCGGAATGTTAAGATACGTTGACTAGAATGTCTATGTCAATGTCAAGCTTGATTACAGAACGACTGGTTAGGTCCACTATCTTTATGACAAATTTATAGCCACAACGCAAAAGCGCTATTGAGTGTTGCGGTACTAAAGACAATTCGTTTCATTTGTTCGTTTTGTAATGCATGGCACTTAAAATTCAGCATTATCAGCCGCATTGTAGAACGCAGGAATCTGATACATTACATGATGTGTGTTACAACTAGGCGTTTATTAATATGTCTTATTTCTTATTTGGCTGCGACATACATTCGTGCTGACCGAATGCAGCCGAAGCCACTCCCTCTCGCCGGAACAGAAAACCTTTCGTTTCAGTTTATTATTTTTGTGATTTCGATCTTTTTTCATACGATCACGGGCTAAGTATATGAAAAATTTTATCTTGCGTTATAATTAATTCATAAACAGTTTTTAATAATAATTTTTATGCCTACCGTATACTGCGATACCTTACGCGCTGTCTCATTGCCATCGCTCGCACGATGATGCGATGCGATTTCATTGTCCGATGAATCAGCACGCGCGATTTCTTCAGTCGCATCGCATGATCGCACGACGTTCAATAGGACATTCCGCAGATATGCGTATGTTTTAACGTACGGTCGCACGATCATTTTCGTCGGACGCAACGCATGATCGCGCGAGCAATGGCAATAGGACAGCGCCTTAAGCATATTTAGAAGATCAAAATCAATTATTTACAAACTATACTGATTGATATTTACAAAATTATACTACATTACTGTTGTTTACAAAAAACAAATCTTTTTAGTAATATAGCAGTAATTGTTCATAGTGTCCACCGATTATTTCTACATACAAACTACCACGTCTTTGTAAACTGTTTGATAAACTTTAACTAACACTTTGTGCTTCTTCTGTGTACACTAATCGTTTTAGTTCGGCCCACAAATAAAAGTTCAGAGGTTTTAGGTCTGGCGATCTCGCCGGCCAGTTCACAGGTCAGCCGCGACCTATCCATCTATCACTGAATTGGTCCAGATATGCGCGCACAGATCGTTCGTAATGAGCTGGACACAAATCGCGCTGGAAGTATAACCCTTGCAGATGGCTCAAAAGGAACGTGTTCCAACATTTGTGTCGATGACGGAACGTATCATTTGCAGATACGTCATTCCCGTCAATCGATCTTCAATACCATATTGGGACAATGATATGGTCGTTAATGATTGCCATCCAAACGTTAACACTAAAATGAGTTTGATAAGCTTGCTCTTTGATTTTGTGTGGGTTTTGGAAACTCCAACAGTGCTCATTGTGCACGTTGTAAATTTCAACTCAGGTTGATATCGACTCGTCGCACTGACTAGGTTTTCATCAGACAAGACATAAAATCTCGCCAATGCTAGATACACGACGTACGTACATGTTTAGATAACTATCATCGGGCGGCCGCTAAAAAATAAATAAAAAGCCTTTTATTTCATGCATTGCACATAACATTTGCTGGTAATAATATATTTGGGTAATAAAAATAAAATAAGTTAAAAAAGGACTGTTACATTACTTTTGTATTTATCTCAAAAGTGAATATTTGTATATATTTTTTTCCTTTTCATTACAAATTTATTATCATTTCTGTTTTAATCCCATATTAAATGAAATCAAAATAATTAAATTAAATTTAAAATTAATTAAATATTAAATATACTACTTAAAGAGAATTCATTCAGTTTCTTTTAAAAAACAAAAAAAAATGGTTTTAAATATAATAAAACAAATAAAAATAAAATGTATAAATAAAATTAAAGATTTAAAATAAAGTAAAGATTTTAGATAAACAATAAAAATACCACACATGAACCCCTCAAGTAGTGAGGGTAAAGGCCTCCTCCAGAGGATGCCAACGGTCTTGGTCTTTGGCTTCTGACATCCAGTTTTTGCCTGCGACTCGAGTGATCTCATCTGCCCATCTAGATGCAGGTTTTCTCCTTTTCCGAGTGCCTCTAGTATCTGTCCATTCTCGCTACGTATACTGCCCACCTCCATTTTTACTTTAGAGCGTACGTGAGGGCATCTGATACTCTTGTCTTTTACTTTATGATAGTGTGACAACTTTTTTGACTTTTCTAATTTTTGTATTTGTGCATCATTGTTGCATTTTTGAAAAGAAATTTATTTGCCTGAGTAGATATTAGTTCTCGACATCGAAAAAGAGAAAAATACTTGATTGACTACCTGAGTTTTCGTTTTAACCAGGTTATTATTATTTTCGTTTAGTTTGCTGCTTTCAAATTCTAATTTACGTTTACATTATCAGGATCAAGCTTAGTGCGTTGGTGAAGTCGGTCGGTTTTAAATTAAATTTTCTTCTGGTCAGTCACACTTCATGTGTATGCATATTTAATGTATTGATTAATATATTTATTTGTGAAAATTCTCGTCACTACATTCACCTCGTTTTTGCCGGTCCCTACAGCTCAGTCAAAAGTTGAGAGGTCTGTTTTTATTCCTCCAAAATCTCTTTTGAGGACTGTTCTGCTCGGTTGCATGGGTTTGATTTTATTTAAATTCAGACCCAACATTACTGGATAGTGATCTGATATCAGATTGACAGACAATGCCCACTGGTTTCAGGCTTAGTTAAGAATATTAAAAATTGATATGGACTAGACACGATTTTCCTCTGGTAAGTTCATAACATGTTGATATTATAAAACCTGAGAGTTTGTAGTATACGATAAATTGACGTTCATATCGTCAGCAATTACAAGGGGGCAATTTTCAGTGGCAGAATTCATGTTGAAGTGATATCAGAAAATCCTCTATATTTCTACAGGTTGGAGAGCGATAGATAGCTTATATAGAAATCGTGTCTAGAATACGTACCGTTAAATAACTAGAGTTGCCAATTGGTGGTTCTGAAACCGTTGCGAGCCATATATCCCTCACCCAAATTACAACGCCACTGTTTTGGTTTAAGTTATTTTCAAATTTATAGACATTATATCCTTGCAATTGGTGAATATTTATCGTATCATTTAGCCAACACTCTGTTAAGATTATAACATCATAAACAATACCTATTCGCCGCATTGCTACTAAAAAGTATTAAAGTGTTAAAGTTCTGTTGGATGCTCCTAATATTTGAATTTATTAATCTAAAGTTGTGTTTCTGAGTAAATTTGACTTTACACTGCTCTACTTCACTGACATTATAGCAATTTATCTTTATCGAGTCTAAGTCTGCTTCAAAGTTGTCATCAATCTCTTTTATTGATTTAATGACATTCCAATTTTGCCTTACTATTTTCACAAAGCAATGATAAATCGGTTGAAAGTAAGTGAGTGATACTTAAAATATTAACTGTGGTATAGCTATGTAGAATTAAAGCATTTATACGCAGTAGACATATAGTACAATATAATATGATTATTATTAAGAAGTGTATTAAATAAACCGTTCTAATAAATAGGTGTATAATATGTAAAGATGTAAATCAATATGTATAATAGGTACTGGAAATATGGTTACTAAAATTTTTCGTGATAATGTGACCGAAGTATACCTCAAATTTCAATATCGTTAAAAGTGGTTAACTTGGTATCTTAACAATCATTACAGTAAAGCAGTAGAGTACAATTAAAAAAGGTCATTTAAAAATGATATCGCTAACAGAATTATTCATAAAGACTGACATATCTCTTGCACCATGCAAGAAAAATAGAGATACGATGGGTTTGTTATGGTTTTTAGGGTTCCGTAGTCAACTAGGAACCCTTATAGTTTCGCCATGTCTGTCTGTCCGTCTGTCCGTCCTCGCTTAATCTCTGTGACCGTTAGCACTAGAAAGCTGAAATTTGGTACCAATATGTATATCAATCACGCCGACAAAGTGGTAAAATAAAAATTGGAAAAAAATGTTTTATTAGGGTAGCCCCTCTATATGTAAAGTGGGAAGTGATTTTTTTTTAATTTCAACCCTAACGTGTGATATATTGTTGGAAAGGTATTTAAAATGACGGGGTTTACTAAAATCATATTTGATAATGTCAATAATTTCGGAAATAATCGCTCCAAAAGTAAAAAAACAATGTGTCCCCCCCCCCCTCTAACTTTTGAACCATAAGTTTAGAAAATATGAAAAAAATCCGATAAGTAGAATTATTAACTTTATAACGACTTTCTAGGAAAATCATTTTGAACTTGGATGGAAAAAACAGTACCCACTACCGGGAGCTGCTGGAGCGCGAACATAATGGATACCCACATAAACTCATAAGTGGGAACACTTATTGTGACGGACGGGAAACTACGGAACCCTACACTGAGCGTGGCCCGACACGCTCTTGGCCGGTTTACTATCTTATTTAGTAGGTAGATGACGGTCCAGATCGTGTTTAGTTCTAATAAGTGTTGCAGTTTCCCTTCTCGTTTTCTAATATATATTGCATCGTGGTTGCACCAGCAGACAGCATAATTATGTGTTTTGGCTCTCACTCTGGCTTCGCAAAATAATAGTCTATTAATAAAAGTTCATTACAGAACCTTTAATCGGCGAGCCAATTATTTCCAGTTCTGCGCTGATGAGGTATTTCTTGATTTAAAGGCTTTTAGTACTTGGTCGCGGTTGGATCGCCGGTGCAAATGCACTACGATGGGTTGAGTCATTCTACTGCCACTATCAGGAATATTGGGTGATGCAGCCAGGCGCAGAGGTGTAACATGGGTTATCCAGTCCACGTCGACGTCTCTCAACTGTGCTCCAACTTTTCGAGCGGCCACCTTTACAATATGTTCGAGATTTTCATTATTACCTTCTGGTATACCGACGATCTTTGTCTCGTTGTGAAACCCTTGTTGCACTTGTATATTGAGGTCATTCTGTAGATGGACCACAGATGCGTGCAAGTTTATGAATTTTTGAATGCATTTTCTAGTTACATCAAGCGACTTTAATTGACATGGTCCATACTAACTCGTCCATCCTTTCATGGCAATTGCATAGAGAAAGCGTCACTTCATCCAACTTTGTTTTTAGCGTCGCAAATTCACTAGTTCAGCGAGCGATTACTGCTTTTAACTCTCTTATTTCTGTTTCAGGAGTCCGACAGTCGGACACAGCCTTGTTGCGAATCTTAACGTTCTGCAAATCCAGGTTAGGACATATTGGCGTTTGAGTGTCATCGCCACTTTTTTTCTGAGAAGCACTATATTCTGGGTACTTCCAGCACTTTTCCCCTCCCCTGTTACCGATGTTAAATTAATATAGTACGAGCAGTATTCGCATTTTGGCATAATATGTAGGTACATAAAATGACACATTTTTAGTGATCTTCAGACAACCTGCACACTTCATGGCCAATTAGTAGTAAATTTATATATGCCGTCAAAAATAAAAATATAAATTTCTACCAACTGTCCAATATGCACCGCGCGTCTTTAACAATATTGACTGTGCGACGCACTACGCTCACTGCAAACGGTTTTAACGGTTACGTCGAGCACGTAAGCGTCGTTGCGGCTTAAAAGTAACCGAGCGATCTTAAAAGTATTACGTTTTCAATGGTACGGTGTAAATATAGTCGACACCTTAAAATGCGATGCGGATGATTTCAATCATTATTTTAATGTGATCATCACTATCATCATTTACTCCAATATCAAATAAGCGTCTGGAGTTAGTTTCTAGTTAGGTCCAAACTAACTCATAACAAACCTCTCATTCCGCCCGCAGGTAATCGCGCAACAACACGTACCTGTTTGGTCTCCGTAGTTAATATTCGCTATTGAGTATAAAGTTAATCTTTAGTTTTAAAAAAAAGTTGTGTTATGTAGTAAAGTGCATGGACTACATAGTTTAAAAACCCAACTGCAAAATTAGTTAAGAAATCACAAGATAATACAGTGTTAATCTATAAGGATAAATAAAATATTGAATAAACTGTGAGTGTGAGTCATAGTGTCAACGAACTAACAGGGCTGTGTGAATGACCGGCCTTGCTACTACATACATAATATTCAACTTCGAGCGGCGACCGTTTTACCAATCCACCGTCATTTCGGCAACTTCCAAAAACCGTCGTATCAGCGATTGCCTTGTGAGTAAATTAAATATTATTCTAAAAATTTTGTTAGTTAAACTAAACAAACATTTATATACACACACCGAATAAAATAAAATAAAATAAAAAAAAGCTTAAACTAAACCATGATACGACGCTCGCCTCCTAATGCTCCGGCATCACCCCACTACACATCGGAACCGAATTTAACATCGTGCCCCAATAATACAAAAACTTAAACATAACGCAAAGGAAAAGAAAACGTGAGTCGGATGAATTAGGACGAATGGAAAAAATGATGATGGATATGAAAACCATGTTTGAGGAGTTCGTATCGAACCAAACTCAACAAAACAATAAAATAGATACCCTGCAAATGGCAATCGAAGAAATTCGAACTCAAAACGCAAAAATCGCTATTCAAAACTCAGAAATTCGTACTCAAAACGAAGAAATCCAAAAAACCATGTCATTTTTGTCTGACAAATATGATGAGGCGGTGCTTGAGATTAATAATTTAAAAGCAGAGTGTAACAAAAATCAGCAGGTTATAAAAACATTAGAAAATAAGGTAGACTTTTTGGAAAAAAATTTGAGAGCAGCATCACTTGAAATAAAAAATGTACCATTACAGTGTCCTGAAACCCGTGAAACCCTAATAAGCACAATCCAAAAACTTGGCAATATTATTAATCATCCCGTACTAGAACAGGATATTGCAAATATTTTTCGTTTGAAGAGTAAGACGGAATCAGTAGGTACAGTTATTGTGGAATTCACGTCAGCGGCAGCAAAGCAACTATTTTTGAAGTCAACTAAAATCTATAATAAACAGAACAAGGAAAACCGTCTTAACACAACCCACTTACAAGAAAAAGGACCTAAGCACTTCTTATACGTCTCTGAAGTGCTCACCGCCATGACAAAGCGACTCTACTACCTTGCAAGAGAGTTCATTAAGAGTAGTGAATACGAGCAATGTTGGACAGCCAACGGTAAGGTGTACATACGCAAAAAAGAAGGGATGCCCAGCCGACTTATCAAGACAGAAGATGATCTAGCACAACTACGAAGACAAAAGTGACTAGACTGCGTTATTTTACCTTTAGCAATATTCTCCAAATATATTATAATACTATTCTTGTTACAAGTTTATAAAATTAAATTTAAAAACTATATTAATCACCAACATCATTTCATATACATACAACATTCTACAGAACACACAAATACTACACTAACAAATACATACACACACTACATACAACTAATGTTATTAACTAAGAACACATGTGCTGTGTGCAACACGAGAATATATAAATGCTATAAGCTCTCTTTTTGTACTACTTCTGGCGACCAATTAATTGTCATTATCAATTTAGCTCTATTAAATGTCACATATAAAAATGTAACTAGGAAAAATAAACACCACAATAGTAGATAATATACTAAATAACACATACAACATAGATTCTGTCTCAGTGTCGAATTCATCTACCTGTGACTTAGACAATTGCATCCCACTAAACTTCAACCCTAAGCAATCACTCAAAATACTTAATCAAAATATTAGAAGTATCTCAAAAAATATGTTTGGTTTTTATACCACACTCGCTAGGACTAAGGTTGATTGGGACATAATCACCTTAACTGAATGTTGGCTTCCCAATACACATAATATCCCTGACCTAACAGGTTATAAATATTTTAAAACTGCTAGCAATCTAACACAAAACGAGGGTGTTGTTGTATACGTACATGAAAACCTACAGGTTTCTGTAGAAGAACCCCCATTTATAGATGCAAATTGTCTACAAATAAAAATAAACCAAAATACCATTTTATTAGCAATATATCGACCACCAAGCCATAGAGATGTCACTAACTTCCTGCATTCGCTTAACATAACCTTGACTAATATCTCACATTACAAAAATATAATAATAACTGGGGACATAAACATTAACATCCATGACGAATGCCACGACATAAGAAAGCTTAATTACCTAAACTTATTAGCGTCACACGGCCTACTGCCTGCACATTCTTTGCCCACTAGACAAAATGCATGTCTTGATCATTTTGTCCTCAAAACTCTATTACCTGCTTCAACATTAGTCGCCCATTCAGCACTAAGTGATCATGATACCGTGTTATTATTTCTCGCAAGCAAAATGCCCAAAATAGCGGTAAAAAAAACAACGACGCGCGTTAAATACGATCAATTGACTGACGACATGAAAATAATCGACTTTGGTGAAGTATATAATACCCAAGATCCTCATGTAGCAGCAGAATTAATGATAAGTCTTATCAAACAGGCGGTCGAAAAAAACACTAAAGTCGTGAAAGTAGCAAACCGTAAAAAAATCGTTAAGCCATGGATAACTCCTGGCCTTTTACGCTGTATTCGACACAGAGATAACTTACACAAAAAATCAAAAAAGTCGCCAGATAACGAAGTCTTAAAAATATCTTGTACAGAAACTATTGTAATAAGTTGTTAAAAAAAATTAAAATGGAATATGAAAAAAATGAATTAAAAAAAGCTAATAACAATCCTAAGCAACTCTGGGGAGCAATAAACAACATAACAAACAGAGCGAAAAAGAAAGAGAATTCATCCCATCACTTATTAACTCTATCATCTTCTCCGGAGCTATCTGTTAATTTAGTTAATGATTTTTTCGCTAATGTAGGTAAAAATCTTGCGGAAAAGATATTGGGTGGACTGACAGAGACAACAAAAAAAGCTTTTAACAACAACTCGCAGTCCATGGTATTGTTAGCAACGGATGAGGACGAGGTTGCAAGGTTAATTATATCTCTCCGTAACGACTGTGCTGTGGGTTGGGATGGAATATCCTCTTATCTCCTTAAAATGCATATTAATGTAGTTGTCCCACCCCTGACATATATTGCAATCTTGCCCTCACAACTGGAAAATTCCCCAAAGCTTTTAAAAAGTCGATTATACACACGATTTATAAGGGTGGGGACAGAGATCGTGCCGATAACTATAGACCTATAGCTGTGCTCTCTGCCTTGTCCAAAATACTTGAACGCATAATGAACAACAGGCTCGTAAACTATTTGGAAAAAAATAACTTACTATCGCCCTCACAATATGGTTTTAGGTCAGGCAAATCTACGTCCGATGCGATTCATGACCTCACAAATTATATTGTTACAAACTTGGACAATGGGAAGAAAGTTCTCGGCATTTTTCTAGATCTTTCCAAAGCTTTCGACACGGTTTCTGTACCCATACTTTTACGTAGGATGGAGAGTATGGGAATTAGAGGTACTCAACTGCGACTTTTTGAAGACTACTTGAGTGGACGTACTCAGCGCGTTCAGGTGGATAAGTTCGTCAGTGCCGAATGCACAACTACCTATGGAACGCCCCAGGGCAGCGTGCTTTCTCCAACCTTACTTCTTATATATATTAACGAACTGGGTATGCTCACACTTCCTAAAGGGCGAATCATAAGTTTTGCAGATGATACTGTCCTCCTTTTTAGTGCAAGTACATGGCAAGAAGTCTATGCGTACGCCCAGTTAGGCTACAACACTGTCTCAAATTGGCTTCGAAATAACGTTCTGACACTGAACATAGATAAAACATGTTATGTCCCGTTTAGATTAAAAAACAAAACATTAACCACAATATCTCTACCACATACCATCGTAAGTCACTCGTGTTCCAATCCACTCAATAATGCAGACACCTGCACACAACTACGTCAAGCTGACAGAGTAAAATATCTAGGAGTTATTATCGATAGCACTCTACGTTTTCATGAACACATTAATACACTTAATAGCAGGTTGCGTAAATTAATATATGTATTTAAAACTCTGAGAAACGCGGCAGATGATAAACTGAAGAAATCCGTATATTTTGCCTTGGCCCAATCTCTATTAACATATGGTATTACGTCCTGGGGCGGTGCTCCAAAATCCATAATGCTCCAATTGGAGAGAACGCAGAGAGCCATCTTAAAGGTCTCTTTTTCGCTGCCGTATCACTATCCTACAGAGCTCCTACAAATATACAATCCCTCACTCTTCCGAGGGAAAAGGCGTTTTAACCCCGTGGACCGCACTCATATAACTCTATCCACCAAACTATCTAAACGTTTCTTTTGTCACCTCGGAGGTTTTCTATACAATAAAATCAATAAAATTATCCCTATATTTAACGTCAATAAGACTACATGCAAAAATAAAATAACTATCTGGCTACAAGAATTAAATTATGATAACACTGAAAAGCTACTCACTAATCCTAACTAATTACTATCCGTACTAAAGTTAAATACTAACCCAATCCTAAATTTAATTTCCATCCCAGTAACTACTACACTACTAACAAACAAAAGAACGCACACACACTCACACGCACACAAACAAACTCTATCTCACACACACACACACACACACACACACACACACACACACACACACACACACGCACGCAAACACGCACACGCGCACGCACTCACACACACACACACACACACACACACACACACACACACACACACACACAGACTAATACTAGCACCAGATTTCAATATATATTAAATACTAGTTAAGTAAAAGAAGGTACATTATGTAAATTACAAATATGGTACATGTACATGGTAAAAGTATTGTAATAACAACCATAAGGCGGAGACCTGGTGGCCTGAAATACAGGCGTAAAGCCTAGCTTAGGCACCAGTCTCCCACAGTATAACATTAAGGTGTAATATTCTAATATTATGTACAATAATTCTGTAATATTGTGGTGAGAAAATAAATCATTTATTATTATTATTATGATTGTTATTGTTTAGTATTCTCTCGTTCCCGAGGTATACCTTTTTCGCGGGCTGTAAACCAAACGAAATCGGTTAAGTGTTTTAATTTTTAGACAGGAACTTACGAACTATTCTGCAAGTATTCAATATTGTGGCTTTCTGTAGTGATATAAAGATAAGCTTATGGATATCTAGCTCCTTTAAGCTAGAAAAGAGTGAATGGGGAATGACGCCAGTTGCTGATATTACAATAGGTATAGTTTTTACAGTTTTTACTTTCCACTGGGATTTTATTTCGATGGATAAATCAGTATATTTGGCTATTTTTTCATTGTAGGTAGAGGTCAAATTGTGAGTGTTTGGTATAGCAATATCTATAAGATAAACTGATTCGTTTCTTTTGTCATGTAGCGTAATATCCGGTCGATTATAATGCACGGTCTTATCAGTTAATATAGTTCTGTCCCAGTAGAGTTTGAATTCGCGAGAGTCAAGTATGATTTCTGGTTTGTATTTATAATATGCTATTTTTATCTATAAGTTTATATTTATATGCTAGATACTGATGAATGATGGCAGCTACTTGGTCGTGTCTATGTTTATAGTCGGTCTGTGTTATCGAACTGCAGGCACCAGTGATATGCTGAATGGTTTCTGAACTATTATGACAATGTCTGCAAAGGTCTGATTGTAGAGTGTGGTCTTTAATTATATGTTTCCTGTAGTTTAGTGTGTGTATAGTTTGGTCCTGAATTGCTAACATAAAGCCTTCCGTTTCAGGGAAGAGTTCTCCGCGCCTGAGCCACATGTTAGACGCTACCTTGTCTACGTTTGTGTTCATCAAGTCACGGCGGTGTCTTCCATGTAACGTCTTCTGCAACCAGCTGTTAATTTTATCCTGTGCTGAGACAATACTTTCGTTTTTCTGTTTTCTTTGATCTTTGAGGTTTAAAGGAGTAAGTTTAGTATCGGCTTGAACAACAACATTATGAAGCGGACTATTATTGGCTTGTTGATAAAAGAAGTTTCGCATAGCTGAAATTTGAGAGTTATGAAGATTTTTTATATCAATCACACCTCTTCCACCTTCTACTTTAGGCAATGTGAGTCGTTCGCTACAAGATCTAGGGTGGTTTTTTCTGTATTTAGTCATAGTTTTATTGATGAGACGTTGCAGATTTATTAGGTTGCTTTTAGACCAATGAATTATACCGAATGAATAAGTTAAAATTGGGATGGCGAATGTGTTTACAGCTTTTATGGTGTTTCGTGCATTTAGATGTGTGTTAAGTATTCTATTTAGGCGTAATTTAAATTCTTTTTCTAATGTTTTTTTAACGTGTTTTTGGTGAATCTGTCGTGTCTGAGTAGATCCTAGATATTTATAACCAGCGTTTTCATCTACAGGTTCAATGGTTTCACCTGTCTGGAAAGTATATGAATTTTGTTCTACTTTGCCTCTACGAATTGATTGTATCCTACATTTATTTATTCCAAATTCCATTTGAATATCAGTTGAGAAGCTTTCCGTTATGTCAGCAAGAGTAAGTAAATCTTTTAAACTACTCCCATACAATTTTATGTCATCCATATAAAGTAAATGTGATAGTGTATGATGTGTATTTCCGTTAGTGATTTTATACCCCTTGTCATTTCTATTGAGAAGGTTAGATAAAGGATTTAAAGCCAGGCAGAACCAGAGGGGGCTTAAGGCGTCACCCTGAAAAATTCCCCTTCGGATTGTTATTGTATCAGTCTCTAAACAGGAGTCACCATTGTATAGCTTGAGAGTAGTTCTCCAATGAAGCATTGTATTTTTCAAGAATTCTCTAATTTTGTGATGAATTTTATAATGTTCTAAAATGTATATTAGCCAACTATGGGGTACTGAGTCAAATGCTTTTTTGTAGTCAATAAACATGGTGAAAATATTTCTTTTTTTGGTGACTGCTTGTTTAGAGACGATTGCGTCAATTATCAACTGTTCTTTACAACCTAGACTAGCTTTTCTGCATCCTTTCTGTTGTTCTGCTAATATATTATGAGAGATAGCGTGCTTGTAAATTAATTGGCTAAGACAAGACGTAATGATCTTATAAATGTTTTGGAGGCAAGTAATTGGCCTGTATTTGGCTGGATTTTTTGAGTCACTTCGGTCTTTAGGTATCATGTAAGTTATTCCTAGTGTAATGTAGCTTGGTAATGATTCTGGTGTTTTTATAAAAGTGTTGATGTGTGACAGTAAGAGCGGATGTAAGAAAGTAAACTTTTTATACCAATAATTATGCATTTTATCGCTTCCAGTCGCTTTCCAGTTGTGTGTTTTGTTAATAACTGATTTGAATAGATTCATGTCTATTTCATCGAACATCATTTCTGGTAAATCTACTAATAATTCCCTATCTTGTTTAATCCAATCGCTTTCTCTGTGTGTTTTGGGGTTTGACCATATATTGGACCAAAATTGATGCAGCTGTTCTGTTTCAGGTATTTCTACTAGTTTATTATTATTATATCATGTGTGTTTGTTAGGTTTCTGTAGAATGTTTTTTCATTATTATAAAATGCTGCATTTTGTTGTTTTCTTAGAGTGGTTTCTTTATATCTTCGTAGTCGGTTTGCAAGTGAACTAAGCTTTTGTTTGAGGGTGTCTAGGAAATGGGCTAGTTTCTTGTTTTCTTGTTCATGCATTGAATGTATTTTATAAGCTGCTGTAATTTTTTCTATTTCGCGTTTGAGCTTAGTGCTTGTATTGCCATTTATATATTCCGTTAGTCTTCCTATTTTAACTCTAAGATTTGAGATTCTGTCTTCTAGTCTCATTTGCCATATAGGGGTTCGTTTCTTCCGATATGAGGAGTTATTTTCAGGGTCCATAATTTTGTATCCATTATAAATTGAAACAGTAGCAGCTGCACAATATATAGCATTTTGAATCGTGTAAAAGTCTGAATCAGGTGGTACATGGACAGGAAGCAGCGATTGGTTAATGTAATGTACAATGCACGCCAGTTTTTTAGAATTTTTTTGTTTAGGTATGCTAGGTCTAGTTGTAGGATCGACGTTTTTATATTTATTTAAAAGCATTGCAAATGTCCCATCAATTTTATTTCGTATGCCCCCAATAAGTTTGTTGTAATTTTGCTGAATTTCATTATTTTCGTCTTCTTGTTCTGCATTATAATCTGTGGGTGTAATTGTATCCGGGCAAATTTGTGTATCGCTTGGTGAGATTAGGCTTTCATGCATCCCGAGATTCTCAGTGGCGGGTTGGATGTAGTCAAATCTATAATTATCTTGTAAGAATACGTCAGGTTCTGTGTCGTTATTTGCTGTTATATTCTGGGTAGCCATCTCTATTGCAATTTCATCCTGTAATTCTTGGAGTCTACTTGCACTTAATAGTTTATTATTAATGATTGCTCTGTATTGATCTGCTACGCGTTGCTCAGATACGTGAGAAAAATGTGGGAATTTGGTGATAAAAGATTGATGTAGAGGACGTCTGTAAGCAGTTTTGTTAGTCCCACCATTAGTAATTCTGTAAAAACTTTTTACGATGAATTCATTTAAGTCGTTGTCCCAATGCATTCTTTGTTTACCGGTTACTATATTATTAATTTGCGGGTGCTCATTGTTATGATTATTGTCTAAGTAGGTTTTCACTTCCTCACGTATTACTTGAACCTGTTCAGCAGTTAATAATTTACCGTTAGTTATTGCCCTACGTTGGTCACCTACTCGCTGTCTGCTAACATCTATGTCTGGGTATTTTTCTATAAATTTTGCATGAAGTTGGGGAAGGTATGACCTAATGTTTTTTGTTTCCATAGATGTGATAGTAAGGTACGTGCGCAGTATAAAGATATTCATATCTTCACTCCATTTCCTGCGTGCACGTTTACTAGCTTTGGCGGGTGCAGAATTGTCAGCGTTTGCCTTCTGCACAACATCCGTAGCTGTTGACGAAGAAATCGATTCAGAAACATCGGAGTCCGAGAGACTAGCATTGGTCCTCCCGCCCGGAGATTCATCTGGCCCCGTAAGCCGGGCACTAGGGGCATGTTTTTCTTATTTTTACTCATATCTAATTTTGTTTTGGACAAAAATAACCCACCACGTTTGTCCAATAGTGATGAGTCGCAGTAGACTTCCTAACTGAGCCTGTGGACGCCGCCGTTGGTACACAAGATACTCCTCCGCCGCCGCCATAAAACTGACATCCCACGCTAATGCCAGTTGCACTACCTAAGCCTCGATAAGATACTCGTGCCTAAGAGCCTTACGTAGCCGCTTAGATGGGTATACCCCCATCGGTCGGTTCGCCATTGCCTCGTTTGTTGACAGCAGGGTGCACCACGTGCAGGTGAGGTTGGCTTGGAGTCGTTCCCGGGTTTGACTCCCTTACACCCCTTATTATTATTATTATTATTCTGAATCCTATCAACATTCCAGTCCCATATTTTACAATTCCTTTTTAAAAGTTCTAGATGATACGCTGCAGGTGATCGTCCATATGAATCAAAATATAGACCGATGTAATTCGTATCGATATATAAAGCTATCCAATGTGAGCCTAGTTTATCATCTGTATCCAAACTGCATATTATTTTTTTTGTTGATGCGTGGGTATACATGGGCAGTCTATTAGCAGCATAAACATTATTTTCTAGACTAGGATGAATCTTTTTCAGATGTTGTTGTATATCTAGTATACCCATGATATTACTGCTATTTGTTTTTTACATTACCAATCTATTCAATGGATAAAATAGGAATTATCAATTATACTGATTTGTAAATATTAAATCGAAATCTTTTGTAATGATTTGTAGGAGTCATCGGTGAAGCGTAAGTCGCAACATGAAAGAATGCGAAATAAACTTGTTGACTCATACTATCAGTTTCACTGCGGAAATGGTTTAGATTAGATATAACTTTCTGGTGCTATATAACACCGAGCAGCTGCAGTCATGGAGTCATTGTATGGTCGATCTACCGCAGTGGATCTAACAATACTACGTTTATGTTACTTCGACGCGTTACGTTCGGCGGGCATGGACGTAAGTGTTTATTTGTTTATTATATTGACAAACTTACTTTTCTTTTTGATGTTTTCTAAAACTTAATTTCGAATTTATATTACTGTGTTGTTGCAGAAGTCATTCAGCTTCGATGAAAATACTAAATAAATAGTATTACTACTCGCTACTCTCCCCTCGAGAAGAGAGTCATGACATCGTCATAAATTAAAGTGAACCTTTCTTTCTCATCGATTGTTGCGTTCGAGCGCTAATACATACATACATAAACACTCACGCCTGTCACCCAGAGGGGTAGGCAGAGACTACAGACTTCCATTTAGCACGATCCTGACATACCTTTCTCGCCTCTTCCACATTCATATACCTACGCATACATGCTCGTCGGTTAAGGGTACTCTTAATTTGGCCCATTTTTAGTATATCGCCAATTTGGTCGACAAACTTCCGCCTAGGACGTCCCTTTCCGACTCTTCCATTCACTTCTGCAACATATAAATAGCCGGCTTATTGCCACTTAAGCTTAATAATCCAATTTATTATGAACTCACAATAAAATAATTCGAGTTTAATCCATAACAATTTACTGAATAGACAACAAAATCATTATATTTATAAATTAAATAACGATGAGCGAAAGTAGCCTAAGGGGGCTGCAAAATCGGAAAGTCATGTGTTCGAAGTTATGAACCATTCCAAACACAAGCGTTTTAAGCTTAATTGCAATGTTTAACGATTGTAAGGTGAATAGCGTAATTAATAATCTTTTTAATAAAAATATATTTAAAAACTTACCATGTCTGATTGAGGCAACTACTGTTTTTTATGTCCGTGTAGTTATTAATAAATAACAAATGGTGCCACCAGTATTTGCCGCAGTCATCCGCAGTTCTTCTCCCATACAGTTTCCACAGCGGCCCAGATCCGAGATGTTTGAACCAAGTAGATGTAAAGAATAGTACTGTTGCATACGCTGGAATTAGCCTATAACACAAAATAACAATCACGAACATAATATCAAATATTTATAAATCAAGAAAAGTGTAGGAAGGTCCCCCATTATAGGAGTGACGTCCTGGTAAGAGATGCAGAAAGTCGATATATACAGGTGGCTCAGGACCGTGCTTTGTGACATTCCCTTCGGAAGGCCCATTTTCAGCAGTGGACTTGTGATGGGCCGTAACGATGATGATGATGATTTATAAAGTGAAAGAGAACTGTTCAACGTACGTACTATTCACGAGCAGCTCTTTTTAGGACTTTTTTGATTGGGATTTTAAACTATTTAGTGCCTTTAAATATGGAAGTATGGAACATTTTTTGAGTATTAGTAATCTGGCCAACGTTTGGCCAAGATGCCATCTGATGTTAAGTAGTGATTACGTGGTTCTCCACGCTATAATTACCTAAGTATCTCTGTTAGTGGTTTTAACAAGAACTAACCACTAACCAAACTATTTTTTTAATTGTATTTATTTACTTCAGTTCTAATAATTTAATGAATATCGTCACTCCCATTCATAGCTGAATTTCCTGAACTGTCGAAATTGTACCAACGGTAAACTATTTAAAAGTAAAAGAGTATTGAATATACATATTAAACAATATCATAGCAACATTATTTCGGCTTAAGTGTCTACCGTGGAAATTCATAACTTATTTAGAAATATCTCCAATAACTCAATTTTAATTTTTTTCGGAACTTTACATTAACTATCATCGCAATGTACCAGTGATTAAAATAATTCTCAGAGGTACGGGAGGAGGCAGCTTTTTAAATCATTGTTATGCTCTATGGCATGCATATAAATTTTTTCAATAATAGCAAAAAGAGATAGTAAACATTATTTAGTTTCCCGTGTTCCTATTTTTATTTAAATAAAACAATAAATAAATGAATTACAGCTTAACTTAGAACTTAACTAAAAAGCGTGGTAGAGCCATGCTGTAGTTATATTAGAAATATAGTTGTAGCACGAATTGGTCGCCTTGACCGGGGAAGGACCACTCTCTCACATAATACCAGCGTAAAATAGTAGCTTAATGCTGCTGTGTTTCGTAAGGTGAGTGTAGAGAACCGGAGATCCTCTTTACTTGAAACGAGGCATTCCATCTTAGTCCTTACGGGTGACAACGCATCTGCATTTTGATTCGTAATCGAGGATAGATGTAGATGTCTATGGGCCACAGCAGCCACTTACCAACAGGTGGATTGTGTGCTCGTTTGTCACCCTATCCTATATTTTTTTTTAGATTACCCCATTAATACTCGTTTGTCTTAAACTCATCGTAAATTTGATTAAAAAAAAACTTTTGGAGTTGTAACTAATGAATGGCGACTCAAAAACGCATTCTGATTTTTTCGTTTTCATACGACGTCCTGGCTCCTCGTAATGGAGAGACATGAAAATTTTCGTTAATCTTTCTCAAGATTTAATTCTGCCGTCGAATCCTTCTATGTTTATCGACCGGGGACGGGGCACGCACTCACAGGATACTAGTGTTAAATAGCTGCTTAATGCTGCCGTGTGTAGAGAACCAGAGACCAGTGATTTTTCAAAATATTATATCTTAAAAACTATGTGTTTCTACGCTTTAATATTATATCTTTCAACCTCTTAAGAGTGCTGGAGGTTTAATACTACGACAGAATGGCAAATCCTTCTAAATAAATGAGGTAGACTCATGTGCAGTAGTGGACTATTTAAAGTACATATAAAGAAGACGTAACAGAAAAATTACCACAGGCTGACGACAGTGTACATAATATTCACTCATGTCTTTACGACACCCAATTTCATAAAAACTAAATACCCAGTGGAAGCGCCAGCAACTTGCGGGGTGATCACACAAAATGGTGCATTGGCCGGAAACTTGAAAGGTTTCTTCGATATTTTATGAACTGTGTTTTGTGTATACAACAAAGGTATCACAGAAGTAGGCTGCCTTACCTTCTACCTGGTGTATCAGTTTCACAGCAAGCCCACCACGTGGTTCGGCATAATCGCATTCTTGGAAAAATCCCAAAAATTCCACACTCTCGACCTTTGCGCTCGTGGGAATGGCGTATCATAAAGCATAATTAAACATAAATAGGAAGGCTTAGTGTCCATCCTGCGCGGTTCGTGGTTAACATACGATATACAGTATTTATGACGCAATGCCAGGTGATCGCCGCTTGCGTGGCTCGTGGCGTATTTATTAGACTTAGAAATTGAATTGTTAACTGGTTTTACCACAAAGGGTTTCGTTAAGTTAAACCAGTGTACTCTACCATCTACAGTTACAACACCACTTACAATCAGGTGAAATAGTAGTCAAGTACAGACTTTTAATAAGTATAAAAATGGCTCTTTTTTATAGAAGAGGGGCAAGCAAGCATGCGACTCACCTGATGGTAAGTGACTACCACCGCCCGTGAACAACCGCAACACCAGGGAATTGCAGGTGCGTTGCCGGCCCTTTAAAGGGGAGTAAGCTCTTTTCTTGAAGCTCTCTCAGTCGTATCGGTCCAGAAAAATCGCCGGTAGTATATAATTCCACAGAGAAGTTGTACGAGAAACAAAAATCCTAATAAAACGCACAGTGGTGGACCTACAGGCATACAGATAGTATGGAATCGTGAATTTTGACGCGATGTGCGTTCGTGAAATTTGGCGGCTGGAACTAATCCAAACAATTCCTCAGAACACTTCCCATGGTAAATACGATAGAAAACACAAAGAGATGCAACATCCCTATACAGCGCCAGTGAATCGAGCCGATCAGAAAGAACTTGGTCGTCGACGATTCGAATCGCTCTGCGCTGGATGCGGTCAAGTGTCCTTCCACTTGGCACTGGTGTGCACCGGCCCAGAGATGAGAACAGTATTCCATGTGCTGACATAAAATACTTTCTTGCTCTGCTGAGCACGCCAAGCTTTAGAGGCAAATTTGGCCTTCTTCTCCAAGTGACCACGAAACTGCACAATATTCAATATGTCGACGACGAAGATTTCGATGCCAACTGCGGCAGCAAGGGGAGTGCCTATAAACTAAGGAGATACGACAAATGGGTTCTTTTTAGTGGTTAACGCGCAAACTTGTGTCTTTTGGGGATTGAACTGGACTAGATTTAGTCGCCCCCAATCCAAGACTTTGTTAAGTAAAGACTCGAATTCAGACACAAGTTTCTCTCCGTACTCGGCGAGATTTTCCCAAGAAATATTGGCACGGCCGATGTATCACCAGTGCTGTCATCGGCATAGCAATGACTGTTACCAGTTTGCAACATACCATTGATATGCAGAAGAAACAGCGTTGGTGATAGCACGCAGCCTTGTGAAACACTAGCGTTAATAGGCTTGTTATCAGAGCATGCACCGTCTACTACGACATTGATGCTCCGATCTGCAAGAGAGTTGGTGATCCAATTGCAAAATTTCTTGGGAAGCCCATAGGAAGGGAGCTTTGTGCCAAACCTGATCAAAGGCCTTCGCTTTGTCCAAAGTAACGGCCAATGCCTCCTTCTTGGACTCTACTGCCTCCGCCCATCTATGAGTCAGGTAGACCAGAAGATCACCAGCTGATCGACGACAAGGGAAACCGTATTGGCGGTCACTTATCAGCTGGTGATCCTAAAGGTACCTCTTGATCTGGCAGTTTACAATGGACTCCATTATTTTGGAGATCAAGGGGGTAATGGCGATAGGCCTGTAGTTGGACAGGTCTGAGTTGTCGCCTTTTTTAGGGATCGAGTGGACCAAAGCTGTCTTCCGAGAATTCGGGACTACGCCTTGGGATTAGGAGTACCGGAAAAGACGCGTTAAACTCGGTGCCACCTCCGGAGCACATGTTTTCAGCACAATGGGAGGGACTCCATCAGGCCCACTCGACTTGCTGACATCCAGGAAGAGGAGTGCTTTGCGAACCGAGCACTGTGTAAACCACACATCCGGCATGAAGCACTCACACCGCGGGATGATCGGCGGTGTTTTCTCGATACAGAGAAGTTGCTGATTGTTTTAAGTTAATTAATATCATAAGTAAATTAATGATAATGTATTTCACCCAAATAACCCTTATTAGTTAGTACGTTATTCATTTTATATAAGAAACAGAAAATATTTGTTAATGTATCTTTTAGCACATACACCTGAGATACAGGTTTATCCTAGTTCAGGTGCCTGTTATTGTAGACTATTTTTAAGTTAAGACTTATTGGAATAATTTGTACATTTTATCAAAATAAAATAAATTATTATTATTAAAAAAAATTCTGCCGATGTGCTCAGACCTTGCCTTAGCAAGACTCTTTTGAAGGTCCTGGAGGCGGAATTATGCTTCTTTTTAAGAGCGCTGGTGTTTACATTCCGAGAAGTTAATACGACAGTCCAGGCCCGGTAGCATTCCTGCTTATAGCATGATGCTATTTTACAGGAGCGACCAAATCATGGTTGGGATCTGACTCCGATAGGTACCACAGAGGACGGAATAAAAAGTTCCATACTCAAAAGTTCCATATCCACAACAGAATCAGCAACAACGCTGCGATCGTCCGGCGAAAAGTAGACCCACCCCAAGGGAAGGATGCAAATAAAGACCGCGTCTTATCCCGATCGGCCGACCTATAGTGCTAAACACGGCAGCAGCCTGCATAATGTAACCGTGACGTTAATGTGACTGGAAACACACTCCGGACAAGAGAATGGTCCGACAAGCCTAGAGGGGCATCGTCGGATATCAGATTTCCGTCAACACCAAGGGGTCACCTTGGTGTTGTTGCTACACTTGCCACGAGAAGTTTTGGTCACGAGCGGAATTGTGCCCTCCCAGAATACGCAGGGCAGCCTGAGCACCCATGCTCAGGAAGAGTAGGATAACTTGATCGTGGATGTTTAGCGAGGGATTCTCCATGACAAGGGATGCTGGTACCCTCCTGGGGTATTTCTTCACTTCACGCTGTGAGGCTCTCTATTCACGCTGTGAGGTCGTGGTACCACCCCGTGCCATAGCAAAAGCTGCCGCGTTGCTCTACCATTGTTGGCTACTTATTAAATATTTATAGCGGTATAAAATTGCTATTTACTTACCTACATAACCTCAAAAAAATTCTTTTAGGAAAAGAATTCCTAGTACCCTTGTATTTTTGACTACGCAATTGTAAATTGTAACTCAACAGGAATCCGGACATTGTAAAAACTATTTCCATTAGTACTACACCATTGTACATTATACAATAGAAAGTTTTTTCGTAACTCTGCAATTTGAATAAGATTTCTTTAAATATTTGGATACTACGCAATAGTTTACATTTTGGAAAATCTTACCATTTCAATTTCATGTGGATTATCGGTGAAAACCGTTATTGTAAGTATACTGTGCATTAATAAAGTTAAATGTGTGATCATAGTCCTGAAATTAAAAAAAAATGATTAACAAAAAAAATGAAATATTGAAAAATTGTAGGGATGGTAAATTAAATATTGAAGATATCAAACTTCACTTAAACAAAACAGTATTTTTCCTTCATGTTCCATTTGTTTTTCCTGCTGTGAATTACTTAACTCTACGCATTAAGCTTTGAATGCTTAATGCGTAGAGTTCAGAGTAGCTAAATAAATTTTAGTTGGCTAAATAATAATAATAATACATAATTATAACTATAATAGTAGCTGCTTAACTTCCCTGTTTCCAAGTAATTAAGGCCGAATGCGAAGCAACTGACCATGCTCGTTTCGTATCGAACCGCGCGCCATCTATCGAACATCATGTGCGTTAGCCCTACGAGTGCACTAGCTCGGTATGCAGAGTAATGAATAACAGAGCATTGCTTACTTCCTAAGACGTTGATCCTGTTGTCGTCCTGTTGCAGATTTAATTAATAAAATTTTCTTATTTATAATATTAGTTCTTATAGATTATAAATTCTGTACTTTTTCGCCACAAATATTCACACACTTTTCTCTTTATAATATTAGTAAAGATTATAAGTTCTGTAACAGTACAGTATTCTGTAACAGTTCAGTACAGGGACAGGAAAAAAATGTAATTTTCCAATTATGACAATGCAACGTCATGACAAATATATAAGTTTGTTTTAAAAAAATCTTAAGTCCAACACAAAATGTGACAAGCGACGTTCTGAAATTGATAGAAGTGAATGAAAAATAATTTATTTTGTGTTATTTAATTTTAATTTGTTTTTCTTAACTTGTAAAACAATTATTAATGCGAAAAATAAAGGTGACAGTTTTGGACTAAACATTTTAATTTAAATAACTATTTTTTATGATATATATATTCCCTTCTCCTGCACTACTATTAGGGACAGACGTGATTCTTCTTAAAAATAATAAGTGTGATAATAGGAGTGCTAAATCTATAGTGAAGTACTATTATTCTTTTGAGTAAATTTTTTGTCCTCTCACATCTCGTTGAGTTTTTACTACGCGCCGTATAATTTCATTATAATGCCATTCAAACTCACTCCCCGAAGACTACGCGTGATTCATCGATACATAAGCTTCAACAACAAACCGATTCTAAAGCAGGCATAGGTTCGGTGGCTATAGTTGACATGTCACCGACATCAAATGTTACAAGGCACTCAAAACGTAAGCAAGTAAATGAAGAATTGGATTTATCTAAGCGCGAACTTATGTCAATGTATTAATCCTGGCAAAATGATCAAGATAAAAATATTTTGGCTATTCTTTTTTCGATACAAGAAATTAAAGACCAAAAGGTTGAAATACGAAAACTTACTGAATTTTAGTCACAAAAATACGACGATATAGTAGTTAACATGTAGTCACTGGAGTCTGACAAGAATACGAATCGCAAGCAACTAGAAGCAGTTGAAAACAAATTAGAACATTTAGAGCAATATTTACGTTCGTCAAGCATTGAAATATATAATATACCTAAATATAACCATAAATCAAAAGAAACATGAAAATCACCTGTATTAAATATAGCAAAGTGATTAAATATAACACTTAATAATAAACAAGTTTAATAGATTTTACAAGTGTTCTAACAACAGATATTTTAATAAAAGCAATTAAAAACTACAACAGGGAACACAACGACAAGACATATACAAAAATAATATGTACGTTCTTGGCCCTGAATAACCAGTTTATATTACTGAAAATCCTACACCACGTGCAAAAAAACTGTCTGCAGCTGCTCGAGAGTTCGCTAAAATAAATGAGTACTGATTTCTTTGGGTTTCTCATGTTAAAATTTATTTGAGAAAAATAGAAGGTGCACCATTTGTAAAAGTAGAAAATGAAACGATTCTGGCATAAAAGTGACTATATATTAAGTTACATCTACTTTTTTCTTTCTCATTCATTTGGGTTATTTCTTGACAGTTTTACAATTACTTCAGTATTATTTGTATTTAATGTCCTACACATAAATCTTTTTATTTACAATACACCACATACTAATAATCTTATCCAAAGTAATTACACTGTAAAACATTTACTTTCACTTGGAGCCGATCTCAGAATATCCAGATTTATCTTATATTCGCATGTAATTACAATTTTAGTTTCCTATTTAATGCCAAAAATTTTATGTTAACTTATCTCTTCAATTTTTTGAATATAGTTAAAAATAAATATTAAACAGACAAACAGTTTCAACAGAAAATAAAAATGATTTTCTTTTGATATGCAACATTATACGATTCACTATAACTTTGAACTCGAATAATTAATTTATTGTATCTGTAAACCGGCTTGTGCAAGGTTGATGGAGGCGAAAAAATTCAATTTACAATAAATTTATTTTGTACAATTTTTATAGAACCAGCATGGTGGCGATCGCCTCATTCTCAGGGATTATTTTCATTTATGTATTGATTTATATTATAATAACCCTTTTTGTACAATTTTTCTTTAATAAACCATTTAAATTTGTTTAATGACAAATTTTGTATATTTTCTGGGATTTTGTTTTAAATGGGGTATATGTATATACATTGCGCCATAAGTAAATGAATTACTAATTCTGTGGAGTCTAGTAACTGGTATTACAAGCTTATGTTTGTTCCTAGTGTTTAAAGTATGAACATGTTTATTATTATGAAAGCTATTTATGTTTTTACGTATGTAACATTACATTTTCATAAATGTATTGCGATGCCAAAGGTAATATGTTTATTTTCTTAATTTTATCTCTAAGAGACTTTACAATTTAAATTATAAATCGCCCGTAATGCTCTCTTTTGCTAAACAAATATGACTTCACTGTCAGTCTAATATATATAAAAAGTCGTAATAATATATAAAGTCGCTATGAAAGCAACTGAAATAAAATAATCTAGCTGTCTCAACATTGGTTAGACTTCTAATCTTTCTTACAGCATATGCTGCAGAACTAAGTTTGCCTGTATAATTTAGATATATGGGGGCCCCATTAAAGCTTAGCGTCAATAGTAATACCAAGAAAAACAGTGGTATCTGTAGTGTATTTCGTAAATAAGACACGGGTAAGCGGATTGACGGTTTATTCGCGACTGTTCGACGAGCCTTTTACAATCAATCACTTATGTATTTAATGTACCCTCATTACAATCCTCCCCCCTTATTAAGACTTAAAATTAGTTATACATATAAGTATTTTATACTATACTGTTATACATTAAAGGAAAAAAAAATCTTGAAACTATTTAAAAAAAAAAGAAGTATATAAAAATAATATAGTGCGATGGTAACTACTCTTTATAGCGGGGGGGGGGGGGGGGGTTATCCAAACGGCACTTGCGTACCGGCCGGAAGACCTGGGGCGGCGTTGCGGGCGGCACAGGCGACGTATGAGCTGATGGAGCACGAAGTGTTGACGTTTCCCTTGCCGTATCTAAGCAATCACTCTTATCTATTATTTCAGTTCCCTCCGGTGCTTTTGATTTCCTCCCGGTGTCTGTTACGGCAGGGTTTATTCTAGGCGCATTAATTTCCTCTGCACCGGAGCAAGACAAAGACTCGGAACTCGAATTTGGCTGACTATTACTACTACGGGAACAAATCAGTGAACTCCTAATTCTACGTTTTAGCTGGTCGATATGCTTATGTGACTCCTTACCTATAGTGTCTAAAACTTTGTAGTCCGTTACGCCCAAACGTTGCGTCACTTGTCCGGCTGCCCACTTGTCGCTCCCCTGATATTGGCGAAGCCATACATCATCACCCGGCTGCAGGCCACGTTCACCAGTGGGAGCGTTCTCTTTCTGGTTTATTTGAGTTTTAATAATTTTATTCTCAATATCCGGTCTAAGTACGTCTAGTTTAGTACGTAATCTTCTTCCTAACATGAGAGAAGCGGGACTTTCGCCCGTAGTACAATGTTCGGTATTTCGATAATGCAATAGGAAAGTGTTTAAAAATAAATTTATATCTTTATTTTCCCTCACTGCCTTTTTAATAACTTTCTTGACAGTGTGTACTGTGTTTTCCGCGGCACCGTTTGAAGCCGGGTGGTACGGTGCGGTGAAAACATGTTGTATACCATTATTTGTTAAAAACTGAGAAAATTCCCTACTGGTAAATGGCGGCCCATTGTCTGATACTAATTGTTTAGGTAGACCCCACCTAGCAAAAACTTCGGAAAGTTTAACTATAGTGTGGCTAGCTGCTGTACTCGGTACATAAAAAACCTCTAGCCATTTAGTTCTGGCATCAATTATTACCAAGTAAATTTTATTGAAAATTGGCCCTAAAAAATCTATGTGTATACGAGACCAAGGCTTAGCTGGCCATGGCCACGGGCTTGGAGTGTGCCGTTGGGGCGCGTCCGCCTCGGCCGCACACACGACGCACGCTCGGCACATCGTTTCGATTGCCTCATCGATCCCCGGCCACCACACATAGCTTCGAGCTACCGCCTTCGTTTTGACAATTCCCATGTGGCATTCGTGGAGTTCGTTTAACACCCTACCCCTGCAATTCTCCGGTATGACTACTCTATGACCCCACATGATACACCCTAGTTCTTCGTATAGTTCCTTTTTTCGGTTAAAATACGGTTGCAATGATTTGACCTCATTATCAGTGGGCCAATCTTCTCTTAAGTATAGTATAATTCTACCTAAAATCGGATCGCGCTGGGTTTGTTTTTTAACTTCATTATAATCCAGTAACATTTCACTTTGAGCGAAATGTAAATACGTTTGTTCAGGTAAATCTAAACATTCGTTCTTTGTGGATTGAACCGATACCGGTAGACGAGATAAGCCGTCCGCACAGTTCTGTTTACTACTAACGTACTCTATGTCATAAGAGTAAGCGGATACCGTAATCGCCCAACGCTGCAATCGGCTCGCAGCCATTAAAGGAATGCCATGTTTTAGGCCAAAAATACTGACAAGCGGCTTGTGATCAGTACGTAAGGTGAACCGTCGACCATACAGTCCCATGTCCCAGTCCCAAGTAACACCCTTTTTTAATAAGCCGTAAAGTGGGGCTAAGGTAATACTTAAATTTTTAATGAACTTAGCGTAAAAATTGACTAATCCTAAAAATGATCTTAAGTCCGAAACGTCCTTCGGGCGCGGAATTTTTACTATAGCAGCTACCTTGTCAGGATCAACTTTAATGCCATCTTTTGAAATAATATATCCTAAATACTTGACCTCGTCCACCATGAATAAACATTTATCTTTCCTCAGCTTCATTCCGTTTTTATGTAATCTACTAAGCACCTTCTCCAATATTTGTAAATGCTCTCTTTATTTAGAAGAACCTATTATTATATCGTCTAAAAATACTTCTACCTTTTCGATATCGTGAAAAAGATTTGACATTATACGCTGGAAAATTCCTGGACTTGATGACAACCCATATACTAGCCTGTTATACGTAAATAAGCCCCTATGTGTATTTATAACGGTAAGGTTTTTAGAGTTATCTAGTTCGATCTGATTGTAGGCTTGTGACAGATCGATTTTAGAGAATATTCTAGCGCCATTCATACCTACTAACAAATCATTAATCCTAGGCAAGGGAAATCTATCGACCAGCAATACGGGGTTCAGCGTCACTTTATAGTCAGCACAAATTCGGAGCCCACCATCCGCCTTACGTACCGGCACCAGAGGTGTAGCCCAGTCAGAGCTCTCCACGGGTTCAATAACCCCCTCCCGAAGCATCGCATCCAGCTCAGCATCCACGCGGTCCTTGAGCGCGTAGGGCAAAGGTCGTGCGCGGCAGAACACCGGGGTCGTCCCTTCCCGGACTCGCAGCGTCGCCTTGCCACCCGCGAACCGCCCCAAGCCGCCGGAAAACAACTTGTTATATCTGTCGAATAATAATGACAAATTATTGTTATTAAAATGGTCATCCAGCACCATGCTGTGGAATGTCGGAATTTTAATTTGCAGTTCCGACAGCCACTGTCTACCCAACAATGAAGTCGTGCCCCCATCTATTACAAACAGTTCTAAGTGCTTTGTTATATTTCCATATCTAACTTCGGGCTTGATGATGCCTAAAGGTTTGATTCGACTTCCATCATAAAATTTTAGAACCAGATCGAACTTGTCCATAGGTCTAGTGTAAAAATATTTATTATAAGTCGCTTTACTTATACAAGACACTGCCGACCCGGTATCAATTTCCATATTAAGTTTAAATCCGTCTAATAATAATGTTAGGCTCACGGGTTTATAGGTATTTAAACATAGATGGTGTAGATCCTCCCGTAACTCCGTTTGACTTTCCACGGATGGTGGCTCGTCGTCCGCTGACGGTGTCTCGCACTCTGCCGCCTCCACATGGTACATGTTACGTCGGGAGCCCGCATTTTCCGTGTACTCCCCTCGTTTGGGACATACCCGGCGTAGATGACCGCTCTGTTTGCATTTACCACACACGAATTTCTTATAGCGGCAATCATCACTTCGGTGGTACCTCGAACCGCACGCGCTGCAATATAGCGCGTTGCCGCCGCCATGTTCTCGACCTTTAAAAGCCCTCGGTGCGCGGTCCTGCTCCTGCGTTCGAGCGCGGCTTGTCGATGACGTCACCGCATGCAAGGCGCTGTCCGCGCCGCTACCGCCGAGCCCGTCGCAGCCGCCCGCCTTCTCCACCGCGGCCGAATCCCGCTCCGCCGCCTCTAAAGCGCAAGCTATTCTCACGGCTACGGAATATTTCAGATTATCTTCTGCGAATAATCGTTGACGGATGACATCACTTCTTAGGCCACACACCAATTGATCCCTTAAATTGTCCTCTAGAGTTGAATGAAACTCGCAGTATTTCGACAATTTCTTAAGTTCGGTTATATACTGCGGAATCGTTTCTCCGCTCAACTGTCTTCTTTGTCGAAAACGATATCGCTCCGCCATGAACGAGGGTTCCGGTTGAAGATGTTCCCGAAGTATTTTTACCACTTCTTGATACGATTTATCTCCCGGTTTAATCGGACTTGTTAAATTACTTAATAATTCGTACGCTTCGTCTCCCATACCGGCGATTAATGTCGGCAACCACATTTCGTTTTTCACTGCATTTACCGTAAAGTACATTTCTAGTCTCTCCACATATAAAGTCCAGTTTCCTATTTTGATGTTGAATTCACTCACTTTGCCGATTGACATTATATTTAATATATGCGTCCACGTAATTTACCGAAAAATAAAAACAACTTAATCCTCGTCGCCACTGTAGTGTATTTCGTAAATAAGACACGGGTAAGCGGATTGACGGTTTATTCGCGACTGTTCGACGAGCCTTTTACAATCAATCACTTATGTATTTAATGTACCCTCATTACAGTATCCACAAGACTCAACTCTTCCCCATTTAAGAGCACATTGGTATTTGAACGTTTAACATTAGGTATTGTAAATTTAGTACGTTTTTCCTTATTGCCATTTAAGAGCAAATTATTAGCGTTAAAGGAATATACTGGTAGAGTATTATTTACTTTCTCAAAATTGGTTGACTGTCGATTGAGTTTGAAAATTAATGAGGTATCATGAGCAAATAATACCATATCGTGATTCTCCCCTACAAGATAAGGCAAGTCATTAATATAGACTAAGAACAGGAATGGGTCAAGAATCGAGCCCTGAGGAGCACCCATTGATACTACTGATCCGGAGAAACCTTTACCATTGATAATGACTTTTTAAGTACTGTTATTTAAATATGAAGTAATAAGTCTAAGTGAAATATTTTTGACACTGTAGTGTTGTAGTTTCCTGATAAATATCTCACGATAAACACAATCGAAAGCCTTGGAAAGATCACAAAAAGTACCTAAGGCATCTAGTAAACTCTCCCAGGCTCCCAAAATATATATCACAAGCTTAACACCTGCGTCAGTCGTCGAGCAACCCCTTGTGAAACCAAATTGATTTTTATGGAGTAATTTACTTTTTATTTTAATTTTTATTAAAAAAATTTAAAAAATCTTTTCAAAAATTTTACTGAGAGTTGATAGTACAGAAATAAGTTTTAATTTGCGGGGTCAAATGTACTACCAGATTCAAATAAAGGTGTTAATTTACTATGTTTCATTAAATCAGTAAATACACCAGATTCGATACTAGTGTTAAAAATAATAGTAAGATGAGGTGCAATTAAATCTTTTAAGAACGCAATAACTGTAACGAAAATCCCCCATAAATTTGCGGTGTTCTTTAGATCAAGGGTTTTAAAATGTTTTACAATATCTTGCGGTAGTACTTTTTCAAATCTAAAGTCATTCAAAGAGGTCAGGATATTAACATACTGTTTCAGTAATGAATCGGCGACTGTTGGAGAACTATTCAATTTCTCTTTGTTGACAAAATAAAAATTTCAGTGAAATATTTCTCAAACACCACTGCGACTTCTTGATTTGATCTAGTCAATTCATTATTATTTTTTAATTGATAATTTGTGTAACGAGGTTTGTTTTTACCGGTTTCGCTATTGATTATACTCCACGTCATTTTAATTTTATTTTTAGCGGTCTTGATTTTAGCAATAAAATGTAAAAATAAATAAATATAATAAATATGTAAAGATTTGGCGGTGGAGCACACTCTTTTAAACATTTTAGAATATGTTTTGACATATTCACTAAAATTATCGGAAAGATTATATGATCTTTCATTGTAAAGTTCATCGTCTGCTTTTATGAATTCCTACTATTGCTCACTCATTAAATGCCTTGCAACTGTTACTGGAACATGTTTTAGAAGTAAATGTTTGTTTTATTAAATAGGGTGAATAATAATCCACATAAATAGTCTAAATTGTTCTTGTATGAAAGCAATTTAAGGTTTTTTTTTACCATATTACTTCTAAATCTCTCCAGGCGTTTTGCATTAATCGGAACGAACAAAATTTTCTCAATTTTCTGTTTTTTGTGCATATATGGTAATGAAATTAGTTGTCCACAGTGATCTGAATTTATTTTTTGAATTGTAAATTTCTTGATTGGTACAACATCTGTAAAAATATTATCAATGCAAGTTACACTACACCCTGCAATACATGTAGCTTTAAGGAATGAATTATCAAGATTGAATGATTTGAACAATGAACAAAATTTGGTACTGATGGAAGAAGCTTCCAGGGGATTGATATAAAAGTTTCTGCATACTACAAAAGATTTATTCTGTTTATTAAGCTTAACTAAAACTTCTTTCATAATTTTTTCATAGATATAACTCGAACATGGAGTGTCTGTAAACACTGACAACAATGAGTTGCTCAAGCTCAACACATGCCATTTCTACAGTTCGCTCAACAGAGAGGCTCACCATATCTTTACGTTCTTTACATGATATTGATTTATTAGCTAATATTAAGGAGCCACCACTTTATTTAGTATCTCTATTGCAAGAACTGACCACCTGGTAATTACAGAAATTAAATACGGAGTTGTAATATTTCAACCAATGTTCAGTATTACATAAAATATGTATATGGTTACTATTTAAAAATAGTTCAATTTCTAGTTCCTAACATTCCTTTTATATTTTGATGCACCAGGTTAATACAGTTTTATTATTGCTATTTTGTGAAATTACACAATTAAGTATTGGTGATTTATATTCTAAGGTATTTAAATTATATTTGCTAGAGATTACCTCTATTGTCTTATTATCTAGTTTAAATTACTTGGAACTGATTCCAAATCATTTGTAAAATTATTTTGCTGCTCAATAGAAGCAGGTGTCAAGGTAGCCAAAAATTTGACTGGGTTAAAATATAAATAATAAGATAGCGTATTTGCTACCAGTCTTAAATTATACTTTGATAGGTAATAACTATCTCTTGTCAAAAACTTCTTAGTTAAGTTATTAATATCAATCAAATGATAGTCATCGTTATAATTCTTGGTATTAAATGTCAAATTTAAATTATTATTATATGTCAAACTATTCGTTATTAAATTTAAATTTAGTTTTTCATTTTAGTTGCATCCATTATATATTTTGGATCTCTATTAGGCATTTTTCCTGGAAACCGAGGATTTATTATTTAAGGAAGCAAACAGTCTAAAAAATCTTTTAATTTTTTCTTCATTTTGGTTGACCAAAAATGGCCATCCCTTTCAATAATTTCCGTTTTAACTGGAAAATTTTCGCCCGACCAAATAAAAGACATTTTTCTCTTCCAGTCACATGAAGCTGTCCTTGAATTTGATAGTAGCAACAATGTCTCTTGTTTATTTATAAATGGTATTTTTTTATTACCTATCGCCGTCTTTAAGCCGATAATAGACGAGGTTTTAAGGCATTTCATTTCAATCAAAATTCCTTCTTCAGTTATTCAATCCGGAGATGCTCCAAAATATGGTACATCTAGATCAATATAATATCCACATGATAATAGTTTAACATTTTATTGTGCTAATAATTGCTCCAGTGCTAACTTCTCATTATTTTTTCCATGTTTAATGATGTCTGGTTTGTCTTCATCTATGTCTGGTTTACTACAATCTTCGCCATAATTTATGGGATCCTGGTTTTCAAACCTTAATTTCTTTTTATTTACTTTTTGGCAGACTTCAATTTTTTGGCTTTCTTTTCTTCATATTTTTAATATTATTTCGTGAACCCTCGACCTACCATTGATTTGTGAAGAACTGATGAAGGTTCTTCAGTGTTGAAAGATATTGCGGCGGTATTGCAGGTTATATTGGTACTTTTAGCTGAGGCTTATCATTTTGTCACCTACAAATTTAGCTACGATACTGTGGTATCTTCCTACAGAATTTCTGTCAACATCAATGAAAAGCCTTTGAGATTGAGCTGCCAGTTGACTAATTATTAATTTGATTCTTAGCCAAATAAGCCAAAAAAAAAGTGATTTCGTCATTCGCTCGGCTACAGCTCTCAATCTCAAGACAGAACAAGCAAGAAGAAAGCCCTCAAGATCCCTATTAGGTTCATATAGTAATGAAATAGTGTTTTAGTATTAACTGCCGCAATCTAATCGTAAATATTGTACAATATAGTTATTATTTCGAAGATCTTTAATTTCGTCTTAACCCCTGCTAGTTTAAAATAGCAATTATCATCGATTAAGTTAATAGTCAGACAGATGTCACAGTAATTAGCTTTCTTCAATGCAGTCGACTTAGCTCTAATCCCCTACAAATATTTTTTTTTGTATTAATTTTTTTGTACAATAATAGTTTTTGCATTAATTATAACGACCAAATGCATGTCCGACAGAATTCATTATATCTTTATGAATACTTGAGACGTTTCCAATTTCTTTGTGGATTTTTATTGCTTCAGCAACCGCTTTTCTCATGGACAAATCCTTTCTTTTAATTTCTGAGCAAGTGGTTTTGGGCATTCCACCTTTTCAACGATAAAGTTGTCGTATGGTCTCGCTTGGAGTATTTTTGAGTAGGTGTTTGCATTGCGATTCGAGATTAATCTTCCATAAATCAGATTATGCATCTCTAAGCTCCTTTTGAAGCCTATGACTAGCCTATATCCTATGTCTGATTCCATTCCGGTAGATGGACCTAAAAAATTTTTTTCCGGTAAAAAATAAAAGTACATTTAATATAACAATGATACATAACATACCTGTGTAATTTATGTAACAAACGTGATCTTTTGTCTCTACTCCTTCACTTTGTCACCGCACAAATATGGCAATATTTATTTTGATGCCTAAAAATAATGTTCTATTTGTTCCTCTCCTAATGATAGCGGTGGCTCCAGATAATGAAAAGTAATTTTTATAGGACCTTTTACCATGACAGTCATCTGCAATGCCCCAACTGGAATCCCGTCAGAGTTAACTCTCCCTTCTTTGACTGCCAAATCATGCTCTTCTTTAGCTGTTCACTCAGAGATTTATTAGGACCCCTTCCCATTTTTTGTTTACTTGGTCCATTTTCTTCGTAAATAATTTATCGCTAATAGGAGCGAGACCAGTGGCACAAGTTAATTATTTTAATTGTGAATATTCACATCCAATTGTTATAGAACCAGAAACTGCACTGTTGTTGATGTCCATTTCGTCTACGGGATTATCAGTTTCCAGAATGAAAGTCATATTGCACAACATGCATTTCAACTTGAGTTTGAAAATAAGACCAACACGAACTTCAGATACAATTTTTACTGACGTTAACCCACAGTTTGAAGGACCGTGGGCAGATGTTTCTAGAAGTCCTTTGAAAAAATGTGTAGCGTGAATAATCCGTCTACTAACTTGTTTTTCTCGCTGTAACAATGTAGATAATCAAAATTAAAAAAAAAACACTAAAATTTTGACCGACTTCATATCGACCTACATATTGAAGTTCAACAAGTAGTTGCAAATAAAAAAAAATGGTTACTATCCATCTTATAATATTGGAGAATTACATGCACAAACATGCATACATACACACATAATTCTAAAAAAATATATGTATTTGCTAGGAAGTTTTAGCTTGTGAATTTTGTGCAGTAACAATTACAGTAGTTATATATTTTGTGTTAAGTTGATAACCGCTTAACGTCTTTTTTTTAAAATAGGTTAAAACCATATGAATTCTATGTCGATTTTGTTTAGTTATGTTCTTATTTACCCCATATTTTCTGCAATATTTGCGCTCGAATTACTCTGGACGTTAGTATTTAACTCTATAGATATATCTAAATTTTCAGAGTCTTACCTGCCTAAAAGCACATCAACGATTAGTTTTATTTAAAGTTTTCAATAAATTAGTAAGACTCGTTAAAAGAAACATGTCCTGTTTTACGTACATGCCAAATTGATAACCTTATTTTTAAATTGGTTGAACTTAAATCATTACTATGCCGATTTTGTTATGTACTTACCCTGTATTTTTGGATTTGGATTTTGGCAACGCACCCGCAATTCTCCTGGTGTTGCGGTTGATCATGGGCGGCGGTAGTCACTTAACATCAGGTGAGCCGCATGCTCGTTTGCCTCTTCTTCTATTAAAAAAAATTCTCTAACACTGAATTGAATTCGATATTGTCTGCGACATCTGTGCTCGGACTACTCTGGTTGTCAGTACTTGACTACACATTGATATCCGATTTTTCAGAACCTCTCACCTCCCTAAAAGCATATCAGTAATTAAATTCGGTAAATTCAAATAATTGATGACGCACATTAAAGCAAATATTTTCAGTTATACATATGTTAGTTTTTTAATACGACGTAATTTATGATAAAAATAACTTTAAATTGGAATTTCTCAGAAATAGTGTGTCATAGCGAACAATTGTATTAGACTAAAAATGTTTGCCATTAAGTGTCTTAAAAACTTTTTATAAAAAAAGTGATGTTTGACAAAAAAAATGTTCAAAAAATTATTGAATTGACATCGATCTTTTTCTGTATTGGTGCATCGTACGTGAAAGAATTCACGTAACTAAAATGTTTGATCTTGTGAGTCTTACATGTAAATTGCATAAATAATAAAAAAACTAAAAAGTCCCTTTTTGTCCCAAAGTGGGGTTAGGTACTGTGGGTGTAAATTCATGACTATTCCGATAGGTCAATTACTTCACATTTGTAGTACGTCAGTTTTTTATTATGTGCTTACCCCATACTTTCGGAAAATACATTAACTATGACATTATTTGAGGTCTCTGTGCTTGCATTACTCTGTACATTATTTTCCGACTCGGTCGTGATATTTAAATTTTTGGAGTTTCTCACTTGTCTAGAAACATATAAGTGATCGGTTTGGCTAATGTAAATTAGTAAAAATGCAGACTATTAGGCAGCCTCCAACAAAAAAGTACCTTACAAAAAATATAACCACAAAGGAACTTACCACATATACGTTATTTCGATAAACTCTCTTTGTCTTACCAGTTAGGTAATATTTATTCCTTTTCCTCCCACGTTCACATTTATAGCCACTTAAATTCGTGTAAACCACTAAATTAACGATTTTCAATACAGACACAACTGACTGTTGTCACCATACGCCACACATCGAAGCGCCTGGTAATTTATGACCTTTTATCTGATGATATACAATATTATTACTAGGCGTTTATAATTAAAACGAATTTTGTTAAAAAAAATTCTTTTTGTATTGAAAATGAAGAAGGCAGGCACCTTCGGGATTACAATACAAATATTTTTACGTAAAAATAATTTTTCATAAATTTATATTCAGTTTTAGAAAAAATTTTTTGAATCATGATGAATTTTAATAAGGTGAAGGAACCGTACAAACCTACAAAAAATGTTTTAACGCTTAGAATTATTTCAGGCCAAAGTTCTAGTGAAGAGAAATACATGAAGTTTCGCCAGTTCTCTTCGTATTCGACCTTAAGATTAAGCAACCAGTAAGAATATGTCCTTGCATTTATTAAGGAACAAAGTTTTGTTTCCAATAAGTGTCAGTAGATTACTACTATTTAAGCTTCTTTCCAGTCCTTTTCGTATACAATTAAAGCTTTATCGTCGGCATACGAAATGATTTTTCAGGTAGGCAACGTAATTATGCTTAAAATATTCACGTAAACAAGAAAGAGAGCTGGGCCCAGCCCACTGCCTTGTAATATCTAATAATCATATAATAATATATAATAATCATCAAACGAGACAAACTAGTGTAATCACCACTTTAACTAACTGCGGACGATTAGATAGATAAGACCGAAATATATATAAAGTAATCGTATACCGATCAATTTCATCCTATAAAGAAGGTGAGGAACAGAGACAGTGTCGATGGCCTTTGAAAAATCAATAAAATAGTGATTTGTTAAAGTTATTAAAAAATAAAACATTCTACTTATAAATATGAAACTAAAATCACGAAATCACCTTTAAAAAATTCAAACTCCAAATTTTTGTATGTTTATTAGCTGCCTATCAAACGCTAATACGTATTTATTTGCTGTCGAAGTAAAGATGTGACTCGATGGATTTCCCATATCCCATATATTCCATATATTCTTCTGTATCAATGAATATTTTATTAATATTTAATGACCACACTGGACATGTGGTTTGACGAAGGCGAACCAATTCCACATTGGTAATATTACTTCACGTCACCAATATTTCGAATTTAAGTTAGCGATTACTTTGTGTTTAAAAATTGACAGTGTTTCTTATGTATACGAATAAGACACATTGATTTAAACAATTAGGGTTTTTTGTAATAGGATAGGGTGACAAACGAGCACACAGTCCACCTGATGGTAAGTGACTGCTGCAGCCAATAGACGTCTACATCTATTCTCGATTACAAATCAAAAGGCAGATGTTTTGTCACCCATGAGGACTAAGATGGAGAATGCCTCGTTTTCAGTAAAAAGGGTATCCGGTTCTCTACACTCACCATACGAAACACAGTAGCATTAAGCTATTATTTTACGCTGGTATTCTGTGAGAGCGTGGTCCTACCCCGCTCGAGCCGACCCTAATAATATATTAATAATATATTTTTTGTATATTTTCATATTTATTACTCTACTTGCACCCCACATTAAAATAGATTTAATCTTACCTCATTCCATGCAAACCTTTCAGTCTTCCTATTTTTGGATGTTCGAGTTCGTATGATGTTAAAGTTTTCCAATTTTGTCTTAATGAGAAACAGGATAAAACTTTGTGACCTATGAAATAGTTTAAGATAAATTTGTTTCATAAGTAGCCATTAAATAAATTTGGTTTGTTCTTGCTGAATGTTATTGTGTTAGTGTTACTTCTTTTAATTGTAGTGTGTTTACTACACATTGAATATAAACTACAATTTTAGTATACCTAGTACAGTAATTTATAATTCAAACCAAACTAATTGAGATTTAATGAAAAGAATACACGACTATGGTTGCTACTGAGAGTCCTTTTCCTTGTCCTTCTAAAACTATAACAACGTCGATTAAATACCTTGACATTATCTCAGTGACTATCTTAGCAATCTTACATTTATCTGGTTTCACGTAGGACCCCAAAGTTAATGTGTATATTTAGTTTTCATATTGTCTATGTATCTAACACTGGTTCAATCCATACTAACTTACTGTTTGATATTGATGATTTTATTCGAGTTTGGGAAACAAATTTTTTAAAGGTGGAACGAGCTGAAAGGGGTCTATGTAATGTACGATTGTACGATGATGCTACTGAAGCTCCGTGTTCTATGGCAGACTTATATACAAACCGAAAAATCATTGAATTTTAAATATTATAGTACAACCCTCTTTTGATGTAAAAGAGGAGATACCAAATGTGACTATAAACGAAAGTACTAAGGGGCCATTTATTACTTACGTAAGTATGATTTTGGCGATTTTGACTTCTTCTTATTTTGGATTCTTACAAAAGATTCTATCTCGTTTTTTAGAATAATAAAATGTTCTTCGAAAAGGATCAGTTAAATAATATGCTATTGTGACCGGAATCATTATTGAATTAAAAAGATAGTCATTCAATACTATTGTTGCCGGAAAATAAAAAGAATAATTTTTTATATTCCAAATAATTAAAATAGGATTAATACGGAATGAATCTATAAAAATAAATAAAATCGAAGTGTTTATTTATAATGTCAAAATAACAGCTTTTTACAAAACGCATATGAAAGCTTTACTTATGCCAAAAACACAGTTGTAAAAAACTTTTGTCTGTCTGTCTCCATCTGTTGGCTCCGGCTAAGCTCCTATATTTTTATTTTAAAAAAAAGCGGCCAAGAGCGTGTCGGGCCACGCTCAGTGTAGGGTTCCGTAGTTTCCCGTCCGTCACAATAAGTTTTCCCACTTATGAGTTTAAAGGTAGGTATCCATTATGTTCGCGCTCCAGCAGCGCTCCGCGCTCCTGCAACTGCACCCGGTGGTGGGTACTGTCGTTTCCATCCAAGTTCAAAATGATTTTCCTAGAAAGTCCTTATAAAGTTCTACTTTTCAGATTTTTTTCATATTTTCTAAACTTATGGTTCAAAAGTTAGAGGGGGGGGGGACACATTGTTTTTTCTTTTGGAGCGATTATTTCCGAAATTATTGGCATTATAAAAAAATGATTTTTGTAAACCCCTATTTATTTTTAAATGCCTTTCCAACAATATATCACACGTTAGGGTTGAAATTAAAAAAAATCACTTCCCACTTTACATATAGGGGGGCTACCCTAATAAAACATTTTTTTCCAATTTTTATTTTACCACTTTGTCGGCGTGATTGATACACATATTGGTACCAAATTTCAGCTTTCTAGTGCTAACGGTCACAGAGATTAAGCGAGGACGGACAGACGGACAGACAGACATGGCGAAACTATAAGGGTTCCTAGTTGACTACGGAACCCTAAAAAGCATTATTATTCCGCGCACAATAATTAAAGCATTAAATTTACACGCGAGAGAAGTCGAGGGAAATAGCTAGTGTATTATAATTATATAAAGTTAAAAATGAATACATTTGTGATTTGAAAATTTTAATAAACAATTAAAATTAATTTGTAAAATAAGATGTTAATCGGAATGTAAGTCTACATTATAGAATGAAGAAAACCATTCAGCGTACGAAATGGAACTAGATTTCTAAGTCGACTTACAAAACATTACGTAAGATTGGATTTTTCCGTCTCCCTCCCACAATAATGGCATGTAGAATTTTTTTAACCAACCTATCCCTTCGGGACCCTTACGTAATCAATGAATGGCCCCTAAATCCCAGAATTTTCAGTCAATTTTTAAATCTTTCATCGTTTCTCCTTTAACGTAAAGAAACTGTAAAGTAAGACTAAAGATTTATTATATTTACGCAAACACTACGTACAAGTTTTTACGAATTTTATTGCGTTTAATTAATTAATTTGATATTCTCGAAGTTACGAGTCCTTTGCAGCCCGAATGGTTACGAGGTCACGAAGGGACTAAGGTGTTCAAGGTGAGGGTCATGTTAAAACCTTCAACTTAAAATTGTTACATAGTGCCTATTTATCCTATACTATTAAACGAGCAATTCTTGTATATATATATATATATATATATATATATATATATATATAATCGGGATCTCGGAATCCTATACTATTAAACGAGCAATTCTTGTATATATGTATATATATATATATATATATATATATATATATATATATATATATATATATATATATATAATCGGGATCTCGGAAACGGCTCCAACGATTTTCATAAAATTTAGTGTCCAGGGAGTTTCGGGGATAATAAATCGATCTAGCTAAGATTTATTTTTAGAAAATGTCTTTTTGTCCGTGTTTTTAGGCAATTAAAAACTGCTACAATATAGTTAGAATAAGAAGGTAAATTTTGACAGTTTGGTAATGATTATAAATAGCTTATTGGTATAATGGGCGGTCACAAAATCGTAAAACCCCGGTTCGAGCCCAGACCGACCGACCGACTTTTTTATTTTTTTTTTTCAAGTTTCTTTCTGTTTTGAGAAAATATATTTTTTTCGAGCCCTTTTTTTAGTATTTTTTAAAAACACGAAATTTTAAATAAAAATAATTGCACTCATGATTTTTTATTCAAATAACCAGTTCAGTTTTTTCTGTTATGTCGCTAAGATCAAAAAATATTATTTATAATTCATCAGTATGTAATTTGTATCTAAATATAATTTTCAAAACACACGAATTAAAAAAATCGAGCGAAAAATACCGAGCAAAGCTCGGTCAACCGGGTACTAAATCATCATAAGTAATAAGTATATGTTTACCGTTTCTTGTTTAATATTATCTGATTGACAACTAAATATAGTTTGATACTTTCCCGTAGCTAAATTGACTGAATAACACAAAAAAGGAGTGTGTTGGGATTTTAATATAACTAATAAAAGTAAAAGAAAATTTACATCCTTCAACAGAATCAAGCCTTGTATATGTATAGAAAATTTGGTATTTATAAAACATATTATTTATTTGGAGTCAAAGTCTTGAAATAACTTACCTAGCCCATTTAAATTTCGTCCTGTTTTCTTAACATAAATATCGTAACAGGTTCCAGCTATATTTAAAATTAATATGAAAATTATGGTGCTCATAAAAACTTTTTCACCAAGATCGATTTCTTTTTCTTCACCGTATGTATCACAATAAAATACCAGAGATAGTTTTGCTTTTAACTCGTAGACCTCCCACAAGGATTTATTAAAGCATTTCTCAAGGGTATCCTTTAGGTCCACTCCTTTTGTAATGGCTTTGTCTTCTAAAATCTTTCTACAAGTTTTGGTTACACATATTCCTCTTTCTACATGCGAATGATTATAGTGCTTTATTTGGTCGTCCGAATATTCCTAAAAATGTAAATGGTTTTTATTTTAAATATCCATTGTATGTTCCCAGCAAGCTGGCATTTGTTATAGGTTTTTAAATATTCATAGTGAAATATAGGGCGAGTGAGTGACCATAATCGAAAACTTGTTTTTTCTGGCATTGTTTTTTATCTACGTTCCTAAGTGTGACAATTCATTCGAATTATGAATCTTAATCAAAGATAGATGTAGATGTCTACAGGCTTCAGCGTCCTCTTACTATTATCTGGACTATGTACTCATGTCACGACATTTCGTAAAATGCTATTTTCAGGCTGTACCCAGCTTATAAACGTTTAAATACTCACTTTTATAAGTGTAATAAGCTCACTTGGTTGATCAGAATGCAAGTCAAATCGTGCTAGGCAATATACACCTATAGGATCACTCGTACAAGATTGATAATCGTCTAAGGCAAACAGCGCAGGCATGCGATAGTACTCCGAGTCTGCAAAAGATAAAATAAAAACTTAAAACAGAAACAGAAACTTTTTTATTCAATATGGATTATAAATATTATACTTATTGAAAGTCACTTTTTTCATTACCACTAGTTCGCAAAAAAAAAAACTCTGTCCTGGGAAGAACCAGCAAGAAACCCAACGGGACTATTATTTTTTAAATAAGAGCTTACATCACGTATGTTATAATTAATAACACAAAACAAATTCGAAATAGCTTGGTAGCGATTACCCTCCCCAGGGGTTATTATCATATATATCAATAACGCCTAAGTACAAATATCTAAAAATTAAAGTAATATAGAAGTTAATTTCTGATCGTTTTAAGTTAATTCCCTAAAAAGTATTTTCCATTTTTTTATAGAAGAGGGGGCAAACGAGCATTCGCTTCACCCGATGCTAAGTGACTACCACAGCCCACAAACAACTGCAACACCAGGGGAATTGCAGGTGCGTTGCCGGCCCTTTAGAAAGCAGTAAGCTCTTTTCTTGAAGGTCACCAGGTCGTATAGGTCCGCAAAAATCGACGGTGGTAAACTATTCCACGGAGAGGTCGTACGCGGAGGAAAACTCCTAGTGAAACGTACAGTTGTGGACCGCAAACCATCCAAATGGTGTGGATGGTATCGGGAGGTTTGCCGCGTAGTGCGTTCTTGAAATTTGGCGGCTGCGATTAATCAGAACAATTCCTCAGAGCACTCTTCGTGATAGATGCGATAAAATACGCAAAGAGATGCAACATCTCCTCGCAGCGCCAGTGAATCTAGCCGATCGGAAATCAGTCGGCTGTCGACGATTCGAGCCGCTCTGCGCTGGATGCGGTCAAGTGGAAGGAGCTGGCACTGGGGAGTCCCAGCCCAGAGATAGGAACTAGCGCCTTGTGAAGTTGCAGGCGGTGTGCTCGCATGAAATACTGTCCCGCTCTGCTGAGCATGTCAAGCTTTTTAGAAGCCAATTTGGCCTTCTCTTCCAAGTGACCATGAAACTGCACATTAATCGATATTTCGACGCCGAGGACTTCGATACTGGCTGAGGCAACAAGGGGAGTGATTTGAAACTGAGGAGATACGACAAAGGGGTTCTTTTTAGTGGTTAACGTCCAAACTTGTGTCTTCTAAGGGTTAAACTGGACTAGATTTAGTCGCCCCCAGTCCGAGACTTTGTTTAGCAAAGACTCGACTTCAGACACAAGTTTGTTCCAGTACTCGGCGACGTTTTCCCGCAATTTTACAATTGTTTTTACAAGAAACAATATGAGTTGGACCTTGCAGCATGTTCATTATTTTTATTATAAATACCTATAAATGTATATTTTAATAAATCATTACGTAATATTTCATATAATTATATTTTGCCATATCTTATACAATTTAAACTCTATAGAAAATGTAGCGTGTGCAATGACTGACAATCACCGGATAGCTTTATCTAGTCTCCACATAATATTTTTGCAGCATCACGTACCCTTATGTATATGGAACTAAAATGAATATTGCATATGTATATACGAGTACGTTTCAAATGAATACTATTCAACAAATATAATAAAATTACTTACGTACTTAAAACTTGAGCACTTGATAGCTCGTAATGCCTATATGAGTTGAAGACGCTAAACAATGCGCATGTGCGCATGGCTATCAGTGAGGTGCAAAGATAATAGGCAGTACACCATTTATACACTTGTTACCTCTGCAGCCAAGCCAAGCACTTGAGTAGTACAGAGCTTCTTAGCTACACGGAGTTAACGTCGGTGTTTACAAATGGACGTAACAAAATAAAATAAAATAAAATAAAATACGGTCGCTGGTAAAAATGATATAATGGCTTGCTAATATCTGCTGCTACCATTGTAAGACCTTTTAGAAAGAAGATTGCCGCTGGGCGCCCTCTGGTCCCTTGTTTTATACTGCTGATTATTAGTCGGTGTTGCCGCAACATCGGGTAAAATAACTGCAGTCGCCGTTTCGGCAAGGTCATTCAGGCTTCTTAAAGCTTTAATAACTACGTTACGTTCATTTATGAAATTTGTGATTAAGAGTATTCAAGGAGTCCTTATAAGGTATTCAAAATTACAAGCGTGTTAGTCTAATAATTTTTCAGTAGTGGAATAGAATAGAATGAAATAATTTTCATTCAATATAGACTACAGGAATACTTATTGAAAGTCATTAATGCTTTTACAAGTTGTTATGAAAAAACAACTTTTATCCTGCAAAGAACCAGCAAGAAAAGTAAAGTAGTGTAAGTAATAGTAGAAGTAGCGGGACTATTTTTAAACATTAATTTAAAATATATAATATGTTGAACAGTTATATATATATATAGATCTTTAAAAAAATATGTTCGTTGCATTCAACCCTCAGGTATAAAAATATTACAGTTACAATTAAAGATATTACATTTCCACAACTATTTCATTTTATTTTTTATATTATATTTATATAAGGAAATTCAACAATGATGTAATAATTAATTTGAATGGGATATTTACAATAATATACAGTCTAATCGAATGTCAAATGGATTATATTTTATGCATTCGTCATTATATTATGCCTACTGATGCGTCACTTGAATATTCATCGACTGACTAGTAGCATTTCTCAATTAGAAATGTTTTAATTTTTTTTAATTTATGAATACTTTCCTTTTCATGAAACATTGATGGAACTTTATTATAAATTTTAGATAATATACAGAAAACACTTTTTCTAAGTAAAGCTGTCTTTGATGAAATTGTATGAATTTTATTTTTACGTGGATTGTTTGTTAATACGTAATCATTAAATATTTCAGGATTAGTTTTTACAAATGTCACAACTTCATAAATACCCATACATTGCAAGAAATGCCAATAACTTAAATTATTTAAATTGTGGTTGACAGCTTTCTGTACTCGATATACGTGCAATAAGCACGCACACACCTTTTTTGTGCTTCAAATATATTATCTTCGCGCCTCGTAGCTCGTAGCACTGCCCCAAAAAATTATACTGTAGCGCACAGTAAAAGATATGAAGCCGTAATATACCGTCCGTAAAGCGTCTTCATTAACTACTTTGGATAATACATGTAAAGCGTATGAAGATTGGTTTAACTTTCTTCAAATATATTCTGTACGAGTCTCCTACTTTAAGTTGTTGTCAATATAAAGACCTAAGAAATTTGCTACTTTGGTTTCACTAACCGTCTCACTATCGTAATTAATGTGATCTAATTAAGTCAAGGGGCCATTTTCGTTGACAAAAATTCATTATTTGAGTCTTTTTTAAGTTTATTATTAAATTATTTGACTTAAGCCAGCTAATTTTATCCATTCTCAAGGGTTAATAACAATCATGTACTCAAAAAATCATGTACTCTTTATTAGTATAATGATTCTTACTGAACAATTTTTGCTTAATTAATATTTTATACCTTTTGATAAATTAGTACTGCATATTTTTTGGGACTTTGTTGTAAAAGCGTATGCACTGCCCCATGAAGTAATTACTGACACTTTGGGGTCAAGTAACTTATTAGTTAACTTTATTTACTATATCAATTTACTAACTTGTGTTTGTTTCTATTATTTACAGAATGAACATCAAGCATTTTAATAAAACTATTTTTATTCTTATGTACGTACGTTATATGGTGTATAAACATACGTAAATAAACGGTACGTATTATACTAACCCTACAATGGTGTCGTGGATTACAATAGTAATCCACTGTAAAAGAACATCAAATGTAGATATTCCTCATAATGATATTTAGCAATCTACATCAGCATCATTACAAACCAGTAGAGTAAGTCACTGATACGACTGCGGAAGATCGCGTAATATAAGTACGCCCGGATCGTGCACTGCATGTCGCAAATTCGTTTATCCAGATGATTACATACTATGTTTCTCTTGTTTAAAAATAAATGATTTGATTAGAAATAAATATCTAAACTGATTTGTGATCTCACTTTGAAATTAATGTAGTATTTTCATATATTAATATGTAAAAGTTTTTTCAAAATATTATTATTTGATTAAAAAAGATGTATAAATGCTTTTTGTTTATTTAATTTGATTAACCGTTGACTAAATATTACCTGGTTTTACATTTAAAACAAAATAAAAATACATTTTAGTTAAACTTTTAAAGCACTATTTTTATACTTAATTGGACTACATACGTTATCCACATTAGCATTTACGTTTTTCTATAAGAGGCGATCACTGCAGGGTTAATCGGTGAAGGTTCTAAAGTGGCTTAAATATACACACAAGAGTGCATCGCCCCTTCGTTTTCTGAACTTGGCTCACACACTGCTGTGTCTAGATATAATTTTTTTAATTTATTGTCAACAGAACCAACAGCATTTTGTAACATTATAAAGCTAAAACATCTCGCTAGGTTTCTCTATGGCTGTTACTAAGACAGTAGTAGCATTTTTCGAAATAGCGGTACATTAAAAAATAACCTTCAGCGTAGTTCATTAGTCTTTATTGAATTGAAATATTCTCTCTTAACTACCTGGTTATACTAAAATAATAATTGTGTTGTGTTAGTATGTAAATGATGTTAAACGTGATATTTATTTTCGTATAATATATTCATAATTAATTTTATTCAAAGGTATTTAAAGTAGGTGATGGTAAGTGGACACTGGCTTATTGACATCTTCTATAATAATCCCGACTAAAAATCCAAATGCCGATGCCTTGTCACCCCTAAAGACTAAGACGGAATGCCTTACTTTCAGTGAAAACGGTCTCCAGTTCTCTATATTCACCATGCGAAACACAGCAACATTGAACTGCTATTTTACGCTAGTAATCTGTGAAAGAGTGGTTCTACCCCGGTCTACCGACCCATCCGTGCTACAATCATAATATAGCTGCAGCATAGCTCTACCACTTAAGTACTTTTTTACATTGAGTTATATGTACTACGTACTATAGAGAAGCTATTCCAAACAAAAAATGTGAACTACTCTATATCCGCACATGCGCGGGAAACAGTACGCGTAAGTAACCGCGAAAATGGTCATAATAAATAATTGTTTATTTAGATTGTATTGTTAATCAAGTAACTACATTTTTTTAATTTTCGTTTATTTTGCATATGTGCTAATTTAATATAAAATTGTCATTAGCACCGCTCCGCACTGCATGAATATCGAATCCACAATAACAAGTGTACGGATTGCGCAGCAGTTCAGTTGAACATAGTGTTCGGAATGCCATATCTAGTGCATAATACATATATATCGATGCTTATTTATAATGTAAATAATAACATACTTTACTATTATCGTTTTAAAAAACTTACCATTTAAATGATATATAACTCCCACGCACTTATTAATTAAAAAAGCTAGGAAATACAGCTTCACAATCATTTTAACCTAGCCGTTAGATTTTAAAGTTCACTACAATATCGGTTTATTAACTACGGACGCGGTTGTGTTGTCCTCTCTTAAAAATAAATGAACTGTGCAAGGGTTTTAATCTTGCTTTTATACTTAACATTGGATTTGAAATTATTTTTTTACGACTTTGAGCTACGACTGACTGATGAATAAAAAATTACGAGTACTAATCACAGTTTTATTATATAATAGTGAAGAGTAAACGAACTTACAAACCACTTTTTAATAGAATCATATATACAATCACACTGCCCCAAAGAATCTCTAATAACTTCAATTTCCTGTATATCCCACCAGGTCATCACAGAACGTAAATGGGGGCAACCCACTGACCTCTAGATACTAACTCTACGGAACTAATAATAGGGATGAGACAGTGTATCAAATAATATCGATAAAATTCTATACCCTACCTATACCGAAATAGAATAGACTCTATGTATAGATGGACTCTACCCGTAACGTCCATTCTCTTTATGTATCATATTAATGTAATGCCATTATAATTCATCATCATTAAAGCCATTCACAAGTCCACTGCTGAACATAGGCCTCCCCCAAGAAATGCCACAAAGCACGGTCCTGAGCCACCTGCATCCATCAACTTCCTGTATGGCTTACCAGGTTCCCCATCGGTATTCGGTTCTTCGAGCTATATGGCCGGTCAATTGCCATTTCAGCTTACTAATCCATTGGGCGATATCAGTCACTATGGTTCTGCTGCAGATATCCTCATTCCTAAGTATGATCCCCTGAGCATGAGCCCTTTTCATAGCTTGCTGAGCGACTTCGAGCTTCCTCGGCCAGCAGTGAAAGACCTCGTCTCAGATGCATAGGTCATCACTGACACTGACTGACGAGAAGATGTGTTGTAATCTCCCGAACGCTGCCCAGCCGAGTTGATTCCGGCGATTGACCTGTCGATCGAAGTTGAACTTACCTAGTTGGACTATTTGTCCCAAGTAAAAATACTCGTCAACAACTTCAGCTAAGTGTTACCAAAAAACCACCGGCATAGGTGTGACATGGACATTACACATGACTTCTGTTTTGTCCATTTTCATCTTAAGACCTCTCCAGCGATTCTGCCATAAGGACTATATTTCGGCAAATCGAAGGTGAGTGACTTACACGCCATTGACTTTCATACCGTAACCTTTCCAGTCCAGTAGCTTGAAAAAGTCTTCCAATGCAGCGGTAAAGTATTTTAGGGATGTTATGTTCACGTTACCCTGTCTTACATATCTCTACAGTTGGATTAGTTTTGTACTCTGGCTCTGTACTCGGATAGCCATCGTAGCCCTTAGACTATTCAACTAAAAAATTATTAAGATTAAACTAACTACACAAACTAAAAATAAAAACATAATTTCTAAAATAATTTATTGTCAACCGTTCATTTAGTTCTAGTATTATAAAAAACAAATCAGCTGCTATAATAACGCCTATCCTAATCAACTACAGGTCTGTCTATAGACAGTAAAATATTTTCTACTATATAAAAATTTATGTTTGTTCGTACTTTCTACAGTTCATCAGATTGCGGTAAAACTTAGGCAACTTATTGGTTGCACTTGTGCGAAGGTTATACGCATCGTACAATTAATTGACATTAGGTGGCGTGCGTATTATACTGACTATTTATTTGAAAGTTAAAGAAAATGATTCTCTTTCAATGATTGTATTATCATTCCTAATTATACAGTATAACTGTTCCACATTTTTAACGATAATATTTCCACAATTACTTCTTCTGCGGCAGCATTACACGAGCTAGCAAAATAATATAAAAAATATAAACTTTGAATTACATTGTTATCAGTTATTTACAACGACATTTTCGAAATTAAAATAACAATATTAAAGAAAATTACTGAAATTATTATACAGTCCTACTTTATGTGGTATCGTCCCAAGAATGCTGGCTACATGTCCTCTCTGAATGACTATACTTAGCCTTCAAGCGAGGAAACAACAAACTAAACAACTTCTTATTACAAGCAGCGAAAATCAGTCGCATATACAGTTTTTTAGGAACTACACCGCACGTGCACCCTACGGACCAATAGTCTCTATAGCAAATTGCACAAATATGTACTCATCTTCTAAATATTCTGGACTATTTACTTAGTTCAGTTGCCTCTAATGCCACCTCTGCTTTAGACGAGGTACCCTGAGATGGGATGCTGTCAAAGTGTTAGCAAGAAGTATCCCACACTAAAGCTTTATCTCTCTCTCTTTCTCTATCTTTCTCTCTCTCTCTCTCTCTCAAGCAACCAAACCCATACCGTCGGGTCTCCTGGTATCGTCTCTAAATATTCTACAAAGATCTTAAACTGAGGAAACATTTATAGAGATACGAGCTCTTCGGATGAAATTGTCCAAGAACTAAGGACAACATTATATTAAAGAATACCATAACGTTATTACACGGTTATTTAACCATGTATTAAGGATGGATTCGAAATACTAAGTTAAACCAGAGTAACTAACCCTCGAATAATTTTACTCTTTGTTTTTACACCAAGATAACTTCGTTTTGCGTTTTGTAACACAAACGTAGAGAAGCTAATACTGGCTATTGTTACTCCAGAGTTGGTAGTTGGTGGTAGAGCTTATTCATTCAAACAAGTAAACCAACTTAAACCAGAACACAACTGTTATAAAGCGCAATCCAAGATTTGAGGTCCACATAATTTTCCGTGAGTGTAAATAATGCCGCCCAATGGCAGCCCCTCCTTAGTTGCTGACTTCTCCCCCCATTTTCATTCTCAGATAAGGCGCACCAGAAACAAGCCACACTGCCCTTTGCGTTCTCTAACTCCACCGACTCCGCTCCTATGGACTCCCCGAGCCCGATATGTGAATGGAGCCAGGGAAAACTATCACTTGGAAGTATCAAGTGGTGCAGCCTCACCAAAGTCACGAAATATAGTCGAGTGGCGCATTGCCAATCGCCATACCAACACTCCTCTTCCCTTACGACTACTCCTCGACTACAGCGGTACAGGGAGAGGAATCTCCTCTAGCTGCAGCCTACTAAAACACATACAACGTGGCTCGATATCATCAGGCGACCTTTCGACACTTGCCCTTGAGTTTGGTGAAAAAAGAGGAAAGAAGAAATAAAAAAAAACATTCGAAATAATAATCTAATACTTTTATACTTACTGGTATTGGTACTACCAGAAAATATTGTCGGTATACTGCACCTTTTCAAAGTGGTGCAGTTCTCATGTCTAATAAAACAGGTGTCTGTGAAATGTTTGGAACAAGTATGATCATTTTGTTTCGGATGCCAATTCACAATATCTATGCTTTTAAGCCATAATTTTAATCTAGGTTCACTTGGGAACCTGTTAATAATTAAATATTTGGTAATCGTCTGTAGTTGGCGACTTTGTTTGTTAACAGATATGGGATAGGAAAAAACATCGATAAGTATTATAGACAAGGAACTCGACAATCCTATTGAATTTTATTGTTTATCAAAACTCAGTAATATACAGCCAAAGATGTTGGTATATATGATATTAAGATTAATAACAAATTAATAACAAAAGTACTTATATTATCAAATAGTTTTAATTTGTTTCATATTTGCTGCAAATTCACTTACTTGTGAAATGTTATACCACTTCCCTTTTGGTAACGAGTTTTACAGATTACGCACACTCTCATTATTAATAAAAATAATTCTTATTATGTAACTAATATTATACACAATCAAACAACATAAAATACTTTCATTTTTTAGATCAAAAGTTCAAAATACAGATTTATTAAATAAGACAATTTAAATATGACAACAGACTTTGGCATATTATGTCAATTTTATTTTTCAAGACATCCTTTAGCGGCGCTTCAAATTGGAACAGTCATTTTCTATGGTATAGCCAGTCCAGCGTACTTGTATATATAGAGGTCAGTGCGGCAACCCTTTTCCTATGCAACCAACTATTATATTGGATTAATACTCAAAGGGGCAACCTTACACATCCCTTACGAGGTCCATTACCACATAACTTACATAACTATTATTTATTCTATGTTATTGATTCGTTGGACTATGATGGTAATCTAGGATATGTTCACAACCAATTCTATCCCGCTCTAGCCCTCTCCATATCTTGCTGAGCTAACTTATGCTTCCTCATACAGCAGTGTAAGACCACGTCTCAGGTTCATGTGTTATCACTATAACGTACTGGTTATTCGCAGCTGTTTTTGAGTTTTGAGAAATACATGACAAGAAGATGTTTGTGTCGTCGTAAGCTAGCCTAATGCTCCCTAGCCGAGTAGGATCCGACAGTTGACTTCAGGTCGAAGTTAAACTTACCTAATCGGATAATTTGCCCTCGGTGAGCATACTCGACTAACACTCGTGGTGGCGTAAGAATATACACCGCCGTAAGTCAGTTGAGTAATATGAGCAGCAATATCAGCTTGATAACTACGTAATAATAATAAAACTGCAGTTGCCTAACCACAGTTGTCACCCACGAACGGTTGTTCAAGGTCATTCTGGTATAAGCACCAATCTCAGTACATCCTAATAAGTAGGTGAAGGGAATGTATAGGGGTAATAGCTCTAGAGCCATGCATTCCTCCAAGAATCTAGGCACACGAAAGGACGGTGAACTAAAGGTCGGAATATTTCGAGTAGGGCAACGGAACCCAAGGGGTCAAAAGTTGACTGACTTCTTGGAGAAAAAGGGACCCCTTACGATGAACTCTCATGATGGTTGACTTAATTATGACGACCAGATGACAACTATTCATGGATGGCTCCTCAGTGATTGTGAGGGTGAAAATTGCAAAAGTGTAAGCCATCACCGTATGGTGAAAGGCCCACTAAATCTTAACGATAAGTTGTAGAGGTCACGCTTATTGAAGTCAACGCCTCATTTACCTCATAATTTTATCCAAGCACCGATACCCCAAAATTACAAAATTGTTTTCACTGCCTAGAAAATTGCGATATAATGAGCGATATAAATGACAAGCTCGTGGATACTGTCTAGTTGCGATTGGAGATAAATTTTGTCAGACCCGTCTCTTTTGCGACCTATAAACTTTCCGATCACACTTTTTATCTCATGGTTGTTAAATGGAAAATGAAACCGCAGTCTTCAATAGGTATGATAGCGTAGAAACAACTGAACAGACAGATCTTCAAATACATGCATGACTGATGAGGTGGTTGAGAGTAAACAAGGCTCCAAAGGCTCCAAAGCCTGAGATCATTCTGCCGAAAAGAGCCGCTTGTATAAGATGAAGACCTGCTTTAGCAACTTCCTTACCGAGGTATCAGAGATTCCGAGTGACGTTCTGTGACGAGAGATTATTAGGATAGCTGTACACATTTTCATTGGATCTACGCAAGAGCGTGAGTAACGATCCAAGAGCAAGTCTCATCCGTGACAATATGAATGATGTCCCAAATGATGATATCGATGATGTTTAAATCGGCAAGGCCCCAGGCGAGAATAGAAATACAGCACATAGCTTCTTAAAAGTCAGTAAAAAACCGGTACTTGGCTCCTTTAAGAGCTCTTCAACTCCATCTACCATGGTGGTGTTACTCCGGAGGCGTGGAGCAGAAGTGTGGAGGTCTTCAAGAATTCTACAAGAAAGGCACACAATAACACTATAATTAACTACAGACCCATTTTTTTATAGAATAAATGTGATAAACGAGCACACAGGCCACCTGGTGGTAAGTGGATGCTGTGGCCCATAGACATCTACATCTATCCTCGATTAAGAATCAAAATGTTTTTTTTTTATAGAAGAAGGGGCAAACGAGCATGCGGCTCACCTGATGTTAAGTGACTACCGCCGCCCATGATCAACCGCAACACCAGGAGAATTGCGGCTGCGTTGCCGGCCCTTTAGAAAGGAGTAAGCTCTTTTCTTGTAGGTCCCCAGGTCGTATCGGTCCGGAAAAATCGCCGGTGGTAAACTATTCCACAGAGAGGTTGTACGTGGCAGAAAACTCCTTGTGAAACGTACAGTGGTGGACCGCCAAGCATCCAGATGGTGTGGATGGTATCGGGACGTTTGCCGTGTAGTGCGTTTACGAAATTTGGCGGCTGGGATTAATCCGAACAATTCCTCAGAGCACTCCCCGTGATAGATGCGATAAAATACGCAAAGAGATGCAACATCTCTTCGCAGCGCCAGTGAATCGAGCCGATCGGAAAGCACTCGGTCGTCGACGATTCGAGCCGCTCTGCGCTGGATGCGGTCAAGTGGAAGGAGCTGGTACTGGGGAGCCCCAGCCCAGAGATGGGAACAGTATTCCATGTGCGACCGAACCTTCGCCTTGTAAAGTTGCAGGCGGTGTGCCGGCATGAAATACTGTCCCGCTCTGTTGAGCACGCCAAGCTTTTTAGAGGCCAATTTGGCCTTCCCTTCCAAGTGACCACGAAACTGCACGTCACTCGATATGTCGACGCCGAGAGTTCCGATACTGGCTAAGGCAACAAGGGGAGTGCCTTGAAACTGAGGGGATACGACAAAAGGGTTCTTTTTAGCGGTTAACGCGCAAACTTGTGTCTTCTGGGGGTTAAACTGGACTAGATTTAGTCGCCCCCTATCCAAGACTCTGTCCAGCAGAGACTCGACTTCAGACACAAGTTTGTCCCGGCACTCGGAGACGTTTTCCCGAGAAATATTGGCTCGGCCGGTGTAAAGAGCATCACCAGTGCTATCATCTGCATAGCAATGAATGTTACGGGTATGCAACATGTCATTGATATGCAGAAGAAACAGCGTTGGCGATAGCACGCAGCCCTGTGGAACACCAGCATTAATAGGCTTGCAATCGGAGCTTGCACCGTCTACAACGATCTTGATGCTCCGATCTGCAAGAAAGCTGGTGATCCAATCGCACAATTTCTCGGGAAGCCCATAGGAAGGGAGCTTCGAAAGAAGCGCTTTGTGCCAAACCCGATCGAAGGCCTTCGCAATGTCCAAACTAACGGCCAATGCCTCCCCCTTGAACTCTACTGCCTCCGCCCATCAGTGAGTTAGGTAGACCAGAAGATCACCAGCTGATCGACCACGGCGAAAACCGTATTGGCGGTCACTAATCAGCTGGTGATCTTCAAGGTACCTCATGAGCTGGCAGCTTACAATGGACTCCATTGTTTTGGAGAACAAGGAGGTGATGGCGATTGGGCGGTAATTGGACGGGTCTGAGCGGTCGCCTTTTTTAGGGATCGGGTGGACGTAAGCCGTCTTCCACGATTTGTAAATGTTTTTTTTGTAAATGCGTTGCCACATCTGAGGACTAAATGGAATGCCTCGTTTCCAGTAAAAAGGGACTCCGGTTTTCTACACTCACCATACGTAACACAGCAGCATTGAGCTGCTATTATTACGTTAGCATTCTGTGAGAGCGTGGTCCTGCCCCAGTCGAGCCGATCGTGCTACAACCATAATACAGTTGCAGCATGGCTCTACCACGTAAAAATCTCATCCGTGCCTTCGCGACTTCTTGTTTCCCTAACAAGACAGTTACCAAAATATTAAGCACCATAGACCGCAAATATGTCCTTCGCCAAATTTTATGTAAGACCAAAAATTACAATCCGCCACTTTGTCTTGCATTTGTGGACTATAAAAAAGCTTTTCAATACATCGAAATTTGTGCGGTTCTACAGTCCTTTCAGCGATGCCTGATGGGCTATCGGTGTATATTAATGCTGAAGTCAAGTAAGGGCTATGTAGCTGTCTTAGTATAGAACCGGAACGCAAAACTTATCCAACTGCAGAGAAGTACACGACAGTGTGATGTTATAACTTTAATTCTCTTTTAATGCTGTTTTTGAAAACTTTTTCTGTACTGTAGTAATATCGATGGCGAGTACATCATCCTTGACCTTTGATTTACCGACGATATGGACCTATATCCATCCACCCATACATCTATTACAGTTAATGACAATTTAAGCAAGGTTTCCGACGGAATTTCTTTTGGTATTCTTAAATTAGCTGAAAATGATCAAGACTGTAAATTCTCTTGCAAAATTAATCCAGAGCGCGAATTTTTAAGAAGAAATTTTTTATATTATCTTTATATTATTTCATCCCAATTCTTTTTGAAAGTATTTGTCTTCACGGTTTTCTGCAAAGTATTTCAATATTTATTCGATATATACTCAATTATAGTTATTTCAATCATAATAATCACAACAATAAGTCATTTCACCAAAAATATATAATTCAGGAATATTTTTATAAGTGCGATGATAATGGTACTTCTCCAATTATACTATTGTTATTTAGTTTGATAATTGAATAATGAACTCACTTTTATTACCAGATTATCAACCCTTAACCGCTCTACTAGTGTGTAGCTAAATTTTTTGAAATTTATAATACGCTGGTATCTCATTATTTGCTTAACAAATTATTTAACAGTCGCACGCAGACATACGCTTTACAAATTCAAATTTAAGATTCGGGAATGTAAACTGGGTGCTATTAATGTCCTTAAACTGTGATGCTACTACTGCCTATAGATGTTCAATAAAATATATTACGTATAAATCTATACATTTATAGGTACTCTGTACATATAAATACTTTTGAAATTGCTGTCTGTAGTATCAAAATAACCTACCTACTAATACCTTTTATGGAGGTCAGGGGTTTATTTGCATGCTTTTAAGACATGAGTAAATATTTTAAAAATGTTTGTCTTTCTGTGTCAAACCGATCACAGTGGAATTTAACGAACGGATAAGATTAATACGTTTAATTTGACATTTTTAAATAATTAAGAAAAAAAAAGTATTATTTTTTTTTCAAAAAATAAACATCGCTTACAGAGGTCTACGAGTTATATAGAAAAAAGAGTTTCCATTGCTTCTTTAAAAATAATACTGATAATGTCTATAGAGAGATATATCGAGTTTTATTTAAATGTGAATTTAATACATTTACTTTTAAAACATTCTCATTGAACAGTCCCAAATGATTTAATGAATGGGCGTGAGTAGAAATCCATAAAATTAGAGGATATGAGCCTTATAATGAAAGATTTTTTGTAGAATAAGGGCTACACAGTACGTAGTCTACCTGATGGGCTCTACTTCCCATGTAGCCCCATAGGTATCTACATCTATTGTTTAGGAATCAAAATGTAGATACGTTGTCATTTCTAAGGACTGAGATGGAATGCTTCGTTTCTCTACACACACCGCATGAACCATAGCAGCATTAATATGCTTTTTCACGCTGGTACTCTATGAGAGCGTAGTATTTCTCTGGTACGGTCGACCGATTCGTGGTATAATAATAATACAGCTGCACCGTGACTGTACCTCGTAAAAATACACAAATAATTATAGTTATACATTGATAGAAAATGTAAGAAACATATTATGGCTTGACATTTAAGTAATAACATTAAACTGGCTCAAATAAAATTAGAACGACTTTTAGTATAATTCAAATTTAAATTAATGTCAAGAGCCACGGGCAAGGTCAAATTACGCAACTCCAATTTTCCATTGAATCATAAGAATAATTTAAATTTAAATGAATCTGATAAAAAATTTGCTACGACTTTTGACAAATATATCACTGATATTCCTTTAATAGGAATAAAGGCTTATTCAAAAACTTTTAAATTGCACAAAGTATTGACAAAGATATCATTGAATATTATAAAACTATAGAAAAGGGCTTATAGAGATTATCGTTCAAGTTGTTGCCTCCATAATAGATATAGTTGCACCTTATTAAGCCGTGAGTTTTACTCTGGTGTGATTCCGAATTTGATTAAATCTGGTAGTACAGTAGACTCCGCCAATTAATTTAAATTTAGTAGACTGTAGACAAGCTAGAGGGGCCCTACCTGAAATAAACAGTCGTCTAACCAAGGTTCTAATGAGACTGAAAAAGCCACGGATCAGGATAGTAACAAGTGCTATCACAGGACATGGCTCTTTTAACAAACATTTGTTCACCATAGGTGTTACTGACAGCCTCCTGTGCAGGGCATGCATGGGAGAGGAAGAAACGGCGGCTCACGTGTTGCTGACATGTTCAGAAGTCGCTTCATACAGGGTTAAACATTCGGCACGCCGGGATCGCTCCCCGAAGTTGCTTGCAACATCAAGAGACTGCTGAGCTTCTTCAGGGAGATTTCATGGCTCGAATAAGCATATTATTCCTGCCCACACGCAAAATACGCGCTTAGACGTGGAGTTGCGGAAAACAGCCCGTCGTAAACTAAACTAAACTAAACTAGACTCCGCCAACTTTAGACCAATTTGTGTACTAAGCACCAACATTTAGAAAAAGTAATTTTTGAAAATAAATTTATTAAGTTTTTTTTTACATAAATAAATTGCTGCATAAATAGCACTTTGAATTTACAATTCTCGAAAAATCGGGGTAATTCATTCATGTGGGGCAATGTAATCGTATATGTTGCAGTATGCAGTAACATGGTTGAAGCCGTGTTATAATTATATCCCTAGGAAAATGAATATAGTTATATGACAGCGGTTCATAACTGTCTTCCGGTACTGGAATTTAATTATGTTTTCAGTTTAGGAGGTAAGTCAGATTTAAACTTGAACCTTTTACACTGTTTTTAGAATTCAGAAATGATTTTGGAATTAATTACCATAAAAACAAATTTGACTAAAAATTGCGTATAACGGAACGCAAATGTGTTCATAAGTTTTTTTTAACGTGAGCACACCCTTAAAAAAGTTTATCATTCGGACCAACTAAACCATATGTGGCTGAAATTGGGATGAGTTTTACATAAGTCAGGAGGTTTTTCAGAAAACAAAATTATAAAAAATCGCATTACATTGTTTAATTTACCACTATTATAGCTCACTGCCTCGTTGGGCTAGTGGTTGTGGTAGTGCAACTGCTGATCATGAGGTCCTGGGTTTGAATCCCGGGTGAAAATAATCAGTTATTGAGTTTTATCATTAAGTAAATTCTCAGTAGCTCAGGAAATTGGCGGAGTCTCACATCCGTGCCTTGGAAAGCACGTAAAGTCGTTGATCATGCGCCTGATCTCTGTCCGGTCGTGTCTATTTACCGTCCCATCAGATTATAATAGTGATGGAATAGAGAGTGTACCCGTGCTTGCGCATACACTTGGGCACTGTCTGCACTGATGGCTAGCCTCCGGTGAGACTGGCCGCCGTGACTGAAATTCGGTCTGGAGGACATTATTATTATAGCGGAGTTTAGGTCAACCAGTCTTAGTCAGGATAAGATGGATAAAATCTGTACTAAAATCGATTCAGCGCGCCTCGACTCCACGTAATCTTGTCAGCCCTACCTCTAGAGTGATTTTGTAAAACCGTAAGCATGGAGGATGAGCAGCCCCCGCCCGCCGTAAGAAATCGCAGGCATCTGTAGGAGCTGTAGCGGCTGAGGCTGGTCGTCAAAGGCAACCAATAAGCCGAAGCTGCGGAGATGAGCATGGATGCCAGTGATTTGCAACGCAAGGGCGAAGGGGCTGTATTTTCCGCAGCGCCGAAGTTGCAGAAGTAACTTTGGGTCAATATTCCTGTGTAAAAAAGTGAGATGATAATGATTTTGTAATGTGATTTGATGTTATGAGAATATTTTCCAAAAAAATTATTATTTCCGCTTCACCTGAAACCTCAAAATTTGAACTCATCAAAGCTTAAAAACCTTATTTAACAAAGTTTGTAGAAAATGGTTATTTTAGTATTAAGAAATTTATGGACGGTAATAAGCCCTTGGAATGAGCCACCAAGCTGTTCCCAAATTGTTTTGTGTTGTTAATTGTGTATCATTAATAATTGTAAACTTAAAAAAAAATATTAGATAAGGTTCCGCCGAGTTTCTTGCTGGTTCTTCCCACTACTTTTTTTGCGACACGGTTTTTTGCGAACCCATGTATGTGCCGTGTAGTGGCGGTTGAGAATATCCACTACCCCCTATCTTCCCGTGGGTGTCGTAAGAGGAGACAGAGGGAGACAGAGATGGGCAGCAGCATCTTCCTGATAACAACTGTGACGTAATAAAAAACTGCGGTTGCCAACCCGCTCGCCAAGCGTGGCAACTATGGCAAATATCCCCCCCTTGAATAACGACCCAAACAGACGGCCCCCAGTCCCCGGCGGTCCCGCTATTCCTGGCTACGGTGGCGACCATGGTAACGGCGGGGCAGGGGGTGCTAAGAATCTCCGGTGGAGGTTCGGTTGCCACCTACGACGACTCGACCTGGCAACATATAACGCACGCACCCTGAGGACTGACGAGAAGATACTGGAGCTGGAAGAAGAGGTAGACAAGTTGCGCTGGCATATTATTGGATTATCCGAGGTCCGAAGAGAGGGGGAGGACTCGGCAATCCTCGAGTCCGACAACTTGTTCTATCACCGGGAGGGCGACCATCTGTCCCAAGGAGGTGTCGGATTTATTGTCCACAAGTCTCTCGTCAACAACGTTGTAAAGATTGGGAGTGTGTCGACGAGGGTCGCGTACCTGATACTCAGAATCACCAAACGGTATTCGCTGAAGGTCATACAGGTTTACGCACCAACCTCGGAACATCCCGATGAGGAGGTGGAGGAAATGTATAATCATTCCTCCAAAACCCACTACACGGTGTTGATGGGAGACTTCAACGCAAAACTAGGCACAAGAGAAAGCGGTGAGCTGAAGGTAGGGAAATTTGGAGTAGGGCAACGGAACCGAAGAGGCCAGCAGCTGGCCGACTTTATGGAGAAAGAGGGACTCTTTATGACGAACTCTTTCTTCCAGAAGCGGCCGCACATGAAGTGGACCTGGTCGAGCCCCGACGGCTCGACAAAGAATAAGATTGACTTCATTATGACGACCATACGCCAACTGTTCAGTGATGTCTCAGTGATCGCAAGGGTGAAAACTGGCAACGACTACCGTATGGTTAGAGGCACACTGAACCTAAACGTTAAGTTGGAGAGGTCTCGTCCAATGAAGTCGACGCTCCGCCCCCCTCGTGTTCTAATCCAGAATCCCGAAACCTTTCAGCTCGAGTTACGTAACCGCTTTCAGTGCCTAGAAGATTGCAATGCAGTGGACGATATGAATGACAAGCTCGTGGAAACTGTCCATGCGGTCGGAGCTAAGTTCTGCAAGATCCGCCGCAGAAGAACACAAAAACTCTCCGATCACACTCTTAATCTCCTGGCTGTTAGACGGGAGATGAGGCTGCAATCGTCCACAGATTTGACAGCATATAGGCAACTGAACAGACAGATCTCCAAATGCATGCGGCGCGACTTATGCAACTTTAATACTTCTCGTATTAAAGAAGCGATCGAGCGAAACCAGGGCTCCAAAGTCTTTGCCAGAGATCAGTCTGCCAGAAAGAACCAACTGTCAAAGCTGAAGACTGAGTGTGGCAACATCGTTTCCGGGACACCTGAGATTCTGAGTGAGATAGAGAGGTTCTATGGGCAGCTGTACACATCATCGTTGGAGCCACACGCAAGTGTGAGTAACGGTCCAAGAGCAAGTCTTATCCGACACTATTCCGATGATATCCCGGACGTCAGTCTGAGCGAGATTAGAATGGCTCTCCACCACCTTAAAAACGGCAAGGCCCAGGGCGAGGATGGAATTACAGCGGAGTTTCTGATAGCGGGTGGAATACGGTACTTGAAGTCCTTCAGAAGTTCTTCAATTCCGTCCTCCATGGTGGCACTACTCCGGAGGCGTGGAGCAGAAGCGCGGTGGTCTTGTTCTTTAAGAAAGGCGACAACGCTCTCTTGAAGAACTACAGACCGATTTCCCTTCTGAGCCGCGTCTACGTGCTGTTTTCGAGAGTAATTACGAATCGTCTCGCACGCAGACTCGATGACTTCCAGCCTCCCAAACAAACCAGTTTCCGAAAAGGCTTCAGTACCATAGACCACATACATACCCTGCGGCAGATTGTACAGAAGACCGAAGAATAAAATCTGCCACTTTGCCTGGCATATGTGGACTATGAGAAAGCCTTTGATTCCGTCGAAATTTGGGCGGTGCTACAGTCCCTTCAGCAGTACCAAGTTGACTGTCGGTATATCGAAGTGCTGAAGTGTTTGTACAGTAGGGCTATGATGGCTATCCGAGTACAGAACCAAAGTTCGAAACCTATCCAACTGCAGAGAGGTGTAAGACAGGGTGATGTTATATCCCCGAAACTATTCACCGCTGCGTTGGAAGACGTTTTCAAGCTACTGGACTGGAAAGGATACGGTATTAACATCAATGGCGAGTACATCACTCACCTTCGATTTGCCGACGATATAGTCCTTATGGCAGAATCGCTGGAGGACCTTAGCACTATGCTCAATGACCTCAATGGTGTCTCCCAACGGATAGGTCTTAAGATGAACATGGACAAAACAAAGATCATGTTTAATGTCCATGTCACACCTATGCCGGTGGTTGTTGGGAGCACTATGCTCGAAGTTGTTGACTAGTACGTTTACCTGGGACAAAAAGTCCGACTAGGTAAGTCCAACTTCGACCGAGAGGTCAATCGACGGATTCAACTCGGCTGGGCAGCGTTCGGGAAATTACGACACATCTTCTCGTCAGGTATACCTCAACCTCTGAAAACTAAAGTGTATAACCAGTGCGTGTTGCCAGAGATGACTTACGGATCTGAGACGTGGTCCTTCACTGCTGGCCGTATGAGGACGCTCAAGATTGCTCAGCGAGCTATGGAGAGGGCTATTCTCGGAGTTTCTCTGCGTGATAGGCTCAGAAATGAGGATATCCGCAGTAAAACCAGAGTGAACGACATAGCCCAACAGATTAGTAAGCTGAAGTGGCAATGGGCCGGCCATATAGCCGAAGAACCGATAACCGATGGGGAAGAAAGGTTTTCGAGTGGCAGCCTCGTACCGGTAGGCGTAGTGTAGGGCAACCCCCCACTAGATGGAGTGACGACCTGGTAAGACATGCAAGAAGTCGATGGATGCAGGTGGCTCAGGACCGTGCTTTGTGACGTTACTTGGGGGAGACCTATGTTTAACAATGGACTTGTGAAGGGCCGTAATGATGATGATGATGATGAATGATGATATGTAAACTAGACTTTCAATAAGTATTATTTACTAGTTGTGTCCACGACTTCGTTCCGTGGAATAAGCGTTTTTGTTATGATATTGATCATGATTTATGATGTAATCGCGTCAAGATCTAGAAAGAAACTAGTCTAGACCAAATATTCAGTAAGTCAGTAAACTAACGAACAAACCAATAGACGGGCCCACAAATGAACTAATGGACGGACCCACAAATCAATCAAGAAACGAATTAGACACTCATGTTTTATTCACAGTTTGCCTCGTAATTTCTCTAGCCAACACTTGGTTCCACACAACACGGTACATGGTAACACACAGCATATAAGAAACTGCCCGAAATAAGCATGCCATTAATATAAAAAATATTATATGTATATATATATATATATATATATATATATATATATATATATATATATATATATATTTATATATATATAGAAGGGGGTAAACGAGCATGCGGCTCACCTGATGGTAAGTGACTGCCGCCGCCCATGAACAACCGCAAGTGTGTCGACCCTAAGTGTATCGGTCCGCAAAAGTTGCCGATGGTAAACAATTCCACAGAGAAGTTGTACGAGGAATAAAACTCCTAGTAAAATGATTTCTTATATTTACGCGAACACTACACATTGAAATAATACTAGTTTTTACGGAATTTATCGCGTATATTTAACTTTTTTAATACCCGACGTTTCGAGAGCTTTACAGCACCCATGGTCACGGGAAGGACTGAGATGTTTAACGTCCAGATGTCATAGTTAACCGCGGTTACCATAGATTAAAATTTAACTTTTGTTCCGATCTACACAGTATGAACTTATGGTATCATAAAGTCTTGCAGTTGTATGCTTGGGTTGGGATTTAATTTTATTTATTATAGGATCCCAAGCAGATGGTAGCACCCAGCCATCTTCTCTATTGAAATTAGGATGTTTTTTGATTTCAATAGCCTCGCGAATCATCCTTGGAAGGAATCGGTGTTCTTTACCGAGGATTTGTGGTGGTCTATCAAATCTGATGTAGTGACGGGAGCGATCCTGTACATGTTCACAGACTGCAGACTTCCCGGAGCGTCGATTCTTCACATCAGCTATATGTTCTTTGACGCGGGTTTTAATTGATCTTTTTGTTTGTCCTATGTAGGAGAGACCACATTCACAATCAAGCTTGTACACTCCTGCATCTTGCAGAGGGACGTTACACTTGACTGATGGTAAAAACTGACCAATCTTCTTCGGCGGCTTGAAGTATGTTTTGATGGAAGCGCGCTTCAAGATGTAGCCAATCTTGTCAGTGACTCCTCTAACATATGGCAGTACAGCAGGTACACGCTCAACTGTGGCCGGCTTCACTCGTTCTCTGTGACGTAGGCGCGGGACCCGAAGCTTGTTGTCATGCAAAACTTGCTTGACATGTTGAAGCTCGGCAGCCAGGTGTTTACTGTCACAGATCCCTCGTGCTCTCTGAAACAAAGATTTACCCACGGTAGCTAGCTGTGAAGGATGGTGGTGAGAATCACCGTTTAAATATCTATCTATATGGGTCTTTTTTCTATACACCGTATGGCTCAATGTGTTATCAGGATTCCGAATTACTAACACATCTATATCGGTTCTTCGAGCTATATGGCCGGCCCATTGCCACTTCAGCTTACTAATCAGCTGGGCTATGTCGGTCACTCTGGTTTTACTACGGATATCCTCATTTCTGAGTCTATCACGCAGAGAAACTCTGAGCATAGCCCTCTCCATAGCTCGTTGAGCGACCTTCAGCTTCCTCATACGGCCAGCAGTGAAGTACCACGTCTCTGATCCGTAAGTCATCGCTGGCAACACGCACTGGTTGTACACTTTAGTTTTCAGAGATTGAGGTACACCTGACGAGAAGATGTGTCGTAATTTCCCGAACGCTGCCCAGCCGAGTTGAATCCGTCGATTGACCTCTCGGTCGAAGTAAAAAACAATTCAATGTCCACCTATTCAGAATCAGAATCAGAATTTTTATTTGTTAAAATTAAGTGCATATTACGCTAAAAAATTAATTTAGATATTTATATTATGTCTTATCCCGAAATCAAATGGAAACAAAACTAAAATCAAAGGAGAAAAGCATTTTGATATGTTTAAATTTTTTACCTTTAATCGGTGTGATCGGAATAGAAAATGCACCTGTGCTTACGCACGCATGCAAGGCGGAATTAAGGTACTTCTTTGGTACTCACGTATTTAGAACACAATTTCTCTTTACCAAAAGATTCGTACGTAATATCTCGAGAGATAGTCCTGCATAAATGGCTACTTTCCGTGGAAACAGGACGCCATAACCGAAATTCGAAAGAACATTTATGATGGTGTGACGGCCCAATATTATTATTAATAATTAAATTCAATATAAAGGGGCGTCAAAAACAGTCTTAAAAGATACATATTAAGCAATTAAGTCAAATTAATAAACATAAAGTTAATATATTTCAGACATTTATCCCAATAACATAGTAAATTAAAGGCAAAATTATTGTTTTTTCGTAATAAATAAATTTATTTAAAAACTTGAAAAAAATATTTAAAATAAGATAAATAATAGAAATACAAGTCAAAAAATATTATAAAATCAAGTTAAATAACGTTTATAAGATAATTAGAAAATTTGTTAAAAATTGTTTAAGTCATGGGAGGTGTTCATGTATAAAAGAAAATTTTCCTAAGTTATTGAAGGTGTTCATGTATAGATGTCTTGTATGGATGAGCTGCCGGAGATACATTCCTGCAGTTCTACATATATATGGGGTGGTCGGGAGCCTGACTGCCTGAAGTACTGTAGCACAATGACTAGTCCTATATTAGGGACTTATGATATTAAACTCAATGATACAAAAGCAATACTACAGAAGGTCTCCATGATGAATTTGCAATACAATAGTAGGGTCGTGGGTTCGAACCCTATATATGAATGACTTATGAAAGTAAGGTCTATGATTCAAAAGCAATACTATAGAAGGTCTCTGTGATTAATATGCATTACAATAGTAGGGTCGTGGGTTCGAACCCTATATATGAATGACTTATGAAAGTAAGGTCTATGATTCAAAAGCAATACTATAGAAGGTCTCTGTGATTAATATGCATTACAATAGTAGGGTCGTGGGTTCGAATCCTATATATGAATGATTTATGAAAGTAAGGTCTGTGATTCAAAAGCAATACTATAGAAGGTCTCTATGATTAATATGCATTACAATAGTAGGGTCATGGGTTCGAATCCTATATATACATGACTTATGAAAGTAAGGTCTATGATACAAAAGCAATTTTATAGGAGGTCTCCTTGATGCATAAGCATTGTATGGGGTGGTCGGGTGACTGACTGCTCCTAGTACTGTAGCAAAATGACTAGTCCTTATTAGGGACTTGGAAAGGAATATTATGGTGGCGTGTGTGCTGCTTCACGAGCAATTGGTCCGAGGTAAACTTGGACTCGCTAACCGATATGTCCTAGACATATCATCTTAGTGCCGGTGGTAAGCGGGTTTGTTGTAGCAATACGGCTTTCCGGGGACATCGCACACCCATACCGTTTGTGGGCGGCGTAGTAGCGCATAGCGATGCGTCGTCTATCTTTCGGATGGGGATGATGAGTGTGTTTGGTAGCACTTTTAAGTGTAACAGGCATACTCAGCTTCATGTCTTAGTGCATTAGCGCTATGATACGTGGAGTTTTGTTCATTGGCGTCTTAGTAGCGTGCTACTATGATACGTTGGTGATATTTTTTATATAACAACAATAAAAACTTTGTTGCCAAAGTCGATAGGAGTCATGTGGGTGTGTTGTGAGGGTGCGCCGCCCGTATGATAGTTGCATTGATGCTTACTGCTACTTGCGGTATTGCGTCTTGTGATGGATCTGCGGGTGTGCTGCGCCTGAGTCGACGCATTCCTGTTGTTCTGGTCGATGGAGGTATACAATTAACATCTTAGTGTCGGTGGTAAGCGGGTTTGTTGTAGCAATACGGCTTTCCCGTGGACATCGCACACCCATACCGTTTGTGGGCGGCGTCGTAGCGCATAGCGATGCGTCGTCTATCTTTCGGATGGGGATGATGAGTGTGTTTGGTAGCACTTTTAAGTGTAACAGGCATACTCAGCTTCATGTTTTAGTGCATTAGCGCTATGATACGTGGAGTTTTGTTCATTGGCGTCTTGGTAGCGTGCTACTATGATACGTTGGTGATATTTTTTATATAACAACAATACCAACTTTGTTACCAAAGTCGATAGGGATCATGTGGATGTGTTGTGAGGGGGCGCCATCCGTATGATAGTTGCATTGATGCTTACTGCTACTTGCGGTATTGCGTCTTGTGATGGATCTGCGGGTGTGCTGCGCCTGATTCGACGCTCTCTAGTGGTTCTGGTCGATGGAGGTATACGGGTGGTGATGTCTGCTGGGATGTATGGGGGACCTTGGAATGGTGTAAGCCCGACGATTGTCGTATTGATGCTTGTTGCGTTCTGCAGCATTGCGTCTCTGCGATGGTTGTTTGGTGGGACGCTATTCTCAATGGCGCTCTCTGCGTCTTGGTTTGACTCACACCTAAGTAGCTTTGCCCAAGTCGGGTCCCTTCATTGCGGGGCTGCAGACTGTCTGCCCTCCACGATGTTTTATATAACAACATAATATTATATCTCTGTAACTTTCCCACCTTTGAATGATTGAAGGCAACTTGTTGGTGGGTGAGACAAACATGATCGAAAATGCATTTACTCAACGTCAGTGACACAAACCCTTTCTAATGGTGAATTATTACTCTTATCTTATAACTGCCTTTTGGCTATATCTGCCATTGTATTGGTTGGTGGAGCATATGTGTCGACCTCATGCGGGTGGTAGCTGGCGGGAGGATCTGAGGAGACTCTCAAGGCTGCGGCCGAAAGCCGCACAACGTGGGACCCCATTCCCTTGAGGTGAGCAGTAGACTCATGACACGCTCTGCGGCTAGTAGCCGTGCTGATCATGCAATTGGTGGTGATGCCATACACTTACATCACGTCTGCAGGAGCGGCGGTCTGGCAGGTGGTGGCGCTCACGGAGGGTTTAAGGCCAGTGTGCCTATTTGCCTAAACCGTGTGACGTTCATTCACTGTGGCTGGATTCGTTCGTATTCTGTATGGCGTTTACACGCATTGACATGCGCGACTTCGGTCGATGTTTGTGCTTACGCACTAACAAGGGGCCAAGCCTCTTTCACTGGTTCGCCAGTTATTTTGCTGTGGACTACGGTCCGGTTCCCGAATTAGCGTTCCCTTCGGGGGGAGTGCATCAAAATGGTTGGCACTCACCGTGCACGGCGTGTGTGGGGCCGTGTACCTCCTCTACATTTTTTTTTAAATAAATGTAGGAGAGCGAAGCCCTTGTATCGGGTATTTTTTGTATAAATATATTGTGAGCCTTTTCCGAGCGGAAAGGGATAAATGATAATAAATTAATAATGTAAACCTGATACAAGCGGAATAGGGACGTTTTATGTTCTTAACCTTTTTCGAGCCCTGTCTTCGTGAACGGGGTTCACTTAGCTTATAAGGCACTACCAACAGCTTTCAATTGCTCTAGTGAATATTCATTCTTCCAAACGACACCTAAAAGAACTAAGTTACTAAACAAACACAACGTAAATAAGGGTCCTAACTAAGACGATCACGCCAAAATATTACAAACGGTCTATTATTAAACCTTTAGAAATATCATTTAGAAAGATCAAAACATAATTTATTAATCCTGGTCACATATATATATATATATATATATATATATATATATATATATATATATATATATATATATATATATATATATATATATATATATAATGTTATTGAAAAGGGGATATATTTAATGTTTAATATTATAAAATTTTTATATAGAGGGGGGCGAGCGCTACAATTTGGTGCCGTGACCAGGATATATTTTAAAAAGAAGGTCGTCTTTATAAGAATTATGAAGTAGGCATTATATGCCTACAATTTGTTGTCCGTGAAATGAAGAGGTGTCTTGGAGGATGGTGTTTGCTGGGGTGGTTGAGAGTCTGGGGCTTTAATATTAATAAAAATTTGTTGTGTATAGATGGTGTGCGCATAGTTATCTAAGACAAAATAAACTAATAAGTGAAATAAGTGAAAAGTACTCAGTAACATTTGTGTAAGTGAAGGACATAACAGTGTTTAGAACTGGAAAAGTATAAAAATATAAAAATGGCTAAAACAAAGAAAAGTTCAAATTTAGTGAAGGCTAAAAAATGAATTAAAAATACTTCAAAAATTAATTAAGAATGTAGTGAAAACCTTTGAGGTTAAAATAAAAGATCTCGAAGAGAAGTTTATCAATCAAACGAAAGATCACCAAATTAAAGTAAACCAAGAAGAGGTGTACGGGGCGAGCACCTCATTTGTTACTGACCCTAAACAGAGTATTGTATATAATATACATAATGTGACAATAAACGAGCCGAAATTTGAAAATGGGAATACTCAGCCAGTAACATTTTTAGAAGATCTCACCAATTATTTAAAGAAAGTCCCATCTAATGGACTTGAAATATCAATAGCACAAGAGTGCTTAGTAGGTGAAGCCAAATATTGGGCTCGAATTAATAGTGTGCGTTGGACAACTTATGATGATTTTAAAGCAGACTTTCTAAGAGTATTTTGGGGTGAAGAGGAACAAAATAAAGTAAGAAGATTCCTTGTACAAAATAAATGGAGTAGATATACGCACCCCACCATGGTTGGTTACTTTCTTTATGTCATTGAAAAAGCACAAACATTATCATATCCGATACTAGAAAAACAATTAGTTGCTGATGTTATTAGACATTATCCTAAAACAGTGCAGCAGTTATGGAGAATAGCTAAAATTGAGACAATAATTGAGACAACAGATTTCTTGAGAAATTTAGATGACATTGATAAACAGGAAGAAGATCGTGAACCTTACAATACTGAGAAAAAACGAAAATTTAATAATAAAGCTGAGCGGAAACAAAAAGAAATACAGCAATCATATAAATCATGGCGTAAACCTGAAGAAGGAAGAAAGGAGGTTAACGAAATGAATGAAATACAAGTCACTAAAGAACAAGTAAATGTTTCGACTCCCGAGCCAAATTTAGAGCAATAGAGGTCGAACTAGTTCCCGGTTCGATCCCTTATAATGTGAAAGGGAACAAAGCATTAAATATATTATTAAAGCTGGGTTGGAGACCTGGTCAAACACTTGGCAAAAATAATAGGGGTTTGCGAAAACCTATTTCTTTAAAAGCAACCTTTAATAGAGAGGGACTTGATTATAACAATAATGTAAATAGTATAATTAAGACTTTAAAAACCAAGTCAGATTTGCTCATAACGGAGTTATTCGTGCAAACTGTTTTCGAGGAAGACGAAGATAAATATCAAAAGGAATTTATAGGGAATATGAGGTCTGAACTTAAAGTTTCAATATTTGATAAAGAAATTGATGCGCTTCTCGATACTGGGAGTGATATTACATGCATTTCAGAGAGTTTATTTTTACAAATTAAAAGTGGTAATCACAAAATATCAGTAATGCCAGTTAAAGCAATGCAAATAAAAGGTGCTGTTGGGCAGCGCAGCACAAAAATACAACAGATGATCATATTGCCTATAAAAATAGATGAAGTAGTCTTTGAAACACAAACTTTAATTGTTAATAATTTAATAAGACCATTAATATTGGGCTCTGACTGGCTCAAGGAAAATAAAATATTGATAGATTTTAGAAATACGGCAATTGGTATAGAAATTAAGTTGAAAAACAAAGACTACTTCATACCGTTTAAATATAACTGTAAATCAGATTTATATAACAATTGCGTTGAACAAAGTACTGATGATCCTTTAACAAATATAAAGATAGGAACAAAATTGGAGGCCTCTGAAAAAGCTAAGCTAAGTAAGGTTTTGGAAAAACATAAGAATATATTTTCGAGCAAGTTGGGTAGAGCGAATTGCTACGAACATAAAATTGAAATGATCGATGATGAACCTATAGTTACTAGATCTTATCCGATTCCATATGCATATAGATCGAAAATGGAAGAGAAATTAAGTGAGATGGAACAAGCTGGTATCATCACAAGGGCATCGACACCTTACAGTAGCCCATTAACATTCACACTTAAAAGGGATGGCTCAATTAGAGTCTTATTAGATGCTAGAAGCATAAATAAGAAAATGATTGCAGAAACAGAGAAGCCACCTATACAATTAGATGTTTTGAATTCATTTCATGGAGCGAATTATATTACTACCATTGATTTAAATAATGCATATTTTTAAATTCCAATAAATAAAGATGGTAGAAAATATACTGGATTCACATTCAATAGAAGGTCATATGTATATAATGTCCTGCCACAAGGATTAAAAACATCGGTAGGAAGCTTTAGTAGAGCCATGAGCTTGATATTGGGACCAGAAGTCCAAGAATTTTGTGTGAATTACTTAGATGATTTAGCTATTATAACATCAGGAACATTAGATAAACATTTGGAGCACATTGACATTGTTTTAAGTAAATTAAACAAAGCTGGCTTAACGTGCAATTTGCAAAAATGTGAATTTATTTGTAAAGAAATTAAGATGCTGGGTTTTATAATTTCAACAAAAGGCATAAAGACAGATCCCGATAAAATTCGCGCAATTCAAGATTTTCCAGCACCCAAAAAAATTAAGCAATTGAGAGCATTTTTGGGGCTTTGCAATTTTTATAGAAGGTTCATACCAAATTATAGTGTATGTATAATACCTCTTTGTGAATTATTAAAAAAGGGACGTAAGTTCCAATGGAGCGAAAAGGTACAGAAGGCATTTGATTTTATAAAGCAACAATTTATTAATACAATAGAATTGCATCACCCTGATTTTAGTAAACCTTATTATTTGCAAACAGACTGTTCCGGTGTGGGTATGGCCGGAGTACTTTATCAGATAGATAATAATAGTGAAATGAGAATCTTAGGCTATCACAGTAAAGCCTTAAAAGGTTCTGAATTGAATTGGTCTGTCACTGAACAAGAGTTTTATACTTACTTACTTACTTACTTACTTATCGTCACGCACAATCCCTAACGGGGTAGCCAGAGAGAACAGATCGCCAAGTGTCACGATCCCTACATACCTCTTTCGCCTCTTTCAGGTTCATTAACTTCTTCATACATGCACGTCTAGGTATCCGAGTACTCTTGACCCTCCCCTCTTCGAGCAATTTGCTCACATGGTCTTCGAAAGTTAGTCTCGGTCTACCTCGACACCTTTTAATATTTACTTTCGCTCTATATATTTTCTTCACCATTCGGTCTTCACTCATTCGTTCAACGTGCCCAAACCATTGGAGTACGCCCCAATCAATTTTTGTGATAAGGTCATCTTTCAATCCTGCCATATTGCGAATCTCTTCGTTTCGCTTTCGGTCGGCTATGGTAACGCCACACATTTTACGAAGAGATCGCATCTCCACTGCATTCAACTTGCTTTTATGCTTCTTCTGGCATACCCAGGTTTCGCTGCCATATAACAAAGTCGGTACCAACACTGCGTTATGTATTGCAAGGCGTGCACTCTTCACCACGCCTTGCCTTTTTACTAATGCATTCAGGGCACCATTGACTTTGTTTCCGGCAGCGACACGCCTATCCACATCTAAATCACATCTTCCATCCCGGCTGAAAGCACTCCCCAAGTATACAATTTCATTTACCTGTTCTAGACATTCCTGATTTACCCATATTTCACATTTCGTTCTCTCTTCGTCCTTTTCAAATACCAGAACCTTAGTTTTATTAGCATTCAAACGGAGACCTTTATTTTCACATTCCTCTTTCATACACGTGACTAATGCCTGCAGTTCTGCTTCTGATGGTGCAATAAGCACTGCATCATCAGCATACAGCAGACAATTAATTTTATGTCACCCAATTTCACAACCAAACAGCTATCTTTCAGCTTCTGTAAACAGCTGTCGAGATACAGTATGAACAGCCAGGAAGACATGACACAACCCTGTTTTACGCCCGCTTGGACGCTAAACATGGGTGACAGGTCATGCCCTACCCGCACACAGTCTTTACAGTCATAGTAAAGTGACTGCACAGCCCTTAACAATCGACCATCCACACCATATCCCGGCAACAGTTCCCACATTTTCTTCCTTATAACCTTATCAAATGCTTTCTCCAGATCCACAAAAGCACAGAAAATCCTCTGATTAACACTCAGAAGCTTCTCCGTAATCATGCGGAGAGAAAACATTTGATCCGTGCATCCTCTTCCAGGTCTAAATCCGCATTGTGCCTCCCATAAAAATCTTTCCGATTTCTCTTGCATCCTGCGTGTCAAAACCTTCGAATAAACTTTACTTGCTAAACTGGTCAAGCTGATCGCCCGATAGCACCCGCAGTCAGGATGTGAACCTTTACCTTTATATAAAGGCACAATGACCGCGGATCGCCAATCATCCGGGACATCTCCCGTCCGCCAGCACAAATTGCACAGCAGATGAAAGCTGTCCCAGACGCGAGGCCCACCGTACTTGACCATTTCAGCAGTAACTCTGTCTAGTCCCGCAGCCTTACCACATTTCAAACTTCGAATCGCACGTTCAATCTCTTTCATGCTGATGACCTCAGTGTCATCGAGGTCCGTATCTGGCGTGCCAGTCACGGCGTCAACCCCGGATCCTTCGCTAAGATCATGACACGCATACAATTCTCTATAAAATTCACTCCATCGCTGCATGACGTCCGATTTTTCTGAGAGGACGTCATTGGTTCTCGAAAGCACTTTGTTCATTCTTAAAGCTGTCGCATCACTCCGGGACCTTCCAACCTCTTTCCAGAAGAGTTTGGAGTTTTCCCTAAAGTTGTGCGACAACCTCTCGTCCGCTTCTATTCTACACCTTTCACGTACCTCCTCAATCAATGTTTTCGCATGAACTTTCTGCAGCTTATATCTTTCTTTCATCTTCTCTCTCATATGCTCATCGTTACTAGAGGCCAAGTAGTCTAACCATGCTTTTTCTTCTTTTTTACAGCTTCTTTCACTTCATCATTCCACCATGCATCTCTTCTTTTACTACTACCTCTTTTTGTCGTACCACATACTTCTTCCGCCGAACTTACCATTCCATCCCTAAGGTTCTGCCATGTTCTCTCCACACATTCTTTCCTGCCATCGATGGTGTCAAGCTTTTCGGCTACCCTCGTGTGATATTTGTCCCTAGTATCCGCTTCCTGAAGCTTCCAGCTTCGGATGCGACAGACCGACTGTGGTTCTGTTACTGCTGTCCGGTGGCGCCAACCCGCGAACAAACCCCTAAATCTAGTAATTACTAGATAATGATCCGTTCCCAGGTCAGCACCCCCGAACACTCGTGTATCCATCACCTGTTTTCGCAGTCGGTCATCCACCAGGAACAAATCAATCATACTTCTCTCATTCCTTCTTTCTCTAGTGTACATATGGATCTTCCTGTGATTAAACATAGTGTTTGTCACAAGAAGACCCTTTTCCTTGCATACAGCCAGTATAAGCTTGCCAGCATCATTAACCCTTTTATCGCCAAACTTTCCAAGCACCGACTCGTATCCTGGTCGAGCGATACCTACCCATCCATTCAAATCACCACATACAACAGTTCTTTCGTTTCCCTTAACCAAATCTAGAACTTCTCTTACATTCTCCCAAAACTCCTCCAGCTCAGCCCTGGACGACGAAGCTACCGGCGCATAAACAGCCAAAAGGAATAACTTCGTCAGTCCCATTTTGAAGCGAACCCAGAGAAGTCTTGAGTTCACAACCTTGTATTCAGTCATAAGATCGACCAACCGGGACGACAACAGCACTCCCACTCCCTGGCAGGCGTTCTCGCTTTCCGGGACTCCGGACCATATAGCTAACGTCCCGCCAGGGAGCTCTTCAATACCACTGCCTTTCCGTTTGGTCTCCGACATACACACGACATCTAATTCTCTTTCTTTCATTATTTCGATCAACTCATTCGTCTTATCTCTCATGCCTCCTCTAACATTCCACGTGCCAACTCTGCACTCCGTCCTCCACCTTCCGCCGTGTCGGGCTGTGCGTGATGGGTGGCGGTCTCCATCGCCGCTTTGCGCGCTGCATTCCACACCAACGGGGACGAGCTGGTGTGCGTCGCCTTGGGGGGACGCCCTAACCCTCGTTCGCATGGGTGCGCAGCTGTGTAGAATTGCAGCCCTGAAAAGGGCTGGCAGGGGTCGCGACGAGCACGCTTCTACAATGACCCCCTTATGCTGTAATAAGTTGTTTAAAGAAGTTCGAGACGTATTTAAGAGGCAGCAAAGTAATAATTTTAACTGATCATAAAGCATTATTGTTTATTAATAATGTGAAATTATTCAATGGCAGAGTTACTCGATGGATATTGTATATAGAACAATTTAATTACGAAGTACAGCATATATCGGGTAGAAGCAATATTGTTGCAGATGTGCTATCACGTTACCCTCCTGATGGTGATTTAATACAAGAGGATAAAAATAAAAGTTTAGAAATAGCTTATACAGAAAGTAAACCGAATGACGAGTTGATAAAAAAGTTAAAATCCATATCAGTATATCAAACACAAGATACAGAGTCCGCGTGATAGTTGCATTGATGCTTACTGCTACTTGCGGTATTGCGTCTTGTGATGGATCTGCGGGTGTGCTGCGCCTGATTCGACGCATTCCTGTTGTTCTGGTCGATGGAGGTATACAATTAACATCTTAGTGTCGGTGGTAAGCGGGTTTGTTGTAGCAATACGACTTTCCCGTGGACATCGCACACCCATACCGTTTGTGGGCGGTGTCGTAGCGCATAGCGATGCGTCGTCTATCTTTCGGATGGGGATGATGAGTGTGTTTGGTAGCACTTTTAAGTGTAACAGGCATACTCAGCTTCATGTCTTAGTGCATTAGCGCTATGATACGTGGAGTTTTGTTCATTGGCGTCTTAGTAGCGTGCTACTATGATACGTTGGTGATATTTTTATATAACAACAATAAAAACTTTGTTGCCAAAGTCGATAGGAGTCATGTGGGTGTGTTGTGAGGGTGCGCCGCCCGTATGATAGTTGCATTGATGCTTATTGCTACTTGCGGTATTGCGTCTTGTGATGGATCTGCGGGTGTGCTGCGCCTGATTCGACGCATTCCTGTTGTTCTGGTCGATGGAGGTATACAATTAACATCTTAGTGTCGGTGGTAAGCGGGTTTGTTGTAGCAATACGGCTTTCCCGTGGACATCGCACACCCATACCGTTTGTGGGCGGCGTCGTAGCGCATAGCGATGCGTCGTCTATCTTTCGGATGGGGATGATGAGTGTGTTTGGTAGCACTTTTAAGTGTAACAGGCATACTCAGCTTCATGTCTTAGTGCATTAGCGCTATGATACGTGGAGTTTTGTTCATTGGCGTCTTGGTAGCGTGCTACTATGATACGTTGGTGATATTTTTTATATAACAACAATACCAACTTTGTTACCAAAGTCGATAGGGATCATGTGGGTGTGTTGTGAGGGTGCGCCGCCCGTATGATAGTTGCATTGATGCTTACTGCTACTTGCGGTATTGCGTCTTGTGATGGATCTGCGGGTGTGCTGCGCCTGATTCGACTCTCTCTAGTGGTTCTGGTCGATGGAGGTATACGGGTGGTGATGTCTGCTGGGATGTATGGGGGACCTTGGAATGGTGTAAGCCCGACGATTGTCGTATTGATGCTTGTTGCGTTCTGCAGCATTGCGTCTCTGCGATGGTTGTTTGGTGGGACGCTATTCTCAATGGCGCTCTCTGCGTCTTGGTTTGACTCACACCTAAGTAGCTTTGCCCAAGTCAGGTCCCTTCATTGCGGGGCTGCAGACTGTCTGCCCTCCACGATGTTTTATATAACAACATAATATTATATCTCTGTAACTTTCCCACCTTTGAATGATTGAAGGCAACTTGTTGGTGGGTGAGACAAACCAAACCCTTTCTAATGGCGAATTATTACTCTTATCTTATAACTGCCTTTTGGCTATATCTGCCATTGTATTGGTTGGTGGAGCATATGTGTCGACCTCATGCGGGTGGTAGCTGGCGGGAGGATCTGAGGAGACTCTCAAGGCTGCGGCCGAAAGCCGCACAACGTGGGACCCCATTCCCTTGAGGTGAGCAGTAGACTCATGACACGCTCTGCGGCTAGTAGCCGTGCTGATCATGCAATTGGTGGTGATGCCATACACTTACATCACGTCTGCAGGAGCGGCGGTCTGGCAGGTGGTGGCGCTCACGGAGGGTTTAAGGCCAGTGTGCCTATTTGCCTAAACCGTGTGACGTACATTCACTGTGGCTGGATTCGTTCGTATTCTGTATGGCGTTTACACGCATTGACATGCGCGACTTCGGTCGATGTTTGTGCTTACGCACTAACAAGGGGCCAAGCCTCTTTCACTGGTTCGCCAGTTATTTTGCTGTGGACTACGGTCCGGTTCCCGAATTAGCGTTCCCTTCGGGGGGAGTGCATCAAAATGGTTGGCACTCACCGTGCACGGCGTGTGTGGGGCCGTGTACCTCCCCTACATTTTTTTTAAATAAATGTAGGAGAGCGAAGCCCTTGTATCGGGTATTTTTTGTATAAATATATTGTGAGCCTTTTCCGAGCGGGAAGGGATAAATGATAATAAATTAATAATGTAAACCTGATACAAGCGGAATAGGGACGTTTTATGTTCTTAACCTTTTTCGAGCCCTGTCTTCGTGAACGGGGTTCACTTAGCTTATAAGGTACTACCAACAGCTTTCAATTGCTCTAGTGAATATTCATTCTTCCAAACGACACCTAAAAGAACTAAGTTACTAAACAAATACAACGTAAATAAGGGTCCTAACTAAGACGATCACGCCAAAATATTACAAACGGCCTATTATTAAACCTTTAGAAATATCATTTAGAAAGATCAAAACATAATTTATTAATCCTGGTCATATATATATATATATATATATATATATATATATATATATATATATATATATATATATATATATATATATATATATATATATATATATATATATATATATATATATATATAATGTTATTGAAAAGGGGATATATTTAATATTTAATATTATAAAATTTTTATATAGAGGGGGGAGAGCGCTACAATGGGTACAATGGAAATAATAAAAACTAAAAAAGTATTCAACGCTTAAAACATATTGAATAAAATATTAATTTATTCAATATTATTTTATTTTGATTTATTTATTTTATTTTTATTTATTATGTGAATTCCGATCCATTAGTTCGGACAACGACACCGATTATCATCAACTGAGCGTCCTTTACACTCCTTTGCACTTCTACCAACCAGTGGTGCTGAAGTGGCCTCTATCATTCGAAGCTTGAAAAATGATTCCACTCCCGGTTGGCATAATATTCCCATAAAATTAGTTAAAATTACAGAAAATGTAATTGACCCGTTTCTAACAGGAATATTTCACCTAGTTATGGAAAGGTACTGAAGTTTTTCAAAATTTTTAATTAATTACAACTGTATGCAATAAACCCTCGTTAATGCGAACGAGGGTTTATTCCATACAGTTACAAACCTTCACGGTTAATTATCGGATAATACGAACTATAAAAATTCCGAAATCATGTATTTTGTACATTTTTGTCATTTTTCGGTCAATACAAATACAATAAACCGGTAAACAATAGCTGACGAGATTAGAAAAGTCATAGAATCGCGATTATTGGCACGAAGACATAGAATCGCGATTATTGGCATGATTCAATCATATGCGGTCAGAAAACATACCATTGAGCAGACCTCTTGTGAAAGAAAAGGCACTCAAAATTGCTGAAGATTTGGGAATCAGTGACTAAATGTTCGAATGGATGGTTATGGAGATTTCAACAGCGGCACCGAATTTCTTCACAAAAAAGTTGTGGCGAGGGAGACAAAGTGAATGAAGAAACTGCAAACGAGTGGATTGGATAATTTAAACCAACTAGAAGAAAATATCTTCCTCGAGATGTCTACAACATGAATGAAAGTAGTTAGGTTGTACCAGTTCTGGCGCACTTGTAGAAAGGTGTACCAGTTCTGGCGCACTGAGTCAGAAGTGGTACAAGTACGACGTTCGTCGACTCACGATCCTAAAAAAAAAAAAAAAAAAAAAAAACAAAGGTTTTGGCATGCTCTGATCACGAATCTGCGTTCAACCGTGCATCCTACGCAAAAATCCATTTTTGCGTAGGATGCACGGTTCCGGAGATGTGAAGATCAATTAACTCTTATCTAATTGATATCCGCTGCGAGCCTACACCGTCATTAGTGCTCCATTGTTGTTATCTACTTTTCTATTTGTTCGTTCAATACCGTCATTATCTATCCTTCCTCAGCGTGGTGCTATTGTATTATACTCCTTTGTTCCTATCTACACTAATCTGACTCATTAATAAAACACATTACCCAATTTTGTTAAAATTTTTATTTATAAAATACAAAATCTTATTACTTATTATCTATAAAATAGGAGCGAAACATCTCATCCACTAAAATATCGTTGTACAATGTGTTCCCTGTAAATATACTCGTAAAACTATGCATTGACCATCCCTGAAACTTATATAGCAAATACATTAAGCAATATTCGCCACAAACTGAAGTCCACTCATTCTGAATCCTATCAACATTCCAGTTCCATCTTTTACAATTTCTTTTAAAAAACTCTAGATGATATCGTACAGGTGCCCGTCCGAATGAATCAAAATATTGACCGACGTCATTCGTATCGATATATAAAGCTACCCAATGTGACCCTGGTTTATCATCTGTATCCAAATTGCATATTATATACGTTGGTACGTGGGTGTACATGGGTAGTTTATTGGCAGCATAAACATTATTTTCTAGAGTGGGGTGAATCTTTTTCAGATGTTGTTGTACATCTAGTGTATCCATAATATTACTGCTATTAGTAGATTATTACAGTACCAATCTATTCAATGACTAATATAGGAGTGATCAATTATAGTGATTCCTAAATATTAAATTGCATTCTTTGTGTTATATAAATCGTATTTGAGTCACCAATACACTGAACAAGACACGACAGGAAGGACGTAGGAATGTAGAGATAAGCAACAGAATGTAAGGTAAGCTTGTTGACGCATAAAGATACTATCAATTCTACTGCAGAAATTCTTTAGATTAGAATTATTACTCACTGGTACTATATAAGACCAAGCAACTGCAGTCATGGAGTTAGTGTATGGTCGTTTGACCGCAGTGGATCTATCAATACTACGTTTGTGTTACTTCAACGCATCAAAGGCCATGGATGTAAGTGTTTATTCTATTGACAAACTTACTTTTCTTTCTGTTATTTTCTTACGTGTGTATGATTTAGTGTTAACAAATTATATTTAAATATTATGTGTGTGTATATGGTTAAGCCGTGGTAGCTCAGATGGTTAGCGCAAAATGTAAAATTCATAGTACGCGACCCGGGTTCGATCCCCGCCGGCACCAATTAAAATGTTAATTACAATTTTAAGTGCTGATTTACCACGTGCTCAGCGGTGAAGGAAAACATGGTGAGGAATGCATGTCTGAGAAAATTTAGAAGGCATGTGAAGTTTGCCAACACGCATTGAGGTATCGCAGCGAACATTTCCTAGCCCTAAAACCCTCTCAGAAATGAGAGGAGGCCTATGTTCAGCAGTGGACTTTAATAGGTTGTAACTTTAGCTTTTTTAACTTTTATGATTAAGTGTTAACAAATTGATATTAACATGATAACTGTGTTGTTGCGGAAATCATTGAGCTTCGATGAAAATACCTATAAACAGTATTACTACTCGCCACTCTCCCCTCAAGAAGAGAGTGATGACATCGTCATTAATAATAACACATGCGATGGTGGAAAAAGAAAATCGCAATCGATTGATCATTTTTTTGAAGCTGAATCAAAAATAAAAAAGAGGAAGCTGTTATCATCAACCGTAGCACGAGCCGCTAGAGATGGTGTATCATACATTTCTACTAATTCTGACGACGGAGACCAAGCGACGCATCTCATCAAAATTGAAATGTACGATATGAAGAAGCTATCCAAGATTCCAACTACTGATCATTGGAAACATGCTTCCACGAGGATTAAATATTACGTAAAGACTAATAAGGATAGCATCTACGACAACACAAACGCCCTCGTATACAATATTACAAAGACAATAGCAGAAAGTGAAAAAGTTAAAAAATACTTTTTTAACAATGACAGTCATTAGCTGATCATTAGTGAATGTGATTCTGTTTACTTAAATTACAGGAAGACAAGAGCAGAAGAAAGAGATGAGTGTGGCATACGTGTACAGAACACATCATTGAAGAACAAAACTACAACACTGAGTGGAGATGAAAACGAGAAGAATATGCAGCACTCAAGAGCTGAATATCCATTCTTCAGTTCAAAATCTAGCCGGTTGCTCAGTTTCGAAAACTGGCCTCTCGTTATGCGACAGAAACCTGAAGATCTTGCAGAAGCCGGTTTCTTTTATACTGGCCATGCAGACAGGACCAAGTGTTTCCATTGTGGTGGTGGCTTAAAAGATTGGGAAGATGATGATGATCCTTGGCAGCAGCATGTTCAGTGGTTTAGTCAGTGTGCTTATGTAAAATTTAAACTCGAACAGAGTTTTGTATTAGATTAAATAAAATATTTATAAAGAAATAAAAAATAATATATTGCATACAATTTGTTTTATTTAATTTTATAATGTTTCACATAGTTACATACACACAAAATGCATTACACATAACTCATAAAATCTAACACACAACACATATTATAACCTTAACTACTATAGTCTACAGTAACATTTCTGTTTTTATCTATCTCAATAATATTATCAAACTCAGCATAAACTATACAGTTAATTGTTTGTATTAGTGAGGATTCAAATCGTACTTTTAATCTTACACTACCATGCTTTATGAGATTATAATGAGCTGATGAGTTGGCTGATAAATCAGGAGTTAAGTCAAATGCTAATAGACAGTAACCTTTGGCATACTGTTCACAAGAGATTCCATTTCCTTCATTAAGAAAGTGAATACCAGTTCCCGAGAATAGAGTATGATATGCTGATGTAAATATGCTATTATTAAAAGATGGTTGCAAAGCTTGTGAAGGTATTTGTTGACCGTCAATATATAAGCTGAAAGAATTAATACCATAGTTTTCAAAGTTAAATGGATTTTTAGTAAGGGAACCATTAAATGCAGAATTGTTCACAAATCCAATTATACATCTTTTGGGTACCTGCCCTTAAAAATATATTATCAAGAGTTTTTCTTTGAACACCCGATGGAATTGTTAAAACTTTTACTTCAGCTCGAGTAATAGGATATTTAGCAGTGGTAGAAGCTAAAACTTTTTGATGTGCGAGTAATACACTTGGATTAATTCGTGCTCGTCGAACAATAAGAGTTGCGTCCGTAATGCAAACTTTAAACTTTACATCGTTTGACCCAGCAATTAAATTAAAGCTCTCTCTCGATCGAACCAATTTAACACTCATTTCAACACCATTAATTAAAAATTTATCTTGGTTGAAAATGTCACCGTGAAGATGACCAATCATTTCTATTTCCTTACTTTCACTAATCAATTCCTGTCTTTTAACAAATCCTATGTTTTTACCATCCGTAGAATCCATTTTTCCTGCTGTATCATCATACCAAAGACTACAAGTAAGATGAGATTGTTTAGCAGCAGGAGCATAGTTTAAAAGGGTTTCCATGTATGCTCGATATGCATAGGTATTATTAGGTGGTGATACAAGTTTTTGGTTTAAATAAACATCAAGTTGACTAAAAGGTGAATGCAGCCAATTATTTACAGGTGCTACTATTATAGTAGATATCAAGTTAGTTGAATCTTGATTTAATACTTTTGCCTTTATGTGGAGTAATGTATGAGACAAATCTATGTAGTCATCGCCTGTCCCAGGAACTTGAAACTCGATAGGTCCATCATCACCAAGAGATGAAATTGGTTTATAATGAATCCACAATCCATTTTCAATGCTAGTTTGTGTAGACGGTAGTGCAAACAAATCCAATTCTGACTTAACGCACTCGCAAGAATGATTATGAAGGAAAGACATATTTAATTTGAAAATATATCTTTGTTATTTTTTGGTTTTAGACCAAGTTTTTTCGCAGCTTTCACTTTAGCAGTTAATGGTGGAATGAACGAGGTCAATCGTTTTCTTTTAGTTTTATACCCAGATCCTGTCATGTTAAATTGATCAATTTTCTCATCAGCCTTTCGTTTTAAATTCGTACTAACTTGCTTAAGACGATCTTTTATTGAGGCTTCCATAGGACGCGCTTGAACCATATCCGATAAAAGTCCTACTCCAGCGCTTAATGCCTCCTTACCAATCACTCGAGCACCACTTGAAAGTAAAGGTAAAACTGATCTAAATAACCCCCCTAAGAAGCTCCCAATGCCATGACCACGTTGGTATGGTGCACCCTTATAAATTACTCCAACTCCTGACCCAGCTTGATGTGTATAATAATTTTCATATGGACATTTATGATGATCACGAAGAGAATTCATTATTATAATTTTCGGAAATGTAGTTTAATACACACGGTTCCAAACTGGAATGGTATTTTTTGTCCTGTGCTCGATCTTATAACTATTTCCAGCGTATCGAACTCTCTTCGCATAACAGGTAAGTAGTGAGGTTGAGAGAAAACGTGCATTTTATTTGCACCATAAATGTATTTTGTAGGATCTAATGAAATGACTCTTAGTAAAGGAGTCATAACATCACCCACAATCTGAGGATCGATAATGTCACAATATAGAAAGAGTTGAGATGGTAACCCTAAGTGTAAATTAGCAGGACACTTTCCAAAATTTCTCTTTAGGAGATTTTTATTTGGTTCATAACCTAGTTGTAAGCTTAATTTGGGTGATAATGTTACGGATGTTATATTTTTATCCAAAACAGAAATAGACACAAATTTTGTTATTTCATCATAGCGAAATTTCAAGTTCTCTCCGATACCATTTAACACTCTTAAAATATGCTCAACGTTATCATAGTTGGTAGCTGGAATATGTTTTTTGTAGTACACTGTGGATGGTTTATCTTCATTAGGCATTAACATATTTTGTAATGTATATAACATTTTCATGATCTTGAACAGTAAACATGGTACATGGATATTGAAACTCGACAACTCCAACCGACCATTCACCTTCTAATTTAATAGCTTTCGGTAATTTCGTTGAAAAATTTGTGGTCTTGTTATCAGGAAAGTATTCCATTGAACTATTGCTGAGCAAAGTTAAATAAAAACTTTCTTTATTCATATTTCTTTTAAACTAGAAGCTAAAATCCAACTGTTAAATTTATCTGGATAACCTTTCCACTTCACTAATACTTCTTTTCTGTTACCTGAGTAACGAGTGTCAATTATTTTATCTATTTTATATTGTGAGGTGGGGTTGTAAGTGATTTTCTGTAATTCTCTTTCATAAAAAGTACCAACTATTGGTTCATTTTGTAAATCTGTTATTGTATAAACAACCCATGGAGATCTATCAATTATTGAAGATATAAGAAATATTTCATCACTCCAATTTGATTCATATCCTTTTTGGAAAGCATGTTTATATTTAGTTATTCGAACATAATCACCCACATTGAAATTTGGTTTAGGATTATCTAAAGAAAGTTTGTTTGACCGTCTATCATAAAAATTAGTCCAAACTATCATAATATTGTTGGAATTTACATCACATGGGCACATCTTAATACTAGAGTGAAAGCTGTGATTGTAAGAGTATATTAAATCTTGTAAAACATCTATATATCTATAAGTATTATTATGAGTGAAATAACGCCACATTTTCATTTTTAGTGTTCTTTGAAATCGTTCAACAATACTGGCCTTAATGTCAGGATTGTTAGTGGTATAGTAATTAATCTTTTTGGATTTAAAGTATTTTTGTACATCTTTTGAAACAAATTCTGTACCTTTATCAGATTGTATGTGAGTAGGTGTTAAATTACTTTCAGTAAATATACTTTCAAAACATTCTTTAGTTGTTTCTGAGTTTTTCTTTTTCATTGGTCTTGCAAAAGCATATTTACTAAATACATCAATAACACAAAGTATATACTTGAAACCATCATTATATTGAGAATAAGTTCGCATATCACTTAAATCAGCTTGCCACAGTTCATTAATATTTGATAGAATGTACCTATTACGCGGGAATTTTTTTCGAATGGGTGTACGTAATGTGTATGTTTCTTGTGATTTTAACCATTCCTTTACTTGCTTTTTATTCATTTTACCCTTCATGGCTTTTGATAATTTACCAATACTACCAAAACCAGCGGGATTAGATGGATCATAATAAATCCTGTTAATTTCTTCTAGTACGGGGTCCATTTTTCCCACTCAAGCCTTTTACGTATTTTAGTTGTAGACTTTTTATCTACATATATTATATATGTATTATATTATACTACTGCTCGGTGTAGAAAACTCTTGAAATTCAATCTCAGAGGGTTTGTTCAGATCTTTTGCTTGAAGTTGGTTAATAAACTCACATCTCTTTGGATTTCCAATATAAGTAAGTGGTACTTTAATATCTTTTAATGCTTCAGCATATCTATCCCACCCTACTGGATCACTTCTTTTTAAGGGTCTTAGTGAATCATTTATTAAATCAACAATATTACTTCCAGGAATTTTTTCATTATCAATTATGACTGTACCTTCATTATCCCAATGTATTTTACCTTTACTTGTTTCAACTAAGTTTAATAATAACTGTCCTTTTTTATTATAAGTTTTTGGTATTAAACTGAGTATTTGAGCTGGTGTGTAAAGTGGATTTTCAACATTTTCTTTACTTTTGATGGATCGATTCTCCTCCAACAAAGATTCAGCATCAACTGAAGTTTTTAGATCTCTATCTTTATTTTTAAAAGCAATTTTGGACTCGTTTGAATCTTCATTAGATGTATCAGAATAAATTGGTAATCTGAGTGGTTGACGATCCTCTTCGGTAAAATGAAGGTATCTTTGCAGTGTTTGTAAATATAACATCCATTTCTTTCGGTCTTCCGTCTTACTATTCATAATATTTTGCATTTCAATATCTAATCGAGATAAACTACTACTCGTATTAACCTTATTTTCTTGTTTTAATTTTTCAATCAATCCAGGTTCGATAAGTATCATTTTCTTTGCATTTTCCATGTTAACTGGCTAGTCCACTCACTAATCCACTCAATATTGCACCTAATATTATTGGTAAGAAAGCCCCTCCTTTTTGTATAATTATATTTTTTCTTAGTTTATGTTTACACTTACGCACTAGTTGACGGAGTATATTTTTGTGTTTATTCAATTTTTGTTTATCTTGATCTTTAAGAGGTACTTTTCCTTGTAAAACGTTATGAATACACTCACAAATACAGTTAATTTCTTCTTCATCACACGTTTTAAGTAATGCTCTTTGATATTTTGGTTTAAGCGTATGCAAAGCGTTTAGCAAATGTTTATGCGTTGTGAGTCGACGATGCATCATTTAGCAATGATTTGAAATGTTTGATTCTTGGTGTATTTAAACTCTTTTGTGGGGACGTAGACTGTGCAGAAACCATTAAATGGGAAGACATTTGTCTTGATACGACAAAAATCATTGGTATTCTGTTTTAAATCTACCATTAAATATCCATGCGCCTCTAGAGTTGAATCCCTGTAGGCATCTTCAATAAATTTTGGGTTATCTGGTGACACTTGTCGTGCTAAATATCTTATTTGAGTTTTATCTCGAGGGTTTTTAAAATATATTATATAACTTGAGTTTAAGGATATGTCTCTTTGCCCTTTACCCTGATGAAATAAATTTTGTGTTAAATAAAATACACTAAGATTCCTGTGATGACTACCTTTTGTAAATATATCCACAATTCTCCCATCGGACTCTCTCATTAGATCATCAATAATAACAAGATGTGGGTTTTCACCGTCAAACATATTAACATTTGGAATTCCTTGATGGTAGTTAACATTTGGTAAATTATATAAAGGTTGCATTTCATCAAAGCACCATGTGATCTGATTAAAATCACAATTACATATTTCTGTAACTGATTTTATGAAATTTGTTACAAAATTTGACTTCCCACATCCACTTGGCCCCGCCACAATAGCAGTAAACGGATGGATAAAGTGAAACATTACACACGTCTAAAGTTCTAAGGGGTGAAATAAAAAATGAAAGTGTTGGTGTTAACAATTAATATATATTGCAAACGTTATATAAAACAGAATGATCTGTATACTATTTCTAACACAATTAGTACATCATAATTTTACAATCAACTCAACCTCAAATAAATGCACACACACACGCAAATATAAACAACAATTAACTTAAATTATTTACAATAAAAAAACGATTAAATATGTAATAAACTCTACGTCATATTATACTATTATCATTATTTTACAATCAATACAAATTTTATTTACATGCAGACATAAAATTAAAAACTATCAACACTTAACGCAGTTTATAATGACCCCAAGCTAATGTTTCAATATTATTATCTAAAATATGCCTCTTTGTGTCATTATATGATAAACCAATCTTATTTAATTTTTGTGTAAAAATTGTGTGTTTAATTGATTTAAATCTAAGCATACTATAATATTGCACTGTTTTATTAAATAGAGAAGACTTATAATTATCCATGGTCATCTTTTTAGTGATACATTTATTTACCCCTTTTGCCTTGGCTATAGTCTTATTCTCTAAGTTAAAAGCGTACATTTTGGATCGTAAACCCACAAATTCTTTCATGATTTACCATTATTTTCATCTTTAAAAAAACCTAATTTCTTTTTATTTAATTTTGGATATTCAAAAATATTATTTACATCATAAGCTGAGGTATCAAAGTATGATGAAAGGTCAGGTTTTATATCAGAGTAAAAATCATCTGTAAATATATGATATATTAAACAATCCGTATCTGTATACAATAATTTGATTTTACTAAACTTTTTAACCATATAGTTATAATGAAAATCATACATTAATGTTTTTGAAATATCTAAAATACAAAACCCTAAATAAATTGTTTTTTTATATATTAACTTTGTTTTTCGCAACTGAACCGCAACTAGGTTTTCCGAAAATACTGAAAGACTATGAAATTGTGGTTTAGCGATTAGATCTTGAGCACCTAAAGCTTTGCCCTGGTTCTCCCAGTGTGTAACTAATTTTATGTTAACCCTTTTTTCAATATTCTCCATAGTCTTTCCGAAGACTGAATTATTCATTAATTTATAAAAATCTTTTTCGAAATCTGATTTTGCTAACGTTCTTAATTTTGTGTTTAGATCTATGTACATCTTCAACCAGCGAGACTGTTTAAATTTTAAAACTCTATGAATTTTAGTTAATTTAACCCCCATTTCTATGCACTGCTTTAAATTTCTGTAATGAATTACATATTTATCTTTATTATTTAAATTTGGAACTAGTTTATTTTAATTAATATTGCCTGCACAAATGTTTTCGGGGCATAAAGGAAAGTCCGAATGTAAATCATGAAGTTCATCTGGATATTCCAAATCAACTTCTAAAATAAAACCGAAGTTCGATGTCTCAGACACATTAAATTCTGTATTCGGATTTACCCATTCGAATCCACCAGTAGGAAGACATTGAGACATAGTCCAACCATATAAATTGTTGGCATCAAAATATTTGATATATGAATTTGGTTTCCCTGCATCATAATCCCCCATATATTTGTTATTAGCTCTAGCATAACGATTACTACATTGAGATACACCACCCCTGATACCTGATCTAATAAATGCAATTTTCTCATAATCTGTTTAAAGTTCTAATTCTATTTTTGTATATTTTAACATTGCATCCCAACTTAAACCGGGTGCTGTGTAATAATGGGCAGGGTCTAAATCATAAGTATTAATACATAACTTTCTAAAGTTTTCAAATACATCGGTTAAAAGTAAAACGTCTGTTTTTAAATACAGGTTTGAATAATCTAGCATATTACAACACCCAAAGTGTTCCCAAACATCTTTAGCATGATTGTAATCATCATTTGAAATATGGGAATCTGTGAGCGAGCTATAAAAAAATTTTTGTTCGGAGAGCGATGTTAGGCTTAAACTATCATAATTAGTCATAAGTTCATATGGATAAACGCCTTTCCGTTTTAAACGAAAGAAATCTTCATCATTAGGATAATTTCTACGTAATTCTTGAAATTGATCATTACTGAAATTTTTGGCCAATTCTTCTAATTTACATGATAAAAATTTGAATGAATCTATGAATCTTAATATAATTTCGTGGTTATTCATTTTTAATTTTTTGGAAAAGGATATATATTTTTCTTTATTTTGAGGGATAACTTCGACTTCACCATCACAAAAGTTTAACGCGTGAACAATAAAGTGAGCATCATAGTGACTAAGGTTGTGTAAAAATATTGGTATATAACGAGGTTTTCTGAACTTCGAGCTACATGATTCGTGAGCAACACCTATAAAACTACCGGTGTACCAATCAAAATCATAAAAATGTTCTGCTAACTCTGTTTCACAAATATGACAAATGGTTGCATTTGAAATTTGGTTTTTGTCTTCATTTGTTAGCGGAAGTGGAGGATATTTTTGAAGTCTATTTATTTCTTTGAGATTGTTAGATAAACTTTCCATAAACACTTGTGCACAGTTGGGTCCGCAATACGTTACATATTTTGATAATTTATCATCATATGAACATTTTATATAATAACCAAAACTATGTACTTCATGTTTCTGAATATTGTGTGTGAAAGGTTTGGAAGGATCGTTAGAACATGATTCTATTGGTTTTAAAAATGCTTCAAAATCAGCATAAACTACGAATGGTATCTTCAACTTTTTTTCATAACTATCAAATTTAATTTTATCATTTGAAATAGGTTGACCAAACCAATTCTTTTTTTTAAAAGTTTCACTGTTTGGTAATTCTGTACAAATGTGGGCACAAACAAAGTTATTTAAACTTTCCTTAGATGGAAAGTGAAGTAGACATGCTTCGCAAATGTACATGATGTGACCGTCTTTTGAAATTTGTTAACTAACTAACCGCGATAAATTTTTTATGTAACAATAATGATTTTTTGTATCCTTGGAAAAAAATAATAAATTGATATGTCTATCTTTACGACACTTTGTTAAAAATAATGGACCTACTATAGAATTAAATCGTTTTTCTTTATTATATTCTAACCCAAAAACATTAATACTAATATCATTTAATTTCTCTACTTTTGCTATGTCAGAAATTTTAACTGGAAAGGAAATACCATCAAATTTAAGTTTATTTGCATGTTTAACGTACGATGATACACGATCCGCGTCTTTGTTTACGGGATATAACGCCGAGAGTAACGCCCATTTAAAACAAAAATAATCCTTGCTTTTTACATTTATAACAGCCTTTTTTAATTTTATGTCACGAGGAAGATCTATGTATGAAGTACCGCGTAGGGGGTTAAATTTATTAACATTCATGTCTATAGATTTTATGTTTTTTAGACTCCATCCACTATCTTTTTTTTCAAATGCACTAATTTTAGTAGTAATTGTATCATTTAAAGATGAAAAAAAATATTTAAGTCATCTCCTTGACAAATAATATAGTTAAGCGTTTGAAAATCGAACGTATCATGAATATCTTTAGTTTGTTGAACAAAATCAGCATGCAATATGAAGTTTACTTTAAAAATTATGTGTTGATGAATACACTCTTGTATTAAAAATAAAATATCATCTTTAATAGAATTTAAAAATAGTTCAGGAGTTTCAAAATTTACCAATGTCGAACTATCTACTCTACTCTTGATTTTATACGTTAAAATCCTATTTCCAAAAGCAGATTCAATAACACTAACGTTTGATAAAGAATTATGTGAATTTAAAAGATTATTTTTGTGAACATTACTTTTAAAATGATTAGCTAAATACCGTTTCTTGATAAATATATGACACGTTAGACATTCCACTTGATCATCGTTACTGATACTGTTCCCTGCAGAGGTAGGCGCTTCTGCTTCCGTTGTTGGTTTTTTGATGATCTTGGGTTCTTTTCTGCTCATTCGCTTCGTTCCTCTTCCAAGTTGTAGTGGTTGACTACTAAAATGTTTAAATTTATTAAAAACTGTACAAGAGATTGTGTAAATTATGATCGAAATGAATGTTTATTTTACTTATTTAAACTGTGTTTCAACAATCGCACATTGATTATACAACTCATCATCATACGATGAATCGAACAGTTGATCCTTCTCCATTTCATCACAAACTTTAGACAACTCCTGATTTAATTCGCTGTTGAATAGTTCCATATTCTCTTCCATGGTTGTGGAGAAGAAAGCACTGGTGCACACTTCACTGAAGTTTGCCATCCTTATAGTAAAGAAGAAAATAGGTAGCAGAGTAAGTAACAGTTCAGTGTTGGTAGACCAACTGATACCCAAATTTCAAATAATGTCCGATATTTAAGTCTAACAAAGGATAAGAAATAGAATATAATGAGTACAAGGAAGTAATTTAAGTAAACAGAATCACATTCACTAATGATCAGCTAATGACTGTCATTGTTAAAAAAGTATTTTTTAACTTTTTCACTTTCTGCTATTGTCTTTGTAATATTGTATACGAGGGCGTTTGTGTTGTCGTAGATGCTATCCTTATTAGTCTTTACGTAATATTTAATCCTCGTGGAAGCATGTTTCCAATGATCAGTAGTTGGAATCTTGGATAGCTTCTTCATATCGTACATTTCAATTTTGATGAGATGCGTCGCTTGGTCTCCGTCGTCAGAATTAGTAGAATTGTATAATACACCATCTCTAGCGGCTCGTGCTACGGTTGATGATAACAGCTTCCTCTTTTTTATTTTTGATTCAGCTTCAAAAAAATGATCAATCGATTGCGATTTTCTTTTTCCACCATCGCATGTGTTATTATTAATGACGATGTCATCACTCTCTTCTTGAGGGGAGAGTGGCGAGTAGTAATACTGTTTATAGGTATTTTCATCGAAGCTCAATGATTTCCGCAACAACACAGTTATCATGTTAATATCAATTTGTTAACACTTAATCATAAAAGTTAAAAAAGCTAAAGTTACAACCTATTAAAGTCCACTGCTGAACATAGGCCTCCTCTCATTTCTGAGAGGGTTTTAGGGCTAGGAAATGTTCGCTGCGATACCTCAATGCGTGTTGGCAAACTTCACATGCCTTCTAAATTTTCTCAGACATGCATTCCTCACGATGTTTTCCTTCACCGCTGAGCACGTGGTAAATCAGCACTTAAAATTGTAATTAACATTTTAATTGGTGCCGGCGGGGATCGAACCCGGGTCGCGTACTATGAATTTTACATTTTGCGCTAACCATCTGAGCTACCACGGCTTAACCATATACACACACATAATATTTAAATATAATTTGTTAACACTAAATCATACACACGTAAGAAAATAACAGAAAGAAAAGTAAGTTTGTCAATAGAATAAACACTTACATCCATGGCCTTTGATGCGTTGAAGTAACACAAACGTAGTATTGATAGATCCACTGCGGTCAAACGACCATACACTAACTCCATGACTGCAGTTGCTTGGTCTTATATAGTACCAGTGAGTAATAATTCTAATCTAAAGAATTTCTGCAGTAGAATTGATAGTATCTTTATGCGTCAACAAGCTTACCTTACATTCTGTTGCTTATCTCTACATTCCTACGTCCTTCCTGTCGTGTCTTGTTCAGTGTATTGGTGACTCAAATACGATTTATATAACACAAAGAATGCAATTTAATATTTAGGAATCACTATAATTGATCACTCCTATATTAGTCATTGAATAGATTGGTACTGTAATAATCTACTAATAGCAGTAATATTATGGATACACTAGATGTACAACAACATCTGAAAAAGATTCACCCCACTCTAGAAAATAATGTTTATGCTGCCAATAAACTACCCATGTACACCCACGTACCAACGTATATAATATGCAATTTGGATACAGATGATAAACCAGGGTCACATTGGGTAGCTTTATATATCGATACGAATGACGTCGGTCAATATTTTGATTCATTCGGATGGGCACCTGTACGATATCATCTAGAGTTTTTTAAAAGAAATTGTAAAAGATGGAACTGGAATGTTGATAGGATTCAGAATGAGTGGACTTCAGTTTGTGGCGAATATTGCTTAATGTATTTGCTATATAAGTTTCAGGGATGGTCAATGCATAGTTTTACGAGTATATTTACAGGGAACACATTGTACAACGATATTTTAGTGGATGAGATGTTTCGCTCCTATTTTATAGATAATAAGTAATAAGATTTTGTATTTTATAAATAAAAATTTTAACAAAATTGGGTAATGTGTTTTATTAATGAGTCAGATTAGTGTAGATAGGAACAAAGGAGTATAATACAATAGCACCACGCTGAGGAAGGATAGATAATGACGGTATTGAACGAACAAATAGATAAGTAGATAACAACAATGGAGCACTAATGACGGTGGAGGCTCGCAGCGGATATCAATTAGATAAGAGTTAATTGATCTGCACATCTCCGGAACCGTGCATCCTACGCAAAAATGGACCGCAGATTCGTGATCAGAGCATGCCAAAACCTTTTTTTTTTCTTTTTTTTTTTTTTTTAGGATCGTGAGTCGACGAACGTCGTACCACTTCTGACTCAGTGCGCCAGAACTGGTACAACCTTTCTACAAGTGCGCCAGAACTGGTACAACCTAACTACTAATGAAACGGGACTTTTCTTCAATCTTCTACCAGATAGAACGCTGAGTGCCACGGAGGAACTCGCAGCAAGCAGAGGCTAACTGTCGTACTTACATGCAATTCGGATGCATTCAAGCATCATTTTCGCACTCACTTAGTCCGAGCGGCGATTGCTGAAATCGAGAAAAACCGAAGCATGCCAAAGTGGACTGTTCTCGATGCTATCAGAGCTACCGCTAGTTCATGGAAAAACCGGCCAAGAGCGTGTCGGGCCACGCTCAGTGTAGGGTTCCGTAGTTTCCCGTCCGTCACAATAAGTGTTCCCACTTATGAGTTTAAAGGTGGGTATCCATTATGTTCGCGCTCCAGTAGCGCTCCGCGCTCCTGCAACTGCTCCAGGTAGTGGAAGTTCAAAATGATTTTCCTAGAAAGTCCTTATAAAGTTCTATTTTTCAGACTTTTTTCATATTTTCTAAACTTATGGTTCAAAAGTTAGAGGGGGGGGGGGACACATTGTTTTTTAATTTTGGAGCGATTAATTCCGAAATTATTGACATTATCAAAAAATGATTTTAGTAAACACTTATTCATTTTTGAATACCTTTCCAACAATATATCACACGTTAGGGTTGAAATTAAAAAAAAAATAACTTCCCACTTTACATATAGCGGGGCTACCCTAATAAAACATTTTTTTCCAATTTTTATTTTAGCACTTTGTCGGCGTGATTGATACACATATTGGTACCAAATTTCAGCTTTCTAGTGCTAACGGTCACAGAGATTAAGCGAGGACGGACAGACGGACAGACAGACATGGCGAAACTACAAGGGTTCCTAGTTGACTACGGAACCCTAAAAAGTTACTTCCGAAAACATTGCAAAATGTTTCGAAAAAGCGTGGACACGGTCTGATGAACCAGCTCAAACAGTCGCAGACGATGAAATGGTTCCTGTACCTACTGAATGAGAAACTTTGCAATCGTTAACGAACGTAAGTATTAATCAACGTGCAAATGATAAATGTATAAGTTATATCATATCTAAATTAATTGTTCATATTAATTAATGCAATTCATTATTATTGAATAAAACTAAATTTACGGATTTTATCGCGTTTATTTCACTACTTTAACTTATTTTTAATTCCCGACGTTTCGGGTGCTTTACGGCACCCATGTTCACGGGGGGGGGGGGACTGAGATGTTTGACGTCCCAATGTCATAGTTAGTCCGGCTACCTTCAGTTTTTGAATATAAATTTTTGGTCCGATTTACACAAAACGAGCTTATAGTATAATGAAGTCTTGCAGTGGTATGCTTAGGTTTGGGTTTAATTTTGTTAATTATAGGATCCCAAGCAGGTGGGACCATCCATCTTCTCTATTGAAATTTGGATGTTTTTTAATTTCAATAGCCTCGCGTATCATCCTTGGTAGGAATCGGTGTTCTTTTGCGAGGTTTTGTGGTTTATCAAATCGAATGTAATGGTGGGGACGACCTTGAACATGTTCGCAGACTGCAGACTTCCCGGAGCGTCGGTGCTTCACGTCAGCTATATGTTCTTTCACGCGGGTTTTTATGGATCTTTTTGTTTGTCCTATGTAAGAGAGACCACATTTACAATCTAACTTTTACACTCCTGCATCTTGTAGAGGGATATTACACTTGACGGATGGTAAAAATTGACTAATCTTCTTCGGCGGCTTGTAGTATGTTTTAATGGAAGCTCGTTTCAAGATGTAGCCAACCTTGTCTGTGACTCCTCTGACATATGGTAGTACAGCAGGTACACGCTCGACTGTGGTCGGCTTCACTCGATCACTGTGACGTAAGCGCGGGACCCGAAGCTTGTTGTCTTGCAATACTTGCTTGACGTGGTGAAGCTCGGCGGCCAGATGTTTTCTGTCACAGAACCCTCGTGCTCTCTGAAACAAAGATTTACCCACGGTAGCTAACTGTGGAGGATGATGGTGGGATTCACCATTTAAATATCGGTTGGTATGGGTCTTTTTCCTATACACAGTGTGACCAATTGTGTTATTAGGATTTCGAATGACTAAAACATCTAAGAAAGCTAAAGAATTATTTGCCTCTAACTCCATTGTGAATTGTATTCCAAACCAGAAATAAGGTTGGCCCCAGAACGTTGCGGAACCTTGCGGATCGCCATATGATGACAACTCCGCTTCCCACTAGTGAAGCCAGGAAGCTTTACCTTTTGTTTTCTCTCCGACAGATAACTTTCGAAAAGTGCTAAGCTAATGCACAAGGGCAGGGACTTCATATTTCACCTGTTACCACGTTTTTGGCGAGATGAGGAGAAACAGGTTTAGGATAGACATTCGAGTTATTTTGAAAACACACTTTTTTGAGATTTTTTCGACAACGATATCTCTCCGAATAAAACGGTTTCGATGCAATCTACGTCGTTTTATTATTAAAAAATAGATAAGATCATAAAATTCTAGAAATCTAAGTTTAGCGAGGCCCTTTCAGATGCTGTAAACCGCTTTTCGATCGGACACTCCGTTACAAAGTTATGAGATGTTTACGTATACACTCACATATACACATACACACATACATACAGACATACGGACATCATCACCTTAATAGATATAATAGCTTCCTAGGACCTCGAAGCGCCGAGGTATGATGAAAACTCGATTTTCGAAAATCGAAGTAATAACAAGAACTTCCCGCTTTTTAAAAATCTTTGAGTTTTATAGCGGGAAGTTAATATAAAGAAGACACTCGTAATATATGTCTGGTTTCTAAAATTAACACGCCTTTTTCTCTTCGTTTTCAATGCTTCTTTGTCACACACTGGATATTATTTCACTTAATTATTACTTGTATTTACACACACACACATTTGTGTACAAAAGGTACACGATTACGAGCACAACTTAAATTTGTTGATGATAGTAGAATAAGAAAATTACTTCTGATTTCCGATTTATAATTTAAGATTCTGATTTCTGTTACTTAATATATACATTATATTAGACATGTATATCTAGATCTACACACTTTCAAAACATGTAATAAGGAACTTCCAACCACCTGTCACTCACATTCGTCCTTCATACATAACTTACGTCTAACAACTAAACTAACAAAATTTGCCCACTGGCCGTTGTTGTCATATTTTTTATTATATGGATTTGAGTGTATTTTTCCACATACTATTTGTTTCTTCCTGCGTTTGCTTCTAAATGTACCAATGTCTACTATTACAATATGGAAGGTGAGGAACCCTATGAGACAGGTTTACCTAGTACAGGGTTCACAGAGCACAAATTGTGTTATCTAATACCTGCTCCTTATAAATAATGTAGATCTTAATGAATTAAAATATAAATAGAATTACTAAAATTGTATGGAAATTATATTTAAAAACTTTTAATATAACCTATGGCTATGGTTGTAACAAAATCTTTATTAAATTCAGCGCTAACGCCATTTAGCAATTTGCTATAATACTAACACAACACAATATACAATAAAAATACTTCTGAGCAAAGCCGGGTAACTCAATATGGAGGGTAGCGGGATCTGAGGCACGGTCTTGCCGTTGACCCACCGCAAGCAGTGTGGGCCCATGTAGCGCGCAAGCCACGTGCCAAAGGATGCCCTTCCAAGCCGTGAAAAATCCCGAAATGCTCCAGTGTGCCAGTTTCTAGGGAGGGGCCCAAGCGTCTCCGCGGTTTCCAAAGTAGTTTGACATCGATTAGCTAAGCTCTTGAGTCTTTGGTTGGTATTTTGTAAATTAAACTCGCGATACCATCCATACCATCTGGATCACTTACGGTTCACCAATGCGCCATTTTAAAGAAGTTATCTTCCCCGTACAACTTCCTTGTGGAATAGACTACCACCAGAGATTTTTCCGGACTGATCCAATTTAGGGACCGTCAAGAAAAGAGCCTATTGCTTGTTAAAAGGCCGGCAATGTTTACAAGCAAGATTAACTTTACTCCTAGTTTTAAGCTTAAAATATCCAATTTCAGTATTAATAAACTTAGAGTAAGGAGGGAGTAAACTAATCTGAATCTACTCTCGGAATAAAAGTTAATCCTTGGCGGTACCTAGTTTAACAACAGAATAAGCATAGACTAGTCGCGTATTTTGACATTTTGTAAAACTTCGTTTACGCGCGTTGTTACATGTGTTAAAATCAGTACCAGGATGACTGAGCTTTGCTCGGTTTTTTTTTTTTGGAAATCGTGTTTTGGAAATTATATTTAGATACTAATTACATACTGATAAAATATGAAGAATATTTTTTGATGTTACTGACATAATATAAAAAACTGAACTGGTTATTTGAATAAAAAATCATGAGTGCAATTAGTTTAATTTAAAATTTCGTGTTTAAAAAAACCTAAAAAAGGGCTCGTAATAATAGATTTTCTCACAAAAGAAGGGAACTTGAAAAAAAAAGGAAAGAAAGTCGGACCGAAGACAGGACACGAACCAGGGTACTACGATTTCGCGACGGCCCGATATCCACTTGAGCTATTACGATCATTTGTCAGTGTCAAAATTTACCTTCTTATATTGTAGCAGTTTTTCTTTGCCTGAAAACACGGACAAAACGACATTTTCTTAAAAAAATAGCTAGCTAGATCGATTTATTGCCCCCGAGACCCCCGGACACAAAATTGTATGAAAATCGTTGGAGCTGTTTCCGAGATTCCGATTTTATATATATATATATATATATATATATATATATATATATATATATATATATATATATATATATCTCTTCCCAATATATATATACAAGAATTGCTCGTTTAAAGGTGTAGGATAAATTGTAAGTTCGTTACCTCCGTTATTGTTTGTTATTAAAAATAATATTTTAGTTTATTGTCAACAACAACAAGATGAATAGAGATTATTTGATTGACGATATGAGAGTGATAGCTAATATTAATGAAGTTGTTAATCGGATTCCATTAATGAGATAAAAAATTCGTAAGAAACCACTGGAAGAACTTTAAGAAGCTGAATTTAAAATTAAATAGAGATTTTTCGAACTACTGCCGTTTTCCTTATTGACATGGTGAAAAATGATTTAGATGGTCATTCAAGAGGTAGATTTTTTCTACCCCATCTGAAAGTTATGACTGCAATAGGAACATGGGCCCGTGGAGTGGTAAATATAACTCTGTACCTACCCACTATCAATTTCCTAGGTTTTTACATTTATTTACATTAACATCTTTAATTATAAATGGTTTTAACAACTAAGTACATAATTATTAATTGTTATGATTTCTAATTCAATTCATTTTGTTTTCAATAGATTCAAGATGATGCAAGGGATCTAAGTGGAATGAGTCAGCCAACAATACCACTTGTATGTATACAAGTTGCTTTAGCACTAGGAACAAAAACAGCGCAATGGATTAAAATGCCAAGAAGTGATGTGGAGCAGAACAAAGTGATTGCAGGTTTTTATTCATTATGTGGATTTAGATAAGTGACTGGGGCTATTGATTGAATACACATTCGAAACCCGAAAGTCACTGCAAATAGCGGAAAATACTTCAAAAACAGGAAAGGATACAGTTCAATAAATGTAGAAGTAGTTTTATTGCACCTAGCTAGCCCATCTTTGCCATATAAGTACTTAGTTATTTTCTTGGATTCAGTACAATCACCTTAATCTATTATTTCAAGAAGCTATGAGTACTTTGTTCCAGGTTGTGTTAAATGCTAATTTAGAGTTCATGGATATAGTGGCATATTGGCGAGGCAGCACACATGACTCAAGAATATTTAATGAAAGTCGCATAAAACAAACATTTGAGCAGTCAGAATTTAAAGGCAGACTTCTCGGAGATTCTGGTTATTCTTGTACCCCTTATTTATTCACTACTATCCTGCGTCCTAATACACAAAAGGAAGAAATGTACAACCGATCGCACTACAGGCCCCGTAACACTGTAGAACGATGCTTTGGAGTGTGGAAGCAAAGGTTTCAGTGTTTACTGCGAGGACTATAAACTAAATTAGAGCATACAAAACTATATACATCGAAATGCAAAAGCAAGACCTGCTTGAGGATGTGGTATAAGGAGATGATGGAAATGTATCAGTCAAACAATTAGTAAATTACTCCCTACGACATTCTGCACGTGCAGCATTTATTAATGATTTTTTTTAAATAAATATACAATATTTACATATACAAATCGCTTGCTGTAAATTTCACAGTGCGCGAGCAAACCGGGTTCGATCCCCACCGGTACCAATGAAATTGTTAATTGCAATTTTAAGTGCTGATTTACCACGTGCTCGACCGTGAAGGAAAATATCGCGAGGAAACCTGCATGTCAGAGAAATAAGAAAAAAAATATTTCGAAGACATGTGAAGTACGCCAACACGCATTGGGGCAGCGCGGCGGACAATTCTTTGCCCTAAAACCCTCTCAAAAATGAGCGGAAACCTGCGCCCAGCTGTGGGACGTATATAGGCTATAGGTAACTTTATTTTACATTTACATGTACAAAACATTTTATTTATCCCCAAAAAACAAATAAAAATTGGTTATTTAATTAACTTTGCTTATAATAATAATAAGTTATTTGCCTTGAATGTAGGTATTTATAATAAGATGTTTACAGAGTACCTAAAAGGTCCGTACATTCTACCATTTTGGCATGTAAATATTAAATAAAATTTGTTTCTTAACACTAGTAATTAATTATAAATAGATTTGATATGATAATTATGAGTATGAATAGTTGTTACATTATCATAATTAAAAGAATTGTATTACACAAATACCATAATACAAACAATTAATTAACTTAACTTTATTTAAGTATGGGTATTATTTAAAAAGTCCGATATTGAGTAATAGCACCTCTCCAATGGTAAAGAAGTAAGACTCTTTTTAAACATTTTTATGGGTTGATTTTTTATATAATTTGGGATTTTGTTATAAATAACAGGTGCCATGTGCTCATGTGTTTTCTTGATAAAGCTGTTTGAAATCTTCCTGTGTACTCTTTATATTGTATAATCTTTATATTGTGTTCTCGTAGATATAGTTCGTACTCGAGTTTCGTTTAAGATAGGACATAAATGATGATTAATTTAGACAAATAACGGTATTTCTAGAATATAAAGGCACGGAAAAGTTAATAATTTATGGGCTTTGAAAATAGGGACACAGCTGTCTGTAATCTTTAAATTAAAAATTGCTCTTATGCAGCGTTTTTGTGCTTTGAAAATCCTTTCTCTATCGCCACAGTTGCCCCAAAATATAATACTATATCTTAAAATGGACCACTTGGCAATTTACGAGTATGCTAAAGAAACACAGAAAGGCGAGTTTATCAGAATTCTTTTTATTTATTTTAAACGTTACCTCCACGCTAGGATTTTCTCCTGTATCGTGGGAGCAGTTTACAAACATAAATTTCAAAAGGACAAACATCCAGACTCGGAACAATTACTTGTAGACTATACAAATACTCGTTCCGTGCGGGATTCGAACGAGCGGCCCTTAGCGCTGTAACTGCGCCACTGCTAAGCCACTGCTCCACGAAGCCGTCACCGTAGAATTGTACTAATATCACACGTCTAGCAATATCTTTTTTATATTGCTTTTTTATATTATTTCCGATGCGTACTTTATGAAGGATAAATTGTCTTGTAATCAGCAATTAATTACCGGAAAAATATCGTTACACATCAAAACAAAAACGTGTTTTCGTATTAACTTAGTTAATTCCATTAATTTTTTTACTATTTCCGTAAACAAATAATAATACAAGAGCTTAGCTTTATTTTTAGTAAAAACAATCAAGTAATGGGACTTAATGATAATAATTATTATATGTTATATTATACTATACCTTTATTATCTTTAAAATTTTCTTATATTAATACATTATTTCAATTAAAAACTGACATCAGAAGAGAAAAAAAAATACTAAGCAATTATTATTTTATATTTTGTATGCCTACTGGCGGGACATAGAGAACCTACCTTGTATTTTACTATGACGTATATTAAGATCTGTAAAATAACCTATGTTCACAAAATAAACTGATTTGATTTGATTTAACATAACTTCAAAATAATAATAAATATATTTTTTTAAATTTAGATGATTTAATACTTACGTACAATTTATTTACAACAAAATTTGGTACAACAAGATTACGATGATTTTGAGATGGCCACAAAACGCCAATATGAAACAGTTTTTGATACAAAATAACTATTCATATTTCTAGCCAATAGGGATCAATGTTCTCCATGCTAATCCTTATTGGTTTAAACGGGCTGAACGTACAGTAAAATCATCTCTAGAAAAACGATATTGTTACCACTAAGAAACAAAGGATTGGACTAAAAAGGCAGAAATGAATGAGCTGACAGAGATGATACAATAGCAATTTTTGATTTGCGAAGAGTTTTGAATATACTACAATCTATGTAGATATGTAAATATCTTATGAATGTCGTAATTGTCTAGGGTAATTTAGAAATTATGATTTGATCTTTGAGCTTGATAGTATACAATACAAAAGTAACGAGTCGTTGGGGATAAAGACGGGGCTTATTATTCCGTACTACATGCTTGCATTAGTAATACTTCATTGAATAAAACTATTATTTACGGATTTTATCGCGTTTAATTACTTTAATTTATTTTTATTATTATCCCGACATTTCGGGTGCTTTACAGCACCCATGGTCACGGGCAGTTAGTCCGGCTACCTTCAGTTTTTTTATATTAATACTTCATTGTTAGCATCCACTTCCTTTAAGTCGGGGTCACCAGTAGAGTGGTTGCGATGGATGGATTTGTTTTCCTAAGCTACTTACTAATATGTGACTAGCCAAGAACTATTAATTTATGTAAAAAATTCAAATTAAGAGCGCAGACGAAATTTAATACAATTTTAATTACTTAAGTATTCAGGTACAATTCAAGGGTAAGCGAAAATAGAAGGTTAATTAAAGCTGCAATGGTGTCTCGTACTTTATTATGTTAGGTGTCTGGATTATTGAACATGTATAGCCTTATTGATCAAGGATCTCGATATTAATTCATGTGCAATTTACTTATATAAGACAACAACACGGTACCTTGTCTATCTTGTTTTTTTTTTTTTGAAATTATTATAATGTTGCTGTTAATGTTTTCCGTTTTATCGGTAGTCAGTTAGCTAGTCCAATAGGCGGCTTTTTGTTCGTTACGATCGTAAGCTGTAAAAAATTGTTTTGAAGTTTTATTGATTTAAAATCTATTATAATATATAATTATAAAATACTAATTATGGTGAAAGTGTATTTAGCGTGGGATTCGTCAGTGCTCGAACATATGCGTGTTATGGTTATGCTTAGATGAATTAAAAAAAAGGTAGATATCGCACCTAGAACAAGAAACTGTAACCAATTTTATAACTTTGTGTGAGTCAGAGAAGTGTTGCCACTTTTTTTTAAAGTTCCTGAAAATCGAGATACAATACTACAAATATAAGAATGCGACGCGAATGCGAAAGTATATCTGTCGGTTTTAATAAATTTCAACAATTTGACAATTCAAAAAAAGATAAAGCACGTAGGAGGCGTCTGTAGATCATTTAAAAGTCTTCTTGATAGATTGTCCAGTGAGCATGTAAGCATCGCTAAAATATACCACATATGTAATGTAAAACATATTTATTATAAAAAATACTTAATACAAAAAAAACTAGTTGTATTAAAAAATAAATTTCCATGGAATTAAAAATATACTTTTCTAAATGAGAAAAAGTATATTTTAGTAGGTAAATGCAAAATAGAATAAACTCCAGCCGGGGGCACAAAGGAGTGTTCTAATTTGTACCCGGGTAGGAGAGATATGAAGTATCAGCCGGAGAAGACATCTGAGTCTCAGTTAAAAAGAGCAAGGCCGGCATCGCCGTCTCCGGGTGGTAGTGGACAGCATTTAGATTGGAATGAAGTGTCCTGATGTTGCGAAAATTCACGGATAGCGTGACAGGGGTTGCCTTGGTCTTATTGCTCCGCTTGCTCCTAGCTGTTTTAGTCGCGAGCAAAATCCCCTCCCCTCCTCCACCAGAATACGTGGAGCAGCCTAAGCACCCACGCTCAGGAAGAGTAAAGTAGCTTGGTCGTGGATGCTCAGTGATGGATTCTCCGTCACCAGGAGCGAGGGTACTCTCTTAAGGTAGTTTTTATTTGACTCCGCTATGATGTTAAGGGGGAGGGGAATTGGGCCTCCAGCCCAAGCGAAACGCAGAGGTGGTAAACCTCTACTTCATGCAGGTATTCTGTGATTTCGTGAGTAGTTACGATGTACCAGTTCTGGCTCACTGAGTCAGAAGTGGTACAAGTACAGCGTTCGTCGACTCACGATCCTAAAAAAAAAAAAAAAAAAAAGGTTTTGGCATGCTCTGATCACGAATCTGCGGTCCATTTTTGCGTAGGATGCACGGTTCCGGAGATGTGCAGATCAATTAACTCTTATCTAATTGATATCCGCTTCGAGTCTCAACCGTCATTAGCGCTCCATTGTCCTTATCTACTTATCTATTGTTGATTGACTACCGTCATTATCTATTATTCGTCGGCGAGTGTGTCGGCTTATGCTATTGTATTATACTCCTTTGTTCCTATCTACACTAATCTGACTCATTAATAAAACACATTACCCAATTTTGTTAAAATTTTTATTTATAAAATACAAAATCTTATTACTTATTATCTATAAAATAGGAGCGAAACATCTCATCCACTAAAATATCGTTGTACAATGTGTTCCCTGTAAATATACTCGTAAAACTATGCATTGAACATCCCTGAAACTTATATAGCAAATACATTAAGCAATATTCGCCACAAACTGAAGTCCACTCATTCTGAATCCTATCAACATTCCAGTTCCATCTTTTACAATTTCTTTTAAAAAACTCTAGATGATATCGTACAGGTGCCCGTCCAAATGAATCAAAATATTGACCGACGTCATTCGTATCGATATATAAAGCTACCCAATGTGACCCTGGTTTATCATCTGTATCCAAATTGCATATTACCTAGTCAGGTCATAAATTCTATCACATGTTTAATATAAAATAATTGAAACAAGTTTATTCATTATGTAACCATTTATATACCAAAATGAACTTAACAAAACATAGATTCTTATGACACTATAGTTTATTCAAAACGACCTCCGTAATTTTGAATACAGGCCTTCAATCTGCGCAGCCAGTCGTCTATCTCACCACGAACGAGGTCCATGTCATATCGGCGGCTGCCTTAATTAAAGATGTCTTGAGTGACTCGAAATTGGGATGAGGCTTTGAGCACGCCTTTTCCTCCAAGCGTTACCATATCTTGTAATCTAACGGATTCAAATCTGGACTGGTCTTTGTGTCGGATGAAGTCGATTTCACGCGCCGCCAGCCAGTCTTTTTTTTGTTTTTAAAGAACGTTCCCTCCACACTAGGTTTTTCTCCTGTATCGTGGGGGCAGTTTACAAACACAAATTTCACAAGGACAAACATCCAAACTCGGAACAATTACTTGTAGGTCGTACAAATACTTGTTCCGTGCGGGATTCGAACCCGCAACCCCCAAGCGCAGCCACTCATTGCTAAGCCACTACGCCACGGAGCTGTCAAAAGTCTTGTGTGCTCTTCGCTCTATGAGCTGACGCCGAATCTTGTTGGAATACCCAGTGCCTGTAATAACAGGAACATGGTATGAGAAACAGGTTACACAAGGTTCGTCAGGACTGTATTTTGATACACAACTGCATTCGTTTTTAACCTTTCTCACAAAAATGTACCTCTGTTAAGCCCCAATAAGAAACTCCCAACCACACCATGAGCGAGGATGGAAAATGACCCCGTTGGACACGCGGAATACGGTTGCTCGCTTCTTCACTACTGTGTGCGTACACCTTATCATTTTGTTTGTTGTAGCTCTCTTCTACGGTAAAAAATTTTTCATCCGAAAAAAGAATTTCCCGATATTTTTTTCCCGCGTACCGCTTCAACAAAGCGCGGCATCTCTTCAGTCTCAGATCCATTAGACGAGCATTCAAACGATGTCCTGTTTTTCTTCGATATGCCCGAAGCCCTAAGTCTTCATTTAACGCCGTGGTTCTGCTTAACCCCATCTGAAGGGCCAACAGTTTCTGCTTACGTTTGGGATTTCTTTAAATTCGCACCTTTACAGCTTTTATCACTGCTGGAGTCCTAACAAATCGAGGGCGACCACTTCTTGACCTGTCATCTACACTAGAGTCTTCATTGTATCGTTTGATGGTACGATAAACGAATCTTTTGGTTATATTCAAATTTTCAGTATATCAAAAAATTTAATTGGCGCGTAATCGCAACTGCAACACGGTCTTTTTTAAGCGCCCACTCCATATGTAAAAATGAGTAAAATTCTAAAAAGTATACAGTTTTATTTTCATGAACAATTCGAATTCAATAAACTTTTTGTGGCCAGCATTCTAAAAGAAAAGTTTTTACTGTGTGACAATACTTATGACCTGACTAGGTATATACGTTGGTACGTGGGTGTACATGGGCAGTCAGTGAGTAGCACATTATTTTCTAGACTGGGGTGAATCTTTTTCAGATGTTGTTGTACATCTAGTGTATCCATGATATTACTGCTATTAGTAGATTACTACAGTACAATCTACTCAATGACTAACATAGGAATGATCAATTATGTGATTTCTAAATATTAAATTGCATTTTTTCTGTTATACGAGTCATCAATACACTGAATAAGACGCAACACGAAGAATGTGAGATAAGGTTGTTGACGCATAAAGTTGTTATCAATTCTACTGTAGAAATTCTTTAGATTAGAATTATTACTTACTGGTACTATATAAGACCAAGCAACTGCAGTCATGGAGTTAGTGTATGGTCGTTTGACCGCAGTGTATCTATCAATAATACATTTGTGTTACTTCAACGCATCAAAGGCCATAGATGTAAGTGTTTAATCTATTGACAAACTTACTTTTCTTTCTGTTATTTTTTTACGTGTGTATGATTTTGAACGACAGGCCTGTTGGTCTAGTGGTTAGTGACCCTGACTGTTATGCCGGAGATCGTGGGTTCGATTCCCACCCAGGACAAATGTTTGTGTGATGAGCACGATCATTTGTTCTGTGTCTGAGTGTAATTTATCTATAATATTTATGTATTTAGAAATATATAAGTATGTTTATCAGTTGTCTAGTACCCATAACACAAGCTCTGCTTAGCTTGGGACTAGATGGCGTTGTGTGATAGTTGTGGAATATTATTATTATTATTATTATTATTATTATTATTTGGTGTTAACAAATTATATTTAAATATTTTGTGTGTGTATATGATTAAGCCGTGATAGCTCAGATGGTTAGCGCAAGATGTAAATTTTACAGTACGTAACGCGGGTTCGATCCCCGCCAACACCAATTAAATTGTTAATTGCAATTTTAAGTGTTTATTCTATTGACACACTTACTTTTCTTTCTGTTATTTTCTTACGTGTGTATGATTTAGTGTTAACAAATTATATTTAAATATTGTGTGTGTGTATATGATTAAGCCGTGGTAGCTCAGATGGTTAGCGCAAGATGTAAATTTTACAGTACGTAACGCGGGTTCGATCCCCGCCGACACCACTTAAATTGTTAATTGCAATTTTAAGTGCTGATTTACCACGTGCTCGGCGGTGAAGGAAAACATCGTGAGGAAACCTACACGTCTGAGAAAATTTCGAAGGCATGTGAAGTTCGCCAACACGCATTGAGACCGCGCCGCGGACATTTCCTAGCCATAAATACAAAGACAATAGCAGAAAGTAAAAAGTTAAAAAATACTTTTTTAACAATGACAGTCATTAGTTGATCATTAGTGAATGTGATTCTGTTTTCTTAAATTACAGGAAGAAAAGAGCAGAAGGAAGAAATGGGATGATGGGAAGTAATGAAGAATGAATTGTTATGTGAAGTTTGTTGGAACAAACATATTTTAGTCACGTGTAAATACTTTTAACATTTGGGTTCAAAATGACACAAAATCTAAAAAATATTAGATACATCATCGACATGGACGGATTTTACATTACATATCCTCATAAACATTTTCAATGTAGAGAAATGGCTATTCTAGACGTAAAACTATCTAATAAAAATGATTCGTTTATCGATCATTATTTGTTTCGGCCAAGTTGTCCTTTCAATTATTTGTCGCAAAAAGACAAAAAAACTGTTCGTTATTGTGAAATACACGTGCACGGCATTCCATATTTTGATGTGACCGAAGAATTAAAATGTGCCTACAAACAAGAGAACATCATTCCCATATTAAATTGGTATATTAGAAATTTGTGCAAAGACGAAGTGATCGCATACAAAGGTGGTTCAACAGAAAAACAATTTTTAAAAATGTTGACGACGAATGATAGAATTTTTAATATTGAAGAATACAAATGTCCAAAATACAATGATTTGGTAAATGTCATAAATTTAAACAAACGTTATGTGTGTAATAATCATGTATTTGCAAAAAATAATCACAAAATTTTACATTGTTCTTGTGACGAAGTTTGGGTTTTTTACAAGTGGTTATTGCTTGAAAATAAAATTTTAAATTAATCATAAATTTTGTTTGATTTCCCAAAAACATTAGTTATAGTATACTATATAATACAAAATTGGTTCAACAGAAAAACAATTTTTAAAAATGTTGACGACGAATGATAGAATTTTTAATATTGAAGAATACAAATGTCCAAAATACAATGATTTGGTAAATGTCATAAATTTAAACAAACGTTATGTGTGTAATAATCATATATTTGCAAAAAATAATCACAAAATTTTACATTGTTCTTGTGACGAAGTGTGGGTTTTTTACAAGTGGTTATTGCTTGAAAATAAAATTTTAAATTAATCATAAATTTTGTTTGATTTCCCAAAAACATTAGTTATAGTATACTATATAATACAAAATTGGTTCAACAGAAAAACAATTTTTAAAAATGTTGACGACGAATGATAGAATTTTTAATATTGAAGAATACAAATGTCCAAAATACAATGATTTGGTAAATGTCATAAATTTAAACAAACGTTATGTGTGTAATAATCATATATTTGCAAAAAATAATCACAAAATTTTACATTGTTCTTGTGACGAAGTGTGGGTTTTTTACAAGTGGTTATTGATTGAAAATAAAATTTTAAATTAATCATAAATTTTGTTTGATTTCCCAAAAACATTAGTTATAGTATACTATATAATACAAAATTGGTTCAACAGAAAAACAATTTTTAAAAATGTTGACGACGAATGATAGAATTTTTAATATTGAAGAATACAAATGTCCAAAATACAATGATTTGGTAAATGTCATAAATTTAAACAAACGTTATGTGTGTAATAATCATATATTTGCAAAAAATAATCACAAAATTTTACATTGTTCTTGTGACGAAGTGTGGGTTTTTTACAAGTGGTTATTGCTTGAAAATAAAATTTTAAATTAATCATAAATTTTGTTTGATTTCCCAAAAACAATAGTTATAGTATACTATATAATACAAAATTGGTTCAACAGAAAAACAATTTTTAAAAATGTTGACGACGAATGATAGAATTTTTAATATTGAAGAATACAAATGTCCAAAATACAATGATTTGGTAAATGTCATAAATTTAAACAAACGTTATGTGTGTAATAATCATATATTTGCAAAAAATAATCACAAAATTTTACATTGTTCTTGTGACGAAGTGTGGGTTTTTTACAAGTGGTTATTGATTGAAAATAAAATTTTAAATTAATCATAAATTTTGTTTGATTTCCCAAAAACATTAGTTATAGTATACTATATAATACAAAATTGGTTCAACAGAAAAACAATTTTTAAAAATGTTGACGACGAATGATAGAATTTTTAATATTGAAGAATACAAATGTCCAAAATACAATGATTTGGTAAATGTCATAAATTTAAACAAACGTTGTGTGTGTAATAATCATATATTTGCAAAAAATAATCACAAAATTTTACATTGTTCTTGTGACGAAGTGTGGGTTTTTTACAAGTGGTTATTGCTTGAAAATAAAATTTTAAATTAATCATAAATTTTGTTTAATTTCCCAAAAACATTAGTTATAGTATACTATATAATACAAAATTGGTTCAACAGAAAAACAATTTTTAAAAATGTTGACGACGAATGATAGAATTTTTAATATTGAAGAATACAAATGTCCAAAATACAATGATTCGGTAAATGTCATAAATTTAAACAAACGTTATGTGTGTAATAATCATATATTTGCAAAAAATAATCACAAAATTTTACATTGTTCTTGTGACGAAGTGTGGGTTTTTTACAAGTGGTTATTGATTGAAAATAAAATTTTAAATTAATCATAAATTTTGTTTGATTTCCCAAAAACATTAATTATAGTATACTCTATAATACAAAATTGGTTCAACAGAAAAACAATTTTTAAAAATGTTGACGACGAATGATAGAATTTTTAATATTGAAGAATACAAATGTCCAAAATACAATGATTTGGTAAATGTCATAAATTTAAACAAACGTTATGTGTGTAATAATCATATATTTGCAAAAAATAATCACAAAATTTTACATTGTTCTTGTGACGAAGTGTGGGTTTTTTTCAAGTGGTTATTGATTGAAAATAAAATTTTAAATTAATCATAAATTTTGTTTGATTTCCCAAAAACATTAGTTATAGTATACTATATAATACAAAATTGGTTCAACAGAAAAACAATTTTTAAAAATGTTGACGACGAATGATAGAATTTTTAATATTGAAGAATACAAATGTCCCAAATACAGTGATTTGATAAATGTCATAAATTTAAACAAACGTTATGTGTGTAATAATCATATATTTGCAAAAAATAATCACAAAATTTTACATTGTTCTTGTGACGAAGTGTGGGTTTTTTACAAGTGGTTATTGCTTGAAAATAAAATTTTAAATTAATCATAAATTTTGTTTGATTTCCCAAAAACATTAGTTATAGTATACTATATAATACAAAATTGGTTCAACAGAAAAACAATTTTTAAAAATGTTGAAGACGAATGAGAGAATTTTTAATATTGAAGAATACAAATGTCCAAAATACAATGATTTGGTAAATGTCATAAATTTAAACAAACGTTATGTGTGTAATAATCATATATTTGCAAAAAATAATCACAAAATTTTACATTGTTCTTGTGACGAAGTGTGGGTTTTTTACAAGTGGTTATTGATTGAAAATAAAATTTTAAATTAATCATAAATTTTGTTTGATTTCCCAAAAACATTAGTTATAGTATACTATATAATACAAAATTGGTTCAACAGAAAAACAATTTTTAAAAATGTTGACGACGAATGATAGAATTTTTAATATTGAAGAATACAAATGTCCCAAATACAATGATTTGGTAAATGTCATAAATTTAAACAAACGTTATGTGTGTAATAATCATATATTTGCAAAAAATAATCACAAAATTTTACATTGTTCTTGTGACGAAGTGTGGGTTTTTTACAAGTGGTTATTGCTTGAAAATAAAATTTTAAATTAATCATAAATTTTGTTTGATTTCCCAAAAACATAAGTTATAGTATACTATATAATACAAAATTGGTTCAACAGAAAAACAATTTTTAAAAATGTTGACGACGAATGATAGAATTTTTAATATTGAAGAATACAAATGTCCAAAATACAATGATTTGGTAAATGTCATAAATTTAAACAAACGTTATGTGTGTAATAATCATATATTTGCAAAAAATAATCACAAAATTTTACATTGTTCTTGTGATGAAGTGTGGGTTTTTTACAAGCGGTTATTGCTTGAAAATAAAATTTTAAATTAATCATAAATTTTGTTTGATTTCCCAAAAACATTAGTTAAAGTATACTTTTTTACGTGGTATTGTTTTTACGTGGTAGAGCCATGCTGCAGTTATATTAGTAGTATAGTTGTAGCACGAATGGGTCGGCTCGACCGGGGAAGGACAATGCTCTCACAGAATACCAGCGTGAAATAGTAGCTTAATGCTGCTGTATTTCGTATGGTGAGTGTAGAGAACCGGAGACCCTTTTTACTGGAAATGAGGCATTCCATCTCAGTCCTCACGGGTGACAACGCATCTGCATTTTGATTTGTAATGGAAGATAGATGTAGATGTCTATGGGCCGAAGCACAGACATACCATCAGGTGGACTGTGTGCTTGTTTGTCAGCCTATTATATAAAAAAAATACTGTATAATACAAAATTGGTTCAACAGAAAAACAATTTTTAAAAATGTTAACGACGAATAATAGAATTTTTAATATTGAAGAATACAAATTTCCAAAATACAATGATTTGGTAAAGATTGATTTCCCAAAAACATTAGTTACAAAATTTATGATTAATTTAAAATTTTATTTTCAAGCAATAACCACTTGTAAAAAACCCACACTTCGTCACAAGAACAATGTAAAATTTTGTGATTATTTTTTGCAAATATATGATTATTACACACATAACGTTTGTTTAAATTTATGACATTTACCAAATCATTGTATTTTGGACATTTGTATTCTTCAATATTAAAAATTCTATCATTCGTCGTCAACATTTTTAAAAATTGTTTTTCTGTTGAACCAATTTTGTATTATATAGTATACTATAACTAATGTTTTTGGGAAATCAAACAAAATTTATGATTAATTTAAAATTTTATTTTCAATCCATAACCACTTGTAAAAAACCCACACTTCGTCACAAGAACAATGTAAAATTTTGTGATTATTTTTTGCAAATATATGATTATTACACACATAACGTTTGTTTAAATTTATGACATTTACCAAATCATTGTATTTTGGACATTTGTATTCTTCAATATTAAAAATTCTATCATTCGTCGTCAACATTTTTAAAAATTGTTTTTCTGTTGAACCAATTTTGTATTATATAGTATACTATAACTAATGTTTTTGGGAAATCAAACAAAATTTATGATTAATCTAAAATTTTATTTTCAAGCAATAACCACTTGTAAAAAACCCACACTTCGTCACAAGAACAATGTAAAATTTTGTGATTATTTTTTGCAAATATATGATTATTACACACTTAACGTTTGTTTAAATTTATGACATTTACCAAATCATTGTATTTTGGACATTTGTATTCTTCAATATTAAAAATTCTATCATTCGTCGTCAACATTTTTAAAAATTGTTTTTCTGTTGAACCAATTTTGTATTATATAGTATACTATAACTAATGTTTTTGGGAAATCAAACAAAATTTATGATTAATTTAAAATTTTATTTTCAATCAATAACCACTTGTAAAAAACCCACACTTCGTCACAAGAACAATGTAAAATTTTGTGATTATTTTTTGCAAATATATGATTATTACACACATAACGTTTGTTTAAATTTATGACATTTACCAAATCATTGTATTTTGGACATTTGTATTCTTCAATATTAAAAATTCTATCATTCGTCGTCAACATTTTTAAAAATTGTTTTTCTGTTGAACCAATTTTGTATTATATAGTATACTATAACTAATGTTTTTGGGAAATCAAACAAAATTTATGATTAATTTAAAATTTTATTTTCAAGCAATAACCACTTGTAAAAAACCCACACTTCGTCACAAGAACAATGTAAAATTTTGTGATTATTTTTTGCAAATATATGATTATTACACACACAACGTTTGTTTAAATTTATGACATTTACCAAATCATTGTATTTTGGACATTTGTATTCTTCAATATTAAAAATTCTATCATTCGTCGTCAACATTTTTAAAAATTGTTTTTCTGTTGAACCAATTTTGTATTATATAGTATACTATAACTAATGTTTTTGGGAAATCAAACAAAATTTATGATTAATTTAAAATTTTATTTTCAATCAATAACCACTTGTAAAAAACCCACACTTCGTCACAAGAACAATGTAAAATTTTGTGATTATTTTTTGCAAATATATGATTATTACACACATAACGTTTGTTTAAATTTATGACATTTACCAAATCATTGTATTTTGGACATTTGTATTCTTCAATATTAAAAATTCTATCATTCGTCGTCAACATTTTTAAAAATTGTTTTTCTGTTGAACCAATTTTGTATTATATAGTATACTATAACTAATGTTTTTGGGAAATCAAACAAAATTTATGATTAATTTAAAATTTTATTTTCAAGCAATAACCACTTGTAAAAAACCCAAACTTCGTCACAAGAACAATGTAAAATTTTGTGATTATTTTTTGCAAATACATGATTATTACACACATAACGTTTGTTTAAATTTATGACATTTACCAAATCATTGTATTTTGGACATTTGTATTCTTCAATATTAAAAATTCTATCATTCGTCGTCAACATTTTTAAAAATTGTTTTTCTGTTGAACCAATTTTGTATTATATAGTATACTATAACTAATGTTTTTGGGAAATCAAACAAAATTTATGATTAATTTAAAATTTTATTTTCAATCAATAACCACTTGAAAAAAACCCACACTTCGTCACAAGAACAATGTAAAATTTTGTGATTATTTTTTGCAAATATATGATTATTACACACATAACGTTTGTTTAAATTTATGACATTTACCAAATCGTTGTATTTTGGACATTTGTATTCTTCAATATTAAAAATTCTCTCATTCGTCTTCAACATTTTTAAAAATTGTTTTTCTGTTGAACCAATTTTGTATTATATACTATACTATAACTAATGTTTTTGGGAAATCAAACAAAATTTATGATTAATTTAAAATTTTATTTTCAAGCAATAACCACTTGTAAAAAACCCACACTTCGTCACAAGAACAATGTAAAATTTTGTGATTATTTTTTGCAAATATATGATTATTACACACATAACGTTTGTTTAAATTTATGACATTTACCAAATCATTGTATTTTGGACATTTGTATTCTTCAATATTAAAAATTCTATCATTCGTCATCAACATTTTTAAAAATTGTTTTTCTGTTGAACCAATTTTGTATTATATAGTATACTATAACTAATGTTTGTGGGAAATCAAACAAAATTTATGATTAATTTAAAATTTTATTTTCAATCAATAACCACTTGTAAAAAACCCACACTTCGTCACAAGAACAATGTAAAATTTTGTGATTATTTTTTGCAAATATATGATTATTACACACATAACGTTTGTTTAAATTTATGACATTTACCAAATCATTGTATTTTGGACATTTGTATTCTTCAATATTAAAAATTCTATCATTCGTCGTCAACATTTTTAAAAATTGTTTTTCTGTTGAACCAATTTTGTATTATATAGTATACTATAACTAATGTTTTTGGGAAATCAAACAAAATTTATGATTAATTTAAAATTTTATTTTCAAGCAATAACCACTTGTAAAAAACCCACACTTCGTCACAAGAACAATGTAAAATTTTGTGATTATTTTTTGCAAATATATGATTATTACACACATAACGTTTGTTTAAATTTATGACATTTACCAAATCGTTGTATTTTGGACATTTGTATTCTTCAATATTAAAAATTCTCTCATTCGTCTTCAACATTTTTAAAAATTGTTTTTCTGTTGAACCAATTTTGTATTATATAGTATACTATAACTAATGTTTTTGGGAAATCAAACAAAATTTATGATTAATTTAAAATTTTATTTTCAAGCAATAACCACTTGTAAAAAACCCACACTTCGTCACAAGAACAATGTAAAATTTTGTGATTATTTTTTGCAAATATATGATTATTACACACATAACCTTTGTTTAAATTTATGACATTTACCAAATCATTGTATTTTGGACATTTGTATTCTTCAATATTAAAAATTCTATCATTCGTCGTCAACATTTTTAAAAATTGTTTTTCTGTTGAACCAATTTTGTATTATATAGTATACTATAACTAATGTTTTTGGGAAATCAAACAAAATTTATGATTAATCTAAAATTTTATTTTCAAGCAATAACCACTTGTAAAAAACCCACACTTCGTCACAAGAACAATGTAAAATTTTGTGATTATTTTTTGCAAATACATGATTATTACACACATAACGTTTGTTTAAATTTATGACATTTACCAAATCATTGTATTTTGGACATTTGTATTCTTTAATATTAAAAATTCTATCATTCGTCGTCAACATTTTTAAAAATTGTTTTTCTGTTGAACCAATTTTGTATTATATAGTATACTATAACTAATGTTTTTGGGAAATCAAACAAAATTTATGATTAATTTAAAATTTTATTTTCAATCAATAACCACTTGAAAAAAACCCACACTTCGTCACAAGAACAATGTAAAATTTTGTGATTATTTTTTGCAAATATATGATTATTACACACATAACGTTTGTTTAAATTTATGACATTTACCAAATCGTTGTATTTTGGACATTTGTATTCTTCAATATTAAAAATTCTCTCATTCGTCTTCAACATTTTTAAAAATTGTTTTTCTGTTGAACCAATTTTGTATTATATACTATACTATAACTAATGTTTTTGGGAAATCAAACAAAATTTATGATTAATTTAAAATTTTATTTTCAAGCAATAACCACTTGTAAAAAACCCACACTTCGTCACAAGAACAATGTAAAATTTTGTGATTATTTTTTGCAAATATATGATTATTACACTCATAACGTTTGTTTAAATTTATGACATTTACCAAATCATTGTATTTTGGACATTTGTATTCTTCAATATTAAAAATTCTATCATTCGTCATCAACATTTTTAAAAATTGTTTTTCTGTTGAACCAATTTTGTATTATATAGTATACTATAACTAATGTTTTTGGGAAATCAAACAAAATTTATGATTAATTTAAAATTTTATTTTCAATCAATAACCACTTGTAAAAAACCCACACTTCGTCACAAGAACAATGTAAAATTTTGTGATTATTTTTTGCAAATATATGATTATTACACACATAACGTTTGTTTAAATTTATGACATTTACCAAATCATTGTATTTTGGACAGTTGTATTCTTCAATATTAAAAATTCTATCATTCGTCGTCAACATTTTTAAAAATTGTTTTTCTGTTGAACCAATTTTGTATTATATAGTATACTATAACTAATGTTTTTGGGAAATCAAACAAAATTTATGATTAATTTAAAATTTTATTTTCAAGCAATAACCACTTGTAAAAAACCCACACTTCGTCACAAGAACAATGTAAAATTTTGTGATTATTTTTTGCAAATATATGATTATTACACACATAACGTTTGTTTAAATTTATGACATTTACCAAATCGTTGTATTTTGGACATTTGTATTCTTCAATATTAAAAATTCTCTCATTCGTCTTCAACATTTTTAAAAATTGTTTTTCTGTTGAACCAATTTTGTATTATATAGTATACTATAACTAATGTTTTTGGGAAATCAAACAAAATTTATGATTAATTTAAAATTTTATTTTCAAGCAATAACCACTTGTAAAAAACCCACACTTCGTCACAAGAACAATGTAAAATTTTGTGATTATTTTTTGCAAATATATGATTATTACACACATAACCTTTGTTTAAATTTATGACATTTACCAAATCATTGTATTTTGGACATTTGTATTCTTCAATATTAAAAATTCTATCATTCGTCGTCAACATTTTTAAAAATTGTTTTTCTGTTGAACCAATTTTGTATTATATAGTATACTATAACTAATGTTTTTGGGAAATCAAACAAAATTTATGATTAATCTAAAATTTTATTTTCAAGCAATAACCACTTGTAAAAAACCCACACTTCGTCACAAGAACAATGTAAAATTTTGTGATTATTTTTTGCAAATACATGATTATTACACACATAACGTTTGTTTAAATTTATGACATTTACCAAATCATTGTATTTTGGACATTTGTATTCTTTAATATTAAAAATTCTATCATTCGTCGTCAACATTTTTAAAAATTGTTTTTCTGTTGAACCACCTTTGTATGCGATCACTTCGTCTTTGCACAAATTTCTAATATACCAATTTAATATGGGAATGATGTTCTCTTGTTTTTAGGCACATTTTAATTCTTCGGTCACATCAAAATATGGAATGCCGTGCACGTGTATTTCACAATAACGAACAGTTTTTTTGTCTTTTTGCGACAAATAATTGAAAGGACAACTTGGCCGAAACAAATAATGATCGATAAACGAATCATTTTTATTAGATAGTTTTACGTCTAGAATAGCCATTTCTCTACATTGAAAATGTTTATGAGGATATGTAATGTAAAATCCGTCCATGTCGATGATGTATCTAATATTTTTTAGATTTTGTGTCATTTTGAACCCAAATGTTAAAAGTATTTACACGTGACTAAAATTTGTTTGTTCCAACAAACTTCACATAACAATTCATTCTTCATTACTTCCCATCATCCCATTTCTTCCTTCTGCTCTTTTCTTCCTGTAATTTAAGAAAACAGAATCACATTCACTAATGATCAACTAATGACTGTCATTGTTAAAAAAGTAATTTTTTAACTTTTTACTTTCTGCTATTGTCTTTGTATTTATGGCTAGGAAATGTCCGCGGCGCGGTCTCAATGCGTGTTGGCGAACTTCACATGCCTTCGAAATTTTCTCAGACGTGTAGGTTTCCTCACGATGTTTTCCTTCACCGCCGAGCACGTGGTAAATCAGCACTTAAAATTGCAATTAACAATTTAAGTGGTGTCGGCGGGGATCGAACCCGCGTTACGTACTGTAAAATTTACATCTTGCGCTAACCATCTGAGCTACCACGGCTTAATCATATACACACACACAATATTTAAATATAATTTGTTAACACTAAATCATACACACGTAAGAAAATAACAGAAAGAAAAGTAAGTGTGTCAATAGAATAAACACTTAAAATTGCAATTAACAATTTAATTGGTGTTGGCGGGGATCGAACCCGCGTTACGTACTGTAAAATTTACATCTTGCGCTAACCATCTGAGCTATCACGGCTTAATCATATACACACACAAAATATTTAAATATAATTTGTTAACACCAAATAATAATAATAATAATAATATTCCACAACTATCACACGACGCCATCTAGTCCCAAGCTAAGCAGAGCTTGTGTTATGGGTACTAGACAACTGATAAACATACTTATATATTTCTAAATACATAAATATTATAGATAAATTACACTCAGACACAGAACAAATGATCGTGCTCATCACACAAACATTTGTCCTGGGTGGGAATCGAACCCACGATCTCCGGCATAACAGTCAGGGTCACTAACCACTAGACCAACAGGCCTGTCGTTCAAAATCATACACACGTAAAAAAATAACAGAAAGAAAAGTAAGTTTGTCAATAGATTAAACACTTACATCTATGGCCTTTGATGCGTTGAAGTAACACAAATGTATTATTGATAGATACACTGCGGTCAAACGACCATACACTAACTCCATGACTGCAGTTGCTTGGTCTTGTATAGTACCAGTAAGTAATAATTCTAATCTAAAGAATTTCTACAGTAGAATTGATAACAACTTTATGCGTCACAACCTTATCTCACATTCTTCGTGTTGCGTCTTATTCAGTGTATTGATGACTCGTATAACAGAAAAAATGCAATTTAATATTTAGAAATCACATAATTGATCATTCCTATGTTAGTCATTGAGTAGATTGTACTGTAGTAATCTACTAATAGCAGTAATATCATGGATACACTAGATGTACAACAACATCTGAAAAAGATTCACCCCAGTCTAGAAAATAATGTGCTACTCACTGACTGCCCATGTACACCCACGTACCAACGTATATACCTAGTCAGGTCATAAGTATTGTCACACAGTAAAAACTTTTCTTTTAGAATGCTGGCCACAAAAAGTTTATTGAATTCGAATTGTTCATGAAAATAAAACTGTATACTTTTTAGAATTTTACTCATTTTTACATATGGAGTGGGCGCTTAAAAAAGACCGTGTTGCAGTTGCGATTACGCGCCAATTAAATTTTTTGATATACTGAAAATTTGAATATAACCAAAAGATTCGTTTATCGTACCATCAAACGATACAATGAAGACTCTAGTGTAGATGACAGGTCAAGAAGTGGTCGCCCTCGATTTGTTAGGACTCCAGCAGTGATAAAAGCTGTAAAGGTGCGAATTCAAAGAAATCCCAAACGTAAGCAGAAACTGTTGGCCCTTCAGATGGGGTTAAGCAGAACCACGGCGTTAAATGAAGACTTAGGGCTTCGGGCATATCGAAGAAAAACAGGACATCGTTTGAATGCTCGTCTAATGGATCTGAGACTGAAGAGATGCCGCGCTTTGTTGAAGCGGTACGCGGGAAAAAAATATCGGGAAATTCTTTTTTCGGATGAAAAATTTTTTACCGTAGAAGAGAGCTACAACAAACAAAATGATAAGGTGTACGCACACAGTAGTGAAGAAGCGAGCAACCGTATTCCGCGTGTCCAACGGGGTCATTTTCCATCCTCGCTCATGGTGTGGTTGGGAGTTTCTTATTGGGGCTTAACAGAGGTACATTTTTGTGAGAAAGGTTAAAAACGAATGCAGTTGTGTATCAAAATACAGTCCTGACGAACCTTGTGTAACCTGTTTCTCATACCATGTTCCTGTTATTACAGGCACTGGGTATTCCAACAAGATTCGGCGTCAGCTCATAGAGCGAAGAGCACACAAGACTTTTGACAGCTCCGTGGCGTAGTGGCTTAGCAATGAGTGGCTGCGCTTGGGGGTTGCGGGTTCGAATCCCGCACGGAACAAGTATTTGTACGACCTACAAGTAATTGTTCCGAGTTTGGATGTTTGTCCTTGTGAAATTTGTGTTTGTAAACTGCCCCCACGATACAGGAGAAAAACCTAGTGTGGAGGGAACGTTCTTTAAAAACAAAAAAAAGACTGGCTGGCGGCGCGTGAAATCGACTTCATCCGACACAAAGACCAGTCCAGATTTGAATCCGTTAGATTACAAGATATGGTAACGCTTGGAGGAAAAGGCGTGCTCAAAGCCTCATCCCAATTTCGAGTCACTCAAGACATCTTTAATTAAGGCAGCCGCCGATATGACATGGACCTCGTTCGTGGTGAGATAGACGACTGGCTGCGCAGATTGAAGGCCTGTATTCAAAATTACGGAGGTCGTTTTGAATAAACTATAGTGTCATAAGAATCTATGTTTTGTTAAGTTCATTTTGGTATATAAATGGTTACATAATGAATAAACTTGTTTCAATTATTTTATATTAAACATGTGATAGAATTTATGACCTGACTAGGTAATATGCAATTTGGATACAGATGATAAACCAGGGTCACATTGGGTAGCTTTATATATCGATACGAATGACGTCGGTCAATATTTTGATTCATTTGGACGGGCACCTGTACGATATCATCTAGAGTTTTTTAAAAGAAATTGTAAAAGATGGAACTGGAATGTTGATAGGATTCAGAATGAGTGGACTTCAGTTTGTGGCGAATATTGCTTAATGTATTTGCTATATAAGTTTCAGGGATGTTCAATGCATAGTTTTACGAGTATATTTACAGGGAACACATTGTACAACGATATTTTAGTGGATGAGATGTTTCGCTCCTATTTTATAGATAATAAGTAATAAGATTTTGTATTTTATAAATAAAAATTTTAACAAAATTGGGTAATGTGTTTTATTAATGAGTCAGATTAGTGTAGATAGGAACAAAGGAGTATAATACAATAGCATAAGCCGACACACTCGCCGACGAATAATAGATAATGACGGTAGTCAATCAACAATAGATAAGTAGATAAGGACAATGGAGCGCTAATGACGGTTGAGACTCGAAGCGGATATCAATTAGATAAGAGTTAATTGATCTGCACATCTCCGGAACCGTGCATCCTACGCAAAAATGGACCGCAGATTCGTGATCAGAGCATGCCAAAACCTTTTTTTTTTTTTTTTTTTTTTTAGGATCGTGAGTCGACGAACGCTGTACTTGTACCACTTCTGACTCAGTGAGCCAGAACTGGTACATCGTAACTACTATCGTGGTACCACCCCGGTTCATGATGGTCGTGCGACATCTGCCATTCTGCGATGGCTGCCATTTTGGTTCATTTCAGCTCAGTCTTATAGCAGCTACCCTTTATTTTTTTATTGGATAGGGTGACAAACGAGCATACAGTCCACCTGATGGTAAGTGGTTGCTGTGGCCCGTATCGACGATTATGAATCAAAATGCAGATGCGTTGTCACCCGTGAGGACTAAGGTGGAATGCCTCGTTTCCAGTAAAAATATCTCCAGTTCTCTACACTCACCATACGAAATAGCAGCATTAAGTTACTATTGCACGCTGGTATTCTGTGAGAGCGTGGTCCTTCCCCGGTCGAGCCGACCCGTTTGTGCTATAACTGTACTACTATTACTACTACTAGTACTATAGTATAACTGCAGCATGGCTCTACCACGTGAAAAATTCATGTCTTATTAAAATATTCGTTGGTAGTCTAAAATCATAAATATGTTGCGTGTTCAGATCACGTCAGTGGTGACCCGACGTGATCTGAACACGCAACCAATAACCTTCGGAAACTTCAAGCTCCATCATCGTCATAGAATACCCCCCCCCCATTCGCTCCCGAGCAGATATCGTCTGCAGTCTTCATATCCTGCAAGCCTTATCTAGCCTAACAAGGTTCATCGCAGCACTGGAATAATAATGCTTCCTGTTCCTTCAAGCTACTCTCTGCGCTATACAGTGTTCGGAGTACTTAGGTTGTACCAGTTCTGGCGCACTGAGTCAGAAGTGATACAAGTACGACGTTCGTCGACTCACGATCCCAAAAAAAAAAGAAAGGTTTTGGTATGCTCTGATCACGAATCTGCGGTCCATTTTTGCGTAGGATGCACGGTTCCGGAGATGTGCAGATCAATTAACTCTTATCTAATTGATATCCGCTGCGAGCCTCCACCGTCATTAGCGCTCCATTGTTCTTATCTACTTATCTATTGTTCGTTCAATACCGTCATTATCTATTCTTCCTCAGCGTGGTGCTATTGTATTATACTCCTTTGTTCCTATCTACACTAATCTGACTCATTAATAAAACACATTACCCAATTTTGTTAAAATTTTTATTTATAAAATACAAAATCTTATTACTTATTATCTATAAAATAGGAGCGAAACATCTCATCCACTAAAATATCGTTGTACAATGTGTTCCCTGTAAATATACTCGTAAAACTATGCATTGAACATCCCTGAAACTTATATAGCAAATACATTAAGCAATATTCGCCACAAACTGAAGTCCACTCATTCTGAATCCTATCAACATTCCAGTTCCATCTTTTACAATTTCTTTTAAAAAACTCTTGATGATATCGTACAAGTGCCCGTCCGAATGAATCAAAATATTGACCGACGTCATTCGTATATCGATACCTAAAGCTACCCAATGTGACCCTGGTTTATCATCTGTATCCAAATTGCATATTATATACGTTGGTACGTGGGTAGTTTATTGGCAGCATAAACATTATTTTCTAGAGTGGGGTGAATCTTTTTCAGATGTTGTTGTACATCTAGTGTATCCATAATATTACTGCTATTAGTAGATTATTACAGTACCAATCTACTCAATGACTAATATAGGAATGATCAATTATAGTGATTTCTAAATATTAAATTGCATTCTTTGTGTTATACAAAACGTATTTGAGTCACCAATACACTGAACAAGACACGACAGGAAGGACGTAGGAATGTAGAGATAAGCAACAGAATGTAAGGTAAGCTTGTTGACGCATAAAGATACTATCAATTCTACTGCAGAAATTCTTTAGATTAGAATTATTACTCACTGGTACTATATAAGACCAAGCAACTGCAGTCATGGAGTTAGTGTATGGTCGTTTGACCGCAGTGGATCTATCAATACTACGTTTGTGTTACTTCAACGCATCAAAGACCATGGATGTAAGTGTTTATTCTATTGACAAACTTACTTTTATTTCTGTTATTTTCTTACGTGTGTATGATTTAGTGTTAACAAATTATATTTAAATATTATTTGTGTGTGTATATGGTTAAGCCGTGGTAGCTCAGATGGTTAGCGCAAAATGTAAAATTCACAGTACGCGACCCAGGTTCGATCCCCGCCGGCACCAATTAAATTGTTAATTACAATTTTAAGTGCTGATTTACCACTTGCTCAGCGGTGAAGGAAAACATCGTGAGGAATGCATGTCTGAGAAAATTTCGAAGGCATGTGAAGTTTGCCAACATGCATTGAGGTATCGCAGCGAACATTTCCTAGCCCTAAAACCCTCTCAGAAATGAGAGGAGGCCTATGTTCAGCAGTGGACTTTAATAGGTTGTAACTTTAGCTTTTTTAACAGTTATGATTAAGTGTTAACAAATTGATATTAACATGATAACTGTGTTGTTGCAGAAATCATTGAGCTTCGATGAAAATACCTATAAACAGTATTACTACTCGCCACTCTCCCTTCAAGAAGAGAGTGATGACATCGTCATTAATAATAACACATGCGATGGTGGAAAAAGAAAATCGCAATCGATTGATCATTTTTTTGAAGCTGAATCAAAAATAAAAAAGAGGAAGCTGTTATCATCAACCGTAGCACGAGCCGCTAGAGATGGTGTATCATACATTTCTACTAATTCTGACGCCGGAGACCAAGCGACGCATCTCATCAAAATTGAAATGTACGATATGAAGAAGCTATCTAAGATTCCAACTACTGATCATTGGAAACATGCTTCCACGAGGATTAAATATTACGTAAAGACTAATAAGGATGGCATCTACGACAACACAAACGCCCTCGTATACAATATTACAAAGACAATAGCAGAAAGTGAAAAAGTTAAAAAATACTTTTTTAACAATGACAGTCATTAGCTGATCATTAGTGAATGTGATTCTGTTTACTTAAATTACAGGAAGAAAAGAGCAGAAGAAAGAGATGAGTGTGGCATACGTGTACAGAACACATCATTGAAGAACAAAACTACAACACTGAGTGGAGATGAAAACGAGAGGAATATGCAGTACTCAAGAGCTGAATATCCATTCTTCAGTTCAAAATCTAGCCGGTTGCTCAGTTTCGAAAACTGGCCTCTCGTTATGCGACAGAAACCTGAAGATCTTGCAGAAGCCGGTTTCGTTTATACTGGCCATGCAGACAGGACCAAGTGTTTCCATTGTGGTGGTGGCTTAAAAGATTGGGAAGATGATGATGATCCTTGGCAGCAGCATGTTCAGTGGTTTAGTCAGTGTGCTTATGTAAAATTTAAATTCGAACAGAGTTTTGTATTAGATTAAATAGAATATTTATAAAGAAATAAAAAATAATATATTGCATACAATTTGTTTTATTTAATTTTATAATGTTTCACATAGTTACATACACACAAAATGCATTACACATAACTCATAAAATCTAACACACAACACATATTATAACCTTAACTACTATAGTCTACATTAACATTTCTGTTTTTATCTATCTCAATAATATTATCAAACTCAGCATAAACTATACAGTTAATTGTTTGTATTAGTGAGGATTCAAATCGTACTTCTAATCTTACACTACCATGCTTTATGAGATTCCAATGAGCTGATGAGTTGGCTGATAAATCACGAGTTAAGTCAAATGCTAATAGACAGTAACCTTTGGCATACTGTTCACAAGAGATTCCATTTCCTTCATTAAGAAAGTGAATACCAGTTCCGAAGAATAGAGTATGATATGCTGATGTAAATATGCTATTATTAAAAGATGGTTGCAAAGCTTTTGAAGGTATTTGTCGACCAACAATATATAAGCTGAAAGAATTAATACCATAGTTTTCAAAGTTAAATGGATTTTTAGTAAGGGAACCATTAAATGCAGAATTGTTCACAAATCCAATTATACATCTTTTGGGTACCTGCCCTAAAAATATATTATCAAGAGTTTTTCCTTGAACACCCGATGGAATTGTTAAAACTTTTACTTCAGCTCGAGTAATAGGATATTTAGCAGTGGTAGAAGCTAAAACTTTTTGATGTGCGAGTAATACACTTGGATTAATTCGTGCTCGTCGAACAATAAGAGTTGCGTCCGTAATGCAAACTTTAAACTTTACATCGTTTGACCCAGCAATTAAATTAAAGCTCTCTCTCGATCGAACCAATTTAACACTCATTTCAACACCATTTATTAAAAATTTATCTTGGTTGAAAATGTCACCGTGAAGATGACCAATCATTTCTATTTCCTTACTTTCACTAATCAATTCCCGTCTTTTAACAAATCCTATGTTTTTACCATCCGTAGAATCCATTTTTCCTGCTGTATCATCATACCAAAGACTACAAGTAAGATGAGATTGTTTAGCAGCAGGAGCATAGTTTAAAAGGGTTTCCATGTATACTCGATATGCATAGGTATTGTTACGAGCTTGAGGTTCGTGAGAATAAAAATTGCCGATAAAATTACCTAAATTAACACTTTAATTTACTTTACACAAATTAAAACTAAAAACACTAATAATTAAACACACTAATTCACTTAATTCCGCTCCGAAGCTTCGCTTGTGTCGCCGAGTTCAACTCTGCCCGGATCGCATCTTGCAGCGCCTATTTATTTAAATTAGCAAAGAAACATCCCGAATATTCAGGTAAATGCGCGCAAAGGGACGAGTGTGCGAGTATAGACTTTCCAGAAACTTGGCGCTGTCGGTTGAGAGATTTGTGATGTCATTCTCTGCAAAGCTCCCCTCGCTCTCGTTCCTGACACTAGATGGCGCTAGTTGACTTATTCACACAACACTGCCCCCTCCTAAGACATGCTCGTCCCGAGCATTATCGGTCCCATAATAACGCGCCAAACGATCCACATGGACGATCTTAGGAGTCCCTCTTGCACCTTTCTGTATCCGGTAGGTCACATCGTTGATCCTGGTTACAATCCGGTACGGGCCGTCCCATTTAGCTTGAAGCTTAGGAGATTTCCCTTTGCTGCGGACTGGATTGTGCAACCACACTAATGAACCTTCGTTGAACCCTCTATTGTTCATTTTGCGGTCGTACCGGGTTTTCATTTTCTCAGACATTTGCTGGCCCGATTGCCTGACGTGCTCATAAATGTCATTCATTTTGTTCCGCAAGTCATTTGCATAATCGGTTATACTGCGTGGGGCATCAGGTGGTATCCCGGTGATCAGGTCTGCAGGCAGCCGTAATTCTCTTCCAAAGTTTGCGAAAGCTGGTGTCACTGCTGTACTTTCGTGAACAGAACTTCGATATGACAACAAAAACGGTTGTATGTGCTTGTCCCAATCTCGTTGCCGATTGTCTACAACTTTTGCTAGGTACCTTTCCAATGTCTGATTAAATCGTTCCACCATTCCATCAGATTGCGGGTGATAAGAAGTCGTTCTTGTTTTATGAGTACCCATAACTCGGCAAGTTTCCTGGAATATTTGAGACTCAAAATTCCTTCCTTGATCGCTGTGAATCTCTAAAGGTACTCCAAAACGACAGAAGACTTCATGAACTAGTTTATCTGCAACTGTTGAAGCTTCTTGATTTGGAATGGCGAAGACTTCTGGCCACTTAGTGAAGTAATCCATCACAACCATGAAATACTTGTTACCGCTTTCACTCTCCGGAAACGGCCCCGCCACGTCAATGGCTATTCTCTCTCATGGTGCACCAACATTGTACAACTTCAATGCACCTCTACTACGAGTCTGAGGTCCCTTTACAGCCGCACAACTTGTACATTTGCGACACCAGTCCTCGACATCGTTTCGACAGTGGACCCAGTAAAACCGTTCTCGGATCTTCAGTAGAGTTCGTTTAACTCCCAGATGGCCTCCTGAATAATCATTATGGTACAGCTGTAGAACATCCGGTACTTTAGCTTTAGGGACAACCATTTGTAAATGACAGCTGTCTCCCCGAACATTTTCCCATTTACGGCACAGAACTCCATCCTGAAGCAGCAAGCTGTCCCACTGGGCCCAATAGCTTTTAGTGGTCGAACTCATCGCTGAGACGTCGCTCCACTTGGGCTTGGGAGAACTGGCCTTCATCCATTCCAGGATCGGCTTGATGTCCGGATCTTCCTGCTGTGCACGTTGTAAGCTGTCCTTCCACTCGTTGCTGAGGTGGTCTGCCCTGAGCATCCTCACGGATACCACTTCCTTACTCTCTTGCCTAATACAATGTTTGCAATCTTCAGGACAAGGTCTTCTTGACAATGCATCTGCGTTGCCATGAGATTTCCCGTTGCGATGTTCGATCTCAAAGTCGTATTCCTGCAGTAGTTCAATCCACCTCGCAACTTGTCCTTCTGGATTTTTAAACTGCAATAGCCATTTTAGTGCAACATGGTCAGTTCGTAAGTGAAATTTTCGCCCCAGAAGATATTTGCTAAAATGCTGCAACGACTTTACCACAGCTAGCAATTCGCGTCTTGTGACACAGTAGTTCCTTTCCGGTTTTGACAACGACTTGCTGAAATACGCTATCACGACCTCTTGGTCACCATTACGTTGAGACAACACACCGCCAAGTCCTATATCACTTGCGTCTGTGTCAACTATAAATTCTTTGCTTGCATCAGGGTATCCCAAAATAGGTGTTTTGCACAGACGGTCCTTGAGCTCCTGGAATGCGATATTGCAACTTTCATCCCAGCAGAAATGTCGCTTCTCCTCGGTTAGCTTGTGCAGAGGTTTGGCTATATCTGCAAAGTTCCTCACAAATCGCCGGTAATAGGAGCATAAACCCAAAAATGCTCTAACCTGCGTCTTGTCTTTTGGAACCGGCCAATCCTTGACAGCGGCGATTTTCTCCGGATACGTACGGATACCTTCTTCCTTGAATAGTGAACATTTCTTCGGACTCAACTTGAGGTTGGCACTCTGAATCTTCATGAGCACGCGTTCCAGGTTCTGAAGGTGTTCCTCAAACGTACGGCCCACGATGATGATGTCATCCAAGTAGACCAGACAGGCATCGCCAATTAGCCCAGTAAGTACAAGCTCCATCAGCCTTTCAAACGTTGCTGGAGCATTGCACAACCCAAACGGCATTACTTTAAATTGCCACAGACCCTTTCCCGTCGAGAACGCAGTTTTCTCCTTATCCTTAGGGTCAATTTCAACTTGCCAGTAGCCACTTTTTAGATCCAGCGTGCTAAACCACTTTACTCCTGTAAGCATGTCCAGCGTGTCATCAACTCTTGGCAAGGGATAGCTGTCCTTCTTCGTAACGTCGTTCAGACGGCGGTAGTCAACACAAAACCGCATGCTGCCATCCTTCTTCTTCACCAGCACCACTGGTGAACACCATGGACTAGAGGAGTTCAATAACACCAAGAGTTCAATAACACCATCCTTCACCATTCCTTCAATCATGGTTTCCACTTCCTTTTCACGTGCTACCGGCAATCTTCTTGGCCGCTGACGGATAAGCAATTCTTCTCCTGTGTTTATTTTGTGTTGAACTAAGCCAGTCTTTCCTGTGTCAGCATCGTTTGATGAGAATACATCGGCGTACTTGAGTAACAACTTCTTCGCCTTGACCAATTCGTTCGGGGAGAGAACACTGCGACAGTCTTCCAAAAGTGTGGTCACTCTCGTTTCTGCATCCTTGCTGGGGGTCCCAGTCGATAGATATTGGCACCGACGTAACCAATACACTTCCTCACAAGTACTAATCAGTGTGCCTTTTTCTATAATCTGTTCCCGGTCGCAAAGGTTCAGCACACGTACTCCTAAGATGTCAGTGGTCCTGACCAAGGTTCGAGCTACTTTCCATGGAAGGTCATTGTTTACCCTTTCCACAAGTACACAACGGTGAGCTTGCCCAGCGTTTCGAGGAAGACTAACCGGAACAATCGTTTCCGATCTAGGCGGAAGAACAATCTTCCTAATGCTGTACACGTTCCCTGGTAACGCACCTTCCATAAAAAGTTCCTCCTGTCCACATTTCAAAACACCTTGCTTAACAAGGCTCACAACAATTATTCCTCATAAAGTCTAGGCCTAGGATGCAGTCGTCCATTATATCAGCCACGATGACATTATGCAGGTAAATCACGTTGCCTAGCTTCAACTCCATCTCCTTCTCTCCACGGATGGGTATACGCTGACCGGTGGCTGTTACCAAATTAATGCGTTCTAGGTTGTATGCGGAGTCCCCAAGGAACGGACTTATAAGTTGGGAACTAACAACCGTACGAGAGGCTCCAGTGTCTATGGTCAGTTTACACGGCATTCCGTTGACCTCGCCCTTGATGATTAGACTGTTCCCATCATGGGTTTGTGAGATCGAGATCCTTGGGGCTCTTTTAACATCAGCCAGCACCCGCCCCGCAGTTCTGGCTTTTACTCGTTTCCCTGCTGCTGCTGGGCGGTGCTGTTGGCCACACTACCCTCCTGAGATCGTTCACCGTCCCTTTCTAGGGTTCGCTTAGGGCAGCTAGATCGAAGATGGCCCTTTTCCCCACAGCCATAGCACCTAGGGCTGTATCCTCTGTTGCGGTCGCGAACTGTAGCTGCTGCAACCTCCCTGACGCGATGGGAACGATGATCCTGCCGCACGGCTTCCACTTCCAGTGCATGGGCCAAGGCGTCCTTAAGCGTCTCGTGGTGCCCGAGCCTCACAGCAGCTCTGACTTCCAGGTCGCGGATGCCGTCGATGAATGTCTGAACCAGGTTCCCTTCAATGAGCGCAGGTACAGACTGGTATGCTTTTCGAACCATCTTCTCCACCTCAAGGGCCCACTGCTGCAGGTTCTCGTTGCTGCGCTGCACGCGATCTTTAAGCTGCGCGCGAAAGACGTGTTCCAGATGAGCGTCGCCATATCTCGCTTCCAAGGCCTCAATAAGCTGCTCATAGGTCACTTTCTTACCGAGAGCTTCCAACACAGTTAAGGCTTGGTCGCGCAGGCCTAGGGTGAGTGCAGTCATGGCTTGGCTTTTATTCCAGCCGTTCGCCTCCATGACGGCCTCGAACTGGATTTTGTAGGCCGACCAGGAAGAGGTCCCGTCGAACGGCGGCACTTTGAATCCACGTAGCGAAGGTGTTGTAGCTACTACGGGAGCTGTTGTTCCATCCCCATGTTTGAGGTCGTCCAGCGTTTTCTTCACGTCAGCCATTACGTTGTCAACCCGATTGTTTACTTGGTCGATTCGGGTTTCAGCTTCCGACAGGCGGTTGTCATGTTGAGCAACCTTATCCTTCACCTCCCGTATCTCTTTTCCGAAGGTAGCGTGAAGGTCTTTCATAAGGAGCATCTGCTCTTCCTTATCGCGTTGGAGTTGCTCTTCTAAACGACGGGCCTGTTCATCCTGTCCGCCCCGCAGCTGATCTTCTAACCGACGAACCTGCTCCTCCTGTCGGCGAGCCTGCTCCTGCAGCATCACCATCAGAGCACCTAAGTCAGGTGCTGCAGCTGTAGGAGCTAATAACGGGCCTGCAGCCGGCGGCTGACGCTCCGCCGTCTGCGGCGTTGCACCACCAAATCTTCTTTGGTCCGTCTCCTGTTGGCGTTGACTTCGGGTACGGACACCCTCCGTTTCCTCCTTAGGTAAAATCGGCATGATTTTATCCCACTTCTGACACCAATTGTTACGAGCTTGAGGTTCGTGAGAATAAAAATTGCCGATAAAATTACCTAAATTAACACTTTAATTTACTTTACACAAATTAAAACTAAAAACACTAATAATTAAACACACTAATTCACTTAATTCCGCTCCGAAGCTTCGCTTGTGTCGCCGAGTTCAACTCTGCCCCGATCGCATCTTGCAGCGCCTATTTATTTAAATTAGCAAAGAAACATCCCGAATATTCAGGTAAATGCGCGCAAAGGGACGAGTGTGCGAGTATAGACTTTCCAGAAACTTGGCGCTGTCGGTTGAAAGATTTGTGATGTCATTCTCTGCAAAGCTCCCCTCGCTCTCGTTCCTGACACTAGATGGCGCTAGTTGACTTATTCACACAACAGTATTATTAGGTGGTGATACAAGTTTTTGGTTTAAATATACATCAAGTTGACTAAAAATGAATGCAGCCAATTATTTACAGGTGCTACTATTGTAGTAGATATCAAGTTAGTTGAATCTTGATTTAATACTTTTGCCTTTATGTGGAGTAATGTATGAGACAAATCTATGTAGTCATCGCCTGTCCCAGAAACTTGAAACTCGATAGGTCCATCATCACCAAGAGATGAAATTGGTTTATAATGAATCCACAATCCATTTTCAATGCTAGTTTGTGTAGACGGTAGTGCAAACAAATCCAATTCTGACTTAACGCACTCGCAAGAATGATTATGAAGGAAAGACATATTTAATTTGAAAATATATCTTTGTTATTTTTTGGTTTTAGACCAAGTTTTTTCGCAGCTTTCACTTTAGCCAGTTAATGGTGGAATGAACGAGGTCAATCGTTTTCTTTTATCCTTCCAGATCCTGTCATGTTAAATTGATCAATTTTCTCATCAGCCTTTCGTTTTAAATTCGTACTAACTTGCTTTAGACGATCTTTTATTGAGGCTTCCATAGGACGCGCTTGAACCATATCCGATAAAAGTCCTACTCCAGCGCTTAATGCCTCCTTACCAATCACTCGAGCACCACTTGAAAGTAAAGGTAAAACTGATCTAAATAACCCCCCTAAGAAGCTCCCAATACCATGACCGCGTTGGTATGGTGCACCCTTATAAATTACTCCAACTCCTGACCCAGCTTGATGTGTATAATAATTTTCATATGGACATTTATGATGATCACGAAGAGAATTCATTATTATAACTTTCGGAAATGTAGTTTAATACACACGGTTCTAAACTGGAATGGTATTTTTTGTCCTGTGCTCGATCTTATAACTATTTCCAGCGTATCGAACTCTCTTCGCATAACAGGTAAGTAGTGAGGTTGAGAGAAAACGTGCATTTTATTTGCACCATAAATGTATTTTGTAGGATCTAATGAAATGACTCTTAGTAAAGGAGTCATAACATCATCCACAATCTGAGGATCGATAATGTCACAATATAGAAAGAGTTGAGATGGTAACCCTAAGTGTAAATTAGCAGGACACTTTCCAAAATTTCTCTCTAGGAGATTTTTATTTGGTTCATAACCTAGTTGTAAACTTAATTTGGGTGATAATGTTACGGATGTTATATTTTTATCCAAAACAGAAATAGACACAAATTTTGTTATTTCATCATAGCGAAATTTCAAGTTCTCCCCGATACCATTTAACACTCTTAAAATATGCTCAACGTTATCATAGTTGGTAGCTGGAATATGTTTTTTTGTAGTACACTGTAGATGGTTTATCTTCATTAGGCATTAACATAGATTTTGTAATGTATATAACATTTTCATGATCTTGAACAGTAAACATGGTACATGGATATTGAAACTCAACAACTCCAACCGACCATTCACCTTCTAATTTAATAGCTTTCGGTAATTTCGTTGAAAAATTTGTGGTCTTGTTATCAGGAAAGTATTCCATTGAACTATTGCTGAGCAAAGTTAAATAAAAACTTTCTTTATTCATATTTCTTTTAAACTAGAAGCTAAAATCCAACTGTTAAATTTATCTGGATAACCTTTCCACTTCACTAATACTTCTTTTTTGTTACCTGAGTAACGAGTGTCAATTATTTTATCTATTTTATATTGTGAGGTGGGGTTGTAAGTGATTTTCTGTAATTCTCTTTCATAAAAAGTACCAACTATAGGTTCATTTTGTAAATCTGTTATTGTATAAACAACCCATGGAGATCTATCAATTATTGAAGATATAATAAATATTTCATCACTCCAATTTGATTCATATCCTTTTTGGAAAGCATGTTTATATTTAGTTATTCGAACATAATCACCCACATTGAAATTTGGTTTAGGATTTTCTAAAGAAAGTTTGTTTGACCGTCTATCATAAAGATTAGTCCAAACTGTCATAATATTGTTGGAATTTACATCACATGGGCACATCTTAATACTAGAGTGAAAGCTGTGATTGTAAGAGTATATTAAATCTTGTAAAATATCTATATATCTATAAGTATTATTATGAGTGAAATAACGCCACATTTTCATTTTTAGTGTTCTTTGAAATCGTTCAACAATACTGGCCTTAAGGGTACACTAGTCGCTTATTCTTCCATACAAACGTAGTCCGGCGATAACTCTACTGTTTGATGGTGTACGTTCAAAATAAAAAATGATTTCAATTGGTCTCATCATTATCTAGCCCTGTATGGAAACAAAAAAGTAAAAAAAGAGTATATTTAAAAGTTATAAGCGTCGAAAATTCCGAATTTCAACACTATTTTTAACACATCATTGGGCGGAAATAAATACCATAAGAGGAATGAAAATTGCAAAACAGTTATCATACAGGGATAGATTAGTTGTTCAAAAATGCAAATAATTTTATTTTAAACAGATACATTCAATAGATTTTTCGTGACATCCAGACTACCAAAGGTCTGTTTATAAAATTTCGCGCGCCCGTTTTTGTTATAAAACATCTTGCCTTTCGCTACAAATTGTTTCCCCGATCAGTGGGACGGACGGAGGGGGGACGCAGCGCGCACTCACACATACTCACTAGGTTAGCCGCTGTTATCTATTTATGGTCGTAATACCTACATATTATCTACATCTTTATTTAGAAAAATTGCTTCCTTTTTTTGTTCGTGTCCATTGCTGAAGCCGGTATGAATATAGCTGCTAAAATGTTCCCATAAGTTTGTTGAAGCACATTTAGTTAAAATTGAAAACAAGTAGGTACATAATAATGAACTTTCGATACAGATAGTACATTAGGTACTTAACTACTTTAATTTGCTAACTAACGAAAACATCTCATAGATAAGCACGATTATCGAAAATCTTAAAATTATCTATTAATTTAATTAGAATAGGTAATTTTTAGATTTTCGATAATCGTGCTTACGTATAGGAATCTCATATCCTAATATACCTAATGTTGAAATTAAAGGATTTTCTACTAGAAAAAGAAACGTCTATTTTTGGCTTTTTTTTGATCGATAGTAATATGTATAGATATTTAAATCTTGTAATCTCGGAAGCTCGGAAGTCCGATTCGCACTTGGCAAAATATTTGTTTATATTTAACCTTACCTCAGACATACTCATATTTTTTTATATATAATTTACTATACTACTATATAAGCTACTACTAAAAAATAGTAGTAGCTTTGCTATGGTATTATAGTACCTATATTTTGGATTAGATTTAATTTATTACAGAGCCGTGGTAGCTCAGTGGTTAACGCTCGCTGTAAATATAACAGAACGCGAGTAACCCGGGTTCGATCCCCGCCGGCACCAATGAAATTGTTAATTGCAATTTTAAGTGCTGATTTACCACGTGCTCGGCGGTGAAGGAAAACATCGTGAGGAAACCTGCATGTCTGAGGAATAAGAAAAAAATATTTCGAAGACATGTGAAGTTCGTCAACACTCATTTGGGCAGCGCGGCGGACACTTCCTTGCCCTAAACCTTCTCAGAAATGAGGGGAGGCCTGAGCCCAGCAGTGGGACGTATATAGGCTGTAACTTTACTTTACTTTACTTTTATTACAGAATAACCTACCTTAGATATTGGGTTATGAATACAGATAAGTACACATAGGATTTAGTTTCTAAGTTATACCTACGTATTTATAGCCTTCGTTATGAATAGCATAAACAGGCCAAGCCCCGAACAAGTAACGAATTTCTTTCTACAATCGCGCCTTTTATATGTTTGGACTGACCACCTGACTCGTTCAGTGATGCCATTCCCATACAGTGTTTAGTTTTCAACTAGCGTTATCTATCATAAAATAAATAAAAATTTTATTCATATTTCGCTAATTGTGCCTGTACTGTGAATTTGATTTACAATTGGTCTCTAAATTGTAGTTTTCTTCTAATTACTTACCTTGCCTAGACGTGTTCTTTGGACTTCTGTAAGGAAGTCTATGCTGTTAGTATTCCGTTTATATACGTTACTATTTTGATAGACGTTTGTGCTTGTCCCTGCAGTGACACAATGCCTGTTGTTAATAACTTTCTAAGTACTAAGAGAATATTTCAAACCGCTATTGAACACAAACAATCAATAAACAATTTACAAACTAACATTTTTTTTATTTAATTTACCTATATAAAAGCCACACTTACATCAAAATCGCGCTGTCGAAAAAGCAGTTATCCTGACACTGGCTGACATATACTTCGGGGAGTTGCCTGCGGGCTATTATAGCTAACTAGCTATGGAAAGTAAATACCTATTCAGAATACATAGTACCCACAGTAATATTTGCATAACCTACAGTAAAATACAAAAACATACAGAAAACATAATTATGTTACACTTTTTTGTGTTTGTTTTAGAAATTGTTATATTTTTTTCAAAAAAAGTTTTTATGTTACCGTTTTTAGTTTAGAGTTATGTCCCTTTAGTGGGTACAGGCGTGATATTATATTGTGTGATTGCGTAAAGAATGCATAGATAGGCGATAGCAGCAATCGCGGTTGATTTGCTGTCATTTATTGAAGAGTGCCCCCGATTTCTCCAAGATCCCATCATCAGATCCTGATCTGATCATCATCGATTACCGTGGGATTATCTGGAAAATATATCCAAATCGGTTCAGGCATATTCGAGAAATCGGGGGACAGAACATACATAAACAAAAACCAACGAATTAAGAACCACCTCCTTTTTTCGAAGTCGGTTAAAAAGTAGGTAAAAACAAATCAATGGAATTGTTATATAATAACAACATCTACTTAAGTTCACATAAGAACTTTCATCATAACAACTAAGTACATAAATTGGGTTCATAATAATTACGTTTCTTCGTTTCTCTCTCCTTTCTCTTTTTAAAATACGTTACCCCCACAGTAGGATTTTCTCCAGTATCGTGGAGGCAGTTTACAAATATAAATTGCATAAGAACAAACATCCAGACCCGGAACAACTATTTGTAGTCCATACAAAATATTTGTTCCGTGGGGGATTCGAACCCGCGGCGCTCAGCGCAGCTACTCATTGCTAAGCTATTGCGGCACGAAGCTCACAATTGCCGTTTGAGTTTATGTTATTAAAATGAATCGCATAGGTACCTAGGTACGCGAAGATGCCGTCGCGCATTGCGTCACTCAGGAGTGCGTATGTGTGTGCGCACTAGCTTCTTACTGCTCATCACAGCGTCTATCCCTTTCGCACGAGATGTCGGCTGAGATAGCATGCATTTTTGCTCCGCCCACCACTTAGTTCGTGCCATCGACTAGGGCAACCTTAATGTCAGGATTGTTAGTGGTATAGTAATTAATCTTTTTGGATTTAAAGTATTTTTGTACATCTTTTGAAACAAATTCTGTACCTTTATCAGAATGTATGTGAGTAGGTGTTAAATTACTTTCGGTAAATATACTTTCAAAACATTCTTTAGTTGTTTCTGAGTTTTTCTTTTTCATTGGTCTTGCAAAAGCATATTTACTAAATACATCAATAACACAAAGTATATACTTGAAACCATCATTATATTGAGAATAAGTTCGCATATCACTTAAATCAACTTGCCACAGTTCATTAATATTTGATAGAATGTACCTATTACGCGGGAATTTTTTTCGAATGGGTTTATGTAATGTGTATGTTTCTTGTGATTTTAACCATTCCTTTACTGCTTTTTATTCATTTTACCCTTCATGGCTTTTGATAATTTATCAATACTACCAAAACCAGCGGGATTAGATGGATCATAATAAATCCTGTTAATTTCTTCTAGTACGGGGTCCATTTTTCCCACTCAAGCCTTTTACGTATTTTAGTTGTAGACTTTTTATCTCTACTGCTCGGTGTAGAAAACTCTTGAAATTCAATCTCAGAGGGTTTGTTCAGATCTTTTGCTTGAAGTTGGTTAATAAACTCACATCTCTTTGGATTTCCAATATAAGTAAGTGGTACTTTAATATATTTTAATGCTTCAGCAAATCTATCCCACCCTACTGGATCACTTCTTTTTAAGGGTCTTAGTGAATCATTTAATAAATCAACAATATTACTTCCAGGAATTTTTTCATTATCAATTATGACTGTACCTTCATTATCCCAATGTATTTTACCTTTACTTGTTTCAACTAAGTTTAATAATAACTGTCCTTTTTTATTATAAGTTTTTGGTATTAAACTGAGTATTTGAGCTGGTGTGTAAAGTGGATTTTCAACATTTTCTTTACTTTTGATGGATCGATTCTCCTCCAACAAAGATTCAGCATCAATTGAAGTTTTTAGATCTCTATCTTTATTTTTAAAACCAATTTTAGACTCGTTTGAATCTTCATTAGATGTATCAGAATAAATTGGTAATCTGAGTGGTTGACGATCCTCTTCGGTAAAATGAAGGTATCTTTGCAGTGTTTGTAAATATAACATCCATTTCTTTCGGTCTTCCGTCTTACTATTCATAATATTTTGCATTTCAATATCTAATCGAGATAAACTACTACTCGTATTAACCTTATTTTCTTGTTTTAATTTTTCAATCAATCCAGGTTCGATAAGTATCATTTTCTTTGCATTTTCCATGTTAACTGGCTAGTCCACTCACTAATCCACTCAATATTGCACCTAATATTAGTGGTAAGAAAGCCCCTCCTTTTTGTATAATTATATTTTTTCTTAGTTTATGTTTACACTTACGCACTAGTTGACGGAGTATATTTTTGTGTTTATTCAATTTTTGTTTATCTTGATCTTTAAGAGGTACTTTTCCTTGTAAAACGTTATGAATACACTCACAAATACAGTTAATTTCTTCTTCATCACGCGTTTTAAGTAATGCTCTTTGATATTTTGGTTTAAGCGTATGCAAAGCGTTTAGCAAATGTTTATGCGTTGTGAGTCGACGATGCATCATTTAGCAATGATTTGAAATGTTTGATTCTTGGTGTATTTAAACTCTTTTGTGGGGACGTAGACTGTGCAGAAACCATTTAATGGGAAGACATTTTGATTTCTTATATTTACGCGAACACTACACATGATTAAAACTACTTTTACGGATTTTATCGCGTTTATTTTTACTTTTTATTTTTAATTCCCGACGTTTCGGGCGCTTTCCAGCACCCATGGTCACGGGGGACTGAGATGACTGACGTCCCGATGTCATTGTTAAACCCGGAGTACCTTCAGCTTTTTTAATTATTATTTATGGTCCGATCTATGCAAAATGAACTAACTCTGTCTTGAGGTCTTGCAGTGGTAAGAACATATAGCTGATGTGAAGCATCAACGTTCCGGGAAGTCTGCAGTTTGTGATCATATCCTAGACGGCCCCAACCATTACATCAGATTTGATAGACCACAAATCCTCGCGAAAGAACACCGATTCCTACCAAGGATGATACGTGAGGCTATTGAAATTAAAAAACATCCTAATTTCAATAGAGAAGGAGGCTGGGTACTACCACCTGCTTGGGATCCTATAATCAATAAAATTAAAACTAAACCCAAGCATACCACTGCAAGACCTCAAGACAGAGTTAGTTCATTTTGCATAGATCGGACCATAAACAATAATTAAAAAAGCTGAAGGTACTCCGGGTTTAACAATGACATCGGGACGTCAGTCATCTCAGTCCCCCGTGACCATGGGTGCTGGAAAGCGCCCGAAACGTCGGGAATTAAAAATAAAAAGTAAAAATAAACGCGATAAAATCCGTAAAAGTAGTTTTAATCATGGGAAGACATTTGTCTTGATACGACAAAAATCATTGGTATTCTGTTTTAAATCTACCATTATCCATGCGCCTCTAGAGTTGCATCCCTGTAGGGATCTTCAATAAATTTTGGGTTATCTGGTGACACTTGTCGTGCTAAATATCTTATTTGAGTTTTATCTCGAGGGTTTTTAAAATATTGTTACGAGCTTAGGGTTCGTGACAATAAAAATTGCCGATAAAATTACCTAAATTAACACTTTAATTTACTTTATACAAATTAAAGTAAAAAAAAACACTAATAATTAAACACACTAATTCACTTAATTTCACTCCGAAGCTTCGCTTGTGTCGCCGAGTTAAACTCTGTCTCGAGCGCATCTTGCGCCACCTATTTATTCAAATCAGCAAAACATCCGGAATGTTCAAGTAAACACGCGCAAGGTACCGAGAAATCGAGTATAGATTTTCTAGAAACTTAGTTCTTCGGGCGGCGCTGTCGGTCGAGAGATCCGCGATGTCATTCTCTGCAAAGCCCCCCCCCCCGCTCTCGCTCCTGACACTAGATGGCGCTAGTTGACTTATTCACACAACACTGCCCCCTCCTAAGACATGCTCGTCCCGAGCATTATCGGTCCCATAATAACGCGCCAAGCGATCCACATGGACGATCTTAGGAGTCCCTCTTGCGCCTTTCTGTATCCGGTAGGTCACATCGTTGATCCTGGTTACAATCCGGTACGGGCCGTCCCATTTAGCTTGAAGCTTAGGAGATTTCCCTTTGCTGCGGACTGGATTGTGCAACCACACTAATGAACCTTCGTTGAACCCTTTATTGTTCATTTTGCGGTCATACCGGGTTTTCATTTTCTCAGACATTTGCCGGCCCGATTGTCTGACGTGCTCATAAATGTCATTCATTTTGTTCCGCAAGTCATATGCATAATCGGTTATACTGCGTGGGGCATCAGGTGGTATCCCAGTGATCAGGTCTGCAGCCAGCCGTAATTCTCTTCCAAAGTTTGCGAAATCTGGTGTCACTGCTGTACTTTCGTGAACAGAACTTCGATATGACAACAAAAACGGTTGTATGTGCTTGTCCCAATCTCGTTGCCGATTGTCTACAACTTTTGCTAGGTACCTCTCCAATGTCTGATTAAATCGTTCCACCATTCCATCAGATTGCGGGTGACAAGAAGTCGTTCTTGTTTTATGAGTACCCATAACTCGGCAAGTTTCCTGGAATATTTGAGACTCAAAATTCCTTCCTTGATCGCTGTGAATCTCTAAAGGTACTCCAAAACGACAGAAGACTTCATGAACTAGTTAATCTGCAACTGTTGAAGCTTCTTGATTTGGAATGGCGAAAACTTCTGGCCACTTAGTGAAGTAATCCATCACAACCATGAAATACTTGTTACCGCTTTCACTCTCCGGAAACGGCCCCGCCACGTCAATGGCTATTCTCTCCCATGGTGCACCAACATTGTACAACTTCAATGCACCTCTACTACGAGTCTGAGGTCCCTTTACAGCCGCACAACTTGTACATTTGCGACACCAGTCCTCGACATCGTTTCGACAGTGGACCCAGTAAAACCGTTCTCGGATCTTCAGTAGAGTTCGTTTAACTCCCAGATGGCCTCATGAATAATCATTATGGTACAGCTGTAGAACATCCGGTACTTTAGCTTTAGGGACAACCATTTGTAAATGACAGCTGTCTCCCCGAACATTTTCCCATTTACGGCACAGAACTCCATCCTGAAGCAGCAAGCTATCCCACTGGGCCCAATAGCTTTTAGTGATCGAACTCATCGCTGAGACGTCGCTCCACTTGGGCTTGGGAGCACTGGCCTTCATCCATTCCAAGATCGGCTTGATGTCCGGATCTTCCTGCTGTGCACGTTGTAAGCTGTCCTTCCACCCGTTGCTGAGGTGGTCTGCCCTGAGCATCCTCACGGATACCACTCCCTTACTCTCTTGCCTAGTACAATGTTTGCAATCTTCAGGACAAGGTCTTCGAGATAATGCATCTGCGTTGCCATGAGATTTCCCGCTGCGATGTTCGATCTCAAAGTCGTATTCCTGCAGTAGTTCAATCCACCTCGCAACTTGTCCTTCTGGATTTTTAAACTGCAATAGCCATTTTAGGGCAGCATGGTCAGTTCGTAAGTGAAATTTTCGCCCCAGAAGATATTTGCTAAAATGCTGCAACGACTTTACCACAGCTAGCAATTCGCGTCTTGTGACACAATAGTTCCTTTCCGGTTTTGACAACGACTTGCTGAAGTACGCTATCACGACCTCTTGGTCACCATTACGTTGAGACAACACACCGCCAAGTCCTATATCACTTGCGTCTGTGTCAACTACAAATTCTTTGCTTGCATCAGGGTATCCCAAAATAGGTGTTTTGCACAGACGGCCCTTGAGCTCCTGGAATGCGATATTACAACTTTCATCCCAGCAGAAATGTCGCTTCTCCACGGTTAGCTTATACAGAGGTTTGGCTATATCTGCAAAGTTCTTCACAAATCGCCGGTAATAGGAGCACAAACTCAAAAATGCTCTAACCTGCGTCTTGTCTTTTGGAACCGGCCAATCCTTTACAGCTGCAATTTTCTCTGGATCCGTGCGGATACCTTCTTCCGACACTACATACCCCAAAAACTTGACTTGCCGTTTGAACAGTGAACATTTCTTCGGACTCAGCTTGAGATTGGCACTCTGAATCTTCATGAGCACGCGTCCCAGGTTTTCAAGGTGTTCCTCAAACGTACAGCCCACGATGATGATGTCATTTAAGTAGACCAGACAGGCATCGCCAATTAGCCCGGTAAGTACAAGTTCCATCAGCCTTTCAAACGTTGCTGGAGCATTGCACAGCCCAAACGGCATTACTTTGAATTGCCACAGACCCTTTCCCGTCGAGAACGCAGTTTTCTCCTTGTCCTTGGGGTCAATTTCAACTTGCCAGTAGCCACTTTTTAGATCCAGCGTGCTAAACCATTTTACTCCTGTAAGCATGTCCAGCGTGTCATCAATTCTTGGCAAGGGATAGCTGTCCTTCTTTGTAACGTCGTTCAGACGGCGGTAATCAACACAGAACCGCACGCTGCCATCCTTCTTTTACACCAGCACCACTGGCGAACACCATGGACTAGAGGAAGGTTCAATAACACCATCCTTCACCATTCCTTCAATCATGGTTTCCACTTCCTTTTCACGTGCTACCGGCAATCGTCTTGGCCGCTGACGGATAGGCAACTCTTCACCTGTGTTTATTTTGTGTTGAACTAAGCCAGTCTTTCCTATGTCAGCATCGTTTGACGAGAATACATCGGCGTACTCGAGTAACAACTTCTTCGCCTTGACCAATTCGTTCGGGGACAGAACACTGCGACAGTCTTCCAAAAGTGTGGTCACTCTCGTTTCTGCATCCTTGCTGGGGGTCCCACTCGATATATATTGGCACCGACGTAACCAATCCACTTCCTCACAAGTACCAATTAATGTGCCTTTTTCTATAATCTGGTCCCGGTCGCAAAGGTTCAGCACACGTACTCCTGAGATGTCCGTGGTCCTGACCAAGGTTCGAGCTACTTTCCATGGAAGGTCATTGTTTACCCTTTCCACAAGTACACAACGGTGAGCTTGCCCAGCGTTTCGGGGAAGACTAATCGGAACAATCGTTTCCGATATCGGCGGAAGAACAATCTTCTTAATGCTGTACACGTTCCCTGGTAACGCACCTTCCATAAAAAGTTCCTCCTGTCCACATTTCAAAACACCTTGCTTAACAAGGCTCACAACAATTATTCCTCATAAAGTCTAGGCCTAGGATGCAGTCGTCCATTATATCAGCCACGATGACATTATGCAGGTAGATCACGTTGCCAAGCTTCAACTCCATCTCCTTCTCTCCACGGACGGGTATACGCTGACCGGTGGCTGTTACCAAATTAATGCGTTCTCGGTTGTATGTGGAGTCCCCAAGGAACTGACTTATAAGTTGGGAACTAACAACCGTACGAGAGGCTCCAGTGTCTATGGTCAGTTTACACGGCATTCCGTTGACCTCGCCCTTGATGATTAGACTGTTCCCATCATGGGTTTGTGAGATCGAGATCCTTGGGGCTCTTTTAACATCAGCCAGCACCCGCCCCGCGGTTCTGGCTTTTACTCGTTTCCCTGCTGCTGCTGGGCGGTGCTATTGGCCGCACTACCCTCCTGGGATCGTTCACCTTCCCTTTCTAGGGTTCGCTTAGGGCAGCTGGATCGAAGATGGCCCTTTTCCCCACAGCCATAGCACCTAGGGCTGTATCCTTTGTTGCGGTCGCGAACTGTAGCTGCTGCAACCTTCCTGACGCGATGGGAACGATGATCCTGCCTCACGGCTTCTACCTCCAGTGCATGGGCCAAGGCGTCCTTAAGCGTCTCGTGGTGCCCGAGCCTCACAGCAGCTCTGACTCCCAGGTCGCGGATGCCGTCGATGAATGTTTGCACCAGGTTCCCTCCAATGAGCGCAGGTACAGACTGGTATGCTTTACGAACCATCTTCTCCACCTCAAGGGCCCACTGCTGCAGGTTTTCGTTGCTGCGTTGCACGCGATCTTTAAGCTGCGCGCGAAAGACGTGTTCCAGGTGAGCGTCACCATATCTCGCCTCCAAGGCCTCAAGAAGCTGCTCATAGGTCACTTTCTTACCGAGAGCTTCCAACACAGTTAAGGCTTGATCGCGCAGGCCTAGGGTGAGTGCAGTCATGGCTTGGCTTTTATTCCAGCCGTTCGCCTCCATGACGGCCTCGAACTGGATTTTGTAGGCCGACCAGGAAGAGGTCCCGTCGAACGGCGGCACTTTGAATTCACGCAGCGAAGGTGCTGCAGCTACTACGGGAGCTGTAGTTCCATCCCCAAGTTTGAGGTCGTTTAGCGTTTTCTTCACGTCAGCCATCACGTTGTCAACCCGATTGTTCACATGGTTGATTCGGGTTTCATGTTCTTCGATTCGGGTTTCAGCTTCCGACAGGCGGTTGTCGTGTTGAGCAACCCTATCCTTCACCTGCCTTATCTCTTTCCCAAAGGTAGCGTGAAGGTCTTGAAGGTCCTTCATGAGGAGCATCTGTTCCTCCTGTCGGCGGGCCTGTTCCTCTTGTCCACTCTGAAGCTGTTCTTTCAACTGACGAACCTGTTCCGCCTGCTGGCGAGCCTGCTCCTGCAGCATCACCATCAGGGTGCCTAAGTCAGGTGCCACAGACGTAGAAGCTGCTGACGGACCGGCTTCCGTGGCCGGCGGCTGGCCCTCAGACATCTGCGGCGTTGCACCACCAAATCTCCTCTGGTCCTTCTCCTGCTGGCGTTGACTTCGGGTACGGACACCCTCCGTTTCCTCCTTGGGTAAAATCGGCATTATTTTATCCCACTTCTGACACCAATTGTTACGAGCTTAGGGTTCGTGACAATAAAAATTGCCGATAAAATTACCTAAATTAACACTTTAATTTACTTTTAACTTACTACTTTTATTAGTGTTTTTTTTTTACATTAAAGTAAAAAAAAAAACACTAATAATTAAACACACTAATTCACTTAACTTCACTCCGAAGCTTCGCTTGTGTCGCCGAGTTAAACTCTGTCTCGAGCGCATCTTGCGCCACCTATTTATTCAAATCAGCAAAACATCCGGAATGTTCAAGTAAACACGCGCAAGGTACCGAGAAATCGAGTATAGATTTTCTAGAAACTTAGTTCTTCGGGCGGCGCTGTCGGTCGAGAGATCCGCGATGTCATTCTCTGCAAAGCCCCCCCCCCCGCTCTCGCTCCTGACACTAGATGGCGCTAGTTGACTTATTCACACAACAATATATTATATAACTTGAGTTTAAGGATATGTCTCTTTGCCCTTTACCCTGATGAAATAAATTTTGTGTTAAATAAAATACACTAAGATTCCTGTGATGACTACCTTTTGTAAATATATCCACAATTCTTCCATCGGACTCTCTCATTAGATCATCAATAATAACAAGATGTGGGTTTTCACCGTCAAACATATTAACATTTGGAATTCCTTGATGGTAGTTAACATTTGGTAAATTATATAAAGGTTGCATGTCATCAAAGCACCATGTGATCTGATTAAAATCACAATTACATATTTCTGTAACTGATTTTATGAAATTTGTTACAAAATTTGACTTCCCACATCCACTTGGCCCCGCCACAATAGCAGTAAACGGATGGATAAAGTGAAACATTACACACACACACCTCTAAAGTACTAAGGGGTGAAATAAAAAATGAAAGTGTTGGTGTTAACAATTAATATATATTGCAAACATTATATAAAACAGAATGATCTGTATACTATTTCTAACACAATTAGTATATCATAATTTTACAATCAACTCAACCTCAAATAAATGCACACACACACACACACACACACACACACACACACACACACACACACACACACACACACACACACACACACACACACGCAAATATAAACAACAATTAACTTAAATTATTGACAATAAAACAACGATTAAATATGTAATAAACTCTACGTCATATTATACTATTATCATTATTTTACAATCAATACAAATTTTATTTACATGCAGACATAAAATTAAAAACTATCAACACTTAACGCAGTTTATAATGACCCCAAGCTAATGTTTCAATATTATTATCTAAAATATGCCTCTTTGTGTCATTATATGATAAACCAATCTTATTTAATTTTTGTGTAAAAATTGTGTGTTTAATTGATTTAAATCTAAGCATACTATAATATTGCACTTTTTTATTAAATAGAGAAGACTTATAATTATCCATGGTCATCTTTTTAGTGATACATTTATTTACCCCTTTTGCCTTGGCTATAGTCTTATTCTCTAAGTTAAAAGCGTACATTTTGGATCGTAAACCCACAAATTCTTTTATGATTTTACCATTATTTTCATCTTTAAAAAAACCTAATTTCTTTTTATTTAATTTTGGATATTCAAAAATATTATTTGCATCATAAGCTGAGGTATCAAAGTATGATGAAAGGTCAGGTTTTATATCAGAGTAAAAATCATCTATAAATATATGATATATTAAACTATCCGAATCCGTATACAATAATTTGATTTTACTGAACTTTTTAACCATATAGTTATAATGAAAATCATACATTAATGTTTTTGAAATATCTAAAATGCAAAACCCTAAATAAATTGGTTTGTTATATATTAACTTTGTTTTTCGCAACTGAACCGCAACTAGGTTTTCCGAAAATACTGAAAGACTATGAAATTGTGGTTTAGCGATTAGATCTTGAGCACCTAAAGCTTTGCCCTGGTTCTCCCAGTGTGTAACTAATTTTATGTTAACCCTTTTTTCAATATTCTCCATAGTCTTTCCGAAGACTGAATTATTCATTAATTTATAAAAATCTTTTTCGAAATCTGATTTTGCTAACGTTCTTAATTTTGTGTTTAGATCTATATACATCTTCAACCAGCGAGACTGTTTAAATTTTAAAACTCTATGTATTTTAGTTAATTTAACCCCCATTTCTATGCACTGCTTTAAATTTCTGTAATGAATTACATATTTATCTTTATTATTTAAATTTGGGACTAGTTTATTTTCATTAATATTGCCTGCACAAATGTTTTCGGGGCATAAAGGAAAGTCCGAATGTAAATCATGAAGTTCATCTGGATATTCCAAATCAACTTCTAGGAAGACATTGAGACATAGCCCAACCATATAAATTGTTGGCATCAAAATATGTGATATATGAATTTGGTTTCCCTGCATCATAATCCCCCATATATTTGTTATTAGCTCTAGCATAACGATTACTACATTGAGATACACCTGATCTAATAAACGCAATTTTCTCATAATATGTTAAAAGTTCTAATTCTATTTTTGTATATTTTAACATTGCATCCCAACTGTCTCAAACCGAAACTCAAAACCGGGTGCTGTGTAATAATGGGCAGGGTCTAAATCATAAGTATTAATACATAACTTTCTAAAGTTTTCAAATACATCGGTTAAAAGTAAAATGTCTGTTTTTAAATACAGGTTTGAATAACACAGCAACACACTAGCATATTACAACACCCAAAGTGTTCCCAAACATCTTTAGCATGATTGTAATCATCATTTGAAATATGGGAATCTGTAAGCGAGCTATAAAAAAATTTTTGTTCGGGGAGCGATGTTAGGCTTAAACTATCATAATTAGTCATAAGTTCATATGGATAAACGCCTTTCCGTTTTAAATCGAATCGAAAGAAATCTTCATCATTAGGATAATTTCTACGTAATTCTTGAAATTGATCATTACTGAGATTTTTGGCCAATTCTTCTAATTTACATGATAAAAACTTGAATCTATGAATCTTAATATAATTTCGTGGTTATTCATTTTTAATTTTTTGGAAAAGGATATATATTTTTCTTTATTTTGAGGGATAACTTCGACTTCACCATCACAAAAGTTTAACGCGTGAACAATAAAATGAGCATCATAGTGACTAAGGATTGTTAGATAAACTTTCCATAAACACTTGTGCACAGTTGGGTCCGCAATACGTTACATATTTTGATAATTTATCATCATATGAACATTTTATATAATAACCAAAACTATGTACTTCATGTTTCTGAATATTGTGTGTGAAAGGTTTGGAAGGATCGTTAGAACATGATTCTATTGGTTTTAAAAATGCTTCAAAATCAGCATAAACTACGAATGGTATCTTCAACTTTTTTTCATAACTATCAAATTTAATTTTATCATTTGAAATAGGTTGACCAAACCAATTCTTTTTTTTTAAAGTTTCACTGTTTGGTAATTCTGTACAAATGTGGGCACAATCGTATTGTTCATGGTTATTTAAGCTTTCCTTAGATGGAAAGTGAAGTAGACATGCTTCGTAAATGTACATGATGTGACCGTCTTTTAAAATTTGTTTACTAACTAACCGCGATAAATTTTTTATGTAACAATAATGATTTTTTGTATCCTTGGAAAAAAATAATAAATTGATACGTCTATCTTTACGACACTTTGTTAAAAATAATGGACCTACTATAGAATTACATCGTTTTTCTTTATTATATTCTAACCCAAAAACATTAATACTAATATCATTTAATTTCTTTACTTTTGCTATGTCAGAAATTTTAACTGGAAAGGAAATACCATCAAATTTAAGTTTATTTGCATGTTTAACGTACGATGATACACGATCCGCGTCTTTGTTTACGGGATATAACGCCGAGAGTAACGCCCATTTAAAACAAAAATAATCCTTGCCTTTTACATTTATAACAGCCTTTTTTAATTTTATGTCACGAGGAAGATCTATGTATGAAGTACCGCGTAGGGGGTTAAATTTATTAACATTCATGTCTATAGATTTTATGTTTGTTAGACTCCATCCACTATCTTTTTTTTCAAATGCACTAATTTTAGTAGTAATTGTATCATTTAAAGATGAAAAAAAATATTTAATTCATCTCCTTGACAAATAATATAGTTAAGCGTTTGAAAATCGAACGTATCATGAATATCTTTAGTTTGTTGAACAAAATCAGCATGCAATATGAAGTTTACTTTAAAAATTATGTGTTGATGAATACACTCTTGTATTAAAAATAAAATATCATCTTTAATAGAATTTAAAAATAGTTCAGGAGTTTCAAAATTTACCAATGTCGAACTATCTACTCTACTCTTGATTTTATAAGTTAAAATCCTATTTCCAAAAGCAGATTCAATAACACTAACGTTTGATAAAGAATTATGTGAATTTAAAAGATTATTTTTGTGAACATTACTTTTAAAATGATTAGCTAAATACCGTTTCTTGATAAATATATGACACGTTAGACATACCACTTGATCAGCGTTACTGATACTGTTCCCTGCAGAGGTAGGCGCTTCTGCTTCCGTTGTTGGTTTTTTGATGATCTTGGGTTCTTTGCTGCTCGTTCGCTTCGTTCCTCTTCCAAGTTGTAGTGGTTGACTACTAAAATGTTTAAATTTATTAAAAACTGTACAAGACATTGTGTAAATTATGATCGAAATGAATGTTTATTTTACTTACTTAAACTGTGTTTCAACCATCGCACAGTGATTATACAACTCATCATCATATGATGAATCGAACAGTTGATCCTTCTCCATTTCATCACAAACTTTAGACAACTCCTGATTTAATTCGCTGTTGAATAGTTCCGTATTCTCTTCCATGGTTGTGGAGAAGAAAGCACTGGTGCACACTTCACTGAAGTTTGCCATCCTTATAGTAAAGAAGAAAATAGGTAGCAGAGTAAGTAACAGTTCAGTGTTGGTAGACCAACTGATACCCAAATTTCAAATAATGTCCGATATTTAAGTCTAACAAAGGATTAGAAATAGAATATAATGAGTACACGGAAGTAATTTAAGTAAACAGAATCACATTCACTAATGATCAGCTAATGACTGTCATTGTTAAAAAAGTATTTTTTAACTTTTTCACTTTCTGCTATTGTCTTTGTAATATTGTATACGAGGGCGTTTGTGTTGTCGTAGATGCTATCCTTATTAGTCTTTACGTAATATTTAATCCTCGTGGAAGCATGTTTCCAATGATCAGTAGTTGGAATCTTAGATAGCTTCTTCATATCGTACATTTCAATTTTGATGAGATGCGTCGCTTGGTCTCCGGCGTCAGAATTAGTAGAAATGTATGATACACCATCTCTAGCGGCTCGTGCTACGGTTGATGATAACAGCTTCCTCTTTTTTATTTTTGATTCAGCTTCAAAAAAATGATCAATCGATTGCGATTTTCTTTTTCCACCATCGCATGTGTTATTATTAATGACGATGTCATCACTCTCTTCTTGAGGGGAGAGTGGCGAGTAGTAATACTGTTTATAGGTATTTTCTTCGAAGCTCAATGATTTCTGCAACAACACAGTTATCATGTTAATATCAATTTGTTAACACTTAATCATAACTGTTAAAAAAGCTAAAGTTACAACCTATTAAAGTCCACTGCTGAACATAGGCCTCCTCTCATTCTGAGAGGGTTTTAGGGCTAGGAAATGTTCGCTGCGATACCTCAATGCATGTTGGCAAACTTCACATGCCTTCGAAATTTTCTCAGACATGCATTCCTCACGATGTTTTCCTTCACCGCTGAGCACGTGGTAAATCAGCACTTAAAATTGTAATTAACAATTTAATTGGTGCCGGCGGGGATCGAACCCGGGTCGCGTACTGTGAATTTTACATTTTGCGCTAACCATCTGAGCTACCACGGCTTAACCATATACACACACACATAATATTTAAATATAATTTGTTAACACTAAATCATACACACGTAAGAAAATAACAGAAAGTAAAGTAAGTTTGTCAATAGAATAAACACTTACATCCATGGTCTTTGATGCGTTGAAGTAACACAAACGTAGTATTGATAGATCCACTGCGGTCAAACGACCATACACTAACTCCATGACTGCAGTTGCTTGGTCTTATATAGTACCAGTGAGTAATAATTCTAATCTAAAGAATTTCTGCAGTAGAATTGATAGTATCTTTATGCGTCAACAAGCTTACCTTACATTCTGTTGCTTATCTCTACATTCCTACGTCCTTCCTGTCGTGTCTTGTTTAGTGTATTGGTGACTCAAATACGTTTTGTATAACACAAAGAATGCAATTTAATATTTAGAAATCACTATAATTGATCATTCCTATATTAGTCATTGAGTAGATTGGTACTGTAATAATCTACTAATAGCAGTAATATTATGGATACACTAGATGTACAACAACATCTGAAAAAGATTCACCCCACTCTAGAAAATAATGTTTATGCTGCCAATAAACTACCCATGTACACCCACGTACCAACGTATATAATATGCAATTTGGATACAGATGATAAACCAGGGTCACATTGGGTAGCTTTAGGTATCGATATACGAATGACGTCGGTCAATATTTTGATTCATTCGGACGGGCACTTGTACGATATCATCAAGAGTTTTTTAAAAGAAATTGTAAAAGATGGAACTGGAATGTTGATAGGATTCAGAATGAGTGGACTTCAGTTTGTGGCGAATATTGCTTAATGTATTTGCTATATAAGTTTCAGGGATGTTCAATGCATAGTTTTACGAGTATATTTACAGGGAACACATTGTACAACGATATTTTAGTGGATGAGATGTTTCGCTCCTATTTTATAGATAATAAGTAATAAGATTTTGTACTTTATAAATAAAAATTTTAACAAAATTGGGTAATGTGTTTTATTAATGAGTCAGATTAGTGTAGATAGGAACAAAGGAGTATAATACAATAGCACCACGCTGAGGAAGAATAGATAATGACGGTATTGAACGAACAATAGATAAGTAGATAAGAACAATGGAGCGCTAATGACGGTGGAGGCTCGCAGCGGATATCAATTAGATAAGAGTTAATTGATCTGCACATCTCCGGAACCGTGCATCCTACGCAAAAATGGACCGCAGATTCGTGATCAGAGCATGCCAAAACCTTTTTCTTTTTTTTTTTAGGATCGTGAGTCGACGGACGTCGTACTTGTACCACTTCTGACTCAGTGCGCCAGAACTGGTACAACCTAACGACTGTTCGGCATGGCTCTGAGCCTTACTGCTCGCCTCTGCTTCACTCCCCTCTTCCTTCCCTCCCCTTTTCCTTCTACGGCCACATTTTTTTGATAGTAAAATAGTTTGTAAGTACTCAACAATTAAAACAGAAACATCAGCGACTTAAAAAATTAAATATTTACCTTGACTTCAATTACCAATATCTTGGACCATTAGAAATAAGAAATACTGGCAACATCCTCCCGTTACGTAATCTCGAACATTGACATTCGTGCTTCGAATAACCTTCAAAATTGTGTTGGAATTACAAACAAAATATAGTTAAATGAGTGTTTACGAGTGAAAAGATATTGCTTCAGACTTTTTGTTCACTTTAGTATTATTTTTGCACCATTTAACTACACAGGACGGCATTTTGTAGGCAAATTTACTGCACGATTAACTGCACGACGCCCCGGGAAGTATTGAGCGAAATTGAGCGTAGTTTGATGCATGTGTTTGCGTAAACGCGTGTTCTTACATAAAGGAGTGGAGTTTTTCAGCTTCACCAATAGCAAAGGCCGCGCTGTATCTACCTTTTTTACTTCATCTGAGGTAAGAGAGTGCAGAGTAGATCAGCTACGTGTTAGCTTGCAGTAGGGTTGCAGTATGAACCAAAACCCGTTAAAGAAAAATTATCGAGAAAACATATTTAAACTCCCTATGACACATGAAGAGTAGTAAGCAGCTAAAGGAAAATTTAGATATGGTGCACAGCTATTTCCAGATGTGATAGAAGCCATATATATATATATATATATATATATAAAAATTCTAGTTCCGAAGATGCATTAAGAGGCATATGAGAGTGGACACCATGAGGGTTATTCATTAAATGTACAAGCTGTATGTTTATCTTCAGTAGTTATTGTTTACCTGCAGCTACTTTCTTTAAAACTTACTTTCTTTAAAACTTAAACAAAGTATCTTTCGTGTAATGTGAAACATAATTACATGATAACACAAACGTATGAAAACCATCAGCAACACTACTAAGGTAACACAGGGCAACTCTCAGCAACAAGATGTTCCTTGCCCACACTTGTAGAATACTCTCTCTACGGGCATAGAAACGAGTGGGAGATTGATTATAGTTCTACCGTCATATTTTACCCCTCATTTCCAATAATATATAATGAAACTATACATATCTATCTATTTATCATTCATATATATATATATATACTATAGTTTCAACAGATGTAGATGTTTAGATTAGCAGATACATGCGGATGGCTCCGAAAAGATCTTTAGGGCAATCCTAAGGGGAGGCCTATGATCAGCAGTGGAGTTGGGAGGGGCTGCAATGATGGTGATGATGATAATGAAGCTTAAGTAAGAAGAAGGATTGTGAGAGGTACACTATCCAGCTAATTGTCCAATAGTAGATGCTAAGTATATGGCCCCGTCAACTCAAACTAGCTCACTGATTCCTTCCATTCTTTTCGGGCTAGGGCTGTTTAACTATAACATTCCCAGACTAACTAATCCTTTTCTCTTATATATGCCTTCAGCAATTTTTACCAAAGGAATAAAGTAATGTAATTTTAGAGAGAATGCATCAGCATTCAAATTCGACTGAATAATGAGAAACTTTAAACTAAAGACTTTTATTATGGGTGAATATCTCGGAAAGAAAGGAGATTAAAATTCAATTTTACTAAAAAATAAAATCCGACTTCAAAGAAATAAAAATAATAAAATTAATCCAATAGAATAAATTCTAAAGTCGCTTGTTACGTTATGACTTAGCATTGAATTTGGAAGCTATTACCTACGAGAAAAAAATACTCTACTTATCTAATACATCCTTCAACCTACTCTTCTCGACTCTCTTCTTGGCTTAGTGATCGTAAAAGCAACTGCTAAATATGAGGTCTGTGGTCTTGATCCCGAGTCGAGCCAACATAAACATAAACATTAAAAAAAAATTCTTCCTCGCACAACTTCCTTGTGGAATCAAATACCACAGATTTTTCCGGACCGATATTTTTAACGTAAATTCGTGGGAAGAAGGGCTTATTGAATTTAAAAATTCCTGTGTATCTTCGATAGTAGTCACGGTATCGATTGATTTGTAATTTTTTATTTGGCCGGGGACTTTTTGAATAATCTGTTTATTTCGTTGACAGTATCATTCCTAGGCTCTAGGCTAGCTCTAATACACAACCAATGAAAGTCCTTTTCGTGCAAATTCTCGATGTCAGCATCTGCATCTATTAAAATTTCTAAATTATGGACTATTTGGCCTAGAAACTCGTTCAGACGGACGTCACAATTTCTGTTTAAATCTGGAGTGGGAAAAATTTCTTCGCCAAGTTTTACCAGTTCTTGTGGGAAATCACTATCTGTGATTCCGTGAATATGAGCGCTCACATTAGTCCTTAATTTTAAAATTTCAATCGAAGTCCATAAGGGAAACGACTTCAAGCATGCTTTGATGATATCTGCTCGCGTACCTCTGTTAATGACGGGAAGAGTCTGTCGGAAATCTCCTGCAAATACAAAAGTGATGAGAACAGAGGAGTGTCTAAAATCTTTTAAGGTTCTGTCTACGCCTCTATATGTGCTCTATGGCTCATGGTGCATTCATCTCACATAATCAATGAGGCGTCTTGTAGTAATTTACCAATAGCAGATAGAACATGTGGATTGTTGCTCAAGAGTTACGAACAGCGGAAGTTTAAAAGTAGAATGAGCAGCTTTTCCATCCTTTAAGAGAGTTGCAGCAATTCCTGACGAAGTAACTGCTACCGCTATCTTCCTCGATTGTCGAATCTTAGCAAGTATCAAATGGGAAACGTGAACTTCTAAACAGACATCAACACGGATGGTTGCTGAATTAACAAAGATTTAAAAAGGAAAAAATTCTACTTAAATTACATGGTTAATGTAATTGGTGGTAATGGATGGTACAGACACTGATATAGCCTAGAATATGAAGTGATTTATTTGAATATAACGATTAATACCAAGATACGAATAATTTGGCCTAGTTTGTACCGGCGTTACTATTGCATATAATAACATGAAAAAGTAGTTATTCTGACATAACTGTAATAGTTAGATATATGATATAGCAGTTTTTTTGTAGATATTGATGTCCTTTACAAAACTGTTGTACATCACTTTGCTCTATTGTCAATAGTTTACATACGGATTTTTCGTCGTTACTATTACATATTTTAACATGAAAAAGTAGTTATTGTGATATAACTGTAATAGTTAGACATATGGTATCCGGACTTTTCTGTAGATATTGATATCTTCTATAAAACTGTAGTACATTACATTGCTCTATTGTCAATAGTTTCCGCAGCGTTCGCGATATAAGGATTCTTTTGGTATTTTTTTTCACACCGTGGATTACATTAACGAAGTTTCGTCAGGGATAATGTAGGCTTCCGACGGTGAAAAAATTTTTCAAATCGGTCCAGTAGTTTTGGAGCCTATTCAATTCAAACAAATAAATTTTCTTCTTTATAATATTAGTGTAGATGCAGATTATTGGCATAACAACTGTATACATAAGGTTAAAGGGCAAGTGTGAATGACTAACACATAAATTTATTATCAAAGAGAGTATCATTGGCAAGTTCGTCTCAGAGTATTTCGGGTGTTTGACTCTCAGGCTATCATATCCAGGACACTTACGCTTGCCATTTTTATAAAAATAATGCAACTTCTTTTACGTGTACTGAGAATCTAACTTTAACGTTTCCATGAAGCTACCCGGCCTTGAATACATGTGCTGTCTGAGTCAGTGAGGACTGTAACTTGAAATTCTTTTGAAAAAATAAGCAATGGCTTTTACATGTTTAACTAATGTCTGTGTAGTGTGTCGAGAAATGAAATAAGTCCTTGTAAGAGATAGCGTTTAATTACATTTTATTCGCGTGTAACAACAGTGCCGGCCCGATCGTCACTGACTACAATTCAGTTATATAGGTACTATACTAAGTGTACTAGTTACATAGGTAGGTTAGTGTAGTTACATCACTCCCCCCCAAAAAAAATTATTTTAAGATACAATTAAATTTGGATATACAAACAATAAGGTATAGGCAGAACCGGGTGACAACGTACTGCTTATCACTCGTAATGCACAAACACTTGGTATCATATGTCTTAATACTGAGATTTACATTTGATGCGTCAGTAGCTATCAACGCTCGACTTACATGCATTTAACAATAACAGCGAGTTGCAATTATAAACGTTAAAACATAGGTATATTACATTACACATTTTAATTCATTTCATTAATAATTATATAATACAAGTTTTGAATCTGCTTAAATTGTTAGGGCATATTCTCTTAAACACTACTTACAAGCTAGATAAACGAAACAGTACGTCTGATATCGCCAAACACCATTTAACGCTAAATAATATTTATTGAGTAGACTTATGTAAATTATAAATTGAAACGTACGGGCTTCTTTGAAATACGGCCGCTACGCGTGGTGTAGCTGAGCGGGCGATCACTTGTATCCGCTCGGCTTATGTTAATATTACCATCTCTTAAAGAAATTTCCTTATCACTACTATTATCTACGTTTTTTATATTTTGGCTATCACTAATATAAGCAGGTTTAAGCCTATCTACGGATATAAATACATCTCTACCGGGCATTTGTATTAGGAAAACTTTTCCTTTTCGTTCCAAAATTTTGAAAGGCCCCTCGTATGGAGGTTGTAATGATTTCCGTATGAGGTCACTCCTAACAAAAACGTGCGTGCAGCTATTTAAATCGCTATGAACAAATACTGTACGAGAGTCTTTATGTGCCGTAGGCTTAGGTTTCAGCTCGCTTATCATTTTTCGTAAACGTTCGACATATTCGCTGTGATTTAAAATTTTTGAATTACATTTATCACCAAAAAAATCTCCGGGCAGCCTTAGAGACTGACCGTATGTTAATTCGGCGGCACTAACGCCTGTGTCTGAACGCGGAGCTGCTCGCAGGCCTAACAAAACTATAGGCAGTTCCTCAACCCAAGTCTTAGAATCCAACCTGGCCATAAGCGCGGCCTTGAGGGATCTATGCCACCTCTCAACCAGCCCATTGCTCTGTGGGTGGTACGGGGTAGTCCTGGTTTTATAAACACCTAAATATTTCATTAAATTTTGAAAAACGTTGCTTTCAAATTGTCTGCCTTGGTCGCTGGTAAGCTGAACGGGGCAGCCAAAACGCGAAATCCATCCCTCGAAAATTACCTTAGAAACGGTTTCCGCAGATATATCTCTTACTGGAAATGCCTCTGGCCAACCGGTCTGTCGATCTATTATTGTGACCAGATACCTATAGTCTTGTAAGGAAATACTAAGTGGGCCAACTATATCGACATGAATGTGGGAAAATCTTTCAGCCAAAGGAAAGCTCCCTAGTTCCGATGTATTATGCCTATAAACTTTAGCACGTTGACATGCAACGCATGACTTGGCCCATTTACCTACGTCCTTGTTCATATTAACCCAGAAAAATCTGTCTCTCATTAGCTTACGCGAGGTACGGATTCCGGGGTGGCTAAGACTATGAACAGAGTCGAAAGCTAAGCGTCTAAATCGTTCCGGTAAATATGGCTTCGCTCGATTGGTAGACATTTCACACCAAACGGGTAAGTCGCTGCCAGGAATACATATCTGTTTAAAATTCCACTTATTAGAATTGCGTAGACTAACTAGCTGCTCGTCGTTATTTTGTGCACTGCTGACTGCTGCATAATCTAATACGGTCGAAGAAGTTACGGTTTCTATCCTTGATAATGCGTCCGCTACTACATTCTTATCACCTTCAATGTGTTTAATGTTCGTAGTGAACTCGCTAATAAAAAGTAGTTGTCTCACGTGCCTAGGCAACTCATCTTTACTATTTATTTTTGAAAACGCAAAAATTAAGGGTTTATGGTCCGTAAAAATTACTAAATCTTGACCTTCAACCATATTTCTAAAATATTTCACTGCAAGATAAATAGCTACGAGTTCTTTATCGTAAGTGCTGTATTTTTGTTGAGTAGGAGATAATTTTCTTGAAAAATACCCTAGCGATGACCATGCATTACCCACTTGCTGTTGCAATACCGCTCCCACGCTTGAATCCGATGCGTCCGTCATAAGTGCGAGCGGGGTGTCGGGTTTCGGATACGATAAGCTTGCGGCATTTTGCAACTTAGTTTTACATTGAATAAATGCTTCATTTGACTTATCATCCCATTTAATTTTAGTTTTGTCTTTTTTCTTAGAGTTTTTTAAAAACTTATTTAACTCCATTTGATATTCTACAGCATTGGGCAAATGTAAACGATAAAAGTTGACCATACCCAAAAATCTCCTGAGTGCTTCAATAGTTACTGGTTTCGGAAAAGCACAAATAGCATCAACTCTATCTTTAAGAGGACGAATCCCTTCCGCGGATACCTCGAAACCCAAAAAATCTATTTTAGACTTTCCAAATAAGCATTTATTCAGGTTGATAGTCAAACCGCATTTATTTAGTCGCTCGAACACGATCTTAAGATGCTCTCTATGTGACGTCATATCCGTGCTTGCAATTATAACGTCGTCGATATAAGTATGAAGGAAATTTAGGCCATCAAAAACAGTGTAATTCATAAACCGCTGAAAGGTTTGTGCTCCATTGCGCAAACCGAACGTCATGCGTGGGAATTCGAATAGACCAAAAGGTGTTATAATGGCGGTCTTCTCTACATCGTTAGGATTGACCATTATAACATGATACGCGCGATTAATATCAATTCTTGAGAATATTTTTTTACCTTCCAATAGATATGTAAAATCATGCAATCGCGGTATAGGGTACCTATCGGGCTTGGTTATCGCGTTAAGAGCCCTATAGTCGCCACATGGTCGTATTTGGCCGTCTTTTTTAGGCACAACATGTAGAGGGCTTGCCCACGCACTTTTCGACGGCCTGCAAATCCCCAACTGTTGCATAAGCCTAAACTCTTCCTTAACTTTTGAGTATCGATGCGGCGGTAACGGTCTTACTTTAGCGTGCACCGGTGGGCCATTAGTCTCTATATGGTGGTATACCGAATGTCTGGGTGGTTCTTTAAACGAAACCGGCTTGGTGATATCAGGATATTGTGCTAACAAATCATAAAAAGGATGACACTTATCTATGGTCTGGACTGACTGTTCTTGACAGAAAACAATAGGAGCTAAAACATTAAAATTTGTTACCTCGTCAATTAGTTTGCGAGACGCTACGTCGACCAACAACTTATAATGCGCTAAAAAATCTGCACCTAAAATTGGCTGACGCACGTCCGCGATAACAAATGTCCACTGATACACTCTGCGCAACCCTAAATCTAAACTTAAAGTTTTAACACCGTAAGTGTTTATTTTGCTGCCATTTGCTGCATATAAAATATATTCAGAACAACCATTACCACACGATTTAACATTCACTTTATTTCGCGGTAAAACAGATATATTGGCACCGGTATCAATTAGGAAAATAAGGTTGCTGGACTTATCTCTTATGCTGAGGCGATGATTAGAGATGCCCATGCGACTACTCGCCTTCTCCAGCTGCATGGCATCTAGTTTACCGTCTCTTCCGGTTTCCAAGCGCACGGCTGAACACATTTCTGCGCCCTAGCCTTGAAGCGATAATGGTAGAAACACAGCCATTTGTCCCGAGCAGCAGCGCGTCCAGGAGTACGGCTGCGGCGACCTTGAGTCTGCGAACGGGCTCGGATCCTGTCACGTCCGCGTGATTGGGACCGCGATTTGCTCATGGCCATTTTATCCAGTCGCTTATTAATCTTCGCTATTTCAGCAATGATGGAAGCGTTATCTGACGAAGTCGCTTCTACCCCTGCCACGCTGATGGGTCGCATTGTTTCCATAACCTGGTCTGCTACAGAAGCTAGCGTTTTGAGGTCTTTGGTACCGGTAACCACCAGTACGGCACGAACTGCGGCTGGTAGGTGGTTCTGCCATAAAACGCTCAGAGTTTCATCCTTAAATCGAGCCCTGGCCAGGTCCTTCATTTTACGCAGCAGTTGGGATGGGCGCTGGTCTCCGAGGTCCATCTCGCCAATGAGTTTAGTGATTTGGCGCGATTCGGACTCCTCGAAGATAGTGAGCAACGTTGACTTCAGCAGGTCGTACTTTCCCTCAGCTGGAGGATTCACTAGGATATCCGTGACTTGCTGTACGACATTCTTCCCCAGCTTTGCAATAACCAGATGGTATTTAGCAGCATCCGAGAGCTTCTGGTTGTATAGTACGGATTCGGCCTGTATGAACCACGTGCGCGGCTGATCTTCCCAAAATTCCGGGATTCTCGACGAAACCGTTATTTGAGATATCTCCGCTTCCGGTTTCTCTTCCCTGGACGTCATTTTTGACGTTATAACTACACAGGCATAGGAGAGCACAGCACTGGATCACGTCGGGGTCACCACTTTAACTAATGTCTGTGTAGTGTGTCGAGAAATGAAATAAGTCCTTGTAAGAGATAGCGTTTAATTACATTTTATTCGCGTGTAACAACAGTGCCGGCCCGATCGTCACTGACTACAATTCAGTTATATAGGTACTATACTAAGTGTACTAGTTACATAGGTAGGTTAGTGTAGTTACACATGGTAGAGCTACGCTACAGCTACATTATAGTTGCAGCACAAACGTGTCAGTTCCACTGGGGAGAACCACGCTCTCACAGAATACCAGCGTAAACTAGCAGCTTAATGCTGCTGTGTTTCATATGAGTGTCGAGTACCGGAGACCCTTTTTGTTCAAAAAGAGGCATTTCACCTTAATCCTCAGGGGTGACAACGCATCTGCATTTTTGATTCTTGATTGAGGATAAATGTAGATGTCGATGGGCCACAGCATCCACTTACCATCAGATGAACTGTGGGCTGATTTGTCACCCTAGTTCTATAAATTAAATAAAAACATGGTCGTGTACATCTGCAACAATCACAGGGAAACTTGGCCCGGGATTCAACTAACTAGTATTCTTCTAAAAATTCTTTTGAAAAACTCACCTAAGTAGGCATTAAATTCACCCAAAACAAACAATGTATCAATGCTGCTATTTTCAATAATTGTATTTATTAATTTAACACATTATTGATAGGCATATATACTGAAAGTATTAATAGTTCAACTTTAATAGCGATGAAACGATCACTGTTACAATCCACTACTGATAAACACGTCAACGCACCTTTTCTACAAAGTATGGCAATCCGTATGGGTGGGTACCCTTGGGGGACCACAACAGTACTATATGGCACATATATGCCGGTATAAGTGAAATTGTACTATATGCTTTCGACTGTACATATATAGGTCAAATACTTAAATATTTTTAATTTGTAATGTAATTACGTCCGTCACGTTACACTATGTATGTATTGAGTTATGATCAAATTGTAATTGCGTTACGTTGAATGTAAAGTGCGTTATGCTGTTTTATTGCTGTTACGCAAGAGGGCAAGTTGAATATCTGCTATTACTTTATAATATTTTCAACAATAGCTCCTTAATGTGTTTCTATCAAATATTAAATGAAACTCGTAAATGGTAATTATTTAATCTTTTTTAATTTTTTTTCATCTTAGAATTCTGATCATCTTGCTGGTCGATTACAGTCTTTGCCATATTGTAAATTGGTGCTTCGACGGTTAAATAAAATGGAAAACCTATTAGATATGACATCGCTGCCATTGTAAAATAGTTACTTAACTGAAACAGAACAAAATTCTTATAAGTTTGTGCAGTCGATACAGGTCTCTAGTGTGACATAACTGAGTCAATAATAATAACTATCCATCTGCGCAGGACGAATTATATTTCACGAGTGTATGCGCAAACACAGGTGCACTTTCTATTCCCTTACTCTCATAGTCCGATGGGACAGTAATCTGACATGACCATGAGAGAGATCAGACACAAAACGAAGGGCTTTAACACTGCCAGCTTCCTCACTGCGGGCTGCTACTATTAATTTCGTGACAGAAAAGTCCAATAAATTAGTATTGAACCGTCACGGAGTTCGAATCTAGGACAACTTGATAAGCATTCACTTTTACAAACACTAGACCATAGAGGCAGTACAGGCTACATCAGACTATTGTAATATTCTGTAATATCACTTTAATTGGCGATATACCAAAAATGGGCCAAATTAAGAGTACTTTTAACCGACGAGCATGTATGCGTAGGTATATGGATATGGAAGAGGCGAGAGAGGTATGTCAGGATCGTGCTAAATGGAAGTCTGTAGTCTCTGCCTACCCCTCTGAATGACAAGCGTGAGTGTTTATGTATATTATGTATGTATCACTATATTCGCATGTAAAAATCATTCCTATGAAGAAGGGTAAAAACATATTATCACAATATTGTTTATAGCCGCGTGGCTGTTTCGTAATTAAAGTCCAATTCTGAACATAGCCCTTGCCATAGGTAGACTCAAAAGGGGTTATTTGCCAAAGTTGCCACGTAGACCAGGCGAGTTGGCAACCGTAGTTTTCATTTTGCATTTGATATTGGGAAGACGCTGCTGTCCATCTCCCAGTTTGTTTACCTCAGTTGCCTTTTATGCCTCACGAGGCGCGTTATACCACCGCTACGTGGGTTTGGTCAGATAGTGACTTTTTAATTAAATAGGGATAATGCATTCTTCATCTTGTTGACATACCTCTGTAAGATGAAGAATGCATTATTTTGTTTTGTATATAAGTTAAAACTTATTATTTTTTATAAATGAGCTGTTGTAACTAAGAATCTAAGCGCTCGTGGTAAATTGAATAACCCGGTAACCCGGCTTCGATCGCTGCTGGCAACATTTAAGTGCAATTTCAAACGCTGATGTATCACTTGCTAAATAGTGAAGAAAACCATTTTGAGAAATACTGTTATTATTATGAAGGGGTATTTATAAAATATTCTCATCTAATTAGACTGAATAAGTATATAAAAGGAAATGATAAATATAGACAAATATACTATCATAAAAAACTAACTAACCAGATAAATGCCCTCGGCAGGGAAGACCAAACCTACACAACCCTCTTAGAAATTAAATGAGTTCTCCTTTAATATCTAATAGTCTTGTGCGTCCAACACTGGGTTTTGCCCTAAATTTACTTTTGCACCGCTGCTTTGAAATAAATAATATAACAAATAGTCAAGGAAAAAACGGTATCAGAAATCCATTTTCCAAGTTGTCGAATTTTATAATTTAAAGTTTCTTACCACAACAAAAATGGATGTATGTCCTAGTTGCATTTTGGTTCCCATTATTACATAAGAAATTTGCATGTGGACGAAGAAAATCACATACGTGAGTCTGCTGGGAATCACCCAGCCGCGCCACTCCAATATACTGCACAGAGTGTCTAAAACAATAAAATTTCCTATTAATAGAAAATCGGCAGCTCTTATTAATACTCACGAAAGTCAAAGTACAATTTTGAATATTTCATATATATATTTTTATAATTATGGTCGCGCCAATAGCGCCCGCGACAACTCTCTGCGTGGCTGCATACAGCAATTTGAATGTAAAGGATACTTCATATCCTTCAATGTAAAATATATTTCCCAACAAGAATACATAAATTGTGGCAGGCAACATGCACCAAATGAATATGGAAAAAATCTGCAAAATGAATTGTTTACTTATTATCATAGAGTTATCACTTTTTTATTCATTCTTTTGATAACCGAACAAATTTGGCTTAAATAGATAGTTTTTAAGATAGATAGAGAAAGTTTTTGCTTACCTTACTGTTTCGAATAAGTTTTCCATTTTGTTGCATATGATATACTAAGTAACCGGTAATCATCCCAACAACGTGCCCAGCTAAATTATTATGCCCGAGAATATGTATCATAAAAAAAGTATCGCTATGTCTTTTCCTGAATAATCTATAACAGAAAAAATAATTTTTGCATTAATTGGTGCAAAAATATTGTAGGGTCGGTCTGCCCTAAGTTCTTTTACACACTTAAATAGATGTGGAGCAGTCTTGCTTGTAAGTCCACAGTACATTTAAAAAAGTATCACTGAGAGGCTTCACTGCACGATCCAGGATATTCTCTTGATAAACTTTTACTGAACTCTTTACCGCTTCTTTACAAAAAGAAGCTTTCTTACGTGGTTGGACACCCACCATAAACTTTGACTGATGCAGGATAACGAATTAGCCGAACTCATCACGTTACGGGAATTCTTCAAAACCACCATAAGAGGCGATTACAGGAAACTCCAAAAATATCTTGTGGCTACCAAACCAAAACAACCGTTCGCCTTACAGGGTAAAGGCAAATGCTCCCAACGGATTTATTTTAATTATCCTACAATTTAATACTGCTTATGGTATTGTTTGGAAATTGTAGCTTCGATGAAAATCAGTCACAATAATAGTATCTATGACTGGTACACCTTGAGATTATTTATAACAGTTCAAGTTTGATTTAAGCAGTTATTGGAAAAATTTTGAGAAAACTATAAGGTTTTGAATTTTTTATATTTTAGGAAATAGATTAAGGAGATCTCACAGAATACCAGCGTAAAATAGTAGCTTAATGCTGCTGTGTTTCGTATGGTAAGTGTAGAGAACCGGATACCCCTTTTTACTGGAAACGAGGCATTCCATCTTAGTCCTCACGGGTGACAACGCATCTGCATTTTGATTCGTACGCGAGGATAGATGTAGATGTTTATGGGCCATAGGAACTACTTACCATCAGGTGGACTGTGTACTCGTGTGTCACCCTATCCTATAAAAAAAGAGATAGTTAAATATTTTTGAGAGAAGCCAAGTTGAGGTGGTGCAAAGTGGTTAAATCGGCTAATCAACTCGAATTGCTTGCCAGGGCTCGACCCCACATAGCCCTGAGTCATTAAGAAACAACCTATTACGAGTTTGTACGTATAAAGTCTCCTAAATCAATAAAAAAGCTAAGAGGTCTCGTCATAAACAAAAACTAAAATAAAAAAAATCGATGTCAACATACTCAGGGCTTAAAATTACAAGTGGATCTAAATCTTGAAGTAAGACGTGGAGTGCTGGCAATGCAATTCCCAGTAGCAGCATGAATGTCAACAAAATTCTTCTGCCGCAATTCCTCGTGGCTATATGCACGGCCAATCCTAAGATGTATAATTGCATTTCCGCCGCTATATGCCTGAATAGAATTTAAGGATATTAATTACACATGATTAGTTACCTTAATAACAATATAGTTGAAAAGAAGTATGAAAAAATGCCATTTCAGTTCAACGCCAAGCTATTTCTAACTTGTATGCATTATATTATGTAGCTACGAGTAAACAGAAAGTATCTACGAAAGAGTTATAAGTGACGCGATAGATATTACAAGTATGTTCAGTAAATTGACTTAGTTTTGTATTTTTCGGAGATATATCTCGGTGTGTGACGGACTTGGGTAAGTTGTGGTCACTTAAAAGTCTTTTCTTGCAGCAGCTTCGTGACTATTCGTCCACTCCCATTTATCGATCGAGGAGAACGATGACTGCCACAGAGATGAGAACAGTATTCCAAACGAGGCCGAACTTGCGCCTTATAAAAGTTGCAAGTGGTGGGCCGGCATGAATTACTGTTCCTTTTTACTAATAAAGTCAACTTTTTAGAGACTATTTGAGCTTTTCCTTCCAAGTACCGCAAAACTAAACTTTATTCAGTATGTCGACGTCAAGAATTCTAATACTGGCTGAGGCAACAAGGAAAGAACCCTAAAATAGAGGAGATAAGACAAAGTTTCTTAGCGGTAAACGTGAAAACCTGTGTCCTCTGAGGGTTAACTGGCCTAGATTTAGTCGCTTTTAGTCCGAGATTTTGCTTAAAAAAGACTTGACTTTATAAACGCTTGTATCGGCACTTGACGACTTGTGCTGTCGTCTGCATATTAATATATTGACTGATGATTTAGTTCGCAGATTGATACGTAGTAGGAACAGTGCAGGCGATGACACAAAGCCTTATGGAACACCAGTATTCATTGACTCGGAGTCGGAGCATGCACCGTCAACTACGACCTTGATTTTCTGATCTGCGAGAAAACTGCCCTCCTAATTGCATTATTTCTCGAGAAGCGCTCTGAGTCATACCCGATCAAATGCCTTCGCCATGTCAAAACTTACCACCAAGGCTCTTTGACTCTACTGCCTCCACCAATCCATGTGTCATGTAAATTGAAAGACCATCAGTTGAGTGAATCCGACGGAAAACGTAATAGTAGTCACTAAACAGGAATTTTTATAGTGTATGTAAATGTCCGATTCCCGGTACTTTGATAGTTTTTCTAGAAGTGTAAAAAAAATTGTACATGGTGCAATGTAAAGTGTGGATGTAAAATCAGTTCCTGTAGTGACCCGAACCAAGAGAGAGAATGACGGGTTTACTCTTGTTGAGAAGAGACGTCGGTCGAGACCCGTCAGTAACCAGCGTGGGACCGCCAAAATAAACGCAAGTACAACTCTGCGTATTGTGGAACCCACCATACAGCTCTACATCTCCCGTTTGGACAAAAGTACGTCGGGAGAAGACGTCCTGCGTTTCGTGGAAGAACGAATCCGATGCCGCATAAAGGATCCGATCTCTTTACATTTGCAGCGTCTGGAGTGTCTAAGAGGTCCACGAACATCAAATCCTACGTACTCCATGTTCCTGCAAAATACAAAGAGACATTCCTTGCTCCCGATTTCTGGCCCTCTGGGGTAGTGTTTCGCCTATTCAGGGACGCGTCCAAGAAGTAAGTTCCCTAAATAGTGTTATATTTATATTTTATATATATTTTTAGGTTAATGTATATATTGCTATGGGCCAATGTTCTTAATTTTTAAGTCCTTGATGCCTGAAATAAAGTTATTGTATTGTATTGTATTGTAAAGTGGATCGATATGAGGTGATGTTAATGGAGATCAAGTTAAACCTTAATAATTTCACTTTAAAGTTTATAAAATAGTCTATCCATATTGCTAAAATGGCATTTGCGTCAATTAACCTATCAGTTGAAATGACCTTTATATATTAATAAAAAAAATCTTAAACGTGATGTCGTGTAAACCTGATTATAAAATCATTATGTTTTAATTATGAAACATAGAATAAGCCTAAACTTAAGCATCACAGCAAAATAAAAGTGTAAGCAGTCATCTGTGAGTGTTTTATCATACGTCAGAAGTGATAAGTACCCCATTTGTTTGATTATACCTACAATTTTTACTTAAAACTGTTTCTAAAGGGTAAAAAAAGTTTCAAAATTGTATAGTCTTAGGCTTTCAAACTGTTAAAATCTCTTAATAAATTTAATTTAATAAAACTCTAAATAATTTACAGGTAGGAATAAGACAAAGTGGAAAATGATAGGTTTTTTATTATATCGTTATTTGTTCTTTTGTTTTAATTATTTCTAGAATGATTAAGTACTTCTTGTACTTTCATGATGTACATTCTACTCTAATATGCAAATGTTAAACATCGTAAGTAGATAAAACGAAGAGGACGTATTTGTACTATTGCTTATCGTAATTTTATAATAAAATTTTTAGTGTAAGTCTAATTTATGGCGCTACCTAACATCTCAAGCATCAAGTAAGATTACCCATTACTACACACCGCTGTAGTACTTGGGTACTAGGGGATACAAAAATTTCGTTATTTTGTAGATAGCATAATCCGTTTTCGAGATACCTAATTAACAAATGTCACAAGTCATTGAATGTATGTATATGTATATTTTATTTTGTTTGCGAGTTACAGAAAAACGCAGAGGGAAGACAGATCGCAGCCTCGAGGCCTAAAGACTCCGGGTCATGGGGACTCCCGACAGTGAAGGACTGCTAAGAAGCAGAAGCAGTCGTTGCCGCACCTGCTGTGACAGTATTAGGAGTTTTTGCGAACGTGAGCGACTCAGAGCAGTAGAACGGGAGCGGGCTCGCAAACGGGAGCGGCTACAAATTCTCCAGATCGACCTTATTATAGAACGTAGTAAAAGACTACGCGGTGTGAGTAAACATCCTGATTTCAAGTGTCATGATTCCTATATTTCCGAGCGCGATGCAACTACTAGGCGTAATGTTCGTTCCAGAAATAGGACGCTTGACCAAGGGGTGGATGACAGCCCCAAGAGAATCGAATTCTAGAACATGACCAACGATCTTCCAGACCCTTTTTTCGACTAAATTGTAGCTAATATTCTTAAATCACTTAAAGACTTACAGTCACGGCCGTCTACGTCGGCTACGGTTTCAGATAATGTTGGCGGAGATGTGTTTCAACGCATGATAAATCGAATCCTTTGTTCAAATGTGCTAAAGGAGCAAACTTGGCCCTCAATCAGGCAAAATGAGAATTCCTAATGGACAAAATGGATTACTTGGGCCATGAAATGAGTACTGATGGAGTACGGCTGGGTAGTAAAAAGATTCAGTGCGTGCTTGATTTCTCTGCCCCGTCTATCAACATGCTGTGCAGTTGTTTCTTGATCTGTGGGGTACTTCAGTAAATTTATTAGTAACTTCGCTATCCTAGTCAATCCATCAACAAAGTTATTAACTAAAATGCACCATGGACTTAGGCCTATAAGCAAGAGGAAGCTTTTAAAAGTTCAGAAGGAAAATTAGTGGATATACTTATCCTAGACTATGTTACTATCCAATCGAAAATGTCAAGACTCGTTAAAAAGTACGTGAAAGCATGTATAGAATGTAGGCACAAGGTACCAAGAAAAACAATTTTACAGAGGAAGTATACTTCTTCTGGGATCTAAAAGGCAGAAATCCACTGCATATAGACCACCTAGGACCCTTTGTTAGGTTGAAACACAGCAATACTCATCTTTTGGTTACTGCCGATGGATTCACTAAATTTGTATTAGCTTGTCCGGTACGGAACACAAACACTGAAAACGCAATTAGGGTTCTGGAGGATATTTTTTATACTTTCTGCATTCTCGATCTAATTATAAGTGACAGGGGAACGTGCTTCAGAACATCACATACTTTTAAACGATTTTGTCTACGTAAAGGCATAAGACACGTCCTTAACGCTATAGCTAGTCCCCAATCTAATGGTCAGGTTGAAAGATACAACCGTACTATCCTTGACTCATTAACAGTACAGAATTTAAATTGTGACGAAAAATAGTGAGCAAATACGATTGGTAGAGTACAGTAGGAATTAAAAAATACGTATTAAAAACCACTAGAATATAACCGACTGAAATTATATGTGGTACAGAACTTGAAAAATAAACGATCTAGCACTATTCGTAAAAAAGTTAGACTATTGATACTCAACAAAAACTGAGTACAAAACAAAAACTGAGATTCAACAGGTTTCAAAAACTAAGATGTGGCCCAGGTATGGTGAAGGTGTTAGTTAAAGTAACGAGAATAGCTCTTACAAATGGCGGAAAGAGTAGAAAACTTCTTCCTTCATACGTATGCTCATATCGGGTAATATCGGTATTGGGAAATGATAGATATATGGTAGCGGCTGACCGAATGTTGCCTTGGGTCAATATTGCCGCTTTAGTGGTTAATGTATCAGAAATATCAAGTGACGATGGTAATGAAGATAGTAACGATGACAACTATTAAAACCAAGCAATTCCTTTATTTATTTATACTGAATTGTTATTTTAGTTTGCAAAGTTACATCTGTGAAATGTCGTTAATCAACCAATTTGAACCATGTTACTAACTAACGATTTTTACGTATTTTTTTATAGGACAGGGTGACAAACGAGCACATAGACATAGTCCACCTGATGGTAAGTGGTTGCTGTAGCCCATAGACATCTACATCTATCCTCGATTACGAATCAAAATGCAGATGCGTTGTCACCCGTGAGGACTAAAATGGAATGCCTCTTTTCCAGTAAAAAGTATCAGTATCTACACCCAGTATCTACACTCGCCATACGCCACACAGCAGCATTAAGCTACTATTTGACGCTGGTATTCTGTGAGAGCGTGGTCCTTCCCCGGTGGAGCCGACCCATTCGTTATACAACCATAATAGCTGCAGCGTGGCTCTACCACGTATACTTCTAAGTTTTCTTTTCTAAGTTTTAAGTTCTAAGTTTACTTTTCTTTCTAAGTTTCACGTTAATAGTAGATATTATGTTACAATAGTAACTAAACTAAAATGTTAAAATATTAATTTATGATGTATATAGTTAGACCCCTCTATGGATGAATAAATGAATAAAAAATAGGATTGTTATAATTAAGATCTAGACGACATGGGTGTTGAGCATGGATAGTTGTGAGAATGAACGAGTTCACAGTTTATCGTTTTACTTGTGCTGGTTATGACGATGGATGTGTTCGTAACTGGACCAGTGAAATGTTCTGCACAGTGTTCGTTTGTTAAATGTCTCCCAAACGCAAGAATGGATGGATTTACTAATGGGAAACATTTGGAAATCGTAATGGGTTAACAAAATTCCAGTAAACTACGAAGTTATGATTTAATTGCTCACTAGGAATGGATGAGTCCAGAGAGCAAATATATTAAGTACATACCAAAAGCTACTGTTAAACTTATATTCTGAGATGTACCATAAGATTATAGCAATGTTCTATTTTTTATTCTGTATGCTTCCCTAGTTATCTCATATAATTTTTATTATTACTGTGAAAGTATCTGTATCTAGACTCCGAATAAATCAACTGACCGAATGCTACAGTCAAGCGTGTACCTAAACTGTACTGCCATACGTTTAAGGGGAAATATAACCTGAAATGGCTTAGCAAGATCCTCCGTTATGCCGAAAGTATTGCAGCATTAATTTTGAAATAAATGTATGGTAAAGTTGAGGATTAATGTTAAAGATTATGTTAGACGAAAACACGATTCCGTAAAATTTTCTCGATAGAAAAAAAATCCAAAGTTACCTCCAAACTGAACAATAAACCGCTTTTATTCATAAAATACTTTTAATAAGATTATGAAACTTTGCATACTAACTGAACTAACTATAAAGCAGTGCTTATGTTATTTACTTTTTTTAAAATACCATTATTTTCACTGTAAACTATCGGCGCCCTGAAGCTTGATTCCCGTCGCCCCGTTAGTATCGCTTAGGCTTTTGAAGGGAGAAGTTGTGTCGCTTACGATCAGAATACACATTACGCAACAAGACGACGTAAAATTAAAATGGGAAATAACCGTAATAAAAATAAGAAGCGGCTGGCTTGGCGTTAAGAAACAGGCATAAATATGATAAACCTAATGAAATAAGTATCTAACGACCTATCTACTTACACTATTAGTGATTACAAACATGTCGGTACATAGCATACGACGCGCGGGAAAGTGGGGGCGAAATTAGAATTTGAGCTGACATACTATATCCTCTTAAGTAGTAACTGACAAGATTGGGTACATCTTGAAGCGCACTTCCATTAAAATATACTTCAAGCCACCGAAGAAGATTGGTCAGTTTTAACTATCCATCAAGTGTAATGTCCCTCTGTAAGATGCAGGAGCGTACAAGCTTGATTGTGAATGTGGTCTCTCTTACATAAAAAAAAAATTCATGGATTAAGACCCGCGTTAAAGAACACATAGCTGATGTGAAGAATCGACACTCTTGGAAGTCTGCAGTCTGTAAACACGTACAGGATCGCCCCCGTCATTACATCAGATTTGATAGACCACAAATCCTCGCTAAAGAACACCGATTCCGTCCAAGGATGATTCGCGAGACTATTGAAATAAAATAAAACATCCTAATTTCAATATAAAAGATGGCTGGGTGCAACTATCTACTTGGGTTCCTATAATTAATAAAACTAAATCTTAACCCAAGCAAACAACTGCAAGACTTCAAGATGATACAAAGTAATCGAAACGTCGGGGAAGTATAAAAAAGCGATAAAATCCGCAAAACAAGTTTTATTTAAATTGATTTTTATTGATAAATTAATTTTATTAGAATGGCAATACTACGGTAAGGGAGGAGATGTGTTCGGTTGCACGAGTCAAAAAGTTAAAAATGACATTAAGTGAATAGGAGCCGAAGAACACGGTTGTGTTAATTACTAAACATAAAATAAGACTAAATAAGTGTATAAACTAGTCTAAAGTTAAGCCTCAGAGCCGAATAAAAGTGTAAGCAGTAATCTGAGTGTGTTTTATTCTACTTGGAATGTTTAACGGTTGTAAAGTGAATACTATTAATACGAAATTAATACTTATTACGAATAATCCTACTACTTATATTCTTTTTAATAAAAAATAAATTTAAAAAACGTACCATGTTTGATTGTGGCAAATACTGTTTTTAATGTTCGTATAGTTATTTATAAATAATAAATGGTGCCACCATCCCTTACGGCAATCATGTGCAACTCCTCTTCCATACAGTTTCCACAGCGGCCCAGATCCGAGATGCTTGAACCAGGTAGACGTAAAAAATAGGACAGTTGCATACGCTGGAACTAGCTTACAACAAAAAATAGCAATCACGAACATAATATCAAATATTTATAAAGCAAGAGAAGTGTAAGGCGGTCCATCACTAGATGGAGTTACGACCTAGTAAGAGATGCAGAAAGTCGATGTATACAGGTGGCTCGGGACTGTGCTTTGTGGCATCCCCTTCGAAAGGCCTATGTTCAGCAGTGGACTTGTGATGGGCCGTAACGATGATGATGATGATTTATAAAGCGAACGAGAACTGTGCCACGTACTCAATACTCACGAACAGCTCTTTTTGGACTTTAAACTTTTTAGTACCTTTAAATATGGAAGTAGGTATAGAAGATTTTTTTATTATTAGTAATTTGACGTTTGAACAAGATTCTATCTGATGTTAAGTGGTGATTACCTGGTCCTCCACGCTTCTTTATATCTTTGTTTGTAGGAAAGACTGTTGTTGAAGGAAGAGGTTTTAACAAGAACTAACCAACCAAACTATTTATTGTATTTATTTATTTCCGTTACAATTATTTTATGAATATTGTCGCTCCGGTACATTCATAGCCGGATTACCTACAGTATCAACATTGTACCGACGGTACACCGTTTAAAAGTAAAAGGGTATTAAGTATACATATTACAATGTCATAGCAACAGTATTTCGGCTTTAGAATCTACCGTAGATATTCGTTACTCCTTTAATAATATCTCCAATAACCCATTTTTTTTAATTCTTTTCGTACTTTTTTGTAAACGTAAAGTAAAAGTAAAGTAAAGTAAAATATACTTTATTGTACACCAAAGAACATATTACATTATTTATATATTTAAAGGGACATTGGTACAACAGGCGGCCTTATCGCTAAAACAGCGATCTCTTCCAGGCAACCTTAGGGCAGAGGATACTATTTTAAAGATAGCGGAAGGAGTGTACAGAATATGATAAAGAAAGATAAATAGAAGAACATAAATGATTAAAGAAAAAAAAAATGAATGACGACAGGTAGTAACTTAAGAGGAAAGGTAATAAAGTTTTAATTTATTTTTAAATATAGGAAGAGATTTAGATTTTTTAATATGTAAGGGGAGAGAATTCCATAGTCGTATAGCGGTAACCGTAAAAGAATTAGAATAGAAGGAAGAGGAATGTCTAGGGGTACTTAGAAGGAGATTATTTTGAGATCGTAAACTACTTAAATATATAAATCGGTCTTTCAAATAAGAAGGAGTGGTCGGATTGAACAGAATGCAGTAAAGAAGATGAAGAATGTGAGTATTCCTGCGAAGACGAATCGGGAGCCACTTGAGCTTATGGCGGAATTCGGATATGTGGTCATACTTTCGTAACCCAAATATAAACCTTATGCAATAATTTTGAAGCCGCTCAAGTTTATTAAGTTGCTCGTATGTTAGGTCAAGAAAACAAGTGTCTAGTTAGGTCAAGTAAACGTAGTTATTGTTAACGATCAATGTACCAGTGATTAAAATAATTTCTAGAAAGAGGTACGAGGAGGCAGCTTCCTAAAGCATTGTCATTACACTATACTCACTATACATACTATTACATGACACATTTTAGCCGTGTGGTGTGCGGCGGAGTAGAATAGCACTACCCTATATCTACCTGTGGGTGTCGTAGTGGAAAATGACTGAACCCCTGTACCATTTTCACTGATATACCTACTGTCGTAACGGTCTCCGTTCCACTGAGTCGAAGATGACAAGGACGAGTTTGTGCACCTGCGTCCGCGCGTACTCTTGTGCACGTTAATATCTCCTGCGCAATTGCCTTGCTTCCAAATAGGATTCCGATCTAAACCATTGTCCTACGGCGATGAGAGAAGATTACGTATTAGAGAGACTTAACGTGATGCTCGTTGGGTCTTGTCTGACTCCTGCACGTAGGCGGTCTTGGGGATGTAGTGTACATCGAGGTCGCTTCTGCTCTGAGTCAGTGTGACAGAGTGGATTCGGCAGCACTCAAGGCGATAAAATAGCCCTATTTATGGAGGCACCGCTTTCCTCGCCCAAGCGGGGCCTAACAAAACCTGCCCTAAACAAATGCTCACTTCAACCCTTTAGGATGGTAGCAACCGCGGCTGCCTCCGCATCACAATTTCGCGGTCGACGCCACAGAAAAAATAATGGAAAATTTAATTTATCCTAAATCTTTGACATTTGGCGCGTGGAATGAGCGCACACTTCTTGACAGCGAAGAAAATACCTGCCCTGAGCGAAAAGCTGTCATTGTAGCTCGGGAATTAAGTCGCTATAATATTGATGTGACTGCATTCAGCGAAACACACCTCCCCGATGAAGGAGAGCTGGTAGAACACGGCGGCGGGTATACTATCTTTTGGAAACTACTCGCTTCCTCAGAGCCGCGAAGGTCTGGTGTAGGCTTTGCTGTTAAGAACTACCTTGCTGCTCAACTACAAGAGTACCCTGTACACGTCTCGGACCGCATTACCACATTGGGCCTTTACATGGGTCGTGAAAACTATTTGAATGTCATCAGTGTCTATGCCCCTACGCTAGACAAGTCTGATGTAAGATCGTATCCGTCCATGAGAGCAAATCCTTTTCTTAGGAGACTTTAATGCCCGACTAGGACGAAACGCCTGGCCTAAAGTTCTGGGCAGACATCGTGTTCGTAAAATGAACAGCAACGGCCAACTGTTGCTTAGCCTTTGTGCACAATTAGATCCCGCAATTACAAATACTATGTTCAGATTGCCTGCCAAGTATGAGGCAACGTGGATGCACCCCAGATCGAAGCATTGGCACCTTGTCGATTACGCTATCATGCGTCAAAAATACATCTCTCAAGTCCAAGTCACCCGTGTCATGCGTGGTGCTCACGCAAAGTGTCTTACGCTCTTATTGCAGAAATCGTCTACGCAGATGATCCATGTTTTGTGACCGATTCCTCAGCCGGCCTGCAAAAAGGTGGTCACAAGCTGTTGCAGGCCGGCAACCAAAACTACAGCACGACTCATGAGTCGTGCTGTAGTTTTGGTCTGAAGATAAGTTTTAAAAAAACGGAAGTGATGTCTTTAGATATCTATGATCAAGAGACACTGGCCATCAAACTCGGTGATGATATACTTAAGCAGATCAATACATTTCGTTATCTGGGGAGCACGATAACATTAAAGTATGACCTTGATTCTGATTTCAACAGTCGGATCGGTGCCGCTGCTGCGGTGTTCGGTAAACTGGATCGCAAGGTCTTTTGTTCACATGAGCTAAAGCTGGCTACCAAGATTGACATTTATAAGGCGGTAGTGCTGCCTAACATATTGTACTCTTCAGAGTCATGGACAGTTTACTACCGTCATATACGGACACTGGATCGCTTCCACTTGCAATGTCTGAGCAAAATTCTCAACATTTTTGGTCTGATCGCATTCGGAATACGGAAGTGCTGCGTAGAGCCTATACTATTGGATTGAAGCCTACCTTATGGGGCGACAACTCCGTTGGTGTGGACAGTTATCGCGAATGTCAGACCAGCGTACGGCAAAGTGCATCTCTTTCTCTGAACTTGAGAAGGGCAAACGTATGCATGGCGGACAACTCCTCAGGTACAAAGATGTACTTAAGCGCCACATGAAGAAGTGCGACATTGAGCCTTCAGATTGGGAGCAAGCAGCTGCTCGACGACCGGAGTGGAGATCTTTGGTGAAAGCCAAGGTACAAAATGTTTGAGGAAAATCGCTGCTCTGAATTGGATGCTCGACGTGATGAACTCAAAGCACGCCCACCTTGTGCGAAATGACTATAATTTCTGTAACGGTGTGCTCACCTGCCCGTATTGCGCGCGAACATTTGTCGATAAGATCGGCTGCGTAGCCATGCACGAGCACACCAACGACAGGATCGGAGTGGAAGAGGTCGCCGTGGCCGAAATCGGTCGAGGATTAAAATAATACTATTGCATGACAATGCTTTAGGGCAACAAAAATTATATACAGGATTCCGCTAGATGCTTTCAAAAGTAACAAAGTTAAAACGAGGATTCAAAACCTCTTTTCGTTACTAAATTTGTAAAATGTGGTGCAAACAGTTACATTTGCATTATTCCTTGTCAGTTGTGTTTGAGAACAATGTTACTTAGAAATCTATAATAAGTAATAAAAGCTATTGCATGCATATAAATTGTTTCAATAATAGCGAAAAGAGTTGGTAAAAATTATTTACTTTCCCGAATTCCCATGTTTATTTTAATAAAACAATAAACAAATGAATTACGACTCAACTAAAAGCGACATTTTTTCAAAATTTAGATTACCCCATGAATACTCCAATATCTTGAACACATTCTTTTGATTTAAAAAGTATTAGAGTCGTAACTAATGGATGGCGACTTAAAAATGCATCCCGTATTTCCATACTAAGACGACATCCTGGCTCCACGTAATGTCGAGACAGTTGAAGGCCTTCATGAGAAGCATCCTTCAGTCAATCCTTCTCAGAATTTAATGCTGCTGTCAAATACTTCTATGATTCTAGACCGGACCATGGACCATGCGCTTACAGAATACCAGCGTTAAATAGTAAATGTAGATAACCAGAGACCCTTTTTACTGGAAGTAGGTGTATATATTATATATAATTTGTAGGACGCAATGCCCGTGTGATTGCGAGGAGCTTGAGATTTCCCGTGACTGCCCCTTGGGTTGCTCTTGTGTCACCTTGACGGCAGCGCGTGCATGTGAATGAAGGGATGGGATTGCTTTGGCCATGCACTAAGTATTTTATTAGACTTATAAATTAAACTTTTAACGCCCTTTACCACCTAGGTTTTTGTTAAGTTTAACCAGTATACTTTACACTTACAATCAGGCGGAATAGTTGTCAAGCACTGACTTTTAATAAGTATAAAAATGGCTCTTTATTAAATAAATTATAGCGATATAAAAGTGCCATTTACTTACCTACATAACCTCAAAAAAAGCATTGTAGGAAAAGAGTTCCAAGCAACCTCGTATTTTTGATTACGCAATTGCAAGTTGTAAGTCAACATGAATCCGGACATCGTAAAAACTATTTGCATCAATACCATACCATTGTACATTAAACAATAGAAAGTTTTTTCGTAACTCTGCAATTTGAATAATATTTCTATTAATATTTGGATACTACGCAATCGTTTTCATCTTGAAAAATCTTACCATTTCAATTTCATGAGGATTATCGGTAAAAACCGTTATTGTAAGTACACTGTGCATTAATAAAGTTAAATGTGTTATTATGGTCCTGAAATTAAAGAAACAATTGATTAAATTATAAAACGAATGAGATATGGAGGGATAGTACATTAAATATTGAAATATCAAATTACATTCAAAGAAAACATTTCTTTGTTTTTCAAAATAAGAATAATTTACTTGAGCCAGGAATCAAACAAACTAAAAAAGCAACAAAATAAACAATAACTGTTTTATTTAACCAAATGATAGAGTTTAAGATAAAGATAAAATCTCTGGAATAAACATTGTACCTTACAATTAAAAAAGACCATGAAATAATTCGCACATATCGACTTAAACTAACATCTTAACTTTTATTTAAAGTCAACTTTTAAAACATTTCAAAGAAGTTAGTGTTAACTAGTATAAATTGTGTTACAGCCGTCTGCGTCTTCCACCCTATATAATACAAAAATATAAAAAATATATAATATATAAAAAATATATATAAAAAAATATACTAGATGAGTATTTTTACCATCTGGAATAAAGTGTAACAGGTGAACGGAATCGAAGCCTATGGCACTGATATTTTTCAAATAATAAAAACAAAAGTTTTGAATTAAATAAATAAATCAATTAAAATCTATCGAAATTCAAATCCACTGTACTTTACAAACGGCAATAAAATAATAAATTTAGTAGGCATCTTTGCCAATGTCCTTTTGTACAGTCACAAGCTCAAAGGCAAATCAGCCGTGAGCCATGAGAATTGAAGGCGCGGCCTTCAACTCTCATTTCATTTACTTGCGGTTAGTCAAGGCGTAACAACGGGTCGCAGTCGTATTTTTTATATTTCCGCGTGTGTATCGTAAACATGTACCAATACTCTACTGTCGAGTATCTAACGTTGACGAGCCAATTCGATGAAAGGCGAATAGGTCGTGGTTGACCTGTGAACTGGCCAACGACATCACCAGATCTAACAGCTCTAGACTTATATTTGTGGGGCGAACTAAAACAATTAATGTACACAGAAGAAGCACAAATTGTTAGTGATTTAAGGCAGCGTATAATAGACGTATTTAATGTGATAAGAAGTGATACAGATACTTTTCGAAGTTTAATAAACAATTTACAAAAACGTGCCAGTTTGTATTTAGAAGGAAAATGTAGACATTTTGAACAATTACTGCGATATCGCTAAAAAACTAATTTTTATTAATAGTATTTAACAATCATGTAGTATGATTTTATAAATATCAATCAGTGTAGTTTGTAAATAAGTCGATTTCGATCTTTTAAATACGCCAAGATGTTGCGGTATAAGGTAGGCATAAAAATTATTATTAGATACTTTTTATCAACTCATTATAACGCAAGATAAAATTTAACAACTCATCTATAGCGTATTAGACGGTCTTAAGTCCGTAAAAGTACGTAGGAAAGATCGAAATCACAAAAATATTAATCTGAAATTACCTACATACAATTTTCTGTTTTACGTTTTTTTGCTATTTACAAACATGCAACACGCGACAGCATTACTAATGAAAGAGTGCCAATGAGAAATGCTGCTATTTGAAATTAGTTTCTTTTATCGACCAATTACTTTGCTAATAACCAGTATATTATGCTGATCTTGCATTAGTAGGCAGTAACTATTACTGGGAGGTTGACTTACACTGAACCTTTTTAGGTCATTGACATTATACGTGAAAAAACCACCACCAACCAACGGCTTTACGTGCTTTTCGCGGTACGGGGGCGGGACACCGCGAACTTTTTGACTTCGCGACTCACCGATTTTCACTGCGTACAATTAAAATACGAGTAGATAAGAGTTCGCACGCCGATCAGTTTCATATTATGAAGAAGGAAAGGCTGTTCCTTTACAGACAGTGGCGAAGGCCTTTGCAAAATCAATCAAAAAGCGCTTTGTTAAAGTTAAGCTAATTTCACTAGCGATCACGTTTAAAAATTCAAATTCCACCTTTTTAAAGTAAAGAGGTTTACTTTAAAAAGGTGGAATTTTAATTCTTAATAGACTTCCATATTCTATACATATACGAGTATATATGAATATTTACAACACTGATAATATGTGTTAACGAGGGTGTACCCACCGTTCATACCACAATAATGGTGACGTGAAGTAGTATTACTTACATATACAGTAATTCTTATGTATATACGAATAATACATATTTGACATAAACGATTAGGGTTATTTACTCTACTTGCACCCTACATTAAAATATATTTCATCTTACCTCATTCCATGCAAACCTTTCAGTCTTCCTACTATTGGGTTTTCGGGTTCGTATGATGTTAACGTTTTCCAATTTTGTCTTAATGAGAAACTGGACAAAACTTTGTGACCTGTGAAATAGTTTAAAAATAAACTTAATAAATTCATAAGTAACAAATAAATATATTTGGTTTGTTGTTGCTAAATTTCTTGGTGTTAATGTTACTTGTTTGTTACTACACAGTGAACACAAATTACAATTTTTAGTACCGTACAGTAATTTATGATTCAAACCAAATTAGTTGTGATTTAATTAATAGGATTCATGAATACGGTTGCTACCGATAGTCCGTTACCTTGTCCTTCTAAAACTATGATAACGTCGGTTAAATACCTTGACAATATGTCAGTGACTATCTTGGCAATCTAACATTAATCTGCTTTCATGTCATCATTACAGCCCTTCACAAGTCCACTGATGAACGTAGGCCTCCCCCAAGTAACGCCACAAAGCACGGTCCTGAGCCACCTGCATCCATCGACTTCCCGCATGTCTTACCAGGTCGTCACTCCATCTAGTGGGGGGTCGCCCTACACTACGCCTACCGGTACGAGGCTGCCACTCGAGAACCTTTCTTCCCCATCGGTTATCGGTTCTTCGAGCTATATGGCCGGCCCATTGCCACTTCAGCTTACTAATCCGTTGGGCTATATCGGTCACTCTGGTTTTACTGCGGATATCCTCATTTCTGAGTCTATCACGCAGAGAAACTCCGAGCATAGCCCTCTCCATAGCTCGCTGAGCGATCTTGAGCGTCCTCATACGGCCAGCTTCATGCTTACATGTGGGACCCGAAATGTGTGGATTTAATGTGGATCTTCATAATGTTAAGTCTTCATAATGTCTTTGTATCTATAACTAGTTCTATTCATAATAACTTACTGTTTGATTGAATTTTATTCGGGTTTGGAAAACAAAATTTTTAGAGGTTGGTTGCGCCAACACACACATTTGCATATAAATATATTAGTTAGTTAGATTAGCCGGCAATAACCTCCCTTCTCATCCGTTCCTTCCCGCACGGGCCTGCCTAAGGGAGGGGGGGCTAGCTAAGATGGCCTCATTTTGTTCCCCCAACGGGCGCACTCTCGCCAAAAGAACTCAAGAAAGAAATAAAGAACGTGAAAGGACGTGCGCTGCCATCGTCAAGCAGTGCAAAGAGTTTCATCGGGCCAGTGGCAGTTGAGCCACAGAACAGTACAGTACAAACTTCCGTTCGAACCGCAAGTCGACCTAGAGCAGTGGCGCATGGCATGGATTCAAATTTAAAATAGCAACCTATTTCCTAATCAAGTTGAATTACTGAACTGAGATTTGGACAATATAAGTTTACAAAACTAAGTTTCTAAACAGATTTTTATCAAAAGCAAAAGTAGACAAAATTGAGATAGGTCTATAATTGCTTACCAAACATTCGTCATCAGGCTTGTATATAGGTAGGTACCACTTTAGCTTCTTTTCATTGTTTGGGAAATATACCACTGCGCTCGTGTTGAGACCGCGACCGGGTCATATATGCGTCCTTTACCTAACCAAAAGTTTTCGAATTGCCTTTCTAGGTTAGGTAATTAGTTAAAAATTAGGTCTTAGTAGTAGCTTCAGTTAGTGTTGAAGGGAACCCTTCAAGCCGGTTGAGAATGGTTGCGCCAACACACATATTTGGATTTTTATTAGTTAGTTAGATAACCAGCAATAACCTCCTTTCTCAACAGTTCCTTCCCTTACGGGCCTGCGTACGGGCTATGGGCTGCGTATGGGCTAGCCAAAGTGAAAAGGGCCTCATTTTGTTCCTCCAATGGGGACGCGCTCGCCAAAAGTCAAAGGACGTGCGCTGCCATCGTCAAGCAGGACAAACAGTTTCATCGGGCCAGTGCCAGTCGAACCATAGAACAGTACAGTACAAACTTTTGTGAGCGTTAATTGTCTTCTGCACGCACCTAGGTACGTGTAGGTATCGGGCCTCGGGGTGTACCCCATTACCCGGATATCCTCATACCCCATTACTATGGGGCAGTCATTTTTTAGCCTATCTTGGCATGGTTGTGCTACATTAATAATGTAGCCGGATAAGAATAGTTTTCCCGTAGTTCACCGACTACGGGAAAAGGAGGTAATCTATAGAGGTAGTCTAAGTTGGCCTTTCAGCGGCATTAAGGGTTGTTACTCAACTCTCTAATCACATATAGAGAGGAGTTCTCTTGGAAGAGGTCGCCCGTCCGGTGGCCGGGTGTGCAACGGCGCAAAGCCGTTGAGGTGTTCGTGTGGCCCGTTATCGGCACGGTCAAACATGCCGCGCGCTAACCGGGCCACAAAGTCGTGGATACTCTCGACCTTCAAGTCGGCCGCTATCACGTCATTCCGGACGTAGCGACCTGCTCCGACGATCGTTCTTAATGTCAGATTCTGCTGGGCCTGTAGTCGCCGCCTCAGAGGGTCGCTCAGAAGTGCGTACCAGGCCGGTGCAGCGTAGGTAATGAAGCTCCATGAACTCCGCACTTGCTGTGTTCGGCATAAATTGCTCCTCGAAGTGCTCGACTAGGATATCCGCTCTGCCCTTGGCATCGTAGCATCGTTTGCCCGTATTATCAGTCAGCGGGCAAACGGGAGGTTTGGATTTGGTCAACTGCCGGTTTAGTTTATAAAGCGACACATCTTTCTCTTCCGCCTTCTGGATGCGCCGATCCCAGGCTTCTCCGCTGAAGGCCTGGACTGAAACCGACAGTTCCTCCGTTAGGGTGTTCAGCTGTGTTTTAATCCTGGGACAGCGAGTACGCGCCCAGAGCTTTCTCAGCGCTCTTTAGAGTCTCAGAGTCTGCAAACAAATAAAATAAAAAATTTCTTTAATACGTGTATTATGCAAATTTATATATATATATATATATATATATATATATATATATATATATATATATATATATATATATATATATATATATATATATATATATATATATATATTGTGTAAGGATAGATTTCTATGGGGAAGGCTTATGTTTGGCAGTGCAGCAGACTAGTGACGCGACGGAGATGTCACTGATTGATTCTTTCGCAATTTCGTTGCAGATTAAAGCAGTTGTGAGGCAATGACATATCCCTTTTAAATACTTTTGCTATAGCTGGTATGACTGATATTGGTCTGAATACAGTCATATCCGGTCTTTTCCCTTTACCCTTGAAGAAGTGATAAGTACTTTACTCAGCTTAAGACATTCAGAAAAGAACCCACTTTTTAATATGAAATGAAAATTTTAGCAGTTTTATGAGGTGATGGGATATGCTAGTTTCTTGGGTTCTCCTGCGAATATAATCTTTCAGGATATTATCAAACGAAGAAACTCCGGACATTGGCCTTCGTACATCGCAACAACGTGGTGCCAATCAAATCAAATCCCAACGGAAACATAAATGTGAAAAGGAGGCCAAGTTCAATACGAATTACGTTCGGGTATTTTGGCTACGTTTCAATAGATGAATTGAAATTTAAACAGTTGCTTAAATAGGATCACTAAAAAGTTTTTTTTTATATACTGAAGTGAGAAACTAACTTACAGTCTACCTGATGGCAAAAAACTATTGCAGCCCCTGACAAACAAAGAAGATACAGATGTGTTTTTACCTGTGAGTCTTCAGATGGTTTATCTCACAGCCTGAACTAGCTCCCTATATTCTTCAAGTACTGCCATTTGGCAGTATATATAGGTTAGAGGATGGTGCCTTCTCAGCCGGATTCTTACTCCTACCAAACAGAACACCTGTACGATGTTTCTGAAACTGCTATGGACCTTGGCACACGTTCAGAATTCAACTCTTATCAGCGAAGCTGACAACCACAAGCGTCACGTGTTATAAGATAAACAACGCATGATAATAATCACACTTTTCAGACCTTAATAACTACGTTATGTTTGTTTATGAAATTTGTGTTTCTGAGTATTCAAGGTGTCCTTAAAATGTATTCAAAATCACAAGTGTGTTAGTCTAATAATTTTTCAGTAGCGGAATAGAATAGAATATAATAAATTTTATTCAATATAGATTACAGGAATACCTATTGAAGGTCATTAATACTTGTACCAGTAGTTCGGGAAAAAGCCTTTGTCCTGGGAAGAATCAACAAGAAAAGGCAACGGGACTATTTTTAAACATTAATTTACAATATATAATATGTTAAATAACTATATATGAAAACATTCGGTTGAAAGAATAGTCATGTCATTTTCGGGAAAGCTCCCCTCGCTCTCGTCCCCGACACTAGATGGCGCTAGTGCCGGGTACATGACGTCAACTTAGGCGCACAACACTACCCCCTCCTAAGACATGCTCGTCCCGAGCATTATCGGCCCCATAATAATGCGCCAGGCGATCCACATGGACGATCTTAGGAGTCCCTCTTGCGCCTTTCTGTAACGGCTCCGCAATGTCAAGGGCTGTCCTATCCCATGGTGCACCAACATTGTACAATTTCGATGCTCCTCTACCACGTGTCTGAGGTCCCTTCACGGCCGCACAACTTGTACATGTACGACACCAATCCTCGACATCGTCACGATAATGGACCCAGTAAAACTGTTCTTGGACCTTCAGTAGAGTTCGTTTAACTCCCAGATGCACTCTTGAACGACCATTACGGCACAGCTGTAGAACATTCGGCACTTTAGCTTTAGGGACAACCATTTACAAACGACAGCTGTCTCCTCGACCATTGTCCCATTTACGGTACAGGACTCCATCCTAAATCAGCAAGCTGTCCCATTGTCCCATTTACGGCACAGGAATCCATCCTGAATCAGCAAGCTGTCCCATTGGGCCCAATAGCTTTTCGTGGTTGAACTCATCGCTGAGATGTCGCTCCACTTAGGCTTGGTAGCACGGGCCTTCATCCATTCCAGAATCGGTTTGATGTCCGGATCTTCTAGCTGTGCATGTCGTAGGCTGTCCTTCCACTCGTTGCTGCGGTGGTCTGTCCTGAGCATCCTCACGGATACCACTTCCTTACTCTCTTGCCTTGTACAATGTTTCCAATCTTCAGGACAAGGTCTTCTTGACAATGCATCTGCGTTGCCATGAGATTTCCCGCTGCGATGTCTGATGGTAAAGTCATATCCCGGCTGCTGCTGGGCGGTGATGTTAGCCGCACTTCCCTTGTGAGATCGTTCACCTTCCCTTTCTAGGGTTCGCTTAAGGCAGCTGGATCGAAGATGGCTCCTTTCACCACAGCCATAGCACCTAGGGCTGTATCCTTTATTATGGTAGCTAACCGTAACTGCTGCAACCTCCCTAGCGCGAGGGGAAAGATGGTGCTGCGCCGCCAGGCAGTGCCGTTAGCTGCACTAACCTCTCGAGATCGATCAACTTCCCTTTCTACGGTTCGCTTAGGGCAGCTGTATCGAAGATGGCGCCTTTCCCCACAGCGATAGCACCTAGGGCTGTATCTTTTATTGCGGTCGCGAACCGTAGCTGCTGCAACCTCCCTTACGCGATGCGAGCGAAGACCCTGCCGCACGGCTTCCACCTCCAGTGCATGGGCCAAGGCGTCCTTAAGCGTCTCGTGGTGCCCGAGCCTCACAGCAGCTCTGACTTCCAGTTCGCGGATGCCGTCGATGAATGTCTGCACCAGGTTACCTTCAATGAGCGCAGGTATGCTTTTCGCACCAGCTTCTCCACCTCTAGAGCCCACTGCTGCAGGTTTTCGTTGATGCGCTGCACGCGATCTTTAAGCTGCGCTCGAAAGACGTGTTCCAGGTGAGCGTCGCCATATCTCGCCTCCAATACCTCAAGGAGTTGCTCATAAGTCACTTCCTCACCGAGAGCTTCCAGAACTGTTAAGGCCCGGTCGCGCAGGCCTAGTGTGAGAACAGTCATGGCCTGACTTTTATTCCAGCCGTTCGCCTTCATAACAGCCTCGAACTGGATTTTGTAGGCCGACCAGGAAGAAGTCCCGTCGAACGGTGGCACCTTGAACCCACGTAGCGAAGGTATTGTAGCTACTACGGGAGCTGTAATTCCATCCCCCAGTTTGAGGTCGTCCAGCGTTTTCTTCACGTCAGCCATCACGTTGTCAACCCGATTGTTCACTTGCTCGATTCGGGTTTCAGCTTTCTCGATTCGGGTTCCAGCTTTCGCGATTTGGGTTTCAGCTTCCGACAGGCGGTTGGCATGCTGAGCAACCCTATCCTTCACCTCCTTTATCTCCGTCCCGAAGACAGCGTGAAAGTCCTTCATGAGAAGCATCTGCTCTTCCAACCGACGGGTCTGTTCCTCTTGTCCGCCCTGCAGCTGCTCTTTCAACTGACGGACCTGTTCCTCCTGTCGACGAGCCTGTTCCTCCTGCTGCTCTTTCAACCAACGGGCCTGCTCCTCCTGTCGGCGAGCCTGCTCCTGCAGCATCACCATCAGAGCACCTAAGTCAGGTGCTGCAGATGTAGGAGCTACTGACGGGCCTGCTGCCAGTGGCTGGCCCTCCGATGTCTGCGGCGTTGCACCACCAAATCGTCTCTGGTCCGTCTCCTGCTGGCGTTGACTTCGGGTACGGACACCCTCCGTTTCCTCCTTAGGTAAAATCGGCATGATTTTATCCCACTTCTGACACCAATTGTTACTAGCTTGAGGTTCGTGACAATAAAAAGTGCCGATTGAATTACCAAAATTAACTCTTTAATTCACTTTACACTAATTAAAACTTAAAACACTAATAATTAATCACACTGATTCACTTTATTTCGCTCCGAAGCTTCGCTTGTCTCGCCGAATTCAATACTTCCCCGATCGCATCTTGCAGCGCCTATAAATACACATTAGCACCGAAACATCCAGAATATTCAAGTAAATACGAGCACTAATCGACAAGGCGTCGAAAGTTCGAGTGTCGGCTTCTAGAAGCTTAGTTCTTCGTTTCGATACTAGATGGCGCTGTCGGTTGAAAGACTAGTCATGTCATTTTCGGGAAAGCTCCCCTCGCTCTCGTCTCCAACACTAGATGGCGCTAGTGCCGGGTACATGACTTCAACTTAGGCGCGCAACACTACTAATATAACTGAAGCATGGCTCTATCACGTAAAAACTTACACACTTGCACACACACACACACACACACACACACACACACACACACACACACACACACGCACACTCTATTTTGAAAAGTCAGAATTTATCAAAAAAGGCACGTGTGGTAATTCACAATGCTGTATTAGTCCTTACTTTAACGTATGGTAGTAAAAGTTGGGTGTGGCATAAATGCAGTAGAAATGTGGTCGCTAAGTAGTATGTTAGGGTTGAATATGAGTGACAGGGTGGGAAACTGTGTAATAAAAGAAGAGTATGGTTTGCAAGACGATGCGGTGACTAGAATTAAGAAAGAAATTCTTCGGTGGTTTGGTCATGTAGAAGGAATGAATGAGGAAAGGTTGACAAAGCAAATATAATATGTTGCAGAAGTGAATAGAAGAGTCGGAAAGGGACGTCCTAGGCGAAAGTTTGTCGACTAAATTAGCGATATATTAAAAATGAGCCAAATTAAGTGTACCCTTAACCGACGAGCATGTATGCGTAGGTATATGGATAAGGAGGAGGCGAGAGAAGTGTGTCAGGATGTCAGTCTGTAGTCTCTGCCTACCGCTCTGGTGTCACCCAGAGCGTGAGTGTTTTAGTTATTTTCAGAAGTGACTTGAAATGATTGGTGTAAATATTAACATAGCAGGTTCATCGCCCTTTCCTACTGGGAACTTGGCTCACACACTGCTACGTCTAGATAAAGGGTGGCCCATAAGTCCCTTGAAATGTAAAAAAAATAATTAAAAAAAACTAATGACATTATGAAAAAGGTTTTTATTTTGTCATAATCCTTATAAAATGGGAATTATTTTTTGAAAATTACATCATCTAAATGTAATCCGTTACGATCGCGGCACTCCTGTAAGCGACGTTTAAAATTATCCATCACTGCGCGGCAAGTAAGCTCTGTAATGTTTGCCATTTCTCTTTGGATATTTTCTTTCAGGACGTCAATTGTCCACGGGTTGGTTTCGTACACTTTAGTCTTAAGATAACCCCATAAGAAAAAGTCCATTGGGGTCAGATCTAGACTACGTGGTGGCCAAGGAATATCTCCTCTTCGAGAGATCACTTTATTAGGGAAAAGTTGACGGACGACCGGCATAGCGACGTTAGAGGTATGGGCAGTTGCTCCATCTTGTTGAAACCAGGTCCGCGTATTAAAGCCTGGAAAATTCTGCAACTCTGGTGTAAAAAAGTCCTGGATCATAGCTACATACCGTTGTGAAGTAACAGTAAGCGCACGGCCTCTGCCGTCCTCAAAAAAGTAAGGGCCTATAATGCCATGCGCTGACATAGCCGCCCAAACTGTCACTTTAGGGCTATGTAAGGGCTTTTGATGTTTGCGATTTGGATTTTCGCAACTCCAGTAGCGACAATTTTACTTATTGACATGGCCGTTGATGTGAAAGTGAGCCTCATCAGAGAATAACACGTTATTAAACGAAGTAAAGCGGTTCAACATTTCATTTGCGAAATTTAGTCTGTGGATAGTGTCAGTATCTTTTAATTCCTGTACTAACTGAATCTTGTACGGGTGAAGATGTAAATCTTTCTTTAAAATTCGCTGTATCGATGTTCTGGGTAAGTTTAATGCACTGGAACGCTTACGAGTAGACTGGGTAGGATTTTCACGAATTGAGTGTTTCACTACATCGATGTTTTCTTCCGTCCGTGATGTCCTTGGTCGACCTGACCGTTGTTTATCCAACATCGAACCACTCTCTTCGAACTTAATAACCCAGTTCTTAATCGTTTGAACACTTGGAATGTCTTTAAAGTTGCGTAAATTCTGATATTCTCGAAATTTACGCCGCACAATGGTAGCCGAATCATTGTTTCGATAAAACTCGCGCACACAAAATGCACGGTCCGCACCGGTGAAACGCTCCATGGCGACTGAATTCCCAGAAACCGTCGGTACTCCCCCCGCACCGCGCACGCCACTCATGCGCGCCTTTTGTATTTTATTCGAAATTTACATTTCTAACGACTTATAGGCCACCTTGTATAAAAAATATATCTCGCTGGGTTTCTCCGGCTGTTACTAAGAGAGAAGCATTTTCCGAAATTAAAAAGTAAGAAAATAAAAAATAACCCTTAGTGTAGTTCATTAGTTTTTATTGAATTGAAATATTCTCTCTTAACTACTTGATTATACTGAAATAATAATTATGTGTAGTCTTAGTTTGTAAATGAAGTTAAACGTGATATTTGTTTTCGCATAATATATTTGAGTAATTCGATACTGTGGCCCACTGACATAGTCTACATCTTTTCCGACTAAGAATCCAAATGCACATACCTTGCTCAGCCCTGAAGACTAAGATGGAATGCCTCGCTTCCAATAAAAAGGGTCTGCAGTTCTCTACACTCACCCTACGAAACACAGCAGTATGTTGCTTCCCCGGTCGAGCTGACCTATTCGTACTACAACCATAATATAGCTGCAGCATGGCCTTACCACGTATGTACTTTATTATAATGTAAAAAACTATCAACTTTATTATTATTGTCATAAGAAACTTACCATTTAAATGATATATTACTCCTACGCACTTATTAATTAAAAAAACTAGGAAATATAGCACCGCAATCATTGTACCCTACCTAAGTTCACTACACTATCAGTTTATTAACTACGCACGCGGTTGTGTTGTCCTCCCTTAAGAATAAATGAACCGTGCAAGGGTTTTAATCTTGCTTTTATACTTAACATTGGATTTGAAATTAGTTTTTTACAGCTTTGAACTACGACTGACTGACGAATAAAAAATTACGAGTCACAGTTTTACTATATAAAACTGAAGAGTAAACGAACTCACAAACCACTTTTTTAATGGAATCATATACTATTTCATATTCAACCAAAGAATCCGTAATAAATTAGATGCCATTAAAAACGTAACTTGTAAAAAAAAACAAGTCTCGCAATACTAAGTCGGTTAATTTATTCAGTCGCTACTTAAGGGTCTTTCTGTCTTATTACATAATTAGCTAACATAACAACATCTGTTGTGACCATATCAACACTAAAAATCTTTTATGTTTTAAATAAATAGATTGACCCTTATCCTAGATATTTATTTAGATTATCCTTAGATACTTACCTTTTATTCCATTAAATTAGACACATACAGGTATCCTGATTCATTCACTGCAAATGTAACTTTGTAATCCTATATATTTATATGGGATTACAAAGTTATTTATGCAGTTAGTGTATCTAGAAAACTGGACTGAAATCGAAAAATATTTTAGGTTTTCCTTAATTTATACACTCAACAATAATTGTTTTTTAAGTTTGAAGCTTCTATATTTGCTAGAAGTGCCTCAGAATTTTGATGATCGGTCAGTCAGTGAGTGACAAAAGTAAGAAGGTTTGACTAATTATAATTCCTAAACTACTGGTTCAAATTGAATGAAATTTGAAATATACCGTGTCTTTACAATGTCTGCTTGGTTTCTGAAAATTTAGATTTCTAGTTCTATCCACAACGAAGTTATAGGGGTCGAAAATGGCCTGAATTCTTGAAGAAAAGTACTATACCTCCCTCTCTAGGTCCATTGCCACTGAGCTTACTGATCTGTTACAATGTGATGGTAATCTCGGATATTTTCACAACTAATTCTATCACGCTCTAGCCCTCTCCATAGTAGGAGTAGTCTGTAACAGGTAAAATTGCATATCTGTCCCACCTGTTCCAGTTCCGTATAAATAACAGTTCCGAAAACCTGATACAAAATAGTAGTCTGTTACTACAGTCTCGGTAGGTACTTCTCTTTCTAACTAAGGTGTTAAAGCTATGCGAGAAAAGGACAGAGCTTGTGACAACAGTAACAGGGTGTCACAGTTTAACAGTAACATTATTTATCTCATTATAACAAAGGTTACTTTCATATGTATGAATAAAGAAAAACTTGTGACTGGCTTATAGTGGACTTTTTATCTCGTGCAACAGGAGCCGTTTTTATCAGTTTATGTTATGATGTTTTTTATCTGATACGATAATTACGCCCCACTTCTTCTTCATAGCTTGCTGAGCTAACTTATGTGCTTCCTCATACAGTAGTGTAAGACCACGTCTCAGGTTCATGTTGTAAAGCTTTCCCCCTCTCTCTATATATATAAATACATTAAATATAGTATATATAATAAATTTACCCCTTTTCAATAAAATTATATATATGTGACCAAGATAAATAATATATGTTTTGATCTTTCTAAATGATCTTTCAAAAGGTTTAATAATAGGCCGTTTGTAATATTTTGGCGTGATCGTCTTAGTTAGGACCCTTATTTACGTTGTGTTTGTTTAGTAAAAAAAAAAGTTTGGAAAAATGAATATTCACTAGAGTAATTGAAAGCTGTTGGTAGTACCTTATAAGCTAAGTGAACCCCGTTCACGAAGACAGGGCTCGAGAAAGGTTAAGAATATAAAACATCCCTATTCCACTTCATCAGGTTTACATTAATAATTTATTATTAATTACCCCTCCCGCTTGGAAAAGGCTCGCAATAAATTTATACAAAATACCCGATACAAGGGCTTCGCTCTCCTACATTTATTTAAAAAAATGTAGGGGAGGCACACGCCGTGCGCGGTGAGCGCCAACCGTTTTGATGCACTCCCCCCGAAGGGAGCGCTAATTCGGGAACTGGACCGTAGTCCACAGCAAAATAACTGGCGAACCAGTAAAAGAGGCTTGGCCTTTTGTTAGTGCGTAAGCACAAACATCGACCGAAGTCGCGTATGTCAATGCGTGTAAACGCCATACAGAATACGAACGAATCCAGCCACAGTGAATGTACGTCACACGGTTTAGTCAATTAGGCACTCCCGCCGTAAACCCTCCGTAAGCGCCACCACCTGCCAGACCGCCGCTCCTGCAGACGTGATGTAAGTGTATGGCATCACCACCAATTGCATGATCAGCATGGCTACTAGCCGCAGAGCGTGTCATGAGTCTACCGCTCACCTCAAGGGAATGGGGTCCCACGTTGCGCGGCTTTCGGCTGCAGCCTTGAGAGTCTCCTCAGATCCTCCCGCCAGCTACCACCCGCATGAGGTCAACACATATGCTCCACCAACCAATACAAAGGCAGATATAGCCAAAAGGCAGTTATAAGATGTTAGTAATAATTTGCCATCAGAAAGGTTTTGTGTCACTGACGTTGAGTAAATGCATTTTCGATCATGTTTGTCTCACCCACCAACAAGTTGCCTTCAATCATTCAAGGGTGGGAAAGTTACAGAGATAATTATGTTGTTATAAAAACATCATGGAGGGCAGACAGTCTGCAGCCCCGTAATGAAGGGACCTGACTTGGGTAAAGCTACTTAGGTGTGAGTCAAACCAAGACGCAGAGAGCACCATTGAGAATAGCGTCCCACCAAACAACCATCGCTGAGACGCAATGCTGCAGAACGCAACAAGCATCAATACGACTATCGTCGGGCTTACACCATCCCAAAGTCCCCCATACATTCCAGCAGACATCACCACCCGCATACCTCTATCGACCAGAACCACAAGAGTGCGTCGAATCAGGCGCAGCACACCCGCAGATCCATCATAAGACGCAATACCGCAAGAAGCAGTAAGCATCAATGCAACTATCATACGGATGGCGCCCCTTCACAACACACCCACATGACCCTTATCGACTTTGGTAACAAAGTTTGTATTGTTGTTAACTAAAAAATATCACCAACGTATCATAGTAGCACGTTACTAAGACGCCAGTGAAGAAAACACCACGTATCATAGCGCTAATTCACTAAGACATGAAGTTGAGTTTACACTTAAAAGTGCTACCAAACACACTCATCATATTGTATTGCTTTTGTATAATTGAGTTTACTTTCATAAGCCCCTAATATAGGAATAGTCATTGTGCTACAGTACTTCAAGCAGTCGGGCACCCGACCACCCCATATATATGTACAACTGCAGATATGTATCTCCGGCAGCTCCGCCATACAAGACATCTGTACATGAACACCTTCCATAACTTATGAAAATTTTCTTTTATACATGCACTTTTTCCATAACAATTTTTAACAAATTTTCTAATTATCTTATAAATGTTATTTATCTTTATTTTTATAATATTTTCGACTTGTATTTCTATTATTTATCATATTTTTACAAGTTTTTTAAATAAATTTATTTATTATGAAGGACAATATTTTGCCTTTAATTTACCATGTTATTGGTCTAATGTCTGAAATGTATTTATATTAACTTTATGCTTATTAATGTAATTTTATTGCTTAATATATATATATATATATATGTATATATATATATATATATTAGAACTATTTTAAATGCCCCTTAATATTGAATTTAATTATTAATAATAATATTGGGCCGTCACAATATGTTATAACTATCACGTACTGGTTATATACACTTGTTTTGAGAAATACGTGACGAGAAGGTGTTTGTGTCGTCGTAAGTTGTCCGAATGATCTCTAGCCAGGTTGAATCCGACATTTGAGTTCTTGGTCGAAATTAGACTTACCTAATCGAATAATTTGGTCCATATGAACATCCTCGACTAAAACTCGTGGTGGGAACGTAAGAATATACACCGCCACATATCAGTGAAGTAATGTGAGCAGCGATATCAACTTGATAACCACGTAATAATAATAAAACTGCAATTGCCTAACCACAGTTATCACCCGTCGTCGTCACGGTTGGCTTGCCAACTATGACACTAACACCAAATAGCATTTGTTCAAGGTCATTCTGGTTTACGCACCAACCTCGACAAATAATAAGGAGATGAAAGCAATGTATAAGGATAATATCTCTAGAGCCATACATTCGTCCAAGAATCTAGATACACGAAAGGACGGTGAGCTGAAGGTCGCGTAGAGCAGCGGAACCCAAGGGATTAAAAGCTAGTTGACTTCGTGGAGAAAAAGGAACTTGCGATGAACTCTTTTGAAGGTTGACTTCATTACGACGACCAGACAACTATTCATGGATGGCTTCTCAGTGATTTCGAGGGTGAAAACTGCAAAATTGAAGGCTATCACCGTATGGTCACGCTTAACGAAGTCAACGCCTCATGTACCTCATACTCTTATCCAAGCACCGAAACCCCAAATTACAAAATTGTTTTCGATGCCAAGAAATTTGCAATATAATGGACGATATATAAGCTCGTGGAAACTAACTAGTTGCAATCGGAACTAAATTTTACCAAACCCGTCGTAGAGGAACCTATAAACGTTCCGATCACATTGTTAATATTATGGCTATGTTATGGCTGTCTTGCATTTGTGGACTATGCCTTTCAAGACATCAAAATTTGGGGGGTGTTACAGTCCTTTCAGTTGTGCCTGATTGGCTGTCGGTATATCTAAATGCTGAAGTATTGCACCATAGGGCTACAGAGCCATCTGTATACAGAACCAAAACACAAAACTTATCCAACTGCAAAGAGGTATACGACAGTGTGGCGTTATATCACCGAAACTATTCAGTGCTACTTTGAAGACGTTTTTAAGCTACTAATATACTATATCAATATCGATGGCAAATACATCATCCACCTTTGTTTTACCGACGATATAGTATTGCTCTTGTATCATAGACCTAACTTAACCTACTATTGTAATGCAAATTCATCATAGAGACCTTCTATAGTATTGCTTTTGTATCATAGACCTAACTTTCGTAAGTAATTAATATATAGGACTTCAACCCACGACCCTACTATTGTAATGCAAATTCATTATAGAGACTGACCCTAATATAGGACTAGTCATTGTGCTACGGTACTTCAAGCAATCTGGCACCCGACCACCCCATATATTTGTACAACTGCAGGTATGCGTCTCCGGCAGCTCCTCCATACAAGCCATCTCTATAATCTCTAAATATACACGAACTCTGTCCATAACTTAAGAAAATTTTCTGTTACAAACGAACTCCCTCCATGACTAAGACAATCTTTAACAAATTTTCTAATTATCTTATAAATGTTATTTATCTTTATTTTTATAATATTTTTGAATTTGATTTCCATTATTTATCATATTTTAAACATTTTTACAAGTTTTTAAATAAATTGATTTATTCTGAAAGACAATATTTTGCCTTAAATTTACTATAATATTTGTCTAATGTCTGAAATGTATTTATCTTAACTTTATGCTTATTAATGTAATTTTATTGTTATATATATAGACTATTTTTGATGCCCCTTTATATTGAATTTAAGGGGAAATATAATCTCAAATGGCTTAGCAAGATCCTTCGTTATGCCGAAAATATTGCAGCATTAATTTTGAAATAAATATATGGTAAAGTTGAGGATTAATGTTAAGGATTATGTAAGACGAAAACACGATTTCGTAAAATTTTCTCGATAGAAAAAAAATCCAAAGTTACCTCCAAAATAAACAATAAACCGCTGTTATTCATAAAATACTTTAAATAAGATCATGAAACTTTGCATACTAACTGAATTAACTATAAAGCAGTGCTTATGTTATTTACTTTTTTTAAATACCATTATTTTCACTGTAAAAAGAAATTGCCGTGTAGTGGCGGTTAAGAATATCCACTACCCCATATCTTCCCGTGGGTGTCGTAAGAGGCGACAGAGGGAGACAGGCAGGAGATGGGCAGCAGCATCTTCCTGATGACAACTGTGACGTAATAAAAAACTGCGGTTGCCAACCCGCTCGCCAAGCGTGGCAACTACGGCAAATACCCCCCAATGAACAAATACACAAAAAGACGGCCCCCAGTCCCCGGCGGCCCCGCTATTCCTGGCTACGGTGGCGACCATGGTAACGGCGGGGCAGGGGGTGCTAAGAATCTCCGGTGGAGGTTCGGTTGCCACCTACGACGACTCGACCTGGCAACATATAACGCACGCACCCTGAGGACTGACGAGAAGATACTGGAGCTGGAAGAAGAGGTAGACAAGTTGCGCTGGCATATTATTGGATTATCCGAGGTCCGAAGAGAGGGGGAGGACACGGCAATCCTCGAGTCCGGCAACTTGTTCTATCACCGGGAGGGCGACCATCTGTCCCAAGGAGGTGTCGGATTTATCGTCCACAAGTCTCTCGTCAACAACGTTGTAAAGATTGGGAGTGTGTCGACGAGGGTCGCGTACCTGATACTCAGAATCACCAAACAGTATTCGCTGAAGGTCATTCAGGTTTACGCACCAACCTCGGCACACCCCGATGAGGAGGTGGAGGAAATGTATGAGGATATTTCCAGAGCCATACATTCCTCCAAAACCCACTACACGGTGTTGATGGGAGACTTCAACGCAAAACTAGGCACAAGAGAAAGCGGTGAGCTGAAGGTAGGGAAATTTGGAGTAGGGCAACGGAACCGAAGGGGCCAGCAGCTGGCCGACTTTATGGAGAAAGAGGGACTCTTTATGATGAACTCTTTCTTCCAGAAGCGGCCCCACAGGAAGTGGACCTGGTCGAGCCCCGACGGTTCGACAAAAAATGAGATTGACTTCATTATGACGACCAGACGCCAACTGTTCAGTGATGTCTCAGTGATCGCAAGGGTGAAAACTGGCAGCGATCACCGAATGGTTAGAGGCACACTGAACCTAAACGTTAAGTTGGAGAGGTCTCGTCTAATGAAGTCAACGCTCCGTCCCCCTCGTGCTCTAATCCAGAATCCCGAAACCTTTCAGCTCGAGTTACGTAACCGCTTCCAGTGCCTAGAAGATTGCAATGCAGTGGACGATATGAACGACAAGCTCGTGGAAACTGTCCATGCGGTCGGAGCTAAGTTCTGCAAGACCCGCCGCAGAAGAACACAAAAACTCTCCGATCACACTCTTAATCTCATGGCTGTTAGACGGGAGATGAGGCTGCAATCGTCAACAGATTTGACAGCATACAGGCAACTGAACAGACAGATCTCCAAATGCATGCGGCGAGACTTACGCAACTTTAATACTTCTCGTATTAAAGAAGCGATCGAGCGGAACCAGGGCTCCAAAGTCTTTGCCAGAGATCTGTCTGCCAGAAAGAGCCAACTGTCAAAGCTGAAGACTGAGTGTGGCAACATCGTTTCCGGGACACCTGAGATTTTGAGTGAGATTGAGAGGTTCTATGGGCAGCTGTACACATCATCGTTGGAGCCACACGCAAGTGTGAGTAACGATCCAAGAGCAAGTCTTATCCGACACTATTCCGATGATATCCCGGACGTCAGTCTAAGCGAGATTAGAATGGCTCTCCAGCACCTTAAAAACGGCAGGGCCCCAGGCGAGGATGGAATTACAGCGGAGCTTCTGAAAGCGGGTGGAACACCGGTACTTGTAGTCCTTCAGAAGCTCTTCAATTCCGTCCTCCATGGTGGCACTACTCCAGAGGCGTGGAGCAGAAGTGCGGTGGTCTTGTTCTTTAAGAAAGGCGACAACGCTCTCTTAAAGAACTACAGACCGATTTCCCTTCTGAGCCGCGTCTACGTGCTGTTTTCGAGAGTCATTACGAATCGTCTCGCACGCAGACTTGACGACTTCCAGCCTCCCGAACAAGCCGGTTTCCGAAAAGGCTTCAGTACCATAGACCACATACATACCCTGCGGCAGATTGTACAGAAGACTGAAGAGTACAATCTGCCACTTTGCCTGGCGTATGTGGACTATGAGAAAGCCTTTGATTCCGTCGAAATTTGGGCGGTGCTACAGTCCCTTCAGCGGTGCCAAGTTGACTGTCGGTATATCGAAGTGCTGAAGTGTCTGTACAGTAGGGCTACGATGGCTATCCGAGTACAGAACCAGAGCTCGAAACCTATCCAACTGCAGAGAGGTGTAAGACAGGGTGACGTTATATCCCCGAAACTCTTCACCGCTGCATTGGAAGACGTTTTCAAGCTACTGGACTGGAAAGGATACGGTATTGACATCAATGGCGAGTACATCACTCACCTTCGATTTGCCGACGATATAGTCCTTATGGCAGAATCGCTGGAGGACTTAAGCACTATGCTCAATGACCTCAATAGTGCCTCCCAACGGATAGGTCTTAAGATGAACATGGACAAAACAAAGATCATGTTCAATGTCCATGTCACACCTATGCCGGTAGTTGTTGGGAGCACTATGCTCGAAGTTGTTGACGAGTACGTTTACCTGGGACAAATAGTCCGACTAGGTAAGTCCAACTTCGACCGAGAGGTCAATCGACGGATTCAACTCGGCTGGGCAGCGTTCGGGAAATTACGACATATCTTTTCGTCAGGTATACCTCAATCTCTAAAAACTAGATTGTACAACCAGTGCGTGTTGCCAGTGATGACTTATGGATCTGAGACGTGGTCCTTCACTGCTGGCCGTATGAGGACGCTTAAGGTCGCTCAGCGAGCTATGGAGAGGGCTATGCTCGGAGTTTCTCTGCGTGATAGACTCAGAAATGAGGATATCCGCAGTAAAACCAGAGTGACCGACATAGCCCAACGGATTAGTAAGCTGAAGTGGCAATGGGCCGGCCATATAGCTCGAAGAACCGATAACCGATGGGGAAGAAAGGTTCTCGAGTGGCAGCCTCGTACCGGTAGGCGTAGTGTAGGGCGACCCCCCACTAGATGGAGTGACGACCTGGTAAGACATGCAGGAAGTCGATGGATGCAGGTGGCTCAGGACCGTGCTTTGTGGCATTACTTGGGGGAGGCCTATGTTCAGCAGTGGACTTGTGAAAGGCTGTAATGATGATGATGATGAAAAAGAAATTACCTAAACTATCGGCGCGTAAGCTTGATTCCTGTCGCCCCGTTAGTATCGCTCTGGCATTTGAAGGTCGAAGTTGTGTCGCTTACGATCAGAATACACATTACGCAACAGGACGACGTAAAATTAAAATAGGAAATAACTGTAATAAAAATAAGAAGCGACTAGGTTGGCGATAAGAAACAGGCATAAATATGATAAACCTAATGAAATAAGTGTCTAACGACCTTTCTACTTACATTATTAGTGATTACAAACATGTCGGTACATAGCATACGACGCGCGGGCAAGTGGGGACAAAATTAGAATTTGAGCTGACTTACTCTATCCCCTTAATTATTAATAATAATATTTTGCCGTCACATACGTCGTTGAGACAATGTAACAGTATATGAACAGTCGTTTGTTACAAAAGTTTGATGCTCTTTTTTTTAATATATGACTAATAAACCTGATAAATTTGGAATAAATTTTCGGCTCTGTGTTGATGTCAAATCAAAATACTTATTGAATGCTTATCTTGGGAAAAATGAAACTCGACCAGAAAGTCAAAGTCTTGAGCAACACGTCGCCATGCATCTTATGAAACCATTTGTGAATAAAAATATAAATGTGACTACAGACAATTTTTTCACATCTGTCTCTCGCACAGAACTTGCTTTCCAAACGTACAACTTAGGTTTGTACTTATAAATTAAGGGAGATGTGACATTTCATCGAACGTAAAAAGTCTTACATTGAATTCATATGACACCAAAGCATTATAAACAGAAAATAACCAATGCTTTAGTGTGTTTACCAAACAAAGAGGAGCAAAAATATTTGGTTATTCAGCACATTACATGATAGTGTTCATATATGTAACTGCGAATATCAGTTACGACCTTTTTCGGCTAGCTAACACTTTCACTTTATGTAACTGCGAATGTCAGTTACGACCTTTTTCGGCTAGCTAACACTTTCACTATTCACTATAATATACTGCTACTAGTCACTTCAGCTACTACCGGATACTACTGCTTGTCACTGGTAGTTCTTCACACTACTACACTACTACAGGGTCCCGAGCCCCTAAGGTAAACTTTGGCTATACCTTACAGTGAGCCGCTTGCCAATTTGAGTTTTGCCTCTTAATTGCATAAACTTTTCACTATGCAAATGGCATAAATTACAATATTTTCTATATAAAACTAATTGCTACACTAACATCATAATCATCAAATCGGTAGTCTGGTACTTTATTAGTATATCATAAAGGTTACTAAAAATATTAACATTGTAAAAAGTTATTAAACGAAATGTCCCAAATTTTCATAATATTTGGGTACATTAATTCTTTGATTTTTATATAACTACCAAATGAGTTTAATTATACAAAATATTCCTACACTTCCTTAATCTAAAAGCCATATGCTAATTCAATGTCATATTTACAACTCTTTTAGAACATAAAATTATTTTCATTATTTTTAGTATGAACTATTACGCAGTTAATTAAAAACTTCTAGAGAGTTCTACGATAAGACGCGCTGCGATCGGTCGATTTTTCTTAATACAATAAAAGTTGTTTACATCACCTGTTATCAAAACGACATTCTATACAAATATACTAAGAGTTATATATTATAAACATGCTACACAACTATATCAATACACGTTTTCACCCAGTTTTGTCGGTAATTTCACTATTAATACAAAAAACAATATTCTTTATCACTTTGTTTCTTAGCGTTGTTAGGCCGTCGCGAACAGACCTAAACAAAAATATCAACAAAGCTCATTTTTTTCACATTTGTTGATTCCGTTTAAGTTTTCAAAAAATCTTTAGGCTATATATAATAATAAATTTGTATCATTTTTTGTGAGTGATATTATTGCGGGTCGCTAAAATTTCTAGTCGGCCCAAAAATGATTTATTTTTATTATTTATTTATTTCTCCTTTCTATAGGAGCTGGACTTGACTTTTTTTCATGTCCCAAAACAAACTATAGTTAGATTGGTTTGTTTTTAATATCATCACGTTTAAAAATGATATCTAAGCAGACACTATTTTTTATATTAACGTCAACAATACTGGTAAGTGCCATAATTAATGCCCGGTATATGGTGGGTGATTATTAGCATCTGGTATCAATTAGCAGAAATAGGAATATCAAGATCTTTCTAGAACTCTCCCACTAGCGCCATCTAGTATCGAATAGAAGAACTAAGCTTTCTTGAAAACTCCACACTCGAATTCTACACTTAGTCGGTCGGGATCGGTATTTGCTGGAACATTCTAGATGTTTCGGTGCAAAAGGCCTAGGGGGGTGCCACGACTGGGGCAGTATTGAATTCGCGACACAAGCGAAGACTTCGGAGCAAAATAAAGTGAACTAAAGTGTTAAGTGTGATTAATTATTAGTGTGTTTAAGTTTTAATTGGTGCTCGGTAATTAAAGTGTCAATTTTGGTAATTCAATCGGCAGTTTTTACTGTCGAACCCTAAGCTCGTAACAATACTTTTGAGGTTTAATCAACAACTACCTTTTACTTTTTCATTTATTTATTGACCATTTCGTTACACTACATAGCATTGGTATGTGAAAATTACTATTCATATGATACAAGATTACATTAGATTATTTTATGGCAAGCAAGTCAAAAAATGAAAATTTCATATATTCTTCTATATTACAGAAAGCGTGGTCTGAGGAGTCTCTCAAGGCTGCGGCCGAAATCCGCACAACGTGGGACCCTCTTCCCTTAAGATGAGCAGTAGACTCATGACACGCTCTGCGGCTAGTAGCCGTGCTGATTATGCGATCGGTGTGATGCCATACATTTACATCACGTCTGCAGGAACGGCGATCTGGCAGGTGGAGGCACTCACGGAAGGCATTTTATGGCCAGTGTGCCTATTTGCCTAAACCGTGTGACGTACATTCACTGTGGCTGGATTTGTTCGTATTCTGCATGGTATTTACACGCATTGACATACGCGACTTCGGTCGATGCTTGTGCTTGCGCACCACCAAGGGGCCAAGTGCTCTTTTACTGGTTCGCCAGGTACTTTGCTGTGGACTACGATCCAGGTCCCAACTTAACGTTCCCTTCGGGGGGAGCGCGCCAAGTGGGAAAAAAATGTGGGAGAGCGAAACCCTTGTATTATATATATATATATATATATATATATATATATATATATATATATATATATATATATATATATATATATATATATATATATATATATATATACATATTGTGAGCCTTACACAAGCGGGAATGGATAATTAATAATGTATACCTGATACAAGTGGAATAGGGACGTTTTAATGTTCTTAATGTTTAAGGCAACTACCAACGGCTTTTCATTGCTCCATTGAATATTCATAAATATTATAAACGGCTTACTACTACTAAACCTTTAGAAAGATCATTTGGAAAGATCAAAACATTTATTTATCCTGGTCACACATATACAGGGTTACAAGAAAAATCGTGCTAGATCCGTTAAGGGCGTGGAGTACCCATTATTTCTGACTTATTTCACTATAAAACACCCTACCCTAAACTTAACCCTTTTCGAGATATTCGACTTTTAATTTTTTTATTGAAAATTGCCGATTTAGTTACTACTACATTGATTTTTGTTTATTTCGTGTATCCTATTATTATTATTGCATTTTTACATGTGTAATAAGATGCTTTAGGACGTCAATCATTAAAATAGTGCATAAGTTAATTGAATAGACCGTAGTAGACAAATGAAAGTAAAGAAATAAAAAAAAATATATTAGAAAGTTTATTTTTCTCTAAGGGATATCTAAAAAAATATTATGGCAATTGTTCGGCAGATGTTTGTTTAAATATCTACGTTTCATCAGCCATCTAACGAGGTATAATAATCTAAGGTTTTATTCAAATGCATTGAAAAAACTTTAGTTTCATAGGCGACAGTGGAGAAAAAATATATACTTAGCCCAAAAAAGTAAAATAAAACAATAGTTAAGCACGAAATGTAATTTATTAAGGGTTTTCACACAACTTTTTCTTATTCTACAGTTCATGTTCAACATGGCCGCCTCTATTTCTGATACATTGTCGCATCCTACTACGGAGACCAGTCTTCACTACTCCAGTGGTCAACGTGGTCCTCATTTTATTTGCTGCATCCACAATCCTTTCTCTGTCTTCCACAGACGTAACTGAATTCGGCTCGCTGTACACAAGACTTTTCATGCACCCCCACACATGAAAATCCATGGGGATTAGGTCCGGACTTCTTGTTGGGCATGGCAACGGCCCACCTCGTCCTATCCATTTGTTTGGATAATTTGTGTCCAGCCAGTCCCTGAAATGGGCAGGGCAGCCATCGTGTTGGAACCACATATCCCTGATCAGGTTGAGTGGCAGATCATCCAGCAAATCACTCAAGTCTGCTCTCAGGAAATTTTCGTAGCTTTCCCCATTTAGATTATCCGGGAGAAAGTAAGGTCCAATCAAATGATTGGAGATAATGCCCATCCACACATTCACGCTGAATCTTCGTTGGGACCCCTTCACTCTTTTCTTATTGGGATTCCTTAGTTCTTTTGGGTCCCAGTAATGGGCATTGTATGGTTGCATAGTTAGTTATGCCATCTTTATCAAATTTGGACTCATCTGTCCACAAGGTATTTCTTAGAAAATCTGGGTCTTCTACGTCAGCATAAATCTGCAAAAGTCCAATCTTCTCGCGGGGTCTCTTTCTTCAATAACGTGTACCGGCGTGTAATAGTACGGGTATAGGCCAGCAGTATGCACTGTAAACCACACTCTCCATTGCGATAATCCCAGACCATGGGCAACAATATTGGTGGAAGTAGTCGGATCCGCTCGAAAGCGTTGCACTATCTCATTGTCCTGTTCTTCGTCGTCAATTCGTGGTCTTCCCATGTCTGTATTTCGTCTCAAAACAGAGCCAGTTTCTCGAAGTCTTCGATAAACTCTGTCAAAAACGGCCACATCCGACACTCGACGACCGGGGTAGCGAGTTATATATTCGTTGCGAGCTTCACACAATCGCAGTATCCGTAACAAATAAGCATATCAGCACATTCCTCAGGTGTGTAGGACGTCATCTTCAACACTTCCGTATCACAGGTACAAATCAGAGTCCGGTTAACAAGCACAGTAGTCACAAATCAGAAGAAATAGTCCAGAATCACAGCCAAGTCGAGAAAAAGAGCAAAACGATATCGCATTTATTATGTACGAAGCACAAAAGCAGACTCAACCAAACAATACCCCCTGTTGTATTCCCAGCCCTAACCGGTCCCTACACATTTTTTCTTTCATTGGCAACTACATAAATCGTCACTTATCTCGCTCGCTTGGTGCGTCTTAAGTTGAAGGACAATAGGCGCGGGACCGTTAGAACTGCTACCTGGAGCGTCCCAACTACTTTTTTCCACGAAATGTAATACAGACCCTAGATTGTTATACCTCGTTATATAGCTGATGAAACGTAGATATTTAAAAAAAACGTCTGCCGAACAATTGCCAGAATATTATTTTTAGATATCCCCTAGAGAAAAATAAAGTTTCCAATATTTTTTTATTTCTTTACTTTCATTTGTCTACTACGGTCTATTCAATTAACTTATGCACTATTTTAATGATTGACGTCCTAAAGCATCTTATTACACATGTAAAAATGCAATAATAATAATAATATACAAAAAATAAACAAAAATAAATGTAGTAACCTAAAAATCGGCAATTTTCAATAAAAAATTAAAAGTCGAATATCTCGAAAAGGGTTAAGTTTAGGGTAGAGTGTTTCATAGTGAAATAAGTCAGAAATGATACTCCACGCCCTTAACGGATCTAGCACGATTTTTTCTTGTAACCCTGTATACATTACATTAAATTTTATAATATATTAGTTACGCCGATGACATAGTGTTGTTGAACCCATTGATAAGTGCCCCACGTAGGCTCTTGGATATGTGTGAGATATACTTATACACTGAAAACACATGGATTGACGTAGTATAACGTCAAAAAAGCGAGTTGCTGGTTTTTCGGGCGGAGCAAATGAATCCTTCATACGTAGGTACCGCCCGTGACACTAGGTAGGATTACGCTGAGACGAGTCTCTCAGTTTGTGTACTTAGGACATGTTGTGAATGAGAACCTGACTGATGACCTAGACGAAGAACGTGAACGCAGGGGGCTCGCAGAATAAGGCTATTTTACTTAGACTTTCAGCTCTTAATGTAGTCTGTTAAACCGAAGTAGAGTTTACATTGTTTATAGTTTATTTTAATTTTATATTCTATTCTCAATCCTGTTTCGGTATTTTTAGTGTATCACTTTTAGTATCTGGATGACCGAGCTTTGCTCGATATTTGTTTTGTAAATCGAGTTTTTTTTTTAAATTATATTTAGATCCGAATTACATACTGATGAAATATGAATAATATTTTTTGGATCTTATCGACATAATTTTAAATAAAACTGAACTGATTATTTAAATAAAAAATAATTTATTTACCAATGTAATTACTATCTACCGTATTCTTTTTTTAAAGTTCGGTCATTTTGTTTCGTGCTTTTTTTAAATATACTAAAAAAGGACTCCAGACAATAGATTTTGTCACAAAAGAAGGAAGTTGAAAAAAAAGAAAAAAAAAGTCGGATCGGAGACATCATCGTCATCATCATCAGACATCTTGGACTCGAACCGGTGTTTTCTAGGTACAGTCAAAATTTATCTTCGTATTCTTATGATACTCTAACAGTTTTTCATTGTATGAAAACACGGATAAGACCACATTTTCTCAAAATGAATCCTTGCTAGATCGATTTGTTGCCCCCGAAAACCCTAACCCGAAAAAGTATGTAAACTAAATTTCATGAAAATCGTTGGAGCCGTTTCCGAGATTCCGAATATATATATAATACAAGAATTGCTCGTTTAAAGGTATAGGATATTGTCTGTTTTGCAGTCAGGTTTTTGGTTTTTTAATTAATTACTTTAGTTAAGACATTTCAGTGGCTCTTGACGATTTGTCAAAAACTATACGACTTAGAAAGGACGATGTATTTTTCCTAAAATAAGCGGTGTTTATTTATTACATTTTTCTTCGTAACTCAAAAGTACACGAATCAAAATTTATTGAAAACAATTTATTTGTTTCGTTTTAAATGTGATTGGGCGATGGATATTTATAACTATTCTCTTTTTTTTGTATAATAGCACGAAGTCCGACACAAGCATTGCCCATTTTATAAACCAGTTATCAAAAACTTTATAAACCAATTTGTTATTCACATAACCTACAACTTATATTTGATATTTTTGGTAATTTTTTTTATTAACGTTTTACTATTTTAAAAAAGCTATCTTAGAAAACTTGGTTTTAAAACGAATAACACGATACCTTCATTGTTGAAATGCATCCAGTCCTTTGGAAGATAAATTTACAAACACACAAGATACGCGCGAAAACCATAACCCTTTCTTGGCAGTCGGGTAATAACTATGATAAACTAATCTTTCAACACATGTTAGGCCTCTATTACTTTTACAGCATATGCCGCAGAATTAAGTTTGATAGCAAGTTTAGATACATGGGGGCCCCATTGAAGAATGATGAGCATAGCTGTAAGCAAGGCCTTATAATTAACTAAGTAGATATTACACTCCTCCCCCTTATAAACTACGGGATAGAACTTTGGAGGTTATTGATAATGTCATATAGGCAGGTGTAAAATTTATTAATCACTAATTCTTCACCATCTGAAATTTTAAGATAATTAAATCTTAGATTTGGGAGCTCTATCCTGTTAATATTACAAAGGCTGTTACTGGGGAAAACTATGTCTAATACTTATATAATAAAACGGAAGTTTTTTGTTGTTTTGCTTGTTTAAATACGCTTAATCTCTGAAAATACTAGTCCGATTAGAAACATTATTTTTGCATATTATAGCCAGATTCACGAGGAATAGTATAATATGTAGAGTTAGGCTACACCTCTCAGCTAGCTTTAAATATTAATTTTGTTAACCCGTCACGCCGTGGCGCCTGGCCATTTTTCTTTCTATGAGCCAAACGTCTGGACCTGTGCAGAAGGACGTCCGATACTGGCAGGCGTTAATACAAAAAAATAATTATTTTTAATTTTTTATGCCAGCTATATATAAAACTTAAACGTATCCATTTATAAATAGGTATATATTTTAATGAATTAAACTATTTAATTATAAATGAATCAGTGTAATTCTAATTTTGTAAATATTATCAATGTCAATGATATCTCATTTCATAATTGTGTGACAAAATTGTTCGAACGAAGCGACGTACAAACGCTAACTGCCCGATAAGAACCGAAATAAACCAGCAGGGGACAGAGACATTTAAATTTAACCACTCTCCCTCGTGAGCCCCCTCCCTCGTGAGAGGGGTGACCCCCCTCACGCAACAGAAATTGTCCCGAGGCGCGGCGAGTTTTTTTCCACTTTTAAAGAAAAACTTACAATGAATATTTCGCAAATTTATCAAGAATAATTTCGTACCTACACACTTTTTTCGCAAATTTATCAAGAATCATTTCGTACCTACACACTTTTCATGTATCGTGTACGGTTTTCTTTAAAACTGTAAAACTGTGCTTTAGGACAACCGAGAGAGGTTGATAGATAAAAGGAGTACTTTGATCTTGCCAAATTTTTAGCTAAAATGACTGAACTACATAAGCAAGGTGTTATGTCATGTCGTACTGCTCAGACGCGTGATATACGCGGATGAAACCGGTGGACACAGCTAATCTTATATATATTCCAGAGGAGACATATAAAATAATCATGTGACGGTGCTGTCGTCCTACCACAAGCAAACGTATCGAAACCTAAATCACGCTGTTAAAGTTATCTTTGTAGCTGCATGGTAAAATGCATTTCCTTGCACGGTCTCTAAACCTGTAGTGAAACCAGCAATGTGGGTGTTTTGCCCTCGGCCTGAAAGGCCCTGAGTCCTACGAAGCTGTAAGAGTCGCATAGGCTAGCAACACCAACATCATCAAAACCAGAGAGGGTGATTATTTGGTCGAGTGCGACATCGGTAACGATTATGAGGCCGTTGGCTTCTGCTTCGAATGTGAACATAATCTGCCACGTAACTCCATGCTTTCTAGTTTCTGACTCAGTTCTTCAATGCCTTGTGTTATAATATAGTAGGAATATATAGCTGACGTTAATCACCGACGCTCCGAGAAGTCTGCAGTCTGTGAACATGTTCAAGATCGTCACCACCATTAAATCAGATCCACAAATCCTAGCAAAAGAGTACCGATTCCTACCATGGATCATACGCAAGGCTATTGAAATTAAAAAAAAACATCCTAATTTCAATAGAGAAGATGGGTGCTGCCATCTGCTTGGGATCCTATAATTAACAAAATTAAATCCAAGCCCAAGCATACCACTGTAAAACTTCGGAATACTGTAAGCTCGTTCTGCGTAGATGGGACCAAAAATTAATATTCAAAAACTGAAGGTAGCCGAGCTATGACATTGGGACGTCAAGCATATCGATTCCCCCCTCCGTGATCATGGGTACTATAAAGCACCCGAAACATCGGGAATTAAAAATAACTTAATTAAACGCGATAAAATCCGTATAGTTTTATTCAGTCTAGTGTTCGCGGAAATTTAAAAATCATTATGGTTTCATATCGCCAAATTCTTCGTGCCTCAGGGGCTGTTTGCTCTTGCGAAGCAGACAGTCGGCGTATCTACTCGGCAGCCCTCAGCTTCTCATATTTCCCAGTAGCCGGCAGAGATACTACTACGTCCCTAACTTCAGCAGAATGTTGAGGTTCCAGTTGAGACAAAACTTGATAAAATTTGGTATTGTCTTGAAATAGAAATAGAAACTTTTTATTCAATGTGGATTATAAAAATACTTATTGAAAGTCACTTTTTAAATTTACCAAATTTACCACTGGTTCGCAAAAGAAACCTCTGTCCTGGGAAGAACCAGCAAGAAACCCAGCGGGACTATTTTTTTTAATAATAGCTTACAATCATGTTTACAATCAACAACACAAGACAAATTAGAAATAGCTTGGTAGCGATCACCCTTCCCAGGGGTTATTATCATCTATAAATTCCTTAATATTATAAAACCCTTTTTATACAAACTTAGTTTATTAAACATTTTTGAACTTTGTGTATGACAAATTTTGTATATTTTCTGGGATTTTGTTGTAAAAGCGTATACATCGCCCCAAGAATGAATTACTGACTCGGTGGAGTCGAGTAACTGGTACTACCAGCTTGTGTCTGCTCCTAGTATTTACAGAATGAATATCACTTATTTTCGCAAAACTACTTTTATTTTTGTGTACGTACATTACATTTTCATAAATGTATTGAGAGGGCAGAGTTAATATATTAATTTCCTTAAATTTTTGTCTCAGTGACTCTTTTGGTTTTAAATTATATATTGCTCTAATGGCCCTCTTCTGTAAAATAAATATAATTTCAGTGTCAGTCGCGTGTCCCCATAGCAAAATACCATACGACATAATGCTATGGAAATAACTAAAGTAAACTATTCTAGCTGTTTCAACACTGGTAAGAGTTCTAATCTTTTTTACAGCATATGCTGCAGAACTAAGTCTGCTAGCTAGTTTTGATATATGGGGGAGCCATTGAAGCTTTGCGTCCAGTGTGATTCCAAGAAAAATGGTGGTATCAACAAGACTCAGTTCCTCCCCATTTAAAATTACATTAGTATTGACATGTTTAACATTAGGAGTTAAGAATTTCATACATTTAGTTTTAGTTCCATTCAAATGCAAATTATTAACATTAAACCAATTGACTAACTTAGCTATAGCATTATTTACTTCGTCGTAATTTAATAACTGTCGTTTTAATTTGAAAATTAATGAAGTATCATCAGCAAATAATACTATATCATGGTTATCCCCTACTATGTAAGGTAAGTCATTAAATCTTGGGTAATATTAGAACGGAAGAACTGACCTTCGAGCAATACAATAGTTACGGGTCATTGGGGTTAGAAGACAGGGCTCCATATTACAACCCTTTATGCTTCCATTGGTAATACGTCCTTGTTATCTTCCATTTCCTTTAATTCGGGGTCACCGGTGGAATGGTTATGATAGATGGATTTGTTTCCAGCAGTGGAGTAGTTATGTTGGATAGATTTATTTTGTCATGTCACTTATTAATATGCGATTAACCAAGAACTATTAATTGTAAAAAATTGTAAATGTAAAATAATTTTAAATGTAAAAAATTGAATTAAAAGCGCAGACGTTTAATTACTTAAGAATTCAGGTACAATGCAAGGATAAAACTAAACAGAAGGTTAATTAAAGCCGCAATGGTGAGAACCAAGTGGTGTAAAGCTATAATGTGTATTATGGCCTAAAAATTATAACTCAGGATTTGTAAGTTCATTCATGTGCAATTTATTTATATAAGACCACTCCACGGAAAGAAGTTTAATTTAGTTTTCCTTAGTTAGTACAAAAAAAATATGGGGTATACAATATATTTATGCATAATATTATATCGTAAAAGGAAATGGAAAAAAAATCATAATCAAAAATTACACCAAGATCTCGATTACAAAATAGGCTCTATGCAATAGTTTGTCACAGAGGGTATAGTTGAATTTAACCACATTTTTATTTTTAGTAAGAGATATTGTAAGAGACTTTAGAATACTAAGATAAAGTTGATTTTTTAGACAGCACAAACTCAAATTATTAAGATCTTCTTGAAAGAGTAAACAATCATTTACATTTTTTATAATTTTATAAGCCTTCAGATCATCAGCATATAATAAAAGCGTTGAGTGCTTAAAACATTTGTTTATGCCATTTATAAAGAGGATGAAGAGCAACGGACCAAGGATAGATCGCTGTGGCACACCAGATGTTACTGTAATTGTTTTGGAGCAGTGGCCGTATAAAACAACTGTCTGGGTCCTATTTATAATATATGAAGGAAATTCATTAAATGCTATTTTTTAAGAGGTAGCTCATGGTCAACTTTGTCAAACGCTTTTTTTAAATCTGTGTATACAGTATCTGTTTGTATTCGATTGTCGATGTTAAAAAATAGTTCACCAACATAAATGGCCAAGTTAGTTATAGTTGATCATAGTATTACGAAGCCATGTTGCTCTGGTATGATAGTATTATGAAAAATTGGGCAGATTTCATTATGAACTGATCTTTCACAAAGTTTTGATGCAGTACATAAGATTGGAATTGTATTGACTGACATTGATTTTGATTGATTGACATTTTTATGTACGGGGACGACATTAGCACGCTTCCAGATATTAGTAAAAGTTCCCTCTCGCACGCATTTATTAAACAAAATATGCAGAGGCAGACATATATTATCTTTTGGTATTCGAGAAAAAAATATTGCGGGCAAGACCATCAGGCCCAGCTCCTTCAAAGATGTCTAAAGATTTTGTAGCATTTTTAACCTTATCAATATTAAAATTAAGTTTATTTATCAAAACACCATTATCAACAAAGTTAGTTGGTGGTGTCCACGTACAAAGTTGAAGCTTCGTAAACAGGCTGAAAAAAAAGAGAACATGTTACAAATTTTGTCAGGATCGCACGAAAACTTGCCCTTAAAATCGTATTTGAAGGCGTATCTGACTTACCTTACTATGAGATATAAAAGTCCAAACAATATTTTATATTATGAGGAACAGCATTCTCAAGTGATTCCATATATTTAACATATGCTTTTTTACACTGGTCACGAAATCTTGATCTAAACATAGAAGATGTTTCATAGTCTGAAGTAAAGTTACAGCCTCTATACGTCCCACTGCTCATTTCTGAGGGTTTTAGGGCAAGGAAGTGTGAAGAAGTGTCTGCCTCAATGCGTGTTGGCGAACTTCACATGTCTTCGAAATATTTTTTTTTCTTATTCCTCAGACATGCAGGTTTTCCTCGCGATGTTTTTCTTCACCGCCGAGTACGTGGTAAATCAGCACTTAAAATTGCAATTAACAATTTCATTGGCGCCAGCGGGGATCGAATCCGGGTTACTCGCGTTCTGTTATATTTACAGCAAGCGTTAACCATCTAAGCTACCACGGCTCTTCATAGTCTGTTACTACATAAAGCTTTGGAATTAGGTGCTGTTTCTAGTTTGTTTTGTGTAGTTAATTGTGTAACATACATAGATTATGGCGATGGAGTGATCAGGTTGTTAATTTTTTGTAAATTCAGGTTGTTACTAGCGAGTTCAAAGCGATGCAAGTGCGCAACGAGCTCGCCGAGATACCAGGCCACAAAACAAATAATAGACCGCGCGAATAACGTAAATATTGTTATGTGGCGCGGTGTCTTTGTGGCGAGTTCGCCGCGCGCTTACTGCGAATTCGCCTCGTTTTGTACTCGCTTGTAATTCGTCGAAGTGATAAAGCTTTTAGGGCGACACTAAAAGCAAAGTGCACCAGTGCATGTTCAATGTGCATGTGTGGGCGACAAATAGAGCTGCACCACGCATTGCTTGCTTCCATTGCCATCATATATCAAATTATACACAAATTCTTACAGAAATATATTTAATTCAACAATTTCTTAGTTTTAATTTCACAAAATACTCATGTATTTCTGTTAGTGAGGTCTTGTGGGTGTGGAGGTGCGGCTCAAAAATAAAACTCAAATTCTTATATTTATATTTATTTGAGCATTACGTTTGTTGTTACTGCACATGGTGTTGTGTGTGTGAGGGTGTGTGCGGGGGCGCGGCTTGCGGGGCGCGGGGCGGGGCGAGCGCGGCGTGCAGGCGCGCCACCGCGCTCGCTGCCGTGCGCTCCAGCGCCGCGTCCGCGCTGCACACCGCCTCCTGACACCACAACAATATACCTCATTAGTGGTACAGGTGGAGACACACACAGACCGCAAGTGCATTTCTAGTTACCGTTACCGTCATAGCCGATCAAAGTCCGCTGAATAGGCCTCCCCATTAGATTGCCTCATGAAGGCCATATTTGCAATAGTAGCCGCGCTTGGCTGGCAGGTTGACAACCAGTTTTTTTTTAAAGTTTTAATCACGAAGATGCTGCTGCCCATCTCCTGTTATAATTTCCCACAGTTGCCTTTTAAAACACCCACGAGATGATATGGAATAGTGGATATTCTTAAGCCGCTATTACAGGGATTATTATAAATTCAAAAAATAACATTTATTTACATAACATTAAAATATACAGGCTGTTACCTTACCTTACCTTACCTTAAACAATAAACTTGGTAATTACAATTGTTCCCTACAAACTGTCTCACTGAAAACATACATATCTATATTATGAAGCAGACCGTAATCTAACCGTAATTAACTATGACATCTGAACGTTGTACATCTCAGTCCCCCCCCCCCCCCCCCCCCGTGACCATGGGTGCTGTAAAGCGCTCGAATCGTCGGGTATTTATAGTTAACTATACGCGATAAAATCCGTAAAAACTAGTATTATTTCAATGACGTACATGTATACATAGATGTACATGTTATAACAAAATACAAAACTGTCAAGCACGCACGCTGTAACAAAAGAAAAAAATGATAGACACCTGATGGGTAGACAACAAGCAGGGTAACAAGTCTATACTTAAATAAAAAGAAAACAATAATCTGAAAACCAAAATGTACAATACTAAATATCCTTATATATATATATATATATATATATATATATATATATATATATATATATATATATATATATATATATATATATATATATATATATATATATATAAGATACATATATACAGAGAAAGAATTTGAAGGTAGTGAGGATGGTATCCTTAATAAAGAAAATCCTGACGAAGAAAGACAATATAGGAGAATTAGTAGATCAGCCGCGGAAAAGCTAAGGAATTAATATCAGTTTGATCTAGAGACCTCCTTTCTAAAGTCTTCAAAATAAGAGTTGATTTTCTTATTTTCGTCAAATTAATATTTATAATTTAGCAATAAGAGATTTGTTTTGTTAATTGGATGATTAATAAAAGGATGTTATCGAGTACCATAAATGTTTCATTTTGCCCACGGAAGTGTAGCGAACGCGATTTAAATATGGGCAGATTTAATGTTAAGTGGATCGAGCCCGGGTTGCTCGCGTACTGTGAAATTTTCAGCGAGTGCTAACAATCTGAGCTACCACGGCTCTTTTTTGTTTGATTTACAAAGTCTAAATAATTCGAGATATTCAGCGAAAGGGAATGGCAATATTTTCCCTCTCACTGTGGATTATCGATTTAACAAGATTAGAGTAATCGAGATATCACTGTGGTATAAAGTGCTGCGCAAGCAATAAGTGCTAATAAACTTCCGCTCACCAGGTGTCGGTAGTTGGGACTGAGATAAAGTTTATGTTACACAATGTTATCTAATTGAGAAGATACGTTTTTCACTTACTTACTTACTTACTTATCTTCACGCACAATCCCTAACGGGGTAGCCAGAGAGAACAGATCGCCAAGTGTCACGATCCTTACATACCTCTTTCGCTTCTTTCAGGTTCATTAACTTCTTCATACATGCACGTCTAGGTATCCGAGTACTCTTGACTCTCCCCTCTTCGAGCAATTTGCTCACATGGTCTTCGAAAGTTAGTCTCGGTCTACCTCGACACCTTTTAATATTTACTTTCGCTCTATATATTTTCTTCACCATTCGGTCTTCACTCATTCGTTCAACGTGCCCAAACCATTGGAGTACGCCCCTATCAATTTTTGTGATAAGGTCATCTTTCAATCCTGCCATATTGCGAATCTCTTCGTTTCGCTTTCGGTCGGCTATGGTAACGCCACACATTTTACGAAGAGATCGCATCTCCACTGCATTCAACTTGCTTTTATGCTTCTTCTGGCATACCCAGGTTTCGCTGCCATATAACAAAGTCGGTACCAACACTGCGTTATGTATTGCAAGGCGTGCACTCTTCACCACGCCTTGCCTTTTTACTAATGCATTCAGGGCACCATTGACTTTGTTTCCGGCAGCGACACGCCTATCCACATCTAAATCACATCTTCCATCCCGGCTGAAAGCACTCCCCAAGTATACAATTTCATTTACCTGTTCTAGACATTCCTGATTTACCCATATTTCACATTTCGTTTTCTCTTCGTCCTTTTCAAATACCAGAACCTTAGTTTTATTAGCATTCAAACGGAGACCTTTAATTTCACATTCCTCTTTCATACACGTGACTAATGCCTGCAGTTCTGCTTCTGATGATGCAATAAGCACTGCATCATCAGCATACAGCAGACAATTAACTTTAATGTCACCCAATTTCACACCCAAACAGCTATTTTTCAGCTTCTGTAAACAGCTGTCGAGATACAGTATGAACAGCCAGGAAGACAGGTCATGCCCTACCCGCACACAGGCTTTACAGTCATAGTAAAGTGACTGCACAGCCCTTAACAATCGACCATCCACACCATATCCCGGCAACAGTTCCCACATTTTCTTCCTTATAACCTTATCAAATGCTTTCTCCAGATCCACAAAAGCACAGAAAATCCTCTGGTTAACACTCAGAAGCTTCTCCGTGATCATGCGGAGAGAAAACATTTGATCCGTGCATCCTCTTCCAGGTCTAAATCCGCATTGTGCCTGCCATAAGAATCTTTCCGATTTCTCTTGCATCCTACGTGTCAAAACCTTCGAGTAAACTTTACTTGTTAAACTGGTCAAGCTGATCGCCCGATAGCACCCGCAGTCAAAATGTGAACCTTTACCTTTATATAAAGGCACAATGACCGCGGATCGCCAATCATCCGGGACATCTCCCATCCGCCAGCACAAATTGCACAGCAGATGAAAGCTGTCTCAGACGCGAGGTCCACCGTACTTGACCATTTCAGCAGTAACTCTGTCTAGTCCCGCAGCCTTACCACATTTCAAACTTCAAAACGCACGTTCAATCTCTTTCACGCTGATGACCTCGGTGTCATCGAGGTCCGTGTCTGGCGTGCCAGTCACGGCGTCACCCCCGGATCCTTCACTAAGATCATGACACGCATACGTTTCTCTATAAAATTCACTCCATCGCTGCATGACGTCCGATTTTTAATAGATACGTTTTTAATAAAGGCATATTAGTTTCTACAGCACTATTAAATTATTACACAAAACAATGCCTCAATGGTTTGGCACTTTAATTTTTTGCACTTCTTATATATATTTTTTCAAGTCTTTTTATATGTTTTTTTTTTTTAGAAATATCCCTAGTTCGGCTTTTTCTTTTCTAATCTTATTAATATAAAACATAACTAATATTACAGAAAGAAACATTAATTCTTACAATTTTCTAACAATCAACTTCCCCGCTATGAAATAATTAAAAAGAAAACCTACGAGACGGGCATTACGGTACTAATATTTTGCGTGCTAAGTTAGGCTCATTATTCATTTTTATTACAGTTTATAAATTAATGTTGTTACATAGTCCAGTTAGCGCATTCTAGAAAAGGGTCAAACGCAATCATACACGTATCTAGTTAATTACGATAGCCTCTTAAAAAAGAAATCATTAGGGTTTGATTTTCACTTACCAATGTAAGCAAGTCGATATCAACCTTTTTGTCGTTCACTGTGACGCACAATTTGTCTCCCTTGAACATCTTTGGTACTGAATCTTCACCGAACATTTCCTGTAGCATCTCGATCGCGCACTCCTTAAAGAGAAAAATATTGAAAATGAAAAAAAATATAATTGTAGTATATTCAGGGTGTTATTTTAAACCCATATATTTTTTTACAAAATATAGACATTCAATAACATACGACGGTACAAAATAAACTGACAAGTTTTTTCATGTACCGCCGATACTGATATTCAATGACGTACATACATGGTGTAACAAAATAGAAAAATGACGAACATAATAATAATATCCTCCAGACCGAATTTCGGTCGTGGCGGCCTGTTTTAACGGAGATAAGTCTTCGGCGCAGAGTAAGATTATAGTGCCCAAGTGCATGTCACTTTTATAGTCCGATGGACGCGACCAGAGAGGGATCAGGCTACGCCTGATCTCTCGTTACTTTTAGTAGTTTAGTACTAACGACTTTATGTGCTTTCCGAGGCACGGGGGTAAGTTATCGCCAACATCATAATTACGGACTGCTACTAAAAAATTCTTGACAGAAAAGACCAATAACTGATTTAGGTCCGACCCGGGATTTGGACGACTCCGTGGAGCAGTGGCTTAGCAATGAGTGGCTGCGCTGGGGGTCGCGGGTTCCAATCCCGCACGGAACAACTATTTGTATGGCCTACAAATAGTTTTTCCGGGTCTGGATGTTTGTGTAATTTATGTTTGAAAACTGCCCCTACAATACAAGAGAAAATCTTAGTGTAGGGGTAACGTTTTAAAAAAAATAAAAAAAGAAGAACCCGGGACTTCAAGATGACCAATCGCGTTTACGACCACTAAGCCAAAGGGCTAGTCATTGACGTGCATACATGGTTATAGAAAATAGTAAAATGACGTATACATGTACATGTTATAACAAAATAAAAAAACTGACGAACACGCATGGTGTTACAAAAGAAAAAAATGATAGACACCTGAAGGGTAGATTTTTAATTTAAAATCAGATGTCGTTTCCGGGGTGTGTGTGCACGTACGTGTGCACTTGCGCGTGCGTGTGTGTGTGTATACGTACATACGTGTGCACGTACGAGTGCATGTGTACGCACCTTGAAGTGCATGCGGTCGAGTTTGGGCGCGAGCGGGGGAGCGCGGGGCGCGGGCAGCGCGGCGGCCGCCAGCACGCTAGCCGCCACCGCGTCCGCGAACATGTCCGTCACCGGTTGCGCCTGCCACTGTATGTTTACAAAAATACAGTATTAAAACATATTATTCTTATTGCTCTTCTATTATTTTCTTTAAACTGTGCCTCTACGATCTAAATAATGGTTATTTAGCCCATTATCCCCACCTCTAGCGTGACGAGCGGTGGCTCGACGAGCATGTCGACGCAGCCGTAGAGGCGCCAGCGCGTGTCGCTGAGGAACTCCGCGGCACCGGCCAGCTGCAGCACAGCCTGGCGCAGAAGCGCCGGCGCGCCCGCAAAGTGGATCGCCTGCCGCTGCGTCACCTCCGACTGCGTCAGCTCCGTGTACTCTGCACACGTCACCACCCACCACCGTTACAACCTATTATAGCCCGCTGCTGAACATAGGCCTCCCCAACGCATTGCCTCATAGAGACGATATTTGCCATAGTTACCACGCTTGGCAAGCCGGTTGGCAACGGCAAGTTTTAAGTTTTAGTCGTTATAGGCAAGATTCTGCTGCCCACCTCCTAATTTGTTTCCCTTTGTCGCCTCTTAAGACACCCACGGGATATGCGTACTAGATATTCTTACACCGCTACTACACGGTACACCATCCTCAACCAGGAAAAACCACTGGGTCTACTGTTAGTTCAGCTTACTAGCGGATTAGTACGCTGAAGTGGCAATAGACCGGTCATATAGCGAAAAACATCGTGAGGAAACCTGCATGTCCGAGAAATAAGGAACAAAAAAAAAAAGAATTCGAAGACATGTGAAGTTCGCAAATACGCATAGGGGCAGCGTGGTGGACACTTCCTTGCCCTAATACCCTCACAGAAATGAGGGGAGGCCCGTGCCCAGCGGTGGGACGTATATAGGCTGTAAGTTTTATAGCTCGAAAGACCATCACCGATGGGGAACAAAGGTTCTCGAGTACCAACCTCATACCTGTAAGCGAAAAGTAGCTTCAAAAGTGCACACAGAGCTGTGCAAATCGTTGGCGACCGAGCTCTTTCCGATCGATATCATCCATACCATCTGGTTGACTGGCGGTCCACCACTGTGCGATTCAAAAGAAGTTTTCTTCCTCGCACAACTACCTTGTGGAATCGACTACCACCAGAGATTTTTCCGGACCGATACGACTTAGGGACTCCGGTAATTGCTGTGGCTTATAGACACCTACATCTATTCTTGATTAAAAATCAATATAAGGACAAAGATGTAATGCCGCGTATCCAGTAAACAGGATCCGGTTCTCTACATTCACCATACGAAACACAGCAGTATTTAAAATGCTATTTTGCGCTGGTATTCTGTGAGAGCGTGGTCCTACCCCGGTCGAGCCGACCCATTCGTACTACTACCTACTACCATAATATGCAAACTACTAACTACAAACTGCATCCCATGCTGCAGTTCACAAACATTGCTGTACCACATACAATCACTTCGCCATGTCCATTTTCCATCATCACCAGCCCGTGATACGACCCATTAAAGTAATATCAACAACGTACTAGAACAGTCACCGCGAATAAATCTGTGCGGTGGTACGGAGCGCGTACTCGGAGGCACAGAGTAGGTACCAATTTTTGGAACATTAAATTTGAGCCAGTGGGCTCAAATGTACGTTGCAAACAATGACGTCTCGGCGTCTCTTTTATGTAATATTGACAGAAACTTGGTTTCACAGTGGCATTTATGATAACGAATTAATAGATCAACGTCGCAGCGATCGGAATACCGGACGGCGACCGGCCGTAAAGACGGCGGTGGCGTATTAGTAGCTGTGCGCAGCTCACTTGCTGCTGTGCCATACGGCCTGCCCCACGCTCCCCCCGAGCCGCCTCCTATTGTTGAGATTAAAACTTACCCACGACTAATTGGCTTCCTAAAGATACCTAGCTTTTATAGTAACACATGTTTATCTTCTAGACACTTAGTTAATTTTATGGCTCTGACGGACAGCTTCCAATTTAATCACTTCAGAAACTTAAATGACCGCACCTTAGATTTATTTATATCAAATATTTTAGAATGTTAAATTATGAATGCTCCTTATAATTTAGTACCCTTGGATAGCCTCTACCCTACTTTTTTGCCCTTTATACATGATAATAAGTATATGCCAAAGAGTTCACGAACACAGTTTTGTTTTCGAAATGCTGACTGCTTAGTCAGTTACAATGACCTATCCAAGGTACCATGGGACGAAATTTTCTTAGGTAAATCCGCCGAAGTAGCTGTGATAACTTTTTATTAAATACTAATACTCTATAGTTTTATTAAGAAGTTCATACCAATAAAAATCTTAAAACATTCTTCATTTCCTGTTTAGTTTAACGCCATCTGATTCACACTTTTAAACGTAAAGAGCGTGCCTGGATCAAGCGGAAAAAATATGAAAACTTTTATGATTACAATGAATTCTCAAGGCTTGGAAAGTACTTTAATAAAGAGAGCGCGATTAGATATAAAAACTACATGTCGTCAATTCAAAATAACATTAAAAAAGATATAAAGCAATTATGGACATATATATCAAAACGCAAAAATACTGCTACTGTTGTGTTCCTGACAATGTTTACTAAAATGATAATATTGCAACGAATCCTACAGAAGCATGTACCCTATTTTAAATGTTTTTTCACATAATTTTTGAAGCATCTTCTGTTTCTGCTGAATATATTGATAGTATCGATTTTGTACAATGCCCTGACTCATACATTAATGTAACATCTATTACACTATCAGAGGATAAAGTTCTTAAAGAGTTACAAGCGTTAAATACAACCAAGGGTATGGGGCCCGATAATACATCACCAGTATTTCTGAAAAATACAGCAGTTAATATTGTTAAACCACTGTGTCTACTTTTTAATAAGTGTTTAAGTGAAGGTATATGTCTTAACGCATGGAAAGCCGCTAAAATCGTGTCTGTATATAAGATTTGAGAACTACAGTCGTATTTCTATTTTGTCAGCTGTGTCGAAGGTCTTTAAACGATTAATTTTCAATTCTATATATCCATTACTGCATAATTTAGTCATACCCGAACAACATTGTTTTGTAAGACGACGTTGAACGTCGTCTTTACAAAACAATGTTGTTGCTACTACCAATTTATTAATATATCTGACTTATTTGAAAACTTAAATTTAAATTATCAAACCGACTGTATTTATACAGACTTTCGTAAGGTCTTCGACAGAGTTGATCACAAAATTCTACTTGATAAAATTACTTTCAACGGTATACGTTGCAATCTTTGGCGGTGGTTTAAATCATACGTAACTAACGGCACCCAAAGGGTTGTTATTAATGGTTACAAATCAGAGTCTGTGTCTGTCACCTCCGGGGTACCTCAAGATTCTATATTGGGACCACTATTATTAATACTTTTTATTAATGATATTGACTCCTGTTTTCAGCACAGTAACTTTTTACAATACGCTGACGACCTTAAAATTTATCGTACCATTTGTTACAGTGAGGATCACCTTAAACTTCAGGACGCCTTGGACCGCGTTTCTGTTTGAACAATATAGTTTCTGTTTGTTTGAAAAATAAATTAAGTCATAGTAATAATAAGTGCTAAATGTTAACTGTCACTAAGAAAATTAATTTTAATAAACAATTACGTTCCTTGTGCAGCTCTACTCTTGAAAAGTGTATTCTGTTTTTGACTTCGGCATTAGGTACATTAGGACAGTAAATTAACACTCAATACACATGTTGAACAAATTTGTAATAAAGCTCTTAAAATGTTTGGGTTTGTAATGAGAGCCTGTAAGGATTTCACCAACCCAGCAACATATAGCTTTTTGTATAAGGCACTGATACGCTCTCAGTTAGAATACGCTGTTGCTTTGTGGAATCCCTTCTTTAATGTATATATCGACCATATTTAGAGGGTACAAAAAAGTTTTTTTTAAGTCAATGTACTAAAAACATAAGCATACATATTGTTCGTATAATGTTATATTAAATAAAAACAAAATGTTAACTTTTAGGTCACATGTAAGATCAACATGCTCACGTCAAATATTTGCACTTCCCTTGTGTAGAACCAATGCTTGGCAAAAAAAGAGCGCCATTGTATCGCTTAATGCAAAATTATAATTATCACTTTTGGGACATTGACATTTTTAATAACCGTGCTAACTCCTTTAAAAACAAAGTGATTAATGAGCTTATGAGTCTTATTAACTAAAAACTAGATAAAATAAAATAAAATAAATCAAAATTATATCAAAACGTAATTTAAGTTATATTATTGTTTTAAATCAAAACTAAAACGTTAACAGTTTTTTTTGTTTGTTTAATTGTTTGTGACCAGATTGCAATGTTTTTAAATAGTTCGATATTGCTGATCCGTTTAAGTAATTCCAACTAATGTCATTTTGTAATATTGCATATGTAGTAAGTCCTCCTTCACATCTCTCAATTTTGTAATTTATCCTATAAATTATTATCTGAGGCTGGCTTCACTAATTGAAATTTTAGGATTAAGATTAATAATTAAGCCTCTGTTGAAGTTGTTAACTGGTCCTTAAATAAAAAATATTAAGTAGTTAAATATCTTGTAAGTTAACAAAGTTTTAGTTCCAGTATTTTGTGTTATTATAATTTAAGGTAAAAAGTAAAGTTACAGCCTATATACGTCCCACTGCTGGGCACAGGCCTCCCCTCATTTCTGAGAGGGTTTCAGGGCAATATTATTATAATTTTAAGTTATAATAAATAATTACTATAACTTAAAATATTTTAATTACAAATTGTAAGTAGATATTTGGATAATGAAGTAAATTTCAACTTTTTTTTAATACTACTAAAGTACTTAGGTATTACTTCTGTAGTTAAATTATTACTTAATTCTTTTTTGCTACCAGTACCTATTTAACAAAAAACTTTCTACTAAAATCCTTCGGTAACTTAAAGAATGACATTGTTACGAGCTTGAGGTTCGTGACAATAAAAATTGCCGATAAAATTACCTAGATTAACACTTTAATTTACTTTACACAAATTAAAACTTAAAACGCTAATAATTAAACACACTAATTCACTTTATTCCGCTCCGTAGCTTCGCTTGTCTCGCCAAGTCCAATACTGCCCCGATCGCATCTTGTAGCGCCTATATATACAAATTAGCAATGAAGCATCCGGAATATTCAAGTAAATGCGCGCAAAGCGACGAGTGTTCGAGTGTAGATTTTCTAGAAACTTAGTTCTTCGGATGGCGCTGTCGGTTGAAAGATTTGTGATGTCATTTTATGCAAAGCTCCCCTCGCTCTCGTTCCTGACACTAGATGGCGCTAGTTGACTTATTCACGCAACACTGCCCCCTCCTAAGACATGCTCGTCCCGAGCATTGTCGGTCCCATAATAACGCGCCAAGCGATCCACATGGACGATCTTAGGAATCCCTCTTGCGCCTTTCTGTAACGGCTCCGCAATGTCAAGGGATGTCCTATTCCGTGGTGCACCAACATTGTACAATTTCGATGCTCCTCTACTCCGTGTCTGAGGTCCCCTCACAGCCGCACAACTTGTACATGTACGACACCAATCCTCGACATCGTCACGATAATGGACCCAGTAAAACTGTTCTCGGACCTTCAGTAGAGTTCGTTTAACTCCCAAATGGACTCTTGAACGACCATTATGGCACAGCTGTAGAACATTCGGCACTTTAGCTTTAGGGACAACCATTTGCAAACGACAGCTGTCTCCTCGACCATTGTCCCATTTACGGCACAGGACTCCATCCTGAAGCAGCAAGCTGTCCCATTGGGCCCAATAGCTTTTCGTGGTTGAACTCATCGCTGAGACGTCCCTCCTTCATCCATCCCAGAATCGGCTTGATGTCCGGATCTTCCTGCTGTGCATGTCGTAGGCTGTCCTTCCACCCGTTGCTGATGTGGTCTGTCCTGAGCATCCTCACGGATACCACTTCCTTACTCTCTTGCCTACTACAATGGTTGCAATCTTCAGGAAAAGGTCTTCTTGACAATGCATCTGCGTTGCCGTGAGATTTCCCGCTGCGATGTCTGATAGTAAAGTCGTATCCCGGCTGCTGCTGGGCGGTGATGTTAGCCGCACTTCCTTTCTGAGACCGTTCGCCTTCCCTTCCTAGGGTGTGCTTAGGGCAGCTGGACCGAAGATGGCCCCTTTCCCCACAGCCATAGCACCTAGGGCTGTATCCTTTATTTTGGTTGCGAACCGTAACTGCTGCAACCTCCCTGGCCCCTTTCCCCACAGCCATAGCACCTAGGGCTGTATCCTTTATTGTGGTTGCGAACCGTAACTGCTGCAACCTCCCTAGCGTGAGGTGAACGACGATCCTGTCGCCGCCAGGCAGTGCCGTTAGCTGCACTACCCTCTTGATATCGTTCACTTTCCCTTTCTGCGCTTCGCTTAGGGCAGCTGGATCGAAGATGGCCCCTTTCCCCACAGCCATAGCACCTAGGGCTGTATCCTTTGTTGCGGTCGCGAACTGTACAACAATGATCTTCCACCTCCAGTGCATGGGCTAATGCGTCCTTAAGCGTCTCGTGGTGCCCGAGCCTCACAGCAGCTCTGACTTCCAGGTCGCGGATGCCGTCGATGAATGTCTGCATAAGGTTCCCTTCAATGAGCGCAGGTACAGACTGGTATGCTTTTCGAACCATCTTCTCCACCTCAAGGGTCCACTGCTGCAGGTTTTCGTTGCTGCGTTGCACGCGATCTTTAAGCTGCGCGCGAAAGACGTGTTCCAGGTGAGCGTCACCATATCTCGCCTCCAATGCCTCAAGGAGCTGCTCGTAGGTCACTTTCTTACCGAGAGCTTCCAACACAGTTAAGGCTTGGTCGCGCAAGCCTAAGGTAAGTGCATTCATGGCCTGGCTTTTATTCCAGCCGTTTGCCTCCATGACGGCCTCGAACTGTATTTTGTAGGCCGACCAGGAAGAAGTCCCGTCGAACGGTGGTACCTTGAATCCATGTAGCGAAGGTGTAGTAGCTACTGCGGGGGCTGCAATTCCATCTCCAAGTTTGAGTTCATCCAGCGTTTTCTTAACTTGGTTGATTTGGGTCTCAGCTTCCGACAGGCGGTTATCATGTTGAGCAACCTTATCCTTCACCTCCCTTATCTCTTTCCCGAAGGTAGCGTGAAGGTCCTTCATGAGAAGCATCTGCTCCTCCCTATCGCGTTTGAGCTGCTCTTCTAAGCGACGGGCCTGTTCCTCCTGTCGGCGGACCTGTTCCTCCTGTCGGCGGGCCTGTTGCTCTTGCTGCTCTTTCAACTGACGTGCCTGTTCCTTTTGTCCGCGCTGCAGCTGGTCTTCCAATCGACGGGCCTGCTCCTGCAGCATCACCATCAGAGCACCTAAATCAGGTGCTACAGACGTAGGAGCTGCTAACGGGCCGGCCTCCGTGGCTGGCGGCCAGCCGTCCGACGTCTGCCGTATTGCATCACCAAATCGTATCTGGTCCGTCTCCTGCTGGCGTTGACTTCGGGTACGGACACCCTCCGTTTCCTCCTTAGGTAAAATCGGCATGATTTTATCCCACTTCTGACACCAATCGTTACGAGCTTAAGGTTCGTGACAATAAAAATTGCCGATAAAATTACCTAGATTAACACTTTAATTTACTTTACACAAATTAAAACTTAAAACGCTAATAATTAGACACACTAATTCACTTTATTCCGCTCCGTAGCTTCGCTTGTCTCGCCAAGTCCAATACTGCCCCGATCGCATCTTGCAGCGCCTATATATACAAATTAGCAATGAAGCATCCGGAATATTCAAGTAAATGCGCGCAAAGCGACGAGTGTTCGAATGTAGATTTTCTAGAAACTTAGTTCTTCGGATGGCGCTGTCGGTTGAAAGATTTGTGATGTCATTTTATGCAAAGCTCCCCTCGCTCTCGTTCCTGACACCAGATGGCGCTAGTTGACTTATTCACGCAACAATATATCTGAAACCTTTTCTTGGTCATTTAGCATGCATTCACACAACAATCATAGTAGAAACGACGTTTTTCCATCATAATTTATCAAATAAGTAATGTACATAATAGGTTTATATAATTTTTAAATTACATTTAAAAAATTCTACTAGTTTATCCTACAATTAAATATATTAAACACTAAACAAAAACTACTTCAACAAGTATTTACAATAAAAAGTTAGGTAAATAAAAAATTACGTAAACATCGTAAAAAACTTTAAAATTCAATCGCCTACAACGCGCTAGCCACGACTTCGTATTCAGCTCAGACCTTCTCGCGATTGTAGGTGATTATTTCTCGCAGGTAGCAAGAATAACAGAGGCCTGATTAAAGCATGAAATACTTACTGTTTAGGTCTGACGGTGCCAGGATGTGATAATTGAAATTTCGCTTCACTAAAATTCCTTGCACAACCCTGCCAGGAACTGGAGGTTCCATTGCAAGTGACCCCATTACCTAAACAAAAATTGTTGCATTATTTTTTTTACTAAATTAATACTAATGTTACGAGCTTGCGGTTCGTGACAATAAAAATTGCCGATAAAATTACCTAAATTAACACTTTAATTTACTTTACACAAATTAAAGTTAAAACACTAATAATTAAACACACTAATTCACTTAATTCCGCTCCGAAGCTTCGCTTGTGTCGCTGAGTTCAACTCTGTGTCGATCGCATCTTGCGCCACCTATTTATTTAAATTAGCAAAATATCCGGAATGTTCAAGTAAACACGCGCAAGGTACCGAGAGTTCGAGTATAGATTTTCTAGAATCTTAGTTCTTCGGGTGGCGCTGTCGGTCGAAAGATGTGTGATGTCATTTACTGCAACGCTCCCCTCGCTCTCGTTTCTTACACTAGATGGCGCTAGTTGACTTATTCATGCAACACTGCCCGCTCCTAAGACATGCTCGTCCCGAGCATTATCGGTCCCATAATAACGCGCTAAGCGATCCACATGGACGATCTTAGGAGTCCCTCTTGCGCCTTTCTGTATCCGGTAGGTCACATCGTTGATCCTGGTTACAATCCGGTACGGGCCATCCCATTTAGCTTGAAGCTTAGGAGATTTCCCTTTGCTGCGGACTGGATTGTGCAACCACACTAATGAACCTTCGTTGAACCCTTTATTGTTCATTTTGCGGTCGTACCGGGTTTTCATTTTCTCAGACATTTGCTGGCCCGATTGTCTGACGTGCTCATAAATGTCATTCATTTTGTTCCGCAAGTCATTTGCATAATCGGTTATACTGCGTGGGGCATCAGGTGGTATCCCGGTGATCAGGTCCGCAGGCAGCCGTAATTCTCTTCCAAAGTTTGCGAAAGCTGGTGTCACTGCTGTACTTTCGTGAACAGAACTTCGATATGACAACAAAAACGGTTGTATGTGCTTGTCCCAATCTCGTTGCCGATTGTCTACAACTTTTGCTAGGTACCTCTCCAATGTCTGATTAAATCGTTCCACCATTCCATCAGATTGCGGGTGATAAGAAGTCGTTCTTGTTTTATGAGTACCCATAACTCGGCAAGTTTCCTGGAATATTTGAGACTCAAAATTCCTTCCTTGATCGCTGTGAATCTCTAAAGGTACTCCAAAACGACAGAAGACTTCATGAACTAGTTTATCTGCAACTGTTGAAGCTTCTTGATTTGGAATGGCGAAGACTTCTGGCCACTTAGTGAAGTAATCCATCACAACCATGAAATACTTGTTACCGCTTTCACTCTCCGGAAACGGCCCCGCCACGTCAATGGCTATTCTCTCCCATGGTGCACCCACATTGTACAACTTCAATGCACCTCTAATACGAGTCTGAGGTCCCTTTACAGCCGCACAACTTGTACATTTGCGACACCAGTCCTCGACATCGTTTCGACAGTGGACCCAGTAAAACTGTTCTCGGATCTTCAGTAGAGTTCGTTTAACTCCCAGATGGACTCTTGAACGACCATTATGGCACAGCTGTAGAACATTCGGCACTTTAGCTTTAGGGACAACCATTTGCAAACGACAGCTATCTCTTCGACCATTGTCCCATTTACGGCACAGGACTCCATCCTGAAGCAGCAAGCTGTCCCATTGGGCCCAATAGCTTTTCGTGGTTGAACTCATCGCTGAGACGTCCCTCCACTTAGGCTTGGTAGCACGGGCCTTCATCCATCCCAGAATCGGCTTGATGTCTGGATCTTCCTGCTGTGCATGACGTAGGCTGTCCTTCCACCCGTTGCTGAGGTGGTCTGTCCTGAGCATCCTCACGGATACCACTTCCTTACTCTCTTGCCTACTACAATGGTTGCAATCTTCAGGAAAAGGTCTTCTTGACAATGCATCTGCGTTGCCGTGAGATTTCCCGCTGCAGTGTCTAATAGGAAAGTCGTATTCCTGCTGCTGCTGGGCGGTGCTGTTAGTCGCACTTCCTTTCTGAGACCGTTCACCTTCCCTTCCTAGGGTGTGCTTAGGGCAGCTGGACCGAAGGTGGCCCCTTTCCCCACAGCCATAGCACCTAGGGCTGTATCTTTTATTGTGGTCGCGAACCGTAACTGCTGTAACATCCCTAGCGTGAGGTGAACGATGATCCTGTCGCCGCCAGGCAGTGCCGTTAGCTGCACTACCCTCTCGAGATCGATCAACTCTCCTTTCCACGGTTCGCTTAGGGCAGCTGGATCGAAGATGGCCCTTTTCCCCACAGCCATAGCACCTAGGGCTGTATCCTCTGTTGCGGTCGCGGACTGTAGCTGCTGCAACCTCCCTGACGCGATGGGAACGATGATCCTGCCGCACGGCTTCTACCTCCAGTGCATGGGCCAAGGCGTCCTTAAGCGTCTCTTGGTGCCCGAGCCTCACAGCAGCTCTGACTTCCAGGTCGCGGATGCCGTCGATGAATGTCTGCACCAGGTTCCCTTCAATGAGCACAGGTACAGACTGGTATGCTTTTCGAACCATCAGTCCACCTCAAGGGCCCACTGCTGCAGGTTTTCATTGCTGCGTTTCACGCGATCTTTAAGCTGCGCGCGAAAGACGTGTTCCAGGTGAGCGTCACCATATCTCGCCTCCAATGCCTCAAGGAGCTGCTCGTAGGTCACTTTCTTACCGAGAGCTTCCAACACGGTTAAGGCTTGGTCGCGCAGGCCTAAGGTGAGTGCAGTCATGGCCTGGCTTTTATTCCAGCCGTTTGCCTCCATGACGGCCTCGAACTGGATTTTGTAGGCCGACCAGGAAGAAGTCCCGTCGAACGGTGGCACTTTGAACCCACGTAGCGAAGGTGTAGTAGCTAATACGGGAGATGTAGTTCCATACCCAAGTTTGAGTTCGTCCAGTGATTTATTCATGTCAGCCATTACGTTGTCAACCCGATTGTTTACTTGGTCGATTCGGGTTTCAGCTTTTTCGATTCGGTTTTCAGCTTTCGCGATTTGGGTTTCAGCTTCCGACAGGCGGTTGTCATGCTGAGCAACCCTTTCCTTCACCTCCTTTATCTCCTTCCCGAAGGTAGCGTGAAGGTCCTTCATGAGGAGCATCTGCTCTTCCAACCGACGGGCCTGCTCCTCCTGTCCGCCCCGCAGCTGCTCTTCCAATCGGCGTGCCTGTTCCGCCTGCTGGCGAGCCTGTTCCTCCTGCTGGCGAGCCTGTTCCTCCTGTCGGCGAGCCTGTTCCTCCTGCTGCTCTTTCAACCAACGGGCCTGCTCCTCCTGTCGGCGAGCCTGCTCCTACAGCATCACCATCAGAGCACCTAAGTCAGGTGCTGCAGATGTAGGAGCTACTGACGGGCCGGCAGCCGGCGGCTGGCCCTCCGACGTCTGCGGCGTTGCACCACCAAATCTTCGTTGGCCCGTCTCCTGCTGGCGTTGACTTCGGGTACGGACACCCTCCGTTTCCTCCTTAGGTAAAATCGGCATTATTTTATCCCACTTCTGACACCAATTGTTACGAGCTTGCGGTTCGTGACAATAAAAATTGCCGATAAAATTACCTAAATTAACACTTTAATTTACTTTACACAAATTAAAGTTAAAACACTAATAATTAAACACACTAATTCACTTAATTCCGCTCCGAAGCTTCGCTTGTGTCGCTGAGTTCAACTCTGTGTCGATCGCATCTTGCGCCACCTATTTATTTAAATTAGCAAAATATCCGGAATGTTCAAGTAAACACGCGCAAGGTACCGAGAGTTCGAGTATAGATTTTCTAGAATCTTAGTTCTTCGGGTGGCGCTGTCGGTCGAAAGATGTGTGATGTCATTTACTGCAACGCTCCCCTCGCTCTCGTTCCTTACACTAGATGGCGCTAGTTGACTTATTCATGCAACACTAATATAACATGTGTGTTAAGATAATCTATCCCATATATCATTCCTGATGAGTCATGCGGAAGGACATGGGGATTGATGGATGTAGATGGCACAGGTATGTGCTAACAAATTTGAATATTGAACAGTTCCACATTCAAAATTGCCGGTAAATATGTAAGCGACAGAACTTTAAAAGCATGCCTCGTATACATCCACGTAGTGGGGGCGTTATTCACGTAGTGGCGGTGTAAGATTATCCACTATCCCATATCACCCCACTACCCTCATGAGTGTCGTAAGAATGTGCAAGTACGGTGCGCTGCCGACGACTTCACGATGCGCTTCGCGATTCGACGTGGCGATGCGTCTCGCGGCGGCGAAGCAGCTAATCATTGCAGTAGATAAGCATTTGGCATTGCAGGTCGTAAGTTCAAATCCCTCATGAATAATAATAATAATAATAAGCTTTTTATTTGTCTCAGTTTACACATGTTATTAAAAAAATACAAATAGAAATCATCACAAACTTAACTTAGAAACATACAGTAACATAACAGTAATGAGACAAACTGGCCTGTGACTCAGCTATGTGGTGATTTTAGGTCACCGCTGGTATTCTGCCACAGCCGACTATTTTAACAACACAGTATATTAACCTAATTTTGGCATTGACGTAATACAACTAAAGAATAGACTAAAATATTTATTCATATGTGCTATGCAAATTTAGTAAGTAGTAGGTAAAGGAGACAATCGCCTCTGGGCATACCAGAAACTTCAACGACTCTCAATGGTATTAGTAAAAATTAAGTCTGTAGTTATATATAATACTTCATACCTGCTTCCAACTTTTGTTGTTCAAGTAACCATACTTTACATTTCAATGAATGACGTGGGAAAGTGATAAACTGACGTTTCATGCAGAGAACAGACAGGTAAAAAGCTTTGTGGCAGAATTTAGGGGTAGGAATGATCTACGTTCATCATTTAAATTAGCCCTTGCTACGTGTTCGTGTGCGTGTGCATGAGCGTGCACGTGTGCGCGTGCGTGTGAGTAGAGATTGCAAAATCCGGATTTTTTTGAAATCCGAATTTCTGAATTATCATATGATTAAAATCCGGATAATCCGGATTTTTCGAATTTTTAAGGTGATTTCATAAAACTTAAACAAAACAGCATAAATCATTTAAAATCTGAATTTATTCAGACACGACGGAATAAAATCAACTAAAATAAACAACAAAACAGTCATAAACTGAACATAACATAAAATCATAGCAAAAAAACTAAAGTTTCAGGTGACTAAGTTACAAATAAGGGAAGAAATTATAAATAAATTCTATTTTTATGACATTAATTTAGTACACTTATATTAATCAGTCTTTTTTAGAAAACGAGTCCTTGAAAACGTGAAAGCGTCAAGTGTCTCATCGTTTAGACGTGATCTTATTATATTACAGAACATGCTGGCTGTAGAAAAAGCTCTTTCAGACTCAACACTGGTCGGCGGTATGGAAAGCAACCTGTTACGATTTTTTTTTAGGTTTGCTCCACGACCACCACCGTTTTCAAACAAAGCCATTTCAACGTGAATCAAGTGTGCTGAAATGAACGAGTGTATCGTTGACTGCTGTTAATGGTTACTACCCACACTTTCAAGAGAAAGTTGACGATTGAGCTTTTCTTTAAAACTGAGCGGCGATGGATCAGAACTTATCGCACAGAGTTCCTGAAATAGAGTTCGTATTAGTCGACGTGGTCGTGCAGTCGCTAACATCAGCTTGATAGATTACATTTTTGATTCTATCATACGTAGGTTTTTATATATTTTTTTATAGAAAAGAGGGCAAACGAGCATACGGCTCACCTGATGTTAAGTGACTACCGCCGCCCGTGAACAACCGCAACACCAAGGGAATTGCAGGTGCGTTGCCGGCCCTTTAGAAAGGAGTAAGCTCTTTTCTTGAAGGTCCCCAGGTCGTATCGGTCCGGAAAAATCGCCGGTAGTAAATAATTCCACAGAGAGGTCGTACGCGGAAGCAAAGTCCTAGTGAAACGTACAGTGGTGGACCGCCAAGCATCCAGATGGTGTGGTCGTTATTGGGAGGTTTGCCGCGTAGTGCGTTAATGAAATTTGGCGGTTGGGATTAATCCGAACAATTCCTCAGAGCACTCCCCGTGATAGATGCGATAAAATATGCAAAGAGATGCAACATCTCTTCGCAGCGCCAGTGAATCAAGCCGATTGGAAAGCACTCGGTCGTCGACGATTCGAGCCACTCTGCGCTGGATGCGGCCAAGTGGAAGGAGCTAGTACTGGGGAGCCCCAGCCCAGAGATAGGAACAGTATTCCATCTGCAGCCGAACCTGCGCCTTGTAAAGTTGCAGACGGTGTGCCGACACGAAATACTGTCCCGCTCTGCTGAGCACGCCAAGCTTTTTAGAGGCCAATTTGGCCTTCTCTTTCAAGTGACCACGACAATGCACGTCACTCGATACGTCGACGCCGAGGATTACGATACTGGCTGAGGCAACAAGCCTTGAAACTGAGGAGACACGACAAAGGGGTTCTTTTTAGCGGTTAACGCGCAAACTTGTATCCTCTGAGGGTTAAACTAGACTAGATTTAGTCACTCCCAAATCCGAGACTTTGTTCAGCAAAGACTCGACTACAGACACAAGTTTGTCCCGGTACTCGGATATTACGTGGTAGAGCCATGCTTCAGTTATATTAGTAGTATAGTTGTAGCACGAATGGGTCGGCTCGACCGGGGAGGGACCACGCTCTCTCAGAATACCACCGTGAAATAGCAGCTTAATGCTGCTGTGTTTCGTATGGTAAGTGTAGAGACCCTTTTTACTGGAAACGAGGCATTCCATCTTAGTCCTCAACAATGCATCACTTTTTGACAATGCATCTGCATTTTGATTTGTAATCGAGGATAGATGTGGATGTCTATGGACCGCAACAACCACTTACCATCAGGTGGACTGTGTGCTCGTTTGTCACCCTATCCTATAAAAAAAAACTCGGAGACGTTTTTCCGCGAAATTTTGGCACGGCTGGTGTACAGAGAGCATCACCAATGCTGTCATCTGCATAGTAATGAATGTTACAGGTTTGCAACAAATCATTGATATGCAGAAGAAACAACGTTGGTGACAGCACGCAGCCTTGGGGAACACCAGCATTAATAGGCTTGTAATCAGAGCTTGCACCGTCTACAACGACCTTGATGCTCCGATCCAAACTAACGGCCAATGGACTTCCCCCTTGGACTCTACTGTGCCGCCGCCCATCTACGAGTCACGTAGACCAGAGGAACACCAGCTGATCGACCACGACGGAAACCGTATTAGCGATCACTAATCAGCTGGTGATTCTCAAGGTACCTCATGAAATGGAGTCCATTGTTTTGGAGAACAAGGTGATGGCGATGGGCCTGTAGCTGAACGGGCCTGAGCGATCGCCTTTTTTAGGGATCGGGTGGACGAAAGCCGTCTTCCATGATTTTAGAACTACGCATACAGAGTAGGAGTACCGGAAAAGACGCGTTAGGACCGGTGCCAACTCTGGAGCACACGTCCTCAGCACAATTGGGGGATACCATCAGGCCCACCCGACTTTTGGATGTCCAGGGAGAGGAGTGCTTTACGAACCGAGCGCTGTGTAAACCACACCTCCAGCATGGAGCACTCACATCGCGGGATGGTCGGCGGTGTACTTCCCCTGTCAACGAGAGTCGAGTTGGACTTTCTCCTTTGCGGCATGGGCCAGTGAGTCGTCTTCCCTGTGCAGAGATGGAAGAGAAGGCTGACGGAAATTCTCCCGGACAGCCTTGGCGAGAGACCAGAATGCACGGGCTCCAGAAGGAAGATGAACTAGTTTCTCGCCAATTCTGCCTATGTGCTCTGACTTTGCCCTGAAATGACTCTTTTGAAGAACTTGGTGGCGGAATTGTACTTATTTTTTAGAGCGCTGGTGCTTACATCCCGGGACGTTGATGCGCCAGCCCAGGCTTGGTAGCACTCCTGCCTAACCTGCTATTTTACAGGAGCGACCAAATCATGGCTGAGATTTGCCTCCCATGGACAACACAGAGGAAGGAATATAAAGTTCCATACCCGGAAATACTATATCAGCGACAGAAAAAAAAACAGCAACAACGTTGGGATCGTCCGGCGAGAAGCAAACCCGCCCCCAAGGGTAGGATGCAAAGAAAGACCGCATCCTATCCCAATCGGCCGACCTATAGTGCCAAACATGGTGGCAGTCTGCAGAATGCAACCGCGATTTCAGCATGAGTGGCACAACACTCCGGACAAGACTATGGTCCGAGGAGCTAAAAGGGCGTCGGCGGAATTCTGATATCCGTCCGGATAAGAAGTCAGCAGTAGTTCCAACAGAAAAGGTGTATTGTGTTCCACATCTGGAATCCGCGTAGGCAAAGTAACCAGTTGTGTCAGACCATATGCCAAGGCAAAATCATGAATAGGGGGGCAGATCTCCCCGCCTGATCGGTTAAACGTGAACCAAGCCACTCGGCGTAGTGGGCGTTAAAATCGCCGAGGATCACGATCTCTGCGGATGGGATCTGTTGTAGCAAAGAATCTGTAGTCATTTGGACGTGGTCAAAGAGACGTCCTGTTTCGGCATTACCGCTATGGGACCTATAGAGGCACCCGTAGACGCGCGGATGGTCATCGCTGTCTACGCGTAGCCAAAGGATAGACAGGTGCGAACCTTCAAGACTGCCGAGGCGTCGAGAACAGATGTCCTCTCTGACTAATACGAAAACTTCAGCCCGAGGCACAAAGGAGTGTTCTAATTTGTACTCTGGGTAGGAGAGATACGAAGCATCCACCGGAGAGAACACCTGCGTCTCGGTCAGAAAGAGCAGAGCCGGCCTCGCCATCTCGAGATGGTAGTGGACGGCGTTTAGGCTAGAAGGAAGTCCCCTGATATTAGAAATTCACGAATAGCGTGGCAGGGGTCGCCTTGGTCTTGTTGCTCAGTTTGCCCCGAGCAGTTGTTGTCTTGAGCGGAAAATTTGTGAATAAATGTAAAATATTATCCATTGAACATAATTTTGACTAAAATCCGATAAAACCGGATTTGGGTCCTAAAAACCGGATTTATAAAACCCTAGAAACCCCGGATTTTTCAGTTATTTTCGAATTTCGAAGAATCCGGATTGCAATCCCTACGTGTGAGTGTGCATGCGTACTTTGGCAGTCTTGTATCCGCGGAAGATGAGCGACAGCTGCTGCGTGTTGCGCGGCGTGTGCACGTGTGCGTGCACGTGTGCGTGTGCGTGCACGTGTGCGTGTACGTGTGAGTGTACGTGCGTACTTTGGCGGTCTTGTCTCCGCGGAAGGTGAGCGACAGCTGCTGCGTGTTGCGCGGCGTGTGCACCTGCAGGCGGCCGCGGTGCTCGCGCTGCAGCGCTGCGCGCAGCCGTGACATTTCGTTCTGCTCGCCATGCACCAACACCTGCGCACGGGAAAACTCAGTGTTATTCTTGTATAGATTTGACAGTTAATAACAATAATAACGTTCCCCAAACTGAATTTCGGTCACACCGGCCCATCTCAACGGAGACTAGCCATCAGCGCAGGACTGGATTATTGTGCATAAGTGTGTCCGCACAGGTACACTCTCTATTCCCTCACTCTCATAGTCCGATGGGATGGTAATCCGAAACGAACGGAGAGAGATTAGGCGCAGGACCAACGGCTATACGTGCTTTCCGAAACACCAAATTATAATATAATATTTGCCAATTAAGGCAGACAAAGGTCTTGGATCATACAGCCTATTGTGATTTGTATTTTATAGACAAAATTCTACACACTTCGCGTCATTGTGCAGTTCCTGAAAGTGTTTACGTCGGCATTTACCCAATGGACAGTTGATAAGCTTAAGCTTAATAAACAGATAACGAAAACTTATCAAAAACATTCTTGCGATTTATATTACCTACAAAACACTTGTATGCACCGTTTCCTCTTGCGATTTACATACGCAGATATTTTTAATACAAAAAATGCACCACCAAAATATTATCTAAACGATAATACAAGATCAACAATCCACCGGTGTTCGACTTTCCGTCAAAACTCCCGGATCGTAGATACTTGTGTAGAATTAGTGGATTCTAATATTCTCGTCAATACTCCAATTCTCCAATAAATCTTATTGAGCATAGTAAAGAGCTTGTTTAAGTAGTGGATACCATTTAGGTTTGCAATCCATAATCTTAATTATAAAGCTACTATCGCTTTAAATGTAATTTTACGAGCTATCCGTTATACCTGCTTGTAATGTAGACTGACAAAAGAGCAACAGTCTGTAAATTATAAAATCAAACGCTGAAAATCTTCCAAATATAGCGACCACATAAGCAGTCTTCCGGAAACTAGAATGTTTTGCTTTATTATTAAACGTTGAAGTAAATGGTCATTTATCTTTTAAATTATTTCATTGAATATTGAGCAATAGAAAAAATAATACTAAAGGATATCTCTATATTATGCCAATCAAAACAAAAACCCATGTAACACCTATCGTACATATGGCTTAAGTTTCTGCACCTTTTTGTGATACGCGTGCAAGTTCTAGCATTAGATCAACTCATAAACCAGTTTACGTTCAGCACCCAGCGCAGCTGGTTTATTTATTATAATAGTATTTACCGTCCATATCATTTAGCATTAATTATTAGAAAGTATTAGGGAATCACCTTTTACAACCCATATATCACTACTCGTAATTTTAATCCGGCTCGGAGGATATCTTATGTAAGTGACTTGTCATCGATAATATGCTTTATTGGGGTATTCGGAAGTTTAGTAATATTTTTTTCTTTTTTTCAAAATGATGTGATACAATGATATGTAATGAGTACGTGTTACACTTTGACTATTTGTGACCCAAAATTACAACACTGTTTAAATAAGTAAATGATTGATAATTTTGTAACCCTGTTTCTTATATCAATGTGTACGTAAATATACGTATACGTCAACAACTTGCCAAATACATAAGACACAACACAGAGATGGTATTGCCACCCCCTAGTGCGATACTTAAAGCTGGTAACCATAATCTGATAAAAGACGATGGATGCAGGTGGCTAAAGACCGTTTCCCGTCCTTGGAGAGGCCAATGTACAGCAGTGTCCTTGTTGTTCTGATGATGATGATGATACATTTTATGTAAGATTTCTCATGAACTTGTATCGTCCATAGAAGGACGAATTTTACGTATCGTGACGGATGCTTCTAGTCACCGGTGTAGATATTTGTTATTATTTTCGCAACGACCGCTAGTTTACCTTAAATTTCAGACTAAAAATAAACTTATTAAAAGTTTTTAAATAAGTTCATTTTATTAATTACTTAAACAACCAAAAAATATAATAAAATATAATTCATCAAAGATTGTTGTCTGATCTCTTGAGATAAAATGAGACAAGGAACAATTACTCACCACATGTGGGGGCTTGAGTATATTAATGAACTCGGAGGTCTGCTGGTAGTCGGTGTGCGCGGAGAACGAAATGTAGTCCACGGACATCTTGAGAGGCAACTTCTGCCCGGACATGGTCGTGATCTCGTCTGGTTCGGACAAGATTGTTTTTGCCAGAGTTCCTTCAACGCAGTAACCTGGATTCACGAAGAAAAACTATTTTAAATATATATTTGTTGTTGAAGCAAGCAGAATGGGAGAGCGAGTGTAGGAAAGGCGACAGAAGGAAACTGAAACGGGAGATGTGCAACAGCATCTTCCTGATAGAAGCTCAAAATAATTAACAACTATGGCTACTAAACCAAGCGTGGCAAATATGCCAAATATATATACCTATATACAGTAGAAGTCCGATAATCCGGCACGTTCGGGACCGGCTCGGTGCCGGACTACCGAAAATTCCGATCTATCGGGCGGTAATTATAAGAACAAACTACAAATACAGTATGCAAATATGTATGTATGTACATACAACAAAGTTTATTTACATTTCATATACATAATGTATGTACACGTACTTTAAAACATATTTTACTTAGATTTAAAAAAGTCACGAATGTCTTTTTGTTTTCTTGACTTTTGGCGTTTAGTATAAAATTTATTTCTAATGCTATGGAAATCAATAATTTTTGAAGCACTGTAGCTAGTACTAGTCTCAGCAAAAGAGATAAACTTATTTAGTGATTCTGCAACTTCTGCCCAGCTGATTTTTTAGTTTTCTTCCGTTTCGGCATCTGAGTCACTTTTTTCAAGATTTTGAGTAGGCTGAGGGTTTAATACAATGTTGATAATGTCCTCATCGGTTAGTTCTTGTTCAACAGGCTCATTCTCGTAGATTAGAAGCCACTCCTATACCTCATCTTTAGGCAGGGTTTTCAAGGGATTGTCAGCACTTCTAACGACATCCAAAGTCCGCTTCGTGATTGATTAACGGAGCTAACTAGCCGGCCGCTAACTACGTAATTGTTTCCGAACAATACCTAGCACTTCCAGATGATCCCGAACTACCCCGAAAACTTCCGAATAGCTCTCAAGCATTTTTATTTGCTTAAGGACACACTTTTGGTGAAAACCGAAAACCAGAGAGCGAGTACCCGGTTGACCGAGCTTTGCTCGGTAATTTTCGCTCGGTTTTTTTTTTAATTCGTGTGTTTTGGAAATTATATTTAGATACAAATTACGTACTGATGAAATATAAATAATATTTTTTGATCTTAGCGACATAACAGAAAAAACGGAACTGGTTATTTGAATAAAAAATCATGAGTGCAATTATTTTAATTTAAATTTTCGTGTTTTTAAAAAATACTAAAAAAAGGGCTCGAAAAAATAGATTTTCTCAAAAAAGAAAGGAACTTGATAAAAAAATTAAAAAAAGTCGGTCGGTCAGTCTGGGCTCGAACCGGGGTTTTACGATTCTGACCGCCCATTATACCAATTAAGCTATTTATAATCATTAACAATCTGTCAAAATTTACCTTCTTATTCTAACGATATTGTAGCAGTTTTTCATTGCCTAAAAACACGGACAAAAATACATTTTCTAAAAATAAATCCTAGCTAGATCGATTTATTATCCCCGAAACTCCCTGGACACAAATTTTATGAAAATCGTTGGAGCCGTTTCCGAGATCCCGATTATATATATATATATATATATATATATATATATATATATATATATATATATATATATATATATATATATATATATATATATATATATACAGAATGGGTCCCACATATATGCAATAAATGAAACCATATACTTGTTATCGCCTTTGCTGACGATATACAAAAACTGAACGTAATCGGTCCAGTAATTAGGTCAAAAAGTAGAGTTTTAATTTTAAGCAAATTTGAACACTCTATAGAATTGGGTCACTAAGTCAATGATACAATAAACTTGAATGAATCCTTGAACATTAAAAAGCGACGTTGCCACGCAGTGCAAACCATTGGTATTGCGACATATCGACAGCGGTGTCTTTTGTCAGCGTGCCACCCGCGTGCAACGTTGTCACTCTTCCAAGGGGTCAAGGTACGTTGTCTAAACAGAGTGTTCACTTTTACTGAATTTATTTTAATATTTATTTTGTTTGAAAATTTCACTTTTTTATTTTACGGGTTTTAATTTAATATTTAATTTTTCTACACTTCTACGGACTAGTATTACTTGTGGTTTCATTTATTGCATATATGTGGGACCCATTCTGTATATATATATATATAGCAAATTATGGGGGAGGCCTATGATCAGCAGAGGAATTTGATAAACTGTAAAGAAATACTATATTATAGATTTCTTAAGTCGTAGAGCCATGCTGCAGCTATACCATAATATAGCTGCAGCGTGGCTCTATTATGATTGTATAGCTCTACTATGCTCGACTGGGGAAGTACCGTGCTCTCACAGAATATTAGCCTAAAATAGCAACTCAATGCTGCTATGTTTACGTATGGTGAGTGTAGAGAAGAGGGGATGCTTTTTACTGGAAACATATAGTTCTCAGGATGATAACGCATCTGCATTTTGATTATTAGTCGAGGATAGATGTAGATATCTATGGGCTGCAGCATCCATTTACTTATTGGTTGACTGTGCGCTCGATGTTACCCCTATTAAAAAAAATTACGTAGTCTTTGATGATGAGCAGATGAACAGATGAATCCGAAGTGTTGACCAAAGACCAGACAGCGTTATGGGAGCATGTAATATATGAATTTAAATTATGTTACGTTAATGTCTCACCTGCAATGATGACCCCGTTCTTAGGGTCTGTGCACCAGGACTCAAACAATTCTCTCGATAGCCCCGACTGCATCATTCCCGGTGAAGCCATGATCACGCACGGACCGATGTCTTCGAAGTGATCAATGCCCTGAACAAAATATATTTATTTCCACACGTGATCCAATTTCACCGAAATTGTGGGGTGTGAGAACATCCACTACCCCACTTCATCTTGAAGATGTCGATGATGAGCAGCATGAGACGGGTAGCAGCATCTTTCTAATAACAAGAGTTTACTGTAACTGTCTTATTTGCAAACAAATTCCTAAAAAAAATAAGTCTATCTAATTTTAAGTAAAGGTTTTTTTTTCAATTTTGGACCAAATAGTTTCCTATATCAATCATCTAATAAATTTTATTTTGCCTCCAGTACCTTACCTACGAAGTGGAAAGAAGCGTTCCTAATTCCTGTCCCCAAAAATAGCTCACCTACTAATTTCAACCATTATATGCCAATATATATCCTGTCCTTCTTCTCCAAAATTCTTAAAAAGGTTATTCATGGCCAACTCATAAAATGTCATAAACAAAAACAATCTCCTTAATCCCTTTCAGTCTGGTTTCCGACCACTGCACAGCACTTCCGCGGCAATCCGCTTTGCGATGGACAATGGTCAACTTACTCTTCTTGTCCTTTTAGACTTTAGTAACGCCTTTAGTTGTGTTCACTATGAGTTTTGTTAGCAATTCTGACATCCCTAAAGGGCAATGCCCAGTCTTCATAGACACTTCGGCCATGAGTGCCCACATATAAAAGCATATAGATATGATAATATGCAATTAAAACAATGAAATGGTAAAGGAATTGCTTTAAAAAAAGTCGGGGTTTTGAAAATATTTGAAGTTTTTATTTTCACAAATGCAGTTTTTTTAACAACTATTTATATCGATTTTATCGCGTTTTATTTCTTTGATTTTTAATTCCAGACGTTTCGGGTGCTTTCCAGCACCCATGGTTACGGCAGACTGAGGTGACCGACGTCCCAATGTCAGTGTTAACCCGGAGTACCTTCAGATTTTTAATTTTTATTTATGGTCCGATCTACAGGATGAACTTGAAGTCTTGAAGTCTTGCGTGGTATGCTTGGGTTTAGTTTTAATTTTATTAATTACAGGGTCCCAAACAGGTGGGAGTACCCAGCTTCCTTCTCTATTGAAATTAGAATGTTTTTAATTTCAATAGCCTCACATATCATCCTTGGCAGGAATCGATGTTCTTTCGCGAGGATTTGTGGTCTATCAAATCTGATATTATATTTATCTTCTTCAGCGGCTTGTAGAATGTTCTAATAGGAGCTCGCTTCAAGATGTAGCCAATCTTGTCCGTAACACCTCTGAAATATGGTAGTACAGCAGGCACATGCTCGACTGTGCCCGACTTCACTCGGTCACTGTGACATAGGTGCGGCACCCGAAGCTTGTTGTCGTGCAGAACTTGCTTGACGTGCTGAAGCTCGGCAGCCAGGTGTTTGCGCTCACAGATCCCTTGTGCTCTCTGTAACAAAGAGTTGCCCACGGTAGCTAACTGTGAAGGATGATGGTGAGATTCACCGTTTAAATATTGGTTTGTATGGGACTTTTTTCTATATACAGTGTAACCTATGGTGTTAATAGAATTTCGGATGACTAACACATCTGGGAATGCTAAGGAATTATTTGCCTCTAATATAATATCATAATCACTGAATGGAATTTAGCACAGAGTGGTAACAATGGATAAAATCCATTGGTTTTTTTTTTTTTTTTGCGCCCGAAGCAATTGGAAAGGGCTACCCTTTATGAAGGGAGGCGGAAAATGCATTACGCATACCACGATAGCCGGTCTATCGTGATTATGAGGGACTCACTGCCTACCGGGGGAACCTAAGTGATACCCTCTAAAAACCGCCTTTGGGGACTGACAACTGGCTGTTTAAGCTTCTTATGCCGTATCGGAAGCGACCCTCTTTTGGGAAAAGAGGGCGCAGGAAAAATTCATAATTTCCTCCCCAATAAGCTAGCAGGACCTGTCAGCAGATTCCCAGCACTCCTACTGTGGTGGTGGGGGGAAGGCCTTAATAGGCAGACTTGTTGTCATAATGAGATGTGTTCCAAGGGTTTGGGTATGAAAGTGAAAGTCACATTCATACCCAAACCAGGTAGGAGTGTATACGCAAATCCTAAATCCTAGAGACCCATTAGCCTCACATCCTTTCTCCTAAACACTAATGTGTGTAAGGGAATTAAGGGGGTCGACGCAAATTAACTTAATTATTACTATATTATAGGAATCATATATAACTTTTTATTATTCCTTGCCTTTAATAATCACATTATTCCTGCCCACACGCAAAATACACGCATAGACGTGGAGTTGCGGAAAACAGCCAGTCGTAAACTAACTAACTAATATCATAATCAAGTTTTGATCAGATCTTTAATTTATTTTATGATTTTTTTATAGGATAGCGTGACAACCGAGCGCACAGTCCATCTGATGGTAAGTGGTTGCTGTGGCCCATAGACATCAACATCTATCCTCGATTACAAATCAAAATACAGATACGTTGCCACCCGTGAGGACTAGGATGGAATGCCTCGTTGCCAGGGTCTCTGGTTCTCTACACTCCCTATCCGAAACACAGCAGCAATAAGCTACTATTTTACGCCGGTACTCTGTGAGAGCGTGGTCCTTCCCTGGTAGAGCCGACCCATTCATGCTACAACTATAACTGCAGCATGACCCTACCACGTACGAAGAATCTTATATATACAATCTTATACAACATTTGTATCATACACAATCAATACATTATCCAGGAATTGAGCAGGAGGCGAAATATTAGACTGATGCCGTGCCCAACCCAAATACCAAATTACTGTCATAACATGGGCACAGCATCCTACCGTTCGACGGCCGACAATACAATTGCAACAATACTTTTTGATTGCACTTCTACCAGAATCATTGCCACTAATTAAAATATATATAAAATATACTTTACGACTGATGTGTCGACTTGCGATTCTAGCCCTAAGTAAAGAGCAGCTAGGGCTAAAGTTTATTCCTTCCGTAATGCTGCTCCTGTGGTTGTTACATAGTTCTATCCGATAGCAACCATTAAATCTAATATGCTCACCATAATAGGAGCGAGCTTGCTTTAATTGGTATGTGCCACAAGCAATGAATATTAAATCATTGTAAGTTAAAACAGGAAATTCCCTAACATTTTCAGAGTCTACATTTATATTCCTAAAGTCTGCCCTAGCTCTATTTAGATTTCGTTCCCTAACATACTCAGACAAATCATTATTTGTCTCCATATTTTGGTGAACTATTTCAAGTATTTGAGCCGCATCATCCCTGTCCCTTATTTTAGTGTGGAATTTATTAATTAGAGCAGCAGCCACAGCAAAGTCTATCATCAAATGTTTAGAAGCCCTGTTAAAATAATTTTGGCGAAATATTTTAAATTGAGTTTTAAAAATGCCATTCACCACCTCGACTACCCATCGACACATAGTCACAGCTCTGGACTTATTAGCTTCTCTAGTCGTTAACTGAGATTCACCATCGGGTGGAGACAAAGGTACATGAACCTGATAACCACAATGTTCTAAAAGAGGCAATGAATCCCTAAAGCCTCTATCTAGGATGAATACATCTCCAGATTCAAAATATTGCCTTAATGAACTGGATTCATTACCAAATTCATTTTTTATGATATCCGCATCTGAGGTTGTTGCAGGATAAGGACCTAAAACATCTATGATGTAACCATCACTACACACAAAAAGGAAAGGCTTTATAAGATTGCTATATTTGTGTAATGAGTAAGTTTTTTTCTGATATAAATAATTGGAACTATTTTCTATGTATATATATGTACCATCGGCAATTATGACAGGCCTCCTATTTTCTCCCCCATAAAGTCCATTTGGAATGAGAAGATTTCTTTGAGCTATTTCTGCTCCGGATATATGATTTATGCCCAAATTCATAGGAACAAAATCCTGATTAATTATTTCGCGGGCCATATTTATAAGCCGCTCTAATGTGCTTCTTGGCACTTGCAATAATGCTGACATGCGTTCGTCACTATCTCCTATTCTTAACTTCATTAAATATGCAGCAAGTGCAAAACAACCCCTATGTTTACTTGACAGTCTAGGAACTACAGAGAGAATTTGTTGGTATTGTGCCTTTGATAAGCCTAGATAATAATGTACAATGTGCTCAGGCATAAGATAAGATAAGATAAGATAAGATATTTTTATTTACTCAAACATGTGTGAGATATACAATGCATGGGCAGAGATATGTTCTTGGTGTTAGTGTTGTTAGTGTCAACATGTCTTACCGACATATTCGGTGTGTAAAATTTAAAGTGATTAGGTTATTAATTTTCATTTAACATAATGTCAATATTTTCAAAGTCTATATGATTATGCATATTATCTTTCAATAATGTAGCAAAATCTTCAATTTGTGCTGCACTAAATGTTTTAATAGGATTATATATTGATTCTAAAAGTAAATCCCAAGAGTTACTATTTAAATGGTAGTTACAGATTCTACATTCTGGAGGTACATAGTAATTGTAATCGCAAAAAAGACGTACCCGCAACGCTGTTGGAACAATGAGTCGATTGGAGTCGTTACAACCAGGAAAAAAACATTGATTTTGTGTTAGTGGTGCTCTTACATAATTAGGCAGCATTATACTATGTGATATATGATCTAAGCTTTGTTGATCTGGGTGCAATACATTACCGACTTCAGATTGCAACGAGGATGAACTAGATGATTCAGATGGTTCCCGTTCTGCAGTTGAATGTGATGCTGCTCTATCAAACCTTCGCCAACAATTATGACACACACGAGATGACGATGGCAACTGAAATAATATTAAATACAAAAGTGAAAAAGTGAACTAAATAAAAATAAAATAGATTTGTTTCCTTTAAACTCAAATACATATAAAATATTTATCAAGTTAATTGTTACTGCACAAAAGCAGATTTAATGGCCTATATTATTTAATAATTAAGCACTTAAAAACTACCAGTGGTCCAAAAACAATGAAAAATCAATTGTCTCATTACTTGGTAGTTGGTAAAAACGGTAGCACTCTACCTGGTGGTGACAAGTAATCTTATCGCCATGTTATAAATAAGCTTGTATGTTTGTCAGATATAGTTTGTGTGGATGTAATCAGAGTAAAAACATGTATCACTATCAGATATGAGCACACACACCTAATAAATTAAAAAATGTTGAACACGTACCTCACGTGGTGCAATTTGATGGGCAATTTCATTCCTTATGAGTTCCTCACGTGGAGAATCAGACCCAAACAATGTGTGTGATCTTATTCTCAAAAGTGACTTGCCACAGCTGATACATACATGTCCATGACTAATAATTGGTGAATTTTCCTGTTCGCTAGTTGGATGTCGTATTTGATTCCAGGCTGCAGTCCAACATGCGTGGCATACTACACTATCACTCGAAACTTGTACCTAATAAAGAAGCCATAATTATTATATCTATTGATATAATTATAAGACAACTCAGTTAATAAGCATTGCTGCAATTGTAGAATGAAGAAAAGGAAGAAATGACACATGATTGTAACTATTTACCTGCTGTGGTCGAACCCATTCTTGTATAAGATTTCGCAGTTCTGGAATTTCCAACAAATGCCTTCGTGTTTTCGCTATATTTAAACAACAATTAACACAGCGAAAATGTCCTCTTGAATGAGTTACCGAGGGCTGAGACGAAGTCTGGCCGGCGTGGAAGCTGGGATCATTGTTAACAGTGGATATCGAGTCCAAGTTCGTGCAGGGGTTATTGAAGGAAGCGGGTGCGGGGTCCATGTTCAGGCCGTGGTCAGTAGGGTGGGATAAAATGTCAGAGTCCAATTATAACGCTTGTTCGTTACTTCGATAACAAATTCACAAAAATAAAAACAAACAAAACAACAAGCAAATGAATTCTACATGTGACTATTTATATATATGACTATAGTTGTGAACTGAATTGTGAATTGTGATTTCATTCTATGACAGGGCTTAGCTGTCAGACTCGATGTTGCCACTTAACTGACATAAAATCAATGAAAGGATATCGATTTTTATTCGATTAATAATATCGTTAAAAAAACAATCTTTGAGGCGCTTTAAGTTCTGCAGGCTTTTTAAAATATATTTTCCTTTATTTATTTAAATGCTATTTGAAATGTATTTTTAGGAACAGTTAAATTGTGCAGTTGCGTTTTGTTAAGCTTTAACCTTTTGAGCGCCACGCCAAAAACGCATTACCGTGTCCCGTACGCCAAAGCGCCAAAACAAAATAGTGTTGCCAAGAATTGATATATCGATAACGTGAAATAACTTGTTTTTGGTGGTTTTTTATGCTATAAATGACTCTTAATAAACTGTATGTTTTATTTAATGCCGTCTCCCACTCTTTTTATATATGTACTTTGTACATATAAACATAAATAAAAAACAAACAATAAACATCTGTATAATTACCATGTTTTATGCAAATAAAGACTATTATTATTATTATAATAGCAATAAAATAGTAGTAAACCACAGCACTACTCTCCATCCTAATGACGACATTGTCACGACTGGACGACAACGGCGTAGCTGACCTTCCTTTTTGAAACATTCTTAGAATGTTGTGTATCGATTTCAAAATCGATCTAACCGAAATATACAGACATCGATTCATAATATTTTATGTGTCGGGGAAGGCGTAGGCCAAGTGAAGCACAGAAGAAAAGTCTTACACTCTTATGACAATGGGGATTTCATGTGATGCTGATGCTGCTAGATGATTTTGAGACTGATAAAGAAAATGGCACAACACAAAATGAAAACTTGCTCTTCACACCCTAAATAAAAAAAAAAATTAATTGTAATTTTGTATTATTATTAAAAAAGGTACATAATTATTCATTAATCAACAATTGTATATAATTATTCGCACTAGGTAAATCAGCCTTATAATACTAAAATCTTGGTCATGGAATAAATAAACATATTTGTTCACCAATCAATCAAAAATTCAATTCATCAATCAAAAATCAAAATTCATCATCATCGACGCTTTCCAAAATCCGAATGAGTTCTGAGGAATCGTTCATGTTGCATTGCTCTACTTTTCTCGGTAATCACTTATGACGTCATCAGGGTGTCGTCTATCCTTGATCACGGTGCCCAGTGAACTGATTTTCGATGACGCGCTAAAGATGCGCTAGAGCTGAGATATTAGATTTATTATGTGAAGATGATTTGATAACATTTTTTATTCATGTAGCTAACTATAGTTTTATGATTCTAATTTTTAATTTTATTCAAATATCATAAATAATAGAAAAAAAAAACACCATTGAGCTGAATTTTGGATAGTTTTCAAGAAATCTATGCCTCCCGCGTTTGACACTAGCGGTCAACCATAGACGATTTCTTATATTTACCCGAACACTACACATTGAAATAATACTCGTTTTTACGGAATTTATCGCGTATATTTAACTTTTTAATACCCGACGTTTCGAGAGCTTTACAGCACCCATGGTCACGGGAAGGACTGAGATGTTTAACGTCCAGGTGTCATAGTTAACCGCGGTTACCATAGATTAAGATTTAACTTTTGTTCCGATCTACACAGTACGAACTTATGGTATCATGAAGCCTTGCAGTTGTATGCTTGGGTTGGGATTTAATTTTATTTATTATAGGATCCCAAGCAGATGGTAGCACCCAGCCATCTTCTCTATTGAAATTAGGGTGTTTTTTGATTTCAATAGCCTCGCGAATCATCCTTGGAAGGAATCGGTGTTCTTTAGCGAGGATTTGTGGTCTATCAAATCTGATGTAGTGACGGGGGCGAACAAAGACATATTCATGGAAGACTTTGAGGAGAAAGCCCTGCTTACTTCTCCCATAAATCCAAGATTCTACAAGCGGTACGTAGACGACACTTTCACAATTCTACCTTTAGATAAAGTAACTGCATTTTTAGACCATCTTAACTCTATAAATTCTAAAATTCAGTTCACAATGGAGTTAGAGGCAAACAATTCCTTAGCTTTTCTAGATGTGTTAGTAATTCGGAATCCTGATAACACCTTGAGCCATACTGTGTATAGAAAAAAGACCCATACAGATAGATATTTAAACGGTGATTCTCACCACCATCCTTCACAGTTAGCTACCGTGGGTAAATCTTTGTTTCAGAGAGCACGAGGGATCTGTGACAGTAAACACCTGGCTGCCGAGCTCCAACACGTCAAGCAAGTTTTGCATGACAACAAGCTTCGGGTCCCGCGCCTACGTCACAGAGAACGAGTGAAGCCGGCCACAGTCGAGCGTGTACCTGCTGTACTGCCATATGTTAGAGGAGTCACTGACAAGATTGGCTACATCTTGAAGCGCGCTTCCATCAAAACATACTTCAAGCCGCCGAAGAAGATTGGTCAGTTTTTACCATCAGTCAAGTGTAACGTCCCTCTGCAAGATGCAGGAGTGTACAAGCTTGATTGTGAATGTGGTCTCTCCTACATAGGACAAACTAAAAGATCAATTAAAACCCGCGTCAAAGAACATATAGCTGATGTGAAGAATCGACGCTCCGGGAAGTCTGCAGTCTGTGAACATGTACAGGATCGCCCCCGTCACTACATCAGATTTGATAGACCACAAATCCTCGCTAAAGAACACCGATTCCTTCCAAGGATGATTCGCGAGGCTATTGAAATCAAAAAACACCCTAATTTCAATAGAGAAGATGGCTGGGTGCTACCATCTGCTTGGGATCCTATAATAAATAAAATTAAATCCCAACCCAAGCATACAACTGCAAGGCTTCATGATACCATAAGTTCGTACTGTGTAGATCGGAACAAAAGTTAAATCTTAATCTATGGTAACCGCGGTTAACTATGACACCTGGACGTTAAACATCTCAGTCCTTCCCGTGACCATGGGTGCTGTAAAGCTCTCGAAACGTCGGGTATTAAAAAGTTAAATATACGCGATAAATTCCGTAAAAACGAGTATTATTTCAACCATAGACGACTTTGGCGTGCTGGACATAGTATTTGCTTAGATAAAAATCCATTTTTATTAGTTCAATGTTTCTTAGTACTTGTGGCTCTAGAAGACTTGTTTTTTATACTCACATGTTGCTGGGTTATTCCTATTTTGAGGAGTGTAGAATTAAAATACCTGTAATAATTTTCCAATATCTATATTTCATATTTTTGAGAGCCGGGTTTTTGTCAACTATAGACGTCGTTGGCGCTCAGGGCCCGCAGGTGTTGGTCAAGTATAGGCGACTTTGGCGCTCAAAAGGTTAAAGGATTCATGGTAAATCAGCTGGAAACTAACTTTGTTTCGTTATCATAACATGATTCTATTTTAAATGTATTGTTATAAACAGATAAGAATAACTTAACCGATCTTCTTTAAAAACAGATAAGAACAGTTCTTATCTGTTTTCAAAGAGGATCGGTTAAGATTAACAGTTAAATTGTGCCGTAGCATTTGTTACTTTCTAAAGAATTCATTGAAAATCAGCTAGTAATTCGCTTGTTTAATTATCGTAACATAATAATTATTTAAAAATTATATTAGCACTGTAATGATGACACCGTAAATAATCGATCGAAAAAGAGAATCGATTTTTTAAATGTGTTTTGTGATTGGCAACACTTTTTTTTTATTCGCAAACTAATGACATAATGATTTACCTAATTTTTATTATTATGTTTTCGGTACTTTTAATTTGTGCAAAAATATTCCCATTGTTTGAGGACAAATGAATACCGCGATTAATAACCATAAATAAAGATATAATTTTTTAACAAATTCACATTGTTGGGCGTTCTATGGCCGAAAATGGGCAATCCTCTTTAACATTATAAGTTGTACAATCGTTCAATTCCTATCTTCGGGGACGCCGGTAACGCATATGTGTTAAAAAAAAACAACGGAGTTAAAACCCCCCCCTCAAGGGGGGGGTTTTAACTCCGTTGTTTTTTTTTTCTGTGTTTATCAATGCACTTGTCTCCGTAATAAATTTCAACAAGTATCACCTGTACGCAGATGATGTCCAACTTTATCAGCATTTTAAGTTGACATATAACATAAACACTTACGCCTGTCACCCAGAGGGATAGGCAGAGACTACAGACTTCCATTTGGCACGATCCTGACACACCTCTCTCGCCTCCTTCACATCCATACACGTACGCATAGATGCTCGTCGGTTAAGGGTATTCCTAATTTGGCCCGTTTTCAATAAATCGCCAATTTGGTCGATAAATTTTTATTTAACATTTTAGGTTGAATGACCGAAATTCATCTGTGGACAGCATGAATTAGTTGTCGCAGCAGTTCATCAGCATCAGCTGGTGAGCTGTCATGAACTAACATTAAATCCTGCCAAAACAGGTTATAATCATAGGGTGCAGAAAAATAACATATCGACTTATATATCAACATCTACCAGTGAAACGGTATAGACTTAGAATATGTTAGGCAGATTAAGAACCTCGGCTTAATTTTGGCTGACGATCTAAGTTAGGTGCTTCAAGCTAATTAGGTCGGAAAACGTATTTTTAGCATAATGTATTCATTAAAGCTCTGGCAAAAATTTATCCCTCAGACGGCCAAAGTTACGCTATTCAACTCTCTGCATTGCTTCCTGTTTCACGCTAGAATTCTGTGCGAGTATGGTGCAGTATGTTTGTTATATAGAATAAGGTGATAAATGGGCACACAGTCCACCCGATGGTAAGTAGATGTTGTGGCCCGTAGAAATCTGCATTGATTCTCAAATGAGAATCAAAATGCAGGTGCGTTGTTGACCCTGAGGACTTGTATGGAACACCTAGTTTTCAATAAAAAGAACTTCCGGTTCTCTACACTCACCATACGAAACTCAGCCGCATAAAACTGCATTTTACGCAGATATTCTACGTAATGTAAGTTAGTATATAAACATCATCATCATTACAGCCCTTCACAAGTCCACTGCTGAACACAGGCCTCCCCCTGGGAACGCCACAAAGCACATCCCCGAGCCACCGGCATCCATTGACTTCCTGCATGTCTTACCAGGTCGTCACTATATCTAGTAGGAGGACGCCCTACACTTCGCCTGCCGGTACGCGGTTGCCACTCGAGAACCTTTCTTCCCCATCGGTTGTCGGTTTTTCGAGCTATATGGCCGCCTATTGCCACTTTAGTTTACTTATCCGTTGGTCTATGTCGGTTACTCCGGTTCTACTGCGGATATCCTAGTTTTTAAGTCTATCACGCAGAGGAACCCCGAGCATTGCCTCTCCATAGCTCGCAGAGTGATTTTGAGCTTCCCCATATGACTAGCAGTGAAGGACCACGTCTCAGATCCATAGGTCACCACTGGCGACACGCAATGGTTGTACAATCTAGTTTTGAGGTATGCCTGACGAGAAGATGTGTCGTAATCTCCCGAACGCTGCCCAGCCGAGTTGACTCCGTCGATTGGACCTCTAGGACCTCTAGGTCGAAGTTGGACTTACCTAGTCGGACTATTTGTTCGACTAGGTAAGTCCAACTTCCGGTAGTATACAACATGATAGTCATGATAAAAAATAAAATATAAATCTCTTTGCAACCTTCCGCTAAACAAATACAATGATGGATGATGACGGAATTTTATGTCTATTTACCTGGATTGAAGAGCACCTCCCGCCCTCCCTCAATTGCATGCACAAACTCCGTCACCACTAGTCCCAGCACCACTACTCCCAACACCACTATTCCAGGTAAGACACACCATCGACGACAATACGACACGTGTTTCGCCTCTCTCTACACGAGGCACCTTCAGGTGATGTAGACTCTATGGCGTTAATTATAATATAATTATTATTTAAAAAGTTTTCAACAAAGTCCAAAGATATGATTTTGCTACTGACCTTCAAATTGGAGATGTGACGGAAAACAAATGGATTGTTGACTGCGATTTGGCGGCGAATGCGATCGTTCATGGCGTTCACATAGGTCTGGTACACCGCCATGCACTTCTTCGCTAGAGAAGACGCGTAGTAGATCGGGATGTCTTGCAGCTCAGGGTGTAAGGACCAGTACTCATCTGCACGGAAGTTTCAGATATTGCAATTTTTTTTTAAAATTTGGTCTACACCAGGGATTCCCAAAGTGGTCAACCCCTTGGGGTTGAAATCGGTTTCCCAGGGTCGATTAACTTGATATTTACGGAATTTTATGTCTATTTCTTTTGTTAAATTTTGATGAGAAAATGATGTCAAGTTTACTTACTTAACCACCTGCTATTTTTTTTATTTGGTAAGTATTTTATATCAATGGGAAAAAACTGATGATTTTTAGAGTAATTTGGCTATGGGGGTCTTAGGTATCAGTACATTTTGGAAAAGGCGTTTCTTGCCCGAATTAGTTTGGGAATCCAAACGTGGTGGGGTCTAGACTTATAGGTCCAATGTTTTTGAACAAACAAAAACAGTGCAGCCACCTTGTGGACTTGAGGTAGAGCCATGCTGCAGCTATACTATGGTAGCAGCACGAATGGGATCGGCTCGACCGGGGTAGAACCACACTCTCGAAGAATACCAACGTAAATTAGAAGCGCAATACTGCTGTTTCGTATGATGAGTGTATATAAACATTTTATTTTATTTTTCAAAGATCATAAAGTAAGTTTACGCCCGCCATAATAGCTCACCACACTACGGGTTGACTGGCAGAGAATACCGACAGGCATTAAGTCCGCCCATTGTTACGTTAGTTTTAAGGTGTTACAATGATGAATAAATAAATAAAGCAGTCCATCTGTAGCCTGTTTGAAGTTGGCAACAGACGCAGTAGCCACATACCATCAGGAAAACCGTAAGTTCACATTTTACTCCAATTGAATTAAAAAAATGGGTAAGCACTCACCAAGTATCAGCAACAGTTCCTGAGCACGGCCCAAAGCGAACACGGGGATGAGGCAGCGTCCCCCCCTGGTCACGATGTCACTAACGAGTGTGGTGAAACGGCTCTCGCGTTCCTCCCGCTTTTCATGAATGTGGGTGCCGTAAGTTGATTCCTTTAGAAGACAAAAGCATCCGTAATGGGGAAAATATTCTTCCAGTCACCAGATGTCGCTAGTTGACATTGAGGTGAAGTTTTTGTGACAGTCATTTAATTGAGAAGTTAGTTTTAAATAATAGTTTATCAATTTCTATAATATTATGTTTATACACAAGACAATGCGTCAGTGGTTTGCTCTTCAATTTTTTTATATATTTTAATCATTTATTTAATTCTTCTACTTTTATGTATATCTGTTGTTTAGTTTATTTATTTTTAATCCAGTTGATATAAAATATAACTGATAGTACAGAAAGAAACGTTAACCTTTACATTTTACGAACAAATTAACTTGTCCAAATATCACAACACATTTTTAAGTGACGCCGCCCTGGTGGCAGAAAAAGCCATGGATGTCCACGTTCGTGTCGTCCTCTGCGTGGGCTAGTGACCAGCGTGTTTCGAGCCTCGGGATATACCCTCTTATCCGAACATTCTTCACGGCCCACTACAATGGGCCGATCCTGGGTACCTTATCAATACGGCTACATCAATTCCAATAGCGGCTTTTAGCCGCAGTCGGGCAGTTCATAATTGTGAGAGGTAATCTATTTAGTCGATGTTGGCCTCTCTGTGGATTGTGGGTTTTACTCCACTCTAATCAACGTAGAGAGTTCTCTTGGATAGGGTCACCCGTCCGTGGAGCGTGGATGTCCTCATTAATACTTGTTGTTGCATAATCGTTCATACGTCACTCACTAGAGGGCGCTATGAATTAAAAGTGTTAATGGAATTATGGATGGATCTATGTAGCGGGCTACACGGTTCATGCATTACAGGCTATAAAAGTCCACTGCTGAAATTAGGCCTCTTCCACAGATTGCCTCACCCTGAGGATTTTGCCATAGTTATCACGCTTGGCACACGGGTTGGCAACCCAGTTTTTATTACCTTGAGTTACCACCAGAAAGATGCCATCTTACGTTTTAATACTTCATGGATAATACCACGACATTATGCCGAGTGTAGTCTTTTCTACGGAACTCGCCCTCTAGGACTCTATAGGACCACGCTCGCACAGAATACCAGCGTAAAATAGCAGCGTAATGCTGCTGTGTTTCGTATGGTGAGTGTAGAGAACCGGAAACCCTTTTTACTGGAATCGAAGCATACTATTTGTCCTCAGGGGTGACAACGCATCTGCATTTTGACTCTTAATTGAAGATAAATCTGGATGTCTATGGTTCACAGCATCCACTTACCATCAGATGGACTGTGTGCACGTTTGTCACCCAATGCTATAAAAAAAAACATTTATCTTTGATTAAGAATCAAAATGCAGATGCGTTATCACCCCTGAGGTCCAAGGTGGAATACTTCATTTCCAGTAAAAAGTCTCCGTTTCTCCGATACATTTGTGCTAGAACATAACATAGTTGCAGCTTGGCTCTACCACGTTGAAGATTACAATGTCATCTTTGTCTTTTGAACTGATTTGTGTGTTGACTGCCTCATTGTTCTTGTGATCGTAAAAGGCGGTAGCTGATCATGAGGTCCTGGGTCGGGCCAAAATCAGTTAAAAATGAAAGTTACAACCTATATACGTCCCACTGCCGGGCACAGGCCTCTTCTCATTCCTGAGAAGGTTTTAAGTCAAGGAAGTGTCCGCCGCGATGCCCCAATGCGTGTTGGCGAACTTCACATGTCTTCGAAATATTTTTTTTCTTATTTTTCGGACATCCAGGTTTCCTCACGATGTTATGTTTCAGCACGTGGTAAATCAGCACTTAAAATTGCAATTAACAAATTCGTTAGTGCCGGCCGGGATCGAATTCGGGTTGCTCGCGTAATGTGTATACAGCAAGGGTTTAGCCTCTTGAACTACAAAATCAGTTATTGTGTTTTTTTTCTATCAAGTAACTACTGAGAAAGTAACACTCACTCACTCCATTGTGAATTGTGAAAAATGTTAACAATGGGAATTTGGAAAATATGAAATACATGGTACAAGTCTCACAATATTCTATTCAGTTGTCTTTGAGTTACAAAGTAAAAAATAAAAACCTTTCCTCGTTATAACATTGGCATTTTGAAGGCACATAGCACAGAACACATACCGTGATGAGCACGTCTGGATGAACTGTAGGTATTTCTGCTGCCATCAAATGTCTGTCCTCTTGTCTTGAGAAATCGCCAGTGTAAAGCACCTGATTGAAAACACAAATATAAGAATGAGAGACAGAACACAATGTAACAGAGTAACTAAAACTCAAAGATTAAAAGATTAATTAATTAATAGCTGGATAATCTTTTTTAGAAGTGTTCCACTAAATATTTTTTATTATGTACTATTTACTTTCTTCTTTTCTTGATTAAAATTGTTTTACCGCCTGGAAAATAATATGTTTTGTGTAACTGGAATAGAAGCTATCCTCGAAAGTATTTGTAAAATATATCAAAATACAACTCGACAGGCAAAATTTTCGAATACCCAAAAAAAATACATAAAAACAATTCATCCTACGGCGTTTGCGTAAAACTAAAAATAGGCTACGATCGCTAGTGTATGAAAGTTGTAAGAGCGAGCAAGACGCAAGCACATGTTTCTTTATGTAGGCGCCAAGCGGCCAAGTGGGAAGAGAGCGGCCGAAACATCGTTGCAGCCTACATTTTTAGAATAAGCTGATGTTTACGTATTTATATATATATATATATATATATATATATATATATATATATATATATATATATATATATATATATATATATATATAATATTTAAAACATAATCTTGTATTATTTTGTATAAAAACTGCAATATATATTGGTATATCTGTATTTATTTAAAATTTGAACTTAAATATAAAATTTGGACACTTTGAAAAATAACTCTGGATATAAATTAAAGTTTGGTATGTTTTTGTAATATGTGCAATAAAGAGTATAAATAAGTAATAAGGTTAAAACACTTCAGGGTAAAAGCTAGTATGCAATATGAAAGAAAATTATAATGTTTACATACCTTAACTCCAGCAATTTCAATCATGAACATTGCAGCACCGAGCACATGCCCAGCATTGTAAGCCCAGAAGCGAACACCTCGCACATCTTTCTCCTCATGAAAGTTTATTGTTTCTATCCGATCCATAGAACCTTCCAAATCTGATTCTGTATATAGCATCTGCTCTGTCGATATGTTACTGAAATTTTATTTTGGTGTTTAAAAAAAATGTTCTTTTATTATTATTGTTTATTTATTTTTTCATACAAAATAAGGGTCCATAGGTGTTAGTATACATAAAAACTTAATGATAACATGTTTTGTTTTAACATTTGTTGTTTTAAGATGCAGAGTATTTGCAGAGTAATTAACACCAGCAAACAATTCCTACCAGTTTTTTTCATATAGAGAAAAGGTAACAAACAAACATAGTCTATGTGATGGTAAAAGGATGCCGTGGCCCATAGACATCAACATTTAGGTCATAGCCCACTTACACGACTCTGCTCCAACACCGCTCCTACCCATTACCGGCCAGAACTAAGGCGACAGCTAGCTGGGCACCCAGTAGTCCACGCGGCGACAGCTAGCAGGCACCTTGCTGTCTACTCGGGGACAGCTAGCAGGCACCCAGCTGTCCACGCGCCGACCGCTTTCGCTTTTCCCGATAGACACAGTTCGGGGTCAGTTTCTATTGAAACAACTCGTATTTTTGCTATGTCTCAATTCACAACGCGCGAATTAGCGATTATTGCTATTGGACTTGACGATGAAGATAGAAGCTCAAAAAGCAACAGACGAAGATTTTGGGTGCATAAAATGCGGCCGATCGCCGGGCGCGGCGCGGCGACCGCTAGCAGTCAGCGCATGGACGCCACGCATATCGCTTGCTTGCAACGCGTGCTCAACGAGGCTTCGACTACAGAGCAGTCCTGACATCGGTAAGCTCGCTGTCTGCTAATTTATGTTGCCAATGTAAAATATATCTAAAGCGCCACACTTAAAGCCCATATTTGAATTATATTATTTTTGCCGGGTGAGAGCGGAGTCGTGTAAATGGGCTAAGACCCTTTATCCTCGACATGGAATCAAAAGGCAGATGCGTTGTCACATACAAAACACAAGCATTGATCTTCTATCTTACGCTGATATTCTTTGAAAATGTTGTCCTTCCTCGGTCAAGCCAACTTATTCGGGCTACAACCATAACATAGCTGCAGCATGGCTCAACCACGTAAAAAAAAACACAATTCCACTGCAGGTTTTCAAGATAAAAGAGCTATTATACTTGACAACTGTCGCCTTAGACCTTAAGGCCATCTTTTCTATATATATTAGTCTACTATATGCTTAAGGTTTACAATACATCTGTAGCTTTTCCGATTTTAAGTTGGTTGTACATATTGCTACAAAATCACTTGGCGGACTATTACCTCATTCGTCATTCTAATCTTATGAAAAAAATCCTTAAGCAATACAAAATTGTTTTAACTTACCTGACTTTAATATAATCGGAGACCAGCCACCTGTAAATAGCTTTAGTAGCATGTGTCATGAATACTCTGCCCTTGAATGAAGTCTTTGTCAAAAACCAAGGAAGTGCGCCACTGTGGTCCAAATGGAAACTGCAATGAAATAGTTTAAAATTAAACAAATATAGTAGCTTTAACGGGAAAAAGATACTACTATTGATAACAAATTTTCACTTGGTATGTTACATGCAGTAATATTGCAAGTGTAATAGAATATAATAATTTTTATTCATATAAATCACATGTAATTTTTATTGAAAGTCATTTTTACTTTACCACTAGTTCGAAAAAATATCTGTCCTGGGAAAAACCAGCGAGATTTCTTTTTTAAATAAATTTTACAATATGAATGGTTACAAACTATTTATAAAATTTGTTTTACAAACCGCTTGGAAGCGACTACCTTATTCCCCAGGGTTTTATCAACCATGTATTCAATTATATTATAATAACCCTTTTTAAACAGTTTTTGTGTAATTAAATATTTAAACTTGGTAGTAGAGATACCTAGTACATCTTCTAGGAATTGATGAATTACTGAATATCTATAATAAAGATCCAATCCACTACTACACTATGCACCACTCCATACCGTCTCGTATGTGTCGTAAGTGGCGACAGAGACAGAGGGAATCTCAACCAGGAGATGGGCAGCAGCGTCTTCCTAGTTGTTATCAACTAAAACATAAAAATAAAAACTGCGGTTGCCAACCTTCATGCCAAGTTTGGCAACTATGGCAAATATCCCCCTATGAGCAATTTATGCTGGAGGCCTATGTCCAGCAGTGGTTCTTCGACTGACTGTAATGGTAACGAACACAATTCTAATCCGTCTGAAAGGCATTAGTAGGTGCTGAGGTTTTGTTTTGTGACTACAGGATTCCAGATAGTTAGTAGTAGCACCTAGCTGCTTTCTGTATTGTAATTATATACTACTTTGCTTGCTATATTTACTCTAATTTCTAATTAATAATATGTTGACTTCGTAATGAGGATATCCCCAGTAGAACCAGAATAACCGACATAGCCCATAGGATCAGTAAATTGAAGTGGCATTTAGTGGCCTTTTTGTTGTTGCAATCCATTTTTTAAATATATTCTTAATTTCTTTTTGTAAAATTAGTGTTTTGTATTTAGTAATTTGCAGCAACGAATAAATATTTCTTTCTTACTTTTCTTTTATAGAATAAGGGTGACAAACTAGCACACAGTCCACCCGATTGTAAGTGGATGCTGTGGCCCATAGGCATATTTATTTATTTATTTTATTCTTTATTGCATCCTTAAACAAAAGAATACAAAGGGCGGATACATTATACATTTATCGTTGATTAGGAATCAAAACGCAGATGCGTTGTCACCCCTGAGGACTAAGATGGAATGCCTCGTTTCCAGTAAAAAAGGGTCTCCGGATCTCCACACTCACCATACCAAACACAGCAGTATTAAGTAGTAGTAGTAGTAGTAATAGTATATACTTTATTGTATACCACACATATACAACGAATAAATACATTACAGAGAAAACTTAATATATACGTATGTACAATAAGGCGGTCTTATCGCTAAAGAGCGATCCCTGCTCAGCTTAAGCTTAAGCTTAAGCTTAAGCTTAAGCTGCTATTTTACGCTGGTATTCTGTGAGAGCGTGGTCCTTCCCCGGTCAATCCGACCCATTTGTGCTACAACTATATTATATATAGAACTATATAACTGCAGCATGGCTCTACCAAGTATAAAGTGCTTAATGCTCCTACCACAATATAGTTCTACAACCATAATGTAGTTGCAGTGTAGCTCCACTATGTATAAATACAGCTGCAGCGTGGCTCTACCATGCATAAATATTTTTTCAGTAAAATACTTTCTTTCAATGAGCCAACCATATAGCCCGAAAAACCGACGGCCGGTTATGAAGAATTTTTTCGAGTGGCAGCTTCATGCTGGTGGCATCTAGACCGTACTTTGTGACATTACTTGGGGGAGGCCTGTTCAGCAGAGGACTTATAAATATAAATTTAACAGTGGTAGAGCCATGCGGCAGCTTTGCTGTTGCACGTATGGGCCGGCTCAAACCGGGGTGGTACCACGACCTCACAGAATACCGGCGTGAAGTGGAAGTTCTGCTTCCGCGTTTCGTCGGTGAGTGCAGGTGGCCGGAGGCCCAAATCCCCCCCCCCCCCATCAACATGGTAGCGGAATTAAATAAAGATAGACTACCCCAGGAGGGTACCAGCACCCCTGGAGAATCCCTCGCTGAGCATCCACGACCATGTTTCTCCACTTCTGAGCGTGGGTGCTCAGGCTGCCCCGCGTATTCTGGGGGGGGCGAAATTCCGCTCAAGACTACAACTGCTCGGGGCAAACGGAGCAACAAGACCAAGGCGACCCCTGCCACGCTGTCCGTGAATTTCTGCAATATCAGGGGACTTCACTCTAACCTAAACGCCGTCCACTACCATCTCGAGACGGCGAGGCCGGCTCTGCTCTTTCTGACCGAGACGCAGGTGTCCTCTCCGGCTGATGTTTCGTATCTCTCCTACCCGGGGTACAAACTGGAACACTCCTTTGTGCCTCGGGCTGGAGTTTGCGTTTACGTCAGAGAGGACATCTGTTCTCGACGCCTCGGCAGACTTGAAGGTTCGGACCTGTCCATCCTTTGGCTACGCGTAGACAGCGACGACCATCCGCGCGTCTACGGGTGCCTCTATAGGTCCCACAGCGGTAATGCCGAAACAGACCGACTCTTCGACCACGTCCAAATGGCTGCAGATTCGTTGCTACAGCAGATCCCCTCTGCAGAGATCGTGATCCTCGGCGACTTTAACGCCCATCACGCCGAATGGCTCGGTTCACGTTTAACCGATCATGCGGGGAGATCTGTTCATGATTTTGCCTTGGCATATGGTCTGACACAACTGGTTACTTCGCCTACGCGGATTCCAGATGTGGAGGATCATGCACCTTCCCTGTTGGACCTTCTGCTGACCTCTCACCCGGACGGATATCAGATTTCCGTCGACGCCCCTTTAGGCTCCTCGGACCATTGTCTGGTCCGGAGTGTTGTGCCACTCACGCTGAAATCGCGGTTGCATTCTGCAGGCTGCCGCCGTGTTTGGCACTATAGGTCAGCCGATTGGGATGGGATGCGGTCTTTCTTTGCATCCTACCCTTGGGGGCGGGTTTGCTTCTCGCCGGATGATCCCAACGTTGTTGCGGATTCTGTTACTGATGTGGTACTTCAGGGTATGGAACTTTTTATTCCTTCCTCTGTGGTGCCCATTGGAGGCAAATCTCAGCCATGGTTTGGTCGCTCCTGTAAAATAGCATCATGCTATAAGCAGGAGTGCTACCAAGCCTGGGTTGATGCATCAGCGTCCCGGGATGTAAACACCAGCGCTCTAAAAAAGAAGTATAATTCCGCCTCTAGGTCCTTCAAAAGAGTCATTGCCAAGGCAAAGTCAGAGCACATAGGCAGAATTGGCGAGAGACTCGTTCGCCTTCCTTCTGGAACCCGTGCATTCTGGTCTCTCGCCAAGGCTGTCCAGGGGAATTTCTGTCAGCCATCTCTTCCATCTCTGCACAGGGAGGACGACTCACTGGCCCATACTGCAAAGGAGAAAGCCGATCTTCTAGGCTCCTTCTTTGCGTCTAACTCGACTCTCGATGACGGGGGGAGTACGCCGCCGACCATCCCGCGGTGTGAGTGCTCCATGCCGGAAGTGCAGTTCACACAGCGCTCGGTTCGCAAAGCACTCCTCTCCCTGGACATCCACAAGTCGAGTGGGCCTGACGGAATCCCCCCAATTGTGCTGAGGACGTGTGCTCCAGAGTTGGCACCGGTTTTAACGCGTCTTTTCCGGTACTCCTACTCCCTAGGCGTAGTCCCAAAATCATGGAAGACTGCTTTCGTCCACCCGATCCCTAAAAAAGGCGACCGCTCAGACCCGTCCAACTACCGGCCAATCGCCATCACCTCCTTGTTCTCCAAAACAATGGAGTCCATTGTAAACTGCCAGCTCATGAGGTACCTTGAGGATCACCAGCTGATTAGTGACCGCCAATACGGTTTTCGCCGTGGTCGGTCAGCTGGTGATCTTCTGGTCTACCTCACTCACAGATGGGCGGAGGCAGTAGAGTTCAAGGGGGAGGCATTGGCCGTTAGTTTGGACATTGCGAAGGCCTTCGATCGGGTTTGGCACAAAGCGCTTCTTTCGAAGCTCCCTTCCTATGGGCTTCCCGAGAAATTGTGCGATTGGATCACCAGCTTTCTTGCAGATCGGAGCATCAAGGTCGTTGTAGACGGTGCAAGCTCCGATTGCAAGCCTATTAATGCTGGTGTTCCACAGGGCTGCGTGCTATCGCCAACGCTGTTTCTTCTGCATATCAATGATATGTTGCATACCCGTAACATTCATTGCTATGCAGATGACAGCACTGGTGATGCTCTTTACACCGGCCGAGCCAATATTTCTCGGGAAAACGTCTCCGAGTGCCGGGACAAACTTGTGTCTGAAGTCGAGTCTTTGCTGAACAGAGTCTCGGATTGGGGACGACTAAATCTAGTCCAGTTTAACCCCCAGTAGACACAAGTTTGCGCGTTAACCGCTAAAAAGAACCCCTTTGTCGTATCCCCTCAGTTTCAAGGCACTCCCCTTGTTGCCTCAGCCAGTATCGGAATCCTCGGCGTCGACATATCGAGTGACGTGCAGTTTCGTGGTCACTTGGAAGGGAAGGCCAAATTGGCCTCTAAAAAGCTTGGCGTGCTCAGCAGAGCGGGGCAGTATTTCATGCCGGCACACCGCCTGCAACTTTACAAGGCGCAGGTTCGACCGCACATGGAATACTGTTCCCATCTCTGGGCTGGGGCTCCCCAGTACCAGCTCCTTCCACTTGACCGCATCCAGCGCAGAGCGGCTCGAATCGTCGACGACCGAGTGCTTTCCGATCGGCTCGATTCACTGGCGTTGCGAAGAGATGTTGCATCTCTTTGCGTATTTTATCGCATCTATCACGGGGAGTGCTCTGAGGAATTGTTCGGATTAATCCCAGCCGCCAAATTTCGTGAACGCACGACACGGCAAACGTCCCGATACCATCCACACCATCTGGATGCTTGGCGGTCCACCACTGTACGTTTCACAAGGAGCTTTCTTCCACGTACAACCTCTCTGTGGAATAGTTTATCACCGGCGATTTTTCCGGACCGATACGACCTGGGGACCTTCAAGAAAAGAGCTTACTCCTTTCTAAAGGGCCGGCAACGCACCCGCAATTCTCCTGGTGTTGCGGTTGATCATGGGCGGCGGTAGTCACTTAACATCAGGTGAGCCGCATGCTCGTTTGCCCCCTCTTCTATAAAAAAAAAAAAAAAAAAAAAAAAAAATGCTGTAATGATGATGGTAATCTTTAGGCTTAAATTTTACCCAATTTAAAATAAAAATCACAATTTAACGTATCCATCTCTGAGACTAACCAAAACGTAGAAGTGTTTAATTCACTTTAGAAATATGATAGTTATGATTACCAATAAATGACGTATTTTAATAGAGAACGATATATTATTACTAGTACCCGGTTGACCGAGCTTTGCTCGGTATTTTTCGTTCGGTTTTTTTTTTTAAATCGTGTGTTTTGTAAATTATATTTAGATACAAATTACATACTAATGAAATACGAATAATATTTTTTGATCTTAGCGACATAATAGAAAAAACTGAACTGGTTATTTGAATAAAAAATCATGAGTGCAATTAGTTTAATTTAAATTTTCGTGTTTTTAAAAAATACTAAAAAAAAGGCTCCAAAAAAATAGATTTTCTCAAAAAAGAAAGGAACTTGAAAAAAAAACTTAAAAAAGTCGGTCGGTCTGGGCTCGAACCATGGTATTACGATTTTGTGACCGCCCAATATACCAATTAAGCTATTTGTAATCACTAACAAACTGTCAAAATTTACGTTCTTATTCTAACGATATTGTAGCAGTTTTTTATTGCCTAAAAACACGGACAAAAGACATTTTCTAAAAATAAATCCTAGCTAGATCGATTTATTGCCCCCGAAACTCAATGCACACAAAATTTTATGAAAATCGTTGGAGCCGTTTCCGAGATTCCGATTATATATATATATATATATATATATATATTTATATATATATATATATATATATATATATATATATATATATATATATATATATATATATATATATATATATATATATATTTATCGATATAACGATAACGAGCAATTATCAAGAATTGCTCGTTTAAAGGTATAGGATTAACTTACTGTGATATAAGAAGCAAATCTACTTCATCTGCTTCTATCAAATCTACAAAAGGTAGTGCATCCATTCCTGATAAGCCTGGATGAATACCACAGTCCAACTGAAAAGAAAAGTGTAAATACATAAATAGAATATAATTTGAAGTAATATATATCAATGCGTAGAGGCAGAGTAAGAGAATCAACTACACCATATCACTCAGTGGGTTACATAAGGGGCGACAGACGGAAACTGAACTTGTTTCAACTTGTTAATAACAAATCAAAGTAATAAAAAAATACAGTTACATCTGCTTAGGCAACAATTGGCAAAACTAAAAATTTTGTACAACCAATTCATCATCATCATCATCATTACAGCCCTTCACAAGTCTACTGCTGAACATAGGCCTCCCCCAAGTAATGCCACAAAGCACGGTCCTGAGCCACCTGCATCCATCGACTTCCTGCATGTCTTACCAGGTCGTCACTCCATCTAGTAGGGGGTCGCCCTACACTACGCCTACCGGTACGAAGCTGCCACTCGAGAACCTTTCTTCCCCATCGGTTATCGGTTCTTCGAGCTATATGGCCGGCCCATTGCCACTTCAGCTTACTAATCCGTTGGGCTATGTCGCTCACTCTGGTTTTACTGCGGATATCCTCATTTCTGAGTCTATCACGCAGAGAAACTCCTAGCATAGCCCTCTCCGTAGCTCGCTGAGCGACCTTGAGCGTCCTCATACGGCCAGCAGTGAAGGACCACGTCTCTGATCCGTAAGTCATCACTGGCAACACGCACTGGTTGTACACTTTAGTTTTCAGAGATTGAGGTATACCTGACGAGAAGATGTGTCGTAATTTCCCGAACGCTGCCCAGCCGAGTTGAATCCGTCGATTGACCTCTCGGTCGAAGTTGGACTTACCTAGTCGACTATTTGTGCCAGGTAAACGTACTCGTCAACAACTTCGAGCATAGTGCTCCCAACAACTACCGGCATAGGTGTGACAAAATGTCCATTGAACATGATCTTTGTTTTGTCCATGTTCATCTTAAAACCTATCCGTTGGGAGACACCATTGAGGTCATTGAGCATAGTGCTAAGGTCCTCCAGCGATTCTGCCATAAGGACTATATCGTCGGCAAATCGAAGGTGAGTGATGTACTCGCCATTGATGTTAATACCGTATCCTTTCCAGTCCAGTAGCTTGAAAACGTCTTCCGACGCAGCGGTGAAGAGTTTCGGGGATATAACGTCACCCTGTCTTACACCTCTCTGCAGTTGGATAGGTTTCGAACTCTGGTTCTGTATTCGGATAGCCATCGTAGCCCTACTGTACAAACACTTCAGCACTTCGATATACCGACAGTCAACTTGGCACCGCTGAAGGGACTGTAGCACCGCCCAAATTTCGACGGAATCAAAGGCTTTCTCATAGTCCACATAGGCCAGGCAAAGTGGCAGATTGTACTCTTCGGTCTTCTGCACAATCTGCCGCAGGGTATGTATGTGGTCTATGGTACTGAAGCCTTTTCGGAAACCGGCTTGTTCGGGAGGCTGGAAGTCGTCGAGTCTGCGTGCGAGACGATTCGTAATGAATCTCGAAAACAGCACGTAGACGCGGCTCAGAAGGGAAATCGGTCTGTAGTTCTTCAAGAGAGCGTTGTCGCCTTTCTTAAAGAACAAGACCACCGCACTTCTGCTCCACGCCTCCGGAGTAGTGCCACCATGGAGGACGGAATTGAAGATCTTCTGAAGGACTTCAAGTACCGGTGTTCCACCCGCTTTCAGAAGCTCCGCTGTAATTCCATCCTCGCCTGGGGCCCTGCCGTTTTTAAGGTGCTGGAGAGCCATTATAATCTCGCTCAGACTGACATCCGGGATATCATCGGAATAGTGTCGAGTAAGACTTGCTCTTGGATCGTTACTCACACTTGCGTGTGGCTCCAACGATGATGTGTACAGCTGCCCATAGAACCTCTCAATCTCACTCCAAATCTCAGGTGTCCCGGAAACGATGCTGCCACACTCAGTCTTCAGCTTTGACAGTTGGCTCTTTCTGGCAGACAGATCTCTGGCAAAGACTTTGGAGCCCTGGTTCCGCTCGATCGCTTCTTTAATACGAGCAGTATCTAGGTGGATTGAAAAGTACTCGGCCTAACAAAGATCCATTCAATTCTAAAAATCAAATCTATCCACATTATTTAGTTCAGATCAGACTAGTTCATTGTGTGAAGTTCGAAACGTGTGCGATAATTAGTTGTGATTTTATAAATTTATTAACAAAGTAATCAGACATAATTTCCGCGAATGGAGCAAATCGAGCAGCGTGCCGTCATTAAGTACCTCCATAAGAAAGGCCTATCATCAAAAGCCATCCATGATGACATGGTCAGTACATTAGGCGATTGTGCTCTGTCATATTCATCCGTCAAAAAATGGATAGCAGAATTTAAGCGTGGTAGAGAGAGTGTGAAAGATGAACCCCGCTCTGGAAGGCCTTCGACGTCAACTACTGACGAAAATATTAAAAAAGTAATTGATTTAATAATGGGAGACCGCAGATTAAAAATTAGAGAGATAGCCGAGATTATAGGCATCTCTTATGAACGAACTCAAAACATCATTGTCAACGAGTTGGGTTTCCACAAGGTGTCTGCGAGGTGGGTTCCGCGACTGCTTTCAGTTGAATAAAAAAGGACGCGATTGACTATTTCACGCGACTGTTTGGAGTTATTTAAAGCCGATGCAGATGATTTTTTGAATCGTTTTGTTACTATGGACGAAACATGGGTTCATTACTGTACACCGGAAACAAAACAACAATCAAAACAGTGGAGAAGACCTGGTTCACCACCCCCTAAAAAGGCTAAGTCGATTTTGTCGGCAAATAAGGTGATGGCTTCAGTATTCTGGGGCTCGAAAGGTGTGATTATGATTGATTATCTTGAAAGGGGTCAGACTATAAACTCTGATTACTACTGCACCTTACTACGTCGTTTACGAGAGGAAATAAAAGAAAAACGTCGAGGAATGCTCAGAAGAAAAGTCCTGTTTCATCAAGATAACGCCCGTGTTCACACGTCAGTACAGTCAATGGCTGAAATTCACAACTGTGGCTTTGAACTGTTACCGCATCCGCCGTATTCACCTGATCTGGCACCATCAGACTTCTTTCTGTTCCCTAACCTAAAAAAGCACTTGGGAGGTCAAAGATTTTCGACAAACGACGAGGTCAAAGCAGCTGTAGACGCATATTTTGACTCTAAGGAAGAATCATTTTTTTTCAACGGTCTAAATGCTTGGAAGGGGAGGTGGCAAAAGTGTATTGAACTTGATGGTGATTATGTAGAAAAATAAAAATATAACTGATTTAGTATGTGTTTATTTTCTTGGTTAGGCCGAGTACTTTTCAATCCACCCTCGTATTAAAGTTGCGTAAGTCTCGCCGCATGCATTTGGAGATCTGTCTGTTCAGTTGCCTATATGCTGTCAAATCTGTTGACGATTGCAGCCTCATCTCCCGTCTAACAGCCCTGAGATTAAGAGTGTGATCGGAGAGTTTTTGTGTTCTTCTGCGGCGTGTTTTGCAGAACTTAGCTCCGACCCCATGGACAGTTTCCACGAGCTTGTCATTCATATCGTCCACTGCATTGCAATCTTCTAGGCACTGAAAGCGGTTACGTAACTCGAGCTGAAAAGTCTCGGGATTCTGGATTAGAGCACGAGGGGGACGGAGCGTTGACTTCCTTAGACGAGACCTCTCCAACTTAACGTTTAGGTTCAGTGTGCCTCTAACCATTCGATGATCGCTGCCGGTTTTCACCCTTGCGATCACTGAGACATCACTGAACAGTTGGCGTCTGGTCGTCATAATGAAGTCAATCTCATTTTTTGTCGAACCGTCGGGGCTCGACCAGGTCCACTTCCTGTGGGGCCGCTTCTGGAAGAAAGCTCTTGTGCCTAGTTTAGTGTAGTGGGTTGTTGGAGGAATGCATGGCTCTAGAAATATCCTCATACATTTCCTCCACCTCCTCATCGGGATGTGCCGAGGTTGGTGCGTAGACCTGTATGACCTTCAGCGAATACCGTTTGGTGATTCTGAGTATCAGGTACGCGACCCTCGTCGACACACACCCAATCTTTACAACGATGTTGACGAGAGACTTGTGGACGATAAATCCGACACCTCCTTGGGACAGATGGTCGCCCTCCCGGTGATAGAACAAGTTGCCGGACTCGAGGATTACCGTGTCCTCCCCCTCTCTTCGGACCTCAGATAATCCAATAATATGCCAGCGCAACTTGTCTACCCCTTCTTCCAGCTACAGTATCTTCTCGTCAGTCCTCAGGGTGCGTGCGTTATACGTTGCCAGGTCGAGTCGTCGTAGGTGGCAACCGAACCTCCACCGGAGATTCTTAGCACCCCCTGCCCCGCCGTTACCATGGTCGCCACCGTAGCCAGGAATAGCGGGGCCGCCGGGGACTGGGGGCCGTTTATTTGCGTCGTTGCTCATGGGGGGGATATTTGCCATAATTGCCACGCTTGGCGAGCGGGTTGGCAACCAAAGTTTTTTATTATGTTATTGTTGTTGTTAGGAAGATGCTGCTGCCCATCTCCTTTCTGTGTCCCTCTGTCGCCTCTTACGACACCCACGGGAAGATATGGGGTAGTGGATTCTCAACCGCCACTACACGGCGGTAACAACACAACCAATTACAATATAAATAAAATGAGAATAATATCATATTCGAGTCAATTAAATATGCATTATTAAGGATAACTCCGAAACTACTGGTCAGATCTTGAGCAAACTTATATGGGTCTACATGAGAAGCACCAGCTTTTAAATAAAACAAGAATCATCAAAATTGGTTCACCTAGGAAAAAGTTCTGAGGTAACACACATAAAATAAACATACAGTCGAATTGAGTACCTCCTCCTATTTAAAGTCGGTTAAAAATACAGTTGAATTGAGAACCTCGTCCTTGTTTTGAAGTCAGTTGAAAATCATATAGATAAGAAAAAGAATGCTTATTAGTAGGCTGCAGGTTGGCAGCCCTCTATGAGGCAATCTTTGGAGGAGGCCTACCACAGTGGGCTTTGATAGCCTGTAATAATGACGATGATATATTACAAATTTGTTCTGGGAGGAATGATCACATACACATGTAACAATTTGGTGTAGTAGTGGAGTGGTATTATTGGAGTATATGACATTAAAATACTAAAGGCAAGTATTATATAGCCTAGTAAGTTTGATAGAGAGCACCTAAACGGAGTAATAATACGAGGGTGGTCCGATAAGTACTTAGCCTCACTACCATGAGTCACCTCAATACCACTACGATGGCGCCACTATGGCAATATAAATACACTAAAGTGCATTTAGACAGCTACTGACAAAATTTCAGCCGGATCGGACTTGTAGCTCTGTTTTGAGTGTGTGAAAGCAAACGTGTCTGTTGATTGAAAAAAAAATGGAAAAGGAGCATTATCGGTCGGTGATTCAATTCTTGGTTTTGGAAGAGAATTCACGCAGTGAAATCAAAGAGCGCTTGGATGCAGTGTATGGGGACGCTTCTCCTTCGACGGCGACCGTAATAAATTGGTTCAATGAATATCAACGTGATCGCACGTCGTCGAACGTCGGTTTTTGATGAGTCACGCCCAGGTCTCCTGAAAACAGCAACCACAGAGGATAACGTGACGAAAATCCACGATCTCGTTTTGGCAGACCGCCGATTGAAGGTGCAGGAAATAGCTGAAATGGTAGGCATCTCAAAAGACTTCGTGGCGCATATCCTTCACGAAATTTCGGGTATGAGAAAGCTGTCGGCAAGATTGGAACCGCGTTTGCTCACTCCTGATAACAACTGTGTGACCACTTCAGAGTAGTGTTTGGCGTTGTTTAAGTGCAATCTGAAGGAGTTTTTGCGTCGTTACGTAACCGTCGACGCAACATGGATCCACTGGTACACAGCAAAGACCAAGTAGCAGTCGAAACAGTGGACTTTACCCGGTGAACCTGCTCTGAAGAAGGTGAAGTTTGTCCCATCGGCCGGAAAGTTGATAGCCACCATTTTCTGAGATTTGCAAGGTGTGATATACATTGACTAACTGAAGAAGGGCAAAAGGGTCACAGGGCAGTAGGTCGAATTATTGGGCTGATTTGATGCCGAATAAAAAAAAAACAAATACATTAATTTTAAACTATAAGGAAAAAGGGTTGGTTTCTTGTTAGTGAGCTGGTGGTATATTATTAGAAGGAATACTAGTTACACTGGTTGCATTACTAAAACTCCTTTTTATAAACTGAAAATGCTTTTTAGGACTGGAGGACTAGTTTGTGACAATAGTGCACTTGAACCCAATACTTTTCAATTCTTAGTAATTAAACAACTGTATTGCATCTTCTTTCTTAATGAAAGTATTTATTTTAGCCCACATTGGATATAGTTATCTATTTTACTATTTCTCGTAATAAATAGATATGGAAATACCCACCATAATTTTCTTTCCTTTGAATTCTAACATAATGCATGACCTTCCAACCTCTTGGCCAGCACCTCTGAAATAATTATGTTACCTATTAGTATAACTTTTAGTTAATATTAATTTTATTAAGATGCACATTTCACAGCTTAAGTAATCAAATAAATTCATATTCTCATTCATCATTATCATCATCATTACAGCCCTTCACAAGTCTACTGCTGAACATAAGCCTTCCCCAAGAAATGCCACAAAGCATGGTCCTGAGCCACCTGCATCCATCGACTTCCTGCATGTCTTACCAGGTTGTGACTCCTCTAGTGAGGGGGAGAACCTTTTTTCCCCATTAGTTATCGATTCATCAAGCTATATGGCCGGCCCATTGCCACTTCAGCTTACTAATCTGTTGGGCTTTGTCGGTCACTCCGGTCTTTCTATGGATTTTCTAAGTTTATCATGCAGAGAAACCCCGAGCATAGCCCTCTCCATAGCATGCTGAGATCTTAAGCATCCTCATGTGGTGTCATTATGTAATAAAATACATACAAAGGACTAAAACTTGTACAAATGAATTTCTTAGTATATAGTAATTTATTTTACTTATTATTGACAACAATTGGTATATCGATTCTTCACTACCTTACCACACAGCTTGATATATTATGATGCCAAGCATGTCTAGGTTTGTAATATTGAATCTCAGACAAGGAAAATCTTATCAATGGAACTTAATATTTATAAATAACCACTTACCATCAGGTGGGATGGTAGTTTAGCGCTGGCTTAGAATAGTCATTTGAATATAGAAATAGAAATCATTCGAAATGTGCGTGTGTGTCCTATGGCACTTCAGTGGCACAAAATGCCTTAAGAGTATTGTAAAGTACCAATATGCGGCATGAGTAGTTATTTTCAAAAATACTATCCGTTTCATACCATTTGTTCTACCTCTCTCCTCATGCAATAGAGATGATTAGGTTTGAATACTTTTTTTTTATTCTAGTGAATTGTTTACTTTTACTGTAAAAACCTATATGGATATTTGCTATAGTTGCCATGCTTGGCAAGCAGGTTAGGAACTTATTGTTAGTTGTTAATAGGAAGACGTTGATTTGCTTCCCTCTGTCGCCTCTTACTACGCCCACCGGATGGTATGGGGTGGGTTTATTCCTTAATGTCTATTTATCAGTCATCCCTGTGTGGTTTGAAAATTTGTGACAAATACTAATTCAAAAGGGAATACAACTACCACAAAACTAATATTTTATGTAACTAGATAATAAGAAGAAAAAATGTAATATTTACAAAGGCCGTATTGTTAACTGGTCACTCTCTTCCATGGGTACAGGATCGGTACCCTTTCTAGGATTTGTAGTCATGTTTGAAGTTATTTAATTTTTTATCATTTATAATCCGAAAACTAGTAAATCAAAGACACTTTTTAGTTTTTACAATTACAAGTACGGTACAAAAGCAAGTAAGAACTATCAATCAGTAATGTAAACACATAAACACAAACAATCATTCATTCCCGTCCCCGGTAAAGTGAGGTTATTAGGGTAGTGCAAGCTAGGAGACAGAAACCGAAGTCGAAATCGGAATCGAAAAGGTTACCGATAATTTTCATTTAAAATATTCTTGATTTACTTTAAAGTAAATCTAATTGATAACCCATCTATTATTCAATTGTCCATTATTTAAACTGCTTTCTTTATTGAAAATTAATATCATTTACTAATTTATTCATTCCCCATAGCTTGGCTCATAAAAGAGACAATTTAGGACTCTTGACAGGAGGGTTGGCATCCACACTTTGTTTTTCTATATTTTAGGAAGATTTCGCTGTCAATGTTCTGGTTTGTTTCCTTTTGTCACCGCTCACGACTGGTCGATATTCATAAATAGTCGTTACACGACAATTCATGATAATATAAACCAAACAATAAAATCGATAAATAAGTTAAACTAAACTATATTAGATAGCACCTGCGTGAAAATTAAAAATGTTTTCTTAGCTAATTGATTTTATCAAACTTTAATAACAAACTCTCTCGCCAATCACCCAGACTGATAGGAAGAGATCATAGACGATATTTGGCATGCTTATGACACACCTCTTTAATTTTTTCATATTCATATATTACGCATACATGATTATCGCATAAGGGTATGCTTAGTATGGCCCCTGTTCATTTTTCACATTTATATGTTAGGCATACGTGACCATCGGATGAGGGTACTCCTAATATGGCCCCTCTTCCGTAATTTTAAATCCAATTTAGTCGATAAAGATATTCATTAATTCAGAGGCGAAGCCCGTTCTCCAGACCAAATTTCAGTCATTGCATCCAGTCTCAATAGAGACTAGAAATCTGCGTGGGACAAGATGATAGAGCCCCAGTATGATGGGATGGTTATTCGGCACCACCGACAGATTGGATGTAGGACGAAGGGCATTACGTGCTTTCTAGGGCACGAGGGTAAAACTTCCTGACTCCAGGCCGTTATTGAGAATTTTTTGACAGAAAAACCCAATAACTGATTTTGGCTTGACTCAGGATTTGAACCCAGGACCTCTTTATCAGCAACCGCGTTTACGACCAACGAAGCGAAACACGTTTCATATTATTGACGGTCATGAGTATTCCCTAGTGTAATGGTGTTGGCAGCAGTAGTGTTGGGATTAGTGGTGACGGGGATAGTGTACTCAATCGAGGGAGGGTGGGAGGTGCTCTTCAAACCATGTAAGATACATAGTTTTATTCCAGCTTATTAATTATATTTAGTGGATGTAATGGATTTCCGCATAGTAATGCTAGATTATATTAAAAATTAAAATAAAGGTGACAGGCAAGAAGACAGTCTTCGTAATGGTAAGTGGATATACTGTGGGCTATAGACATCTATATTTACCCTCGATTAAGAATCAAAATGCAGATGTGTTGCCACTCCTGAGGACTACGTTGGATTGCCTTTTTTCTATTAAAAAACGACTCCGATACTCTAAACTCAGAATAAGAAACACAGCAACATTAAGCTGGTAGTCATTGAAAGCGTAACTGCGTAAAGTAAGTAAAAGCGTGTAACCAAAATATATCATATAACTGCAAAATTGTTCTAACTCGTGGAGAATTGCATTACTTTTTCATAACATATAAATTATTGAAGTGAAAACTTCCTTGGGCACGTTGAACATCTTTGGGAAGGGGAAATCACTGAACTCTCGTGACCTTCATTGTCAGATCTAATATAAATAAAAATATTTTCACTTCTGATGTGCAGTTCTATAACTGACAGTTTTTTAAACTTTTACCCGTGATTTTGTCTGCACATAATTTGATCAAGTAATTCAAAATAAGAAAAACATCCACTAAGATAATAGCAAGAAACTGATGTCTTTTTCTTTTTCAAAAGGTAAGTGTGATACGGAAAATATTTAAAATACTCATAGTTTTGACATAAAACGATGTTAAAGCAGAAAAAATGTTAAAATCAATTTTGCATCAAAACGACAGTGTTTGGCTACACAAAAAACCTTTACGTTTTACGGATATTTGTTTTTTTTTTTTGGGATTTCCGATAACATAATATAGCCTTTGATGTACAAATCTTTTTAAAGCCACCGCGCATCTTAAAAAACTTGACCATTTTTAGGGTTCCGTAGTCAACTAGGAACCCTTATAGTTTCGCCATGTCTGTCTGTCCGTCTGTCCGTCCTCGCTTAATCTCTGTGACCGTTAGCACTAGAAAGCTGAAATTTGGTACCAATATGTGTATCAATCACGCCAACAAAGTGGTAAAATAAAAATTGGAAAAAAATGTTTTATTAGTGTAGCCCCCCTATATGTAAAGTGGGAAGTGATTTTTTTTAATTTCACCCCTAACGTGTGATATATTGTTGGAAAGGTATTTAAAAATGAATAGGGGTTTACTAAAATCATTTTTTGATAATGTCAATAATTTCGGAAATAATCGCTCCAAAATTAAAAAACAATGTGTCCCCCCCCCCCCCTCTAACTTTTGAACCATAAGTTTAGAAAATATGAAAAAAATCTGGAAAGTAGAACTTTATAAGGACTTTCTAGGAAAATTATTTTGAACTTGGATGGAAACAACAGTTTTTGTACAAACTCATAAGTGGGAACACTTACTGTGACGGACGGGAAACTACGGAACCCTACACTGAGCGTGGCCCGACACGCTCGAGGCCGCTTTATTGACTTTCAGGTAGCACCTAGTGAATAGACTTTTATTAAATAGAACAATCAGCTTAGTTAATCACTTAAAGCCGTTATTTATTTACACTAATTAGGATCAGTAATCGATTAGTATGGCAGGTTCGTCATATCTTTGAACCCTCAGTTAAGTAAAGACTGCCCTTGTGACTATACTACGGCCAACGAGAAGCGATACCAAATGTAAATAAAACCAATGCAATGTTATTAGGAATAGCAGGAATACGTAATTTTTTGATAGATTATATATTTAAGTAGACAATATAGTTTTAAAAAAGGCCAATAAAACCAAAAAAAAGACTTTTCATAAATTTAGTTATATTTTGCATTATTGTATAATGTAAATTTAAATTAAATAAATGCTTTCTGCGCCATCTCTTTTCTTTATGGGTATTTATCATTAGGCCAAGATTCTTTAACATATTTGTAGGTATAACCATGTTTTTTCATTCATCGTAAAACTAGTCACCTAAAATTAAATTAAAATGATATACATACTTTACTTACATGCATCTTTAATAAATTAAGAAAAGTTTTATTATTACAGTTGCTGTTTTTTAAATAACTTTAAAGTACAGCCCGAACCAGTCCGAACCAAGAAATTTTAATTAAAACTACTAAACAACATTCATATATTATATACTATTCCTATTCATACCTTTGGACATTTTTTTCAAACAAGTAAAATCTGTTGTAATAAAGATATTAAAATTTAATTCGCAACCCTCCGCTAAATTATATAAAATGATGTGTCTTATCTGGATTGAAGAGCACCTCCCGTGCTCCCTCAATTGCGTGCACTAATTCCGTCACCACTAGTCCCAGCACCAACATTCCAGGAAAGACACACCATCGACGACAATACGACACGTGTTTCCCCTCTACACGAGGCATCCTCAGGAGATGTAGACTCTACGGCGCACAGAACACTATTACTCCTATTGGAGAAGAATGACAACTTCATACAAAATTTAAGAAATGCTATATAACCACTAGCTCCATCCATCGTCAGCCTCCTGCACTTTTCGTGTGGCGGGAAATTTGAACGTGGTCTTTTTTGTTTTTTTTTATTTGAGTCATTTTTGGGTTGCTTATCCTAGCGCTAAATAAAAGAACAAAAATTACAAAATTTCTATTTATTTATTCAAAACAAAAATAAAATAATATACATAACTTATGACAAAATTTCTCCAGGAGCTTAGTTCTTTCTATAAAGACATTTGATGGGTTTAAACATGAAAAGAAAATCAATATTGATTACAACATTTCAATTATTTAAGTAAACAATATATATAAGATTTACAATAATGGATGAATTGATAATATGCACAATCACAAATCACTAAATGTCTACAATAACCTAAATGTCAATATTTTAATCAAAAAAAGTTAATTAATAAATAATCTACACACAAGTGCAAAATTCACAAATAATAATTTTATTTTGATAATATTTGGTTCTCCATCTATTTTTTTTTATAGGATAGGGTGACTAAACGAGCACACAGTCCACCTGATGGTAAGTGGTTGCTGTGGCCCATAGACATCCACATCTATCCTCGATTTCGAATCAAAATGCAGATGCGTTCACCCGTGAGGACTAAGATGGAATGCCCCGTTTCCAGTAAAAAGGGTCTCCGGTTCTCTACACTCACCATACGAAATACAGCAGGATTAAGCTACTTTTTCTCACTGGTATTCTGTGAGAGCGTGGTCCTTCCCCGGTCGAGCCGACCCATTCGTGCTACAACTATACTTCTAATATAACTGCAGCATGGCTCTATCACGTATAAAATTTCCCTGAATTGACACTAAAATTTTGTCTCTATATTATATGCAATATATTAAGTATTGAATGAGCTTATAAATAGAATAATTTTAATTCAAAATTATATAACGTATTAAATATTAGATTACCAAAATATTCCTTATATAATTTTAAAAATTTTCATATAAGTACTTTCTTTTTCAGGTTCAACGTTATCTGTTATGCTTTGATGTTTGTGGTTGTTCTTCAGTGGATATAATGTTGTCCTTTTTGAAGATCCTGCTTGTAGTTTTGCAGCAATAATTTGCGAGGAGCCAGCTTGTGATTCCACAAAATAAAATGGGAATACACTTTGTTAGTCTGGAAATAAATAAAAACTGAAATAAATTATAGTATCATAAAATTATTATATAAAATTAAATTAACATTATATTCACTGACATTACTTTCATAGTAAACCAGTCCCTACTCATGGCACTAGTACATTACCCTCTACCAATACAAAATAAGTGAATGGATCTTGTTCATCCAACTTGTTCTATAATACAACCACTATTACAATTAATATAACAAAATAAGATAGTAAATACAATAACTATGTGAAAAGAAGTCTAGTATTTATCTATTGTTTGAGAACCATTCGATGCATGTATTTCTACTGTGTTGTACAAGTTGTTCCTTTAAATTTGATAAGTTTAGGATGAAATGTAGTTATTCATAGATTGTGATGCTTGAACTTTCTTCAGGTTTGTTGTTGTTTTAAAAAAAATATTTGATTGTTAAAAATAATGTATGCAGTGTGTTGCACTTTTAATAATGTAAGGAAGGGCTTGTGCTAACTTTATAGAGTTATAGACTTCAATTCTTTGGATGCCTTGTCCGTCCAATTATTATAAATTAGTTTAAAGCATTCACAGGATTCAAACTACTGTATGTGGTCTGTCCATGCATGGTCATATGAATAATCATCATCATCTTCATTACTGTCTATCAAAGTCCACTCCTGAATATAGTAATCCCCATATAAAATATCTGAGTAATCCTTAAAGAAAACTATATACATACCATATTACCATATACATTATACACTTTACTTACATCACATGGAATGCAGTTCTTAAGAGCTTTTTCTTGATTGCATCATTAAATTAACCATCATGAAAATGTTTTTCACACAGCGTTCTGGGCTTATTATGTAGCTTTGTCTGGAAAGCTGAATAGTATACTGCTCTTGGGAAGGAATATAATATTTCGCCCACAATTTACAGCTGAAAACAAAAGATATAATTATTAAATACAAATATTATCAAAGTAGGTCCAATGGTTTACAAACCCATAATTTGTTTCTAAATGGTTAACGAGAAACAATAAGTTGGACAAGAGATTTACTTTAAGGTTAGAACTAATTAAATAGTGTATATGTATATTGTATACGTACCGCAAAATATACTTTACTGCGGGTTTCGGAAACCTAAATAATTTAATGTAGTCAATGGTTGGTAAGCTGTTGCACTTAGAACACTTTTTCTATTTTCTTTATCCGCCATTGCAGCGTAGTTTTTAGTCACTATTTCGTATTTCACTACGAATCATTGACTAACACATTGCACATCATATAAACGAAGGACATTAATCTCAACTCAGCATCGTAAACTTGCAAAATCTTAGAAAAAGACACAAGCGAAACAAACATAACAACTAATCAAGAACAACGATAATTTATTCGGCGGCGCCATATTATGAGAAATGAGAATTATATACTCATTTAGATATTTTGGTGTTACCAGTAAAAAATATAATTTTCTACTCATTGAAAATCAAAACAAAAAGAAAACATTTATTTTTCTTTTACTGTCAAGGATATGCTAATATAATAATGTAGAAAAATACGACAGGCATAGTTATCTTCCTATGGATTATTATTTCTATACTTAAAATTTTTGAGTGTAATTTATCTTTAGAAAAATCTTACTAATTATAAAACAAGACATTTATCTGACAAATGGCAATAATTAAATTCAGCCCCCGTAGGTATTTCATTCTGTCCATACAGAGTTGACCGGGCCTGCTACGGCGGCTGACCGCTAAGTGAGCGGCGAGCTTCCTTTTTTTTTGCGCCCGAAGCAAATATGGGCAACCCTCCGGAAAGCGGGGGAGGGAGGTGGGGAATGCTCATAGCATACCACGCAGCCGGCTGCGAGGTTATGTGGAGACTTTTACCCACTAAACCCCACCTTTTAGGGATTGGCTTAACGGTCTAACTAGAGATCTCTAAGCCGTATACGAACGCGACCCTCCTTGGCAGAAAGGAGGGCGCAGAGTGGCGAGCCAAAACAGCTACTATTTATACACGCCGACACAACCGCTCCCCACCAAAGTGGCAAGCGACCGCGTCGTGCGATAATAAAGCTGCAACTAATTATCAATATTATTATTAATTTTTTAATCTAAATCAAATCTTCAAATCTGTTGATTTATCTCTCGACGTACTTGGTTGTGGCTCTATCATTAACCACTTTTAATAAAAAACAATTATCAACAAAACAAAATGACAATAATGAAATAAACAACAAATACTAAAATGGCCTCCTGCATGTTGGCGAACCCATCTTGACCCTGACATGTTTTTGGCGGAAAAACGAGACATTACGACAAATACACAAGATGGAAAGATATAGATAATAGTTTGTCAACTTCACAGTCGTTTTTAAGGTAAATGACCGCTCGTATCGATGCTAATTGGCCGTACTACAGACGCTTTAATTGCGAATTCGTGTTTATTTCGGATGTTCTTTTTATTGAGTTGAACCTTACCCCAGCTGTGTGCTCCTTCACTATTCTCCAACTATATGTATGATCAATCAACTATGGCTGTTTTTATTAGTGAAGAATATGCTGACATCGTCTTCATTTATGGCAGAGCTGACAGTAATGGATCTTTGGCATGGCGATTGTCCCAAGAGCGATATCTGAATCGAACATTACTAAATTTCAGAATGTCTTACAGCACATTTCGTTGGCTTTCTGAAGTTGGAATCCATCACGCGAAACCTGGTTTTAATCCAGCAGCTTGCAGCTTTCGATGCAGATCCTACTACGAGCGTCGGAGCAGTTGCTCAAAACCTCAACATTTCGGTACGAAAGGTGTGGAATACGATTGCAAAGAGAAAAAAAGGTTTGGAAAATGAAGATTCTACACGAAGGATTCAGTTCTGTCACTTTTTACTAAATAGTGACGTTGAAGATAAACAGTTTTTAAAATCTATCTTATGGAGTATATCTTAAGCAAGTGTCGTTTCAAAGGAAATTTTCAGTAAACGTATAGGCAGTAATCGGCCGAACGTTGATTTGTCCTCACTTCTTACCAGATATCTCATAATTAGTAATTTAACAGTGGTAGAGCCATGCGGCAACTTTGCTGTTGCACGTATGGGCTGGCTAAAACCGGGGTGGTACCACGACCTCACAGAATACCGGCGTGAAGTGGAATCTCAGCTTCCGCGTTTCGTCTGATGAGTGTAGGTGGCCGGAGGCCAAATTCTCCCCCCTCCCTGCCTAACATGGTAGCGGAATTAAGCGAAGATCTACCCCAGGAGGGGGCCAGCACCCCTGGAGATTCCCTCGCTGAGCATCCACGTCCAACTTACTCCACTCCTGAGCGTGGATGCTCAAGCTGCCCCCCGTATTCTGTGGGGTGGGCAAATTTTCGCTTAAGACAACGACTGCTCGTGGCAAGCTGAGCAACAAGAACAAGACGTTACCCCTGAAACGCTATCCGTAAATTTCTGCAATATCAGGGGATTTCATTCTAACCTAAACGCCGTCCACTACCATCTCGAGATGCGGAAGCCAGCTTTGCTCTTTCTGACCGAGACGCAGGTGTCCTCTCCGGCTGCTTGTATCTCTCTTATCCAGGTTACAAACTGGAACACTCCTTTGTGCCTTGGGCTGGAGTTTGCGTATACGTCAGAGAGGACATCTGCTCTCGACGCTTCGAAAAATGTTGTTTTATTGGTACACCCTAATTCCAAGAGTTGATGAGAAATGTGCGTAAATACCTGTATTTATAAAGAAAAGTTAATAACTAAGCATGTTTTTAAAAAGATTTGAACAACACACTATTAAAGGATATATTGCATTCTGATCCATAATCAAGAACGCACATAGGTATATAGGGTCACAGCGTCAATTTCAGCATCCATTTACCAGCAGGTAGGCTGTGTACTGGTTTCTAACCCTTGATTCCATTAAAATATTAAGTAGTAAATATTCTGATCTATTTCTAAAATATTTAACTGTGACCTCATAATTATGTTATTTTAACTTGCAATTGTGGTGATTATATTAATTAAAATAATTAACTAGGGAAAGGTCTTTAATTCCAACTACCATACCCGTATTTTTGGCAATCTATTGGGCAGGGTTGTGTTCAACAGTGTACTTGTGGTATAGTAAAAGTAATCGAAATTCAGCTTCGTTGTGTTAAATAAGAGACAATTTATTTATTATATCAAAAATTTTAAAATTGAGTGTGATAAAGTGTCATGCTAGCATTATACAAATCGTCTTATCGTCCAATTTTTAACGTTCGCAGAAACAAACCAAGCTGGATCGAACCTTAAGTCGTGCTTTTTTCATTCGATTGGAGGGTTGTACGATCATGTAGAGATACTTATTACAATTATTCTTTATGGGTAGATCTATGTAAGACAGTCATTAATGTGTATTACTGATAATTTGTAACACGCTGTTTTCCATATAATTGAACAAATCTATTTTCCAATATTTACTAGTGGTAATAATTTTATAATTTCTTTAATCGGTTAGACCTTATAATACAGCCCTATGCGATGTAATTATCCAGCAGAAGAGATGACAGTGACACTGACAGCTTACATGTGATTGTAGACGAAAAGATGCGTGTTTACATCTCATTCTCATTTCTCAATTCTCAAGTTTTGTAATAGGTTATCTTTGAGTTTTAGTAATGTTAAAATAATCTTCACTTGCAAGCTAGTTAAACTAAAATGACGAAAAATAAACTATTTGACGAAGATTCTGAGGAAGAAGTTGCCATTAAAACAGAAAATGCGTACGCAAAACAATATGATGCTTGGCGTGAAAAGGAAGAGAAACATAAATGTAAGATTTAGTATTGTAAAGAATAAGTATATTTTAATAATTTTTAAAAATTAAGCAAATATGAAAAGTTAACAGTGGTAAAAAATATTTTTAATGTTTACAGTAGAACAAAAATATGGAACGAAAGCACTTAACTCTGATGCCTCAGAGTCTTCTGACAGTGAAGACGAAAGTGATGAACCGTTGGAAGTGTCGGAAGAAACAGAGGCTCAATTCCTCAAGACCCTGTCACTTTTGAAAACAAAAGACCCTAGAATTTATGACCCCAGCTATAATTTCTTTGATGAGAAAGTGGAAAAAGAAAAAGGTTTGTATTCACAATTAAGGGTATAAGAAAATATGTCTTTGTTACTATCTTGGTATATTGCTATAAAGGTTATATATTATGTTAGGAAATTAGGATAGCTAGATTTTATATCAGTTCATTGATGTAGGATCTTATATCAGTTCTGTGATGCATTTTACTCGACTCCACTGACTCAGTAATTCATTCTTGGGGTGATGTATACACTGTTATAACAAAATCTCAGAAAATATACAAAATTTGACATACACAAGGTTCAAAAACTTTATTAAACTAAGTTTGTATAAAAAGGGTTATTATAGTATTAAAGAATTTATGGATGATAATAACCCCTGGGAAGGTTTATTAACATCCATATGCTACCAAGCTATTTCTAATTTGCTTTGTGTTGTTAATTGTAGTTTACATGATTATAAGCTATTATTTGAAAAAAATAGTCCCGCTGGGTTTCTTGCTGGTTCTTCCCAGGACAGAGGTTTTTTTGCGAACTAGTGGTTAATGAAAAAAGTGACTTTTAGTTTAGTTTACCACGGGCTGTTTACAGCAACTCCACGTCCAGGCGAGTATTTTGCGTGTGGGCAGGAATAATATGCTTATTCGAGCCATGATATCTCCCCGAAGAAGCTCAGCAGTCCCTTGATGTTGCAAGCAACTTCGGGGAGCGATCCCGGCATGCCGAGATATTTAGCCCTGTATGAAGCGACTTCTGGACATGTCAACAACACGTGAGCCGCCGTTTCTTCCTCTCCCATGCACATGCCCTGCACAAGGGGCTGTCAGTAACACCTATGGTGAACAAATATTTGTTAAAAGAGCCATGTCCTGTGATAGCACTTGTTACTATCCTGATCTGTGGCTTGTTCAGTCTCATTAATACCTTGGTTAGACGACTGTTTATTTCAGGAAGGGCCTCCCTAGCTTGTCGACAGTCTACAAAATTTTCCAAAGCTGAGCGTGTAAATTATTGAAGTTTCTACGTACCAGTGAACGAACATAGCCAAAGGGGATTGGTGTTATTGGTTCCGGCCCTATAGTTGCAAGGGCCGATCCCCTTCTGGCCAGTTCTTCTGCTGCATCGTTGCCTCTAGATCCACTGTGTCCCTTGATCCATTGCAGAGTCACATTGTTGTGCTTACATACCTCATTCAATTGTTGATGGCACTCGTATATCAGTCCCGAGTTCATCATATTGCAACTCAGAGCTTGTAGTACCGCCACACTGTCGATCGGTATTCTGATGGAGAAGTCTCTCACCTTCCTAGCATCTATTGCTATGGCCGCTTGGATGATACCCATGCATTCAGCCTGTGTTGTGGGTACCCAGCGGTGTGCATATGTGGATATTAAGGTCTAGAGAAAGCCCCAGACCCCACACCTTAATTTGTCATAGAGCCATCGTGAAAACTTTGAGCTCTCTTGGACCCAATCCTTCCAGATGGTCGGTTTCCTTCAATTGTATCCTGTACTTCTTATCGAATACAAATTGTTTTGGGATCCTATCATACTTGGCTTGTAAGATAGGAATTTTTGAGTAAATTCTATCGTTTATATCTGTATGGGGGACTCTACTCTTACTTAAAAGATTTAGGGTCTTGAGTCTAATGGCAGCTAAAGTTGCTTCTTGTTGAATATATGGATGAAGCGGTGTTAGCTCCAGCATAGCCTCCAAAGCTGCTGTTGGTGTTGTCCTTATGCTGCCCCTGGCAGCCATACAAGCTAATCTCTGGTAACGCTGAAGCTTTTGTATAGTGGTGGCTTCATTGGTTTTGGTCCACCATACCAGAGAGCCGTATGTGATCATGGGCCGAATTACAGTTTTGTACAGCCACAGTATAATTTTTGGCGTTAAACCCTATCGTTTGCCAATCATATTTCTGCACTGCCAAAAAGTTAAACTAGCTTTGCTGATTTTGTTTTCTATGTGTTTGTTCCAGTTAAGTTTACTGTCTAAGGTAAGACCTAGGTATTTTACCTCGGAAGAAAGTTGGAGTTTTGTGCTGAAGAGACTTGGAAGATGATAGTTATTCAGCATTCGTTTTTGTGTGAACATTACTATAACCGTTTTATTTGGATTAACAGTTAGGTCATATTCCCTGCACCATCTCTCCACAATACGGAGAGCCGCTTGGGTCAGGTCACACACAATGCTTGCTGTCTTACCAGAGACCAGTATTGTCAGATCATCTGCATAACCGACTGTGTAGAAATGGTTAGCGTTTAATTTGCTGATGAGCTCATTAATGACCATATTCCACAGGAGAGGTGAAAGAACCCCACCCTGCGGGCATCCTTTCATGATCTGAATTGTCTGAGATTCACCAGCAATCTTTATTGTTCGTGTATTGAGCATGTTTACTATCCAGTCAATCAGCGCTGGTTCAACATTATGTCTACTTAGGGCACCTTTTATGCTGGAGAAATTTGTTCTATCAAAAGCACCTTCTATGTCTATGAAGGAGCCTAGGCATATTGCTTTGTTTTGGATGGCCTCTTCAATCTTTGTTATTACCTGGTGAAGTGCCGATTCTGTTGATTTACCTAAGCTATAGGCGTGTTGTTTTTCGTGTAGCGGTAAGTTAATTAGCGCCGACCCTCTCAACTCCCGTTCACACATCCTCTCCATCGTCTTTAGGAGAAAGGATGTGAGGCTAATAGGTCTCTAGGATTTAGGGTCTGTATAGTCGTTCTTACCTGGTTTGGGTATGAACATGACTTAATGATTTCTTATATTTACGCGAACACTACACATTGAAATAATACTAGTTTTTACGGAATTTATCGCGTATATTTAACTTTTTAATACCCGACGTTTCGAGAGCTTTACAGCACCCATGGTCACGGGAAGGACTGAGATGTTTAACGTCCAGATGTCATAGTTAACCGCGGTTACCATAGATTAAAATTTAACTTTTGTTCCGATCTACACAGTATGTACTTATGGTATCATGAAGCCTTGCAGTTGTATGCTTGGGTTGGGATTTAATTTTATTTATTATAGGATCCCAAGCAGATGGTAGCACCCAGCCGTCTTCTCTATTGAAATTAGGGTGTTTTTTGATTTCAATAGCCTCACGAATCATCCTTGGAAGGAATCGGTGTTCTTTAGCGAGGATTTGTGGTCTATCAAATCTGATGTAGTGACGGGGGCGATCCTGTACATGTTCACAGAACCGGGAAGTCTGCAGTCTGTGACGTTAAACATCTCAGTCCTTCCCGTGACCATGGGTGCTGTAAAGCTCTCGAAACGTCGGGTATTAAAAAGTTATATATACGCGATAAATTCCGTAAAAACTAGTATTATTTCAATGAACATGACTTTCACTTCCCTCCATCCCCTAGGAACGTATTTGTGAGCCAGACAAGCTCTCATTATGGCAACAAGTCTGACTATTAGGACTTTACCCCCCCACTGAAGAAGAGCTGGGAATAAGCCGTCAGGTCCTGCTGCCTTATAGGGTTGGAAACTATGAATGGCCCAATGGATTTTGTCCATCGTCACCACTCTTTGTGCTAATTCCCAGTCTTCTTTTGCTGGTGTCAGTGCATCTTCATGCCGGTTCACCCTTTCAGCTACACAAAGACTGGGAAGTGAGTATCAATTAGGATGCGTTGGGTTTCATCCGGCGATGTTGAGTAGTTTCCGTCGGGTTTCTTTAAAGAGATAGATCCCGGCGTGTTCTGTTTAGCTAGGATTTTCCTTATCCGATTTGCTTGTTCACAGGTTTCTATGCTACCACAGAATTTGCGCCACCCTGTTGAGCTTCGATACCTGATACATTTTTTGTATTCAGACTTAGCTTTCTTATATAGAAGCCAGTCTTCATCCTTTGAGGTATTCATTGCCCTATTTAGGGCTTTTCCTACCTTCTTGCGTTTCCTGTCTAGTTCTTTACCCCACCACTGTTGCTTTTGCTCAGCATGTTTTGGTGGAGTGATTACTGGACATGATTCATGGTAGCTATCGATCATGGCTTTAGTGACAGCTGCTACCTGTTGTTCTAGGAGCGATGTCAGCCTACTGAGGTATTTTGTTTTATCCGTCTTGCGGGGATTTCTCCATGGTGGTATAGCGGGGATATCGACCTGTAGTACGCAGCAGATCCATCTGTGGTCTGAGCATGAGGCCTCTTTCGACACATGCCATCCCGTTATTAGCTTAGCTGCTCCTTCTTTTGCAAGTGTGAGGTCGATTATTGTGCGACAGCGTTTATTTATGAAGTTTGGTTCAGAACCAGTGTTTAATATGGTTAGGTTAGTGCTAAATAAATATTCAACTAAAACCTTACCTCGTTCATTGGATTTTTCCATTCCCCAAAGGGGATGATGCGCGTTGGAGTCCGTCCTGATCACAACCTCTAGTCCGGCCCTCTCACAGATATTCACCAGCCTGACGAGGTCGTGAGGGGGAGGGGTGTCTTCCTCAGCCATGTAGACCGAGGCGACGACTAACCTTTCCTCCTGTGTGTTTTGTAATGCTACGGCATACATGTCTCTGGAACAGAAATCTGTTAGTGGTTTTGCACAGATATCTTTAGTAGTGTAAATACACGCTCTAGGCTTGTCGTGCTCAGAGTTGTAGAATAACTTACCTCTTAGCTTGTATAGGCCTTTAATTTTACCGGCCCCAACCCATGGCTCTTGGATTAGGGCTATGGCCGTCCTTTGTGCCTCCAACCACTTGCGTAATTGAGCCGACGCTGTCTCACTGTGGTGGAGGTTGGCCTGCACTAGGCTAGTTTTGGACGAAGGGCACGCCATCATCGATCGCGTCATCCCCGTCCCCGCCTAAAAATAAGCCTGCCAGCAGATCCCGGGTTTCATCGTCAGCCACCGAGTCGGAATTGGACGGCAAAATGCAGTCCTCTTCGTCGCTCAGTGAGCTGCCGCTGAGCTCAGTTTCCACTGGGGGCTTCGGCTCGGTTGTGCAGGCAGTTTTTTCACTGGACTAGACATCCAGTGAGTTCGATGTTCCGGCAACCATGGCCACGGTATCCATGACTTCCGGGTTCTTTTCTGCCTCTATGCTAGGTGGGGAATCAACGAATTTTCCTCCACGACCCTGGAATTTAACGTATACCGCCCCACATACACATGCGAGACGGCGTCCGGCTTTCATCAGGGTCGGGATATGATCCTCCGGCACCGAAACAACGAGGAACCACCCGTCCGTCTGTTTGTCCGCTTTGAGTAATAGCCAGTCCTTGATGTTTACCCAGCGGTTCTGGTACGCAAGCACACGACCAATGTCGCGTGAGTACTTCCAGGCACCTTGAGCATCAGGGATAAGGATACCACATTTGATTCTTTGTGGTATCTCTGACTGTTTCTTAATAGTCAGCGAGGTGTTGGATTTGAGGTCGAGGGTATTAATATTCCCCTTCAACCAGTCCAGAGCCTTCTGGTCAGCGCACCATAGCTTTAGGACACCCTCCGTGTAAACGGGTTTGCCTCTAAAAACCGGGCCCGACGCATCAGGGTCCTGGTTACTCCAGGCCTCGCTGATTATCTTCCTCTGTATGGCCACGGGGATGTCATCAGCTACCTCCTTTGTTATGTGACCTGAACGCTCACACGTTAAGGCCACACTCAAATCTGCTTTAGCAGCAGAAGCGTAGCTTGTTCTTGCAGTCTTTGTTTGCTGTTCAAGTCGCACTTTTTTGTGCTCTCCTCTCGGCGAAGTGGACTCTTCCAGCAATCTTTTGGCTGCTCTTTCCTTCTTTCTAGGATGCTTGGCTGCTCTCTGGTTCCTGGCGGATTTCTTAGAGCTGGTTCTGGCGGCCGTGCCTACTGCTCGGGCTGGATTTTCATCCTTCCCAATTTCAGCACGACTACTGGTTCCAGCCCCAAGCACCGCAGTAGCAGTAGCTTGCCCAGCTCCCTGAGTCTTGCTCTTGGAAGCAGCGAGCGCGGCTCTTTCTCTGCGGCCTTTATCCCGCTGCTTCTTATTCTTCTTTTTGACCTTTGCGCTACTGCCTGCTGGGATAAACCCACCTGATGGTGCGTCGGGTCGGCAAGTCACCATTTTGGGTGCCTTGCGCTTCCCCTTACGGCTCACCACTTGCCAGGCAGCGGAAAAAAGGTCTTCGGTCCTTTGGGGCTCCGCAGGAGTTTTGCTACTCGCGGCCCCTTGCTCATGTTTCTCGTCCAGCTCCTTGGATTTGGAACTGGATTTAGAGACATCCAGCGCGGAAATTGCCCCCTTGGTGGGGCCACCAACGCTGGGTGGTACAGTCAGTGGAACGGCCGATTTAACGGCGGTTCCTTCTGGTTTATCAGTGTCTAAGGTAAACACCTCTGACACTTCTTCTTCTCTACTGATGGGCCTTGTGTTTTCCATAGTTTTTGACATGTGTAATAATTCGTCCCCCCGGCTTCCCACCCTCCATGGAGCCCGCACCTTTGGGAACGCCCTACTTTATTAAAAGAATTTCAGGCGTTAGGATTACCGGGGGAATATAGGGACGCAGAGTTGGCTCACAGCGTGACATCGGGAGCTCGATCCAGCTGGCAGATAGGGCAGAAAAGGCCCATCCCCACTGCCCGAGTTGACTTTCACTTGCCCCGTCAGCATGGCCTTTACCACCACCTAGCCCTTTTCAGGGAGACTAAGCAGCCCCCACATCCCTCGCCTGCGACCCTCTGACGGGACGCTTGGCCATTTCCTTATCTGAGGCTAGCAGATAAGGCTACCGTTTAGCTTGAAATCCGGACCAAAGAGGGCGTGTTGCCTCTCGACACTATATACCCCAGTGACGATCGGCTCAACCCTCCAGGACTACTTCATCCCCGCATACGGCGTTCAACTGCGCAGGTCCTAGCGCAGGTGGGTGTGTTAGTCCACCGGATACACCCACTCTCTCCGGCGGAACCGTTCCCTCCTCTTTTCCGGGCTTGGGACCGGCAGCAACAAAAAGCATTGACAAAGTTAGTTGCCCGTGCTTCCTGTTGCAGGCAGAGTTAAAGTGACTTTTAATAAGTATTGTTTATAATCTCTTTTGAATAAAAAAGTTTCTGTTTCTGTTTCAGGCACCAATGAATTGTTAATTGCAGTTTTCCCATACTGATTTACGATATTATGATCTGTGCTTAATATAGTAAACCTGTTAGTATACAATAAGTTGAATGCTGTTAGTATGCAAAGAGTTTAATTTTTAAAAGATGTATTTGTCATTATTACAGCCTTTCACATGTCCACTGCCGAACATAGGCACCAAAGAAATGACACAAAACACAGTCCTGAGTTACCTGCATGTCATCACATTAAGTTTTAAAAGTTTCATATTCTTTTAAATTACATACGGTTGGATTTAGAATTGTTTGGCAGGAATTTGTGGGAGTAAGGTGTTTTATTTGGTAGAGGTTTGGTCCCCGATTATAATAATTCCATTCACATTAAAAGGTAATGCACCATTACCAAAAAAATAAATAAAAACTATTATAACCTAAAATGCGCAAAATAGGGAAAATTATACATTTTTTTATTATTAACTGACTTTACGGCTCTGGATTTAAGCCCTTCTGAAAAAAAATTATACGATATTACTGTGAAAGCTGGAGAAAAAGCTGTATAAGAATTTTGTGGCTGTGGCGGGAGCAAAGGCAACCTGACTATAGATATCTGATGTGATCGAATCTGTACTAAATTAAATCAGCACGCCCCGAATCCACGTAGTCTTGTCTGCCCTACTCCTAAAGTGTTTTTATACAGCCATAGGCGCGGAGGGAGGGCAGCCCATCGTAGCAAATCGCAGGCACCTGTGTGAGCCGTAGTGTGGTTATTATTGTATTATATATTATGATTATAATTTAAAGTAATTATAAAAGCTAATATATTAGTGTTTTGTTGAGTGCAAGAGCTCGGGACTTAGGGCACCCTGACTCGGATAGGTTAGGTTAGAAGGGGATGGCGGGGTGGAGTGAGCGAGTTAAGTGAGCAAATAGACCCCGCCATTCCCTTTGTGATTATTTATAAACCACTCAGAAGTACTCCACTCAAAAGTACCACTCAAAAGTACTCGTCGACCGGGTTTCCCTCGGCTGCGCTACATGATGCTTTCCTCCCCTAACTCTCTCCCCCCATAAATCAGGTTTATAGTCAAAAACATAACCTCCAAATTAGATTTTTAAAAATTTATAAAAAAAAACTAAGCCTGGCAGGACGTGGAAGTGGGGTGCGACTCTACAACTCTCCCGCCTCCCTCTACCAAAAGTAAACCCCTCTACCAAAACTTTCACGAAATACTTGACACTGGTAGAATTCATTGTTAATTGTCAAAATAGGAAAAAACCTACATCAAAGGGTTAAGATTTTATTAGCGTATGATTCTTTGATTGTAAGTGCCTATCAGTTTGTGTAAACTTGTGTTATATTTTAATATTATATCTGTATTCCAGAGAAGGAAAGCAACACCAATAAGGTAGTCTTTGCAGACAGTGACTCGGATGATGATGATGATGATGGTAATATATTTAGCATAGAAAGGAAGGCTGAGATAGATGAAGAAAAACAAGAACATCACAACTTGAACAAAGTAAGGATTTAGTATTAAATATTGTATAGTCAAATTGAATTTTATCACTAGCAACCCGCCTGTCCTGGCTTCGCCAGTTTAGAATCTTTTTTTTAAATCTTCAAGGTTTTTATATGAAATATATTCTAGATCACTCTTGACATTGCTCTCTTATCTATTTGTGAAGTTTCATCACAATGAATTAAGCCATTTTGAAGATTAATCTGGACGTTGTGATCCAGAAATCACCCATCCAAAGCAAGGTTATATTATTTCATTGAATGTTATATATACTTGAAATAAATCAATAACTTGCTGAATTACAGGATGGCAAATTGAAGGACTATCTGATAGGGAAAGTAGAGCATGTAGATGAGGATGTGGAAAAGGACCTTGCTCCATTAAAAGCTCTTTGGTCTGATCCCAAGCTTAATGAGGGAGAAGCTTTTCTCAGGGATTACATATTAAACAAAAGGTATGGTAGACTCAATATTTCCAACTTTAAAACATTTTTTATTTGTTGTAGTTATATATATATATATATATATATATATATATATATATATATATATATATATATATATATATATATATATATATATATATGCTGCTGTTATATTAAAGTTGAGGCACGAACGGGTTGACTCGACCAGGGAAGGGCCATTCTTGACAGAATACCAGCTTAAAATTGCAGCTTAATGTTGCTGTGTTTCATATGGTGAAATTAAAAATCCGGAAACCCTTTTTAATGGAAAAGTGGCATTCTATGTTAGTCATCAAGGGTGACAACGCATTTTGATCCTAAGCGAGGATAGATGAAGGTGTCTAAGAGCCACAGCATCCTCTTACATCAGCTGAACTATTTGCTCGATTATCACCCTTATTCTATAAAAATTCGATGTGAGCAATTCCTACCCCAGGTTCACTTCAGGTTCGTGATGAGTTCCTTCGTGATGAACTGTTATGGCCGGCGGTAGACACTTAGCAATAGGTGAGCCGCATGCTCGTTTATAAAAAAAACCTGTCTTTAAATATTAGTCATTTTCAAGGCCAAAAGGAATAGTTATGTTACTTGTAGGTACTTAGACGAAGGCGACGCTGGGGAAGCGGAGGACAGAATACGGGACGATGCGGACTTGGAGGCCGACGAGGAGATTGTGGAAGAGCAGGGCAAGTTTGAACGCGCCTATAACTTCCGCTTCGAGGAGCCAGACGATGAATATGTAAGTCTACCCTCCTTGCTTAGATGAAAACAGTTTGTAAGAAACACGAAATATTTAAATATAATTAACTTTTAGCCTTAAGTAAAAGCCTACTTCAAACATTTTGAAAGAATATCCCATTCTGAAGTCGCTTTCAAACAAAGTGTAAAAAAAGGTAATTTTTTAATCTTTTGAGTGGATTAAGTAATATTACAATCTTAGTATTGTCTAATAAATAAATCGCCAATTTGGTCGATAAATTTTCGCCTAGGACGTCCCTTTCCGACTCTGCCATTCACTTCTGCAGCATAAATTTTCTTTGTCAGTCTTTCCTCATCCATTCTTTCCACATGACCAAACCACCGAAGCATTCCTTTCTTAATCCTGGTCACAACATCATCTTGCAAACCACACTCTTCTCTTATTACACAATGTCTTACCCTGTCATTCAGATTCAGCCCTAACATACTCCTTAACGACCGCATTTCTACTGCGTTCATTCTACTCTTTTTTTTTTTTTCTTTTTTTTATAGAAGAGGGGGCAAACGAGCATGCGGCTCACCTGATGTTAAGTGATTACCGCCGCCCATGATCAACCGCAACACCAGGAGAATTGCGGGTGCGTTGCCGGCCCTTTAGAAAGGAGTAAGCTCTTTTCTTGAAGGTCCCCAGGTCGTATCGGTCCGGAAAAATCGCCGGTGGTAAACTATTCCACAGAGAGGTTGTACGTGGAAGAAAACTCCTTGTGAAACGTACAGTGGTGGACCGCCAAGCATCCAGATGGTGTGGATGGTATCGGGACGTTTGCCGTGTAGTGCGTTCACGAAATTTGGCGGCTGGGATTAATCCGAACAATTCCTCAGAGCACTCCCCGTGATAGATGCGATAAAATACGCAAAGAGATGCAACATCTCTTCGCAGCGCCAGTGAATCGAGCCGATCGGAAAGCACTCGGTCGTCGACGATTCGAGCCGCTCTGCGCTGGATGCGGTCAAGTGGAAGGAGCTGGTACTGGGGAGCCCCAGCCCAGAGATGGGAACAGTATTCCATGTGCGGCCGAACCTGCGCCTTGTAAAGTTGCAGGCGGTGTGCCGGCATGAAATACTGTCCCGCTTTGCTGAGCACGCCAAGCTTTTTAGAGGCCAATTTGGCCTTCCCTTCCAAGTGACCACGAAACTGCACGTCACTCGATATGTCGACGCCGAGGATTCCGATACTGGCTGAGGCAACAAGGGGAGTGCCTTGAAACTGAGGGGATACGACAAAGGGGTTCTTTTTAGCGGTTAACGCGCAAACTTGTGTCTTCTGGGGGTTAAACTGGACTAGATTTAGTCGTCCCCAATCCGAGACTCTGTTCAGCAAAGACTCGACTTCAGACACAAGTTTGTCCCGGCACTCGGAGACGTTTTCCCGAGAAATATTGGCTCGGCCGGTGTAAAGAGCATCACGGTTACGGGTATGCAACATATCATTGATATGCAGAAGAAACAGCGTTGGCGATAGGACGCAGCCCTGTGGAACACCAGCATTAATAGGCTTGCAATCGGAGCTTGCACCGTCTACAACGACCTTGACGCTCCGATCTGCAAGAAAGCTGGTGATCCAATCGCACAATTTCTCGGGAAGCCCATAGGAAGGGAGCTTCGAAAGAAGCGCTTTGTGCCAAACCCGATCGAAGGCCTTCGCAATGTCCAAACTAACGGCCAATGCCTCCCCCTTGAACTCTACTGCCTCCGCCCATCTGTGAGTGAGGTAGACCAGAAGATCACCAGCTGACCGACCACGACGAAAACCGTATTGGCGGTCACTAATCAGCTGGTGATCCTCAAGATACCTCATGAGCTGGCAGTTTACAATGGACTCCATTGTTTTGGAGAACAAGGAGGTGATGGCGATTGGCCGGTAGTTGGACGGGTCTGAGCGGTCGCCTTTTTTAGGGATCGGGTGGACGAAAGCGTCTTCCATGATTTTGGGACTACGCCTAGGGAGTAGGAGTACCGGAAAAGACGCGTTAAAACCGGTGCCAACTCTGGAGCACACGTCCTCAGCACAATTGGGGGGATTCCGTCAGGCCCACTCGACTTGTAGATGTCCAGGGAGAGGAGTGCTTTGCGAACCGAGCGCTGTGTGAACTGCACTTCCGGCATGGAGCACTCACACCGCGGGATGGTCGGCGGCGTACTCCCCCCGTCATCGAGAATCGAGTTAGACGCAAAGAAAGAGCCTAGAAGATCGGCTTTCTCCTTTGCAGTATGGGCCAGTGAGTCGTCCTCCCTGTGCAGAGATGGAAGAGATGGCTGACAGAAATTCCCCTGGACAGCCTTGGCGAGAGACCAGAATGCACGGGTTCCAGAAGGAAGGCGAACTAGTTTCTCGCCAATTCTGCCTATGTGCTCTGACTTTGCCTTGGCAATGACTCTTTTGAAGGACCTAGAGGCGGAATTATACTTCTTTTTTAGAGTGCTGGTGTTTACATCCCGGGACGCTGACGCATCAACCCAGGCTTGGTAGCACTCCTGCTTATAGCATGATGCTATTTTACAGGAGCGACCAAACCATGGCTGAGATTTGCCTCCAATGGGCACCACAGAGGAAGGAATAAAAAGTTCCATACCCTGAAGTACCACATCAGTAACAGAATCCGCAACAACGTTGGGATCATCCGGCGAGAAGCAAACCCGCCCCCAAGGGTAGGATGCAAAGAAAGACCGCATCCCATCCCAATCGGCTGACCTATAGTGCCAAACACGGCGGCAGCCTGCAGAATGCAACCGCGATTTCAGCGTGAGTGGCACAACACTCCGGACCAGACAATGGTCCGAGGAGCCTAAAGGGGCGTCGACGGAAATCTGATATCCGTCCGGGTGAGAGGTCAGCAGAAGGTCCAACAGGGAAGGTGCATGATCCTCCACATCTGGAATCCGCGTAGGCGAAGTAACCAGTTGTGTCAGACCATATGCCAAGGCAAAATCATGAACAGATCTCCCCGCATGATCGGTTAAACGTGAACCAAGCCATTCGGCGTGATGGGCGTTAAAGTCGCCGAGGATCACGATCTCTGCGGAGGGGATCTGCTGTAGCAACGAATCTGCAGCCATTTGGACGTGGTCGAAGAGTCGGTCTGTTTCGGCATTACCGCTATGGGACCTATAGAGGCACCCGTAGACGCGCGTATGGTCGTCGCTGTCTACGCGTAGCCAAAGGATGGACAGGTCCGAACCTTCAAGTCTGCCGAGGCGTCGAGAACAGATGTCCTCTCTGACGTAAACGCAAACTCCAGCCCGAGGCACAAAGGAGTGTTCCAGTTTGTACCCCGGGTAGAAGAGATACGAGACATCAGCCGGAGAGGACACCTGCGTCTCGGTCAGAAAGAGCAGAGCCGGCCTCGCCGTCTCGAGATGGTAGTGGACGGCGTTTAGGTTAGAGTGAAGTCCCCTGATATTGCAGAAATTCACGGACAGCGTGGCAGGGGTCGCCTTGGTTTTGTTGCTCCGTTTGCCCCGAGCAGTTGTAGTCTTGAGCGGAATTTTGCCCCCCCCCCCCCCAGAATACGCGGGGCAGCCTGAGCACCCACGCTCAGAAGTGGAGAAACATGGTCGTGGATGCTCAGCGAGGGATTCTCCAGGGGTGCTGGTACCCTCCTGGGGTAGTCTATCATTATTTAATTCCGCTACCATGTTGATGGGGGGGGGGATTTGGGCCTCCGGCCACCTGCACTCACCAGACGAAACGCGGAAGCAGAGCTTCCACTTCACGCTGGTATTCTGTGAGGTCGTGGTACCACCCCGGTTTGAGCCGGCCCATACGTGCAACAGCAAAGCTGCCACGTGGCTCTACCACTGTTAAAACTCTCTACTCTTACGTCTCTACTCTCGTGCTTCTTCTGCCACACCCAACTTTCACTACCATACGTTAAAGTAGGGACCAACACAGCATTGTGAATTGCCATACGTGCCTTTTTCGACACATTTTGACTCTTCACAATAGAGTGTAGGGCCCCATTTACTCTATTTCCCGCATTCACTCGTCGTTCTATATCCTTATCATATCTCCCATCCCTGCTAAATACGCAGCCCAAATATACAAACTGCAAAAATGCTGCTTCGTAATAGAGATAAACTTCAAAGTGGCATTATGATCTATTCAGATCAAACACCGGCCCAACACACTTATATGAAAAATCTTAAAAAAGAGTTAGCACAGAGAAAAGCAAATGGAGAAAAAGACATTACAATAAAATATATAAAAGGATTGCCAAAAATAGTTTTAAACAAAGACCCAAAAAACTAAATTTTCAATCGCTTCTTAACACCAAACGTCCTTTCATAGATGATCAAGAGAATATAACTTACCAAGTACTTAATAATTATCAGAATATTTCTTCAAATAAATCTAGTCTTAATTTTTTCTATGCTAACATCAGAAGCATCTGCAGATCAGGTAAATTTGACGAACTTAAGTGTATCCTGCACTCCATCAAAAAATGTATACACGTTGTACTACTGACTGAAACGTGGATAAAATCTGAAGAACAAGCTCAACAATTTCGCATACAAAATTATTCACACTACTATAACATCAGGCCTGGTAAAGTCGGTGGGGGTGTATCGATATATGTCCATGATGATTTGAAACATAAGCTGTCAACAGCATCCTATACTGGAGGTAACAACTATCTAAGTATATATATTTATAAGTATGCACTTAATGTTGGGGTTGTGTACAAGCCCGGACATTCAAACTTTAATGATTTTTTATGTAACTTCGAGAAACAGCTTCTGCTAAAAAAGAGGACTTTAATCTTTGGAGACACGAATATAGATCTATTATGTACTGACAGTATGACAAAACGTTATAAAACTATGCTTACGGAATCTGGATACAAAATTATAAACAAAATAAACCCTGAGTACTGTACTCGGGAAACAACAACTACAAAAACAATTATTGATCATGTTTCTACTAACTTGAAATGTAAAAATTTTCATTTGGCTATTATCGAATCAGCCCTATCGGATCATAAAAACATGTACTTAGAAATAAAAAGAGTAATGCCTCCACCAAAACAAAAAATAATGTATGAAGCGACTGATTATAGTAAATTAAATAAAATTATAGAATTATCAAAATTTCAAAATATTTCCTGTAATTTTAATATTCTAGAAGAACATATAAAAATAACTGCCGAAAGTAAAACAAAAAAATATAAAATATTGAACCAACCTCAAAAAGAATGGATTAATAGCAACATAATAGCTCAGATTAATGAAAGGAATATATCATGGAATAAATTTAAACAAAATCCTAAAAATAATAACCTCGAGCTAGATTTTAAATTTAAGAGGGACAAGCTGGCACAAACGATTAAGAATACAAAACAGAAGTATTTCTACGGAGAATTCATGAAATGTACAAAAAACCCCAAGAAAATGTGGAAATTAATTAATAATCTAGCAAATAACAAAATTTTAAGTAATTGTGTTCCCCCAAACCTTACAGATGAAAACGGAATAGTGACCACGGACCCCATAGAGGTATGTGAAACCTTTAATCGTTTCTTCGCTAACATAGGTATACAACTAGCAAATGAAATACCAGACAAGTTTCATAACAATGACACATACACGTTACCTAATCTACACCAAACAACTGGTCATCATGAGCTATCCCGATTTTCCCCATGCACAGCTAATGAAGTATCTAAAATCATAGATGACTTGGATTCAAATACGAGCACAGGTATTGATGGTATAAGTACTAAAGTCGTAAAGTGTATAAAAAATTATGTAATTCATAATCTGACTGATTGCCTTAACAAACTTTTAAATGAAGGAGTCTTCCCAGAAAGCTTAAAAATTGCTAAAGTCACACCAGTGCACAAGTCCGGTACAAAAACAAATCCCGGAAACTATCGACCTGTTTCAGTTCTACCAATACTCTCCAAAATTCTTGAAAAAATTATTTACATGAGATTGGACGACTACCTTACTAAAATTAACTTTTTGTATAACCAACAATATGGCTTTCGGTCCAAATCTAACACCCTTGGCGCAACTATAGATTTAGTAACCACCATTAAAACCAAAATTGATCAAAAACAGTTTGCTTTAGGTGTTTTTGTTGATTTAAAAAAGGCTTTCGACACGGTCAGCCATTCCATAGTACTAAAAAAATTGGAACGTATTGGCATTACTGGAAACGTGTACAAAATGCTAAAGTCTTATTTGGATGATCGGTATCAGATTGTAAAAATTGGAGACTATCAGAGTAGTCGCAAGCCTCTAACATGTGGCGTACCACAAGGCTCAATTCTTGGCCCATTGCTGTTTCTGATCTACGTAAACAACATTCACCAAGCGGGACTACAGGGTCGCCTTGCTCTCTACGCAGATGATACAAGCTTATTTTATTTCGGGAGCAATATCAAAGAAATAACGATGCGCGCACAAGAGGATCTAAACATACTTCACTGTTGGCTCCAATACAATCTATTAACAATTAATATTTCTAAAACTTCATACATAATATTTAGTTCAAAAAATAGAAAAATACCTGATCGACCTAAACTTAGCATTAACGGTGAGGTATTACAACAAGTTAACCAAGAAAAATACCTAGGCTTAACACTGGACAAAAACATTACATGGAAAGCTCACTTGCAATACATTCACAACAAACTCTCCTCACTTGTGGGCGCACTGCATAAAATAGTTCGATGTATACCGAAACATGCTCGACTTTTAATATACAATACGTTGGTGAAGCCTCACTTACTGTATCAAATCGAAATATGGGGCACTGCAGCTAAAAGTAATTTAAAACCAATACAAATATTACAAAATAAAATAATTAAAATCTTACACAACTATGACTTCTTAACACCATCGAAAACGATTTACAAAAACACAAAAATTTTAAATATTAAACAACTTTTTACGTATAATACATGTCTACTTATCTACAAGATAACTCACAAGCTTATTCACTCACACATAACATTCACAACAAAAAGTCAAATAAACAAATATATAACCCGCCGAGCCAACAATTTTGTATTACCTGCCGTAAGAACAAACTATGGAAAAAATAACATAACATTTGGGGGAGCACAGTTATACAATCAACTTCCAAAACATGTGAAAGAAGCGACTTCAATCAATATTTTTAAAAGAAGATTATTTGAATATATTTATAATGATGAAACTATGCATTAAAATTATACTTGGACCACCGCCTTATAGCTGATAAGAACACGATGAACTCGCTTCTTGGTTAACGATCGACCGGTATAATTTTTATTTATTTTTTACTACCCACACGCACTTGAATTATAATATAGATGTTATTGTTCTCATGTAAGTGACTTATTGTCTTAATGAGAAATAAAGTTCTTTAAACCGAAACTCGTCTACTTGCTCGATCAACTCCCCTTCTATTCTTATTTCACAAATCGTTTTACTTTCTTCTCTTTCAAAAACCATAACCTTCGTCTTACTTGCGTTCACTTTCATACCCCTTTCTTTTAATGATCTGTTCATTAATGTGACCATCATTTGCAACTCGGCCGCCGACGACGCAAGGATAACTTGATCATCGGCGTACAAAAGGCATTTGACGGTTATTTATTAAAAACGGGCCAAATTAGGAGTACCCTTAACCGACGAGCATGTATGCGTAGGTGTATGGATGTGAAGGAGGCGAGAGAGGTATGTCAGGATCGTGCCAAATGGAAGTCTGTAGTCTCTGCCTACCCCTCTGGGTGACAGGCGTGAGTGTTTATGTATGTATGTAGTATTGTCTAATCTAAATATTTACCTTTACTTCTTCCTTCATCCTCTAGTTAACCACTCGAATTTTTTGTCCAAATTTATATATTTTTTTTTTTAATTGGTCATACCTCTAAAGTATGACCTACATAAAAAAGTTGTCAAAATCGGTTTACAATTGGCAAGGATATCGCGTAATATACGTACAAAATAAAAACACAGTTGAATTGTAAATTGTAAGCCTCTTCTTCTTTTTTTTTTTGAAGTCGGCTAAAATATGTTATGTTAAGGATTTTAAAGCATCTCATAGTCAAGTCAAGGACGTGGAGAAGCTATAATGAGAACTAATTTTTTCTGGCTGTGACTGTGGTTTAATCTGACGTCATTAATTAAATTTTGCTAGTATTGTTGCCATAAAATATATGAATTCCTGCAATCAAATATTTTTGGTAAAAATTATTTTGTTGAGGAATTTAATTCTTTAGGTTTCTTGCAGAATAAGGGTGACAAATGAGCATGCAGTCCACCTGATGGTAAGTGGATGACATAGGCGTCTACATCTGTCTTCCATTACGAATCAAAATGTAGATGCGTTGTCACTCGTGAGGAGTAATGTGGAATACCTCGTTTCCAGTAAAAAGAGGTTCTCTACATGAAACAGCAGCATTAATCTGATATTTTACACTGCTATTCTGATTTTTTTTTGTTAAGCATTAAGATATTATTTTACATCGGTATTCTATGCGGCCTATAAAAAATACACAAAAATGTCTTTTGCAGTTAAAGCGCTTCCCGAGAACGATGAACTACATCCGTCCGAAAGACGATCGTCGGTCGAGAAAGCGTGCAGAAGTTCGCGCCCGTAAAGAAGAGGAAAAGAAAAAGAAGATGGAGGAAATTGCGCGGCTCAAAGCATTCAAGCTTAAGGAGATACAAGAGAAAATCGCCAAGCTGAAGGAAGTCACTGGCAATCAGGATCTCGCTTTTAAGGTGTTTGCATTCACATTACAATTTCCGTTTAACTAGCTGACCTTTCTCACCACATTTTTAGTAATGGATTTGAAACTAACTTCCTGATGAGCTAGACGTGAAATGAAAAATGCTAGACTTGAAAGTTTGAACATTTTGAATTTCTTGTAGTTATTAAAATACTACACATGGAATAAGAGTAAGTTTACGACTTTTACCACGTTTAATTTAACATTTTTAATTGCTTACGTTTCAGGCACTTTACACCCATGGTCCCCCCGTGACCAGGGGCGTTAATGAAATACATACATATATATAAAGTTTGATAGCCTATATTTTTATAGCATTGGGTGACAAACGAGCGCACGTTCTACCTGATGGTAAGTGGATGCTGTGTCCCATAAACATCCACATTTATCCCCAATTAAAATTCAAAATGCAATTGCGTTGTCACCCCTGACTGAGATGGAATGCCTCGATTCTAGTAAAATAGGTCTCCGGTTCCACGCTGCTATTTTACGCTGGTATTCTGTGAGAGCGTGGTCCTTCCCCGGTCGAGCCGACCCATTCGTGCGACCACGTAAGATAAGATTAAGTTTAAGTTCACTGCTGAACATTGGCCTCCCCCCATAGATTGCCTCATGGGGGATATTTGCCACAGTTGTCACGTTTGGCAGGTAGGCTGGCAACTACCTTTTTATTATTTTGTGTTGTTATCAGGAAGGTGCTGGCGCCGATCTCCTATTTCATTTCCCTTTGGCGCCTCTTACTACACCCACGGGATGTTTTGGGTAAAGAATTCTCCTACGCTGCCACCACACGGCTTTTTCTTTTTGGTCTAGTAGTCGTAGAATACTATTACACCAACGTAGTAAAAAGCCTTTTACGTGATTAAAGGCCCTTTTGAGAGCCACAAATACGATCGATAACATTAATTCAACGTCTTAGAATATGAACGCCCGTCCCACTCCCTCCCCTCCCCTCATTTCCTCCTATAACTTTTTTTGTATTGGCTTACCTCAGTTCCCCCTATACCTTTTTCCTTTTTGTATGCTCTTATTGTTTTTTTTTCTGTTCGTAACTATGTTACGAGAGCTTGCAGCCTTGTTAAATACAGCTCAAATATTAATAAACTGGTCCTAACTTTGGATGGCTAACTTTAACGGTTGTAAATGAGGTTCGGTTGGTAAATGGTTACTGGTCATGAGGTCCCGGGTTCCTGCCTCGGAAGGCACGTAAAGCCGTTGGTCCTGCGCCTGATATATCTCCGGTCATGTTGGATTACCGTCCCATCGGACTATTAGAGTAAGGGAATCGATAGTGCACCTGTATTTGCGCATACCCTCACGCACTTTAATCCTGTCCTACACAGATGACCGGTCTACCTTGACAGGTCTGGAGACATTATAATAGTCGGAGTTTAGTCACACTGCTGTTTCTTTTGAATTAGACTGTAGTTTTCAAAAGCAACTTCATTATCAGGATGAAGACATCGAAGGTGACTTCGATCCTGAGGAACACGACAAGAGAATGAAGGCGATATTCGACGAACAGTACTATGGGGATGCGGACGATGAGAAGCCCGTGTTCCCTGATCTTGACGAGGAGTTGGAGATTGGTGAGTGATATTAGATTGTGATCTGCTTATTGTCTACAGTTTAAAATGGGTTTCTCTTTTTTTTTGGGACGATTATGCCGCAGTAAGTCAGGCTTTACTTGAGCCGTGGTAGCACAGATGGTTAGAGCTCGCTCTAAATTTCACAATACGCGAGCGAACCGGGTTCGATCTTCGCCGGTACCAATGAAATTGTGAATTGCATCTTTAATTGCTGATTTACCATATGCTCGGTGGTTAAGGAAAACATCTTCAGGAAACCCGCATGTCTGAGAAATAAAAAAATATTTCGAAGACATGTGAAGTTCGCCAACATGCATTTGGACAGACACGGACGGCGGACGCTTCCTTATTCTAAAACCCTCTCAGAAATGAGGGGAGGCCTATGTCCAGCTGTGGGACTTATATAGGTTGTAACTTTAATTTTTTTAAGTCAAGCCTGGTATGTGTATTGGTGATTACACTATAGTGTGTTCACTAAAATAGTGTCGGTACACCCGGAGACGCACTTATTATTTTTCCTTTATGATTTTTTATTGCTTTTGTTAAATAAATGTTTGTCTATTCTAAGAATAAAATAGAATATTATTATATTCATATGGTTATTGTATTAAAATATTTTTAAATATTTTTTATAGGATAGGGTGACAAACGTGCATACACCTGATGGTAAGTGGTTGCTGTGGCCCATAGACATCTACATCTATCCTCGATTACGAATGAAAATGCAGATGCGTTGTCACCCGTGAGGACTAAGATTTAATTCCTTGTTTCCAATGAAAAGGGTCTCCGGTTCTCTGCATTCATCATATGAAACACAGCGGCATTAAGCTACTATTTTACACTGGTATTCTGTGAGAGCGTGGTCCTTCCCCGGTCGAGCTCGAGAGGTAGGTTGAGCGTAAATGCAGTAATACCTATTGCATTGTTTCGCACCGTGTTAGATAAAAAGAGGTCAGCGACCGCTCGTTTTTTGACCCCATAATCAGCTGATTTTAGGTTTAATTTTCACTGCTGGTTCATGTTTAGATATTTTCATAATTTTTTTAATGAAAATATCGTTTTATTTAGCTGTACTAACATAATAGAGCGTAAATAAAGCTAATTACGTTGTAAAAATTATTTTATTTTCATCAGGATCGATTTTCTTTTTGTCCCATCATCAAAGCTATCCTTAATACTATCGTCTGTCTTCGTTTTCGGGAGTGTTTCAAAAATACCCTGTGTACTGTATTTTACAGAAAATTGGGAAAATTATGAAAATGAGTACAACGAAGCACAGCAGGGTGATGATGAGGGGCCGCACTGCGAGGATGATGATTTTAATGTAAGTAAAAATATTGAACGCGTAGTGCTAGTGTAAGAATATTCATTATCCCGTATCATCTCGTAGGTTTCGTTAGATGTGACTGAAGGAAACTGAAATAAGAGATGCGCAGCATCATCTTCCCCATAAAAATTCCAAATAATAAAAATAACTTCAGTTTCCAAGTGACATCTATGAAAAATATCCCTACTATGACGCAGTCTATGTTCACTAGTGGACTTTTGACAGTCTGTGATGATGATGAAATAAAATACAAGCAATAAAAAAGTGTCAACTTTTTGTTTAAAAAATTTTATTACCACACACTAGGTTTTTCTCCTGTATCGTGGAGGCAGTTAACAAACATAAATAGCACAAGGACAAACATCATAAAAAAATCGGCCAAGTGCGAGTCGAACTCGCGCATGAAGGGTTCCGTACCATTGTAAAAACACGTTCCTAGTTGGGGAGCCCTCTTTAATTTTTGATTTATTTTTATTATTTGTTATTATAGCGATAACAGAAATACACATTTTGTGAAAATTTCAATTGTCTACTCATTACGGACTATGAGATACAGCCAGCTGACAGAAAGACGGACGGACAGCGGAGGCTTAGTTGGTTACCCTTTGGGTACGGAACCCTAAAAATTACAGAGCTCTGGTGTTCATAATGCAATAACGCATATATTTTTTAAGAGGTGTATTATTTTTTTTATAATGAAATAAAAAATTAAGTAAGAAATTTTGATCTTACGTATATACATACAACATTATTAAGGAAACACTAAATATATATATATATATATATATATATATATATATATATATATATATATATATATATATATATATATATATATATATATATATATATGTTTATCAATCTTCTTCCATTAAAGTGATGAGTTTGATCCATTATATTAAGAAAAACAAATCAAAAACAAATCACTCATAAGGGTGAAAAAAAGTAGAGAAAATTTTTAATGTAAATTTTTAAACAACTTTCTAATTGTTCCTTTAACTTGTGATATAGAATAATAATTCTACGAAAAGGGTTAAAAAATTTATAAACTAAAAACTGCTACCAAAACCTTAAAACCCTAAACATAACATTGTTCAAAAGGAAACTGTACAAATGGCTCAATGAAAATAATTTCTATAGCATAAAAAATTCTTGAATAGTAAAAATTTGATTATGTATCGGATAATATTCATTATATAAACTTTCATTTAAATATTGTTAAAGTATAGTTACAATATATCTTTAATTAACTAAGTATTGAAATTGACGATGCTCAGAATTTACATTTAATTAATCATTATAATACTTAAAATTAAAATATTTGCATGCTATGTAAAATAAGCAAAACATGAGCGCTCGTTCTAACATGTTAACAACATTTATACCATGTTTTATGCAAATAGAGATTATTATTATTAAAACAAAAAAGAATTCTACATTACAGCCTTTGAAGTTTTAGCTTTAATTCTTCTATGCACAATGTGTTAGCACCGACTATCTTTACATATATAAATTGTGTCTGTACATAATATATACACATAACACATATGTGTTTGTCACTAAACTCCTCCGAAACAGCTAGGGTTGATTTTGATGAAATATTTCGTGTGTTTGGATGGCTTAGATTCCTAAATTGGCGCTGTTGTCGAGATCACTAGTTTTTTAAAACGGTTTTTACTTTTTTAATGTAATTTTGGATTATTTCTAAATCACTGTAAAAGCTAAAGGTACATAAATATATTTATTTTATATACATAATGAATTTGAAGTTTTGTAAAAATTTTAGAGGATTGCACAAAACTACCAATATTTTTCATATATTTAGATGGACGCTGACTACGACCCCAAGAAAGCACGCGAGAATCTTCTAGAAGAATTGAAACGCAACATGGGAAAGAAGCGAAGAAACAGAAAACGCAAGTCCAAGCTGGCCGAACTCCTTGCCCAGGAGAAACCGAAATTTGTCCCGGAGGAAGAGAAGAGCTACGACCAGTTTATGGAGGAGTACTACAAGATGGACTGCGAGGATATAATAGGTGGAGATCTGCCCACCAGATTCAAGTATAGAGAGGTTGTGCCCAATGACTATGGCCTATCAATAGAGGAGGTAATGCCTTTTTAAATGAGTAGTATTAGTGTGATATAGTTATTATATATAAAATTTATATGTGGTAAAGTCATGCTGCAGCCATGTTATGGTTATAGCACGAATGCGCCGGCTTGACCGAAAGGACCACGCTCACAGGATACCAGCGTGAAATAAAGCCACAATGCTGCTGTGTTTCGTATGGTGAGTGTAGATAACCTATTTTGCCGACCTATTGAGTCGACCAATTCATGCTACGAACATTATACCTGCAGCGTGGCTTTACCACAAGTAAAATTATGTTATTTGTACTGATGAAACAAACGAAAATTAAACAATGTAATATTGTAGATTCTTCTAGCAGACGATAAAGAACTGACGCAATGGGTGCCTCTAAAGAAGATCGTGAAGCACCGCCCTCCCACGGTGGAGAAGGGTGAGGTGAAGACCTACGCGATGAAGGCAGCCGACATACAACTCAAGAGAAAAATATTGCCCAGTCTGTTTAAAGAATTGCCGCAGTGAGTATTCATCATCATCATCATCATCATTCCAACCCATCTAAGTCCCCTACTGCACATGTGCCTCCTCCTCAGATTGCCTCGTAAGGGGAATGTTTGCTGTATACTTGGCGGGCGTTATTATCAGGAAGATGCTGCTGCCTATCTCCGGACTCCTGTTTCATTTTCTTTTTTGACTCTTACGACACTGATAAGGAGATATGGAGTAGTGAGTTTTACATTAATATAACTGTTTTGAAGTATTTGTTGATCTTTTTACTGGAAACAAGGCATTCCATCTTAGTCCTCAGGGTTGACAATGCATCTGCATTTTGATGTAGATGTCTATGTGTCATAGCATCCATTTACCATCATTTGCACCAGCAATTCCCCTGGCGTTGCAGTTGATCATGGGCGGCGGTAGTCATTTAACATCAGGTGAGCCGCATGCTCGTTTGCCCCCTCTCCTTTAAAAAAGAATCATATGCCACATTTATTTTATAATAAACGCACCTAGTAACGTCAAAATCTACTATTTTCTGTATTGGCCCGTACATTTGCGGCCATATAATATGTTTCACTCTAGATTTATACTACCATTCCTCCATTATAGTTACAGCCTATTATATCCACTGCTGAACATAGGCATCTCCGATAGATTGGGGGAAATATCCCCTATCATATTTGCCATAAATACCACGCTTGGTAAGCGGGTTTTTATTTTTAGTGGCATTAGTCGCAACCGCAGTTTTTATTTTAGTCGTTAATAGAAAGACGCTGCTTCTGACTTGTGTCCCTCTGTCGTCTCTTACGCCACCCACGGGATGGTATCGGGTGGTGGATATTCTTAAGCCGCTAAACGGTATATTTATTTATTTTTACTTCTCCACATATTCTCACCACCTATTTCATTCTCCACCTATTATTATCCAAATAACTCTGCCTTAAATGGAAAAACCTTGTGCTCAGTAGTGGGACGATGTAGGCCGGCTGTAAATTTAACTTTTTTTTTTAAATACTACGAGTATAATATGTATTTTAAAATATAAGCAAAAGACTGATAAGACATTTAATTGTTACAATTATTAAAATAATTACTTGTGGAAAAATATATTTTCATTTCAGGGAACCGGAGCTAGTAGTTCCAGTTGAAGAGATAAACAAAAAGAAAAAAAAGAAAAAGAAGAAAGCAAAAACACATGACGAGAAAGTTCAAGAAAATGGAATTCAAAACGACGACATGGTGGAGAAAAAGGATAAAACAAGTCCTGAAGTTAAAAAGAAAAAGAAAAAACTCAAGGAAGCTAATGAAAATGGCGAAAAGTTAAATATCGAACCTGCGGAAATTCTAGAAAATGAAATTCGAAACGACGACGTGGAGGAGGAGAAGCATAAAATAAATCCAGAAGTTAAAAAGAAAAAGAAAAAATGCAATGAAGAGTCTGCGGAAGAAGTGCAATATGAAACTAAAACAATTAAAACAAAAGATAAGAAAAAGAAACGTAAAAATGATTTCATCGTTGAGGATGTATTAACTAATGAAGAACCAAGTATAATTAGTGATGTAACGGGGAAGTTCACAGCACCTAAACCAAACAAAGAAAAAAGGAAATTGGAAAACAATATAGAAAGCGTTAAAGAGCAAAGTGGTACATTAAAAAGAAAATTAGAACTAAATATACAAGATAACCAAGAAATTCCAAGGAAGAAGAAGAAAAAGCATAAACTCAACCCAACGTTCACTCAAATTCCATCCGATAAAAAGAAAAATATCAAGAATAAAAAGAAAAACAAGTACAAACCTAAACAGGATAATGGAAAGTCAGACAATCCTTTGAACAAATTATCCGATGAGAGACTAAGGGCTTATGGATTAAATCCCAAGAAATACAGGGGCTTCTTGAAATACAAGAAGTTTTAATTTATCTAAATAATGTAAATAAAGATTTTATTGTATATTTTGTTTATTTTAACCGACTTCCAAAAAAGGAGGAAGTACTCAATTCGACTGTTTTTTTATGTGTCTATACTGTCTTTTTTATTTAAAAGCTGATACTTCTCATGTAGTCCTATATAAATTTGATCAAAATCTGACCGGTAGTTTTTGAGTTATCATTCATATCATCATCATCATCATTACAGCCCTTCACAAGTCCACTGCTGAACATAGGCCTCCCCCAAGTAATGCCATAAAGCACGGTCCTGAGCCACCTACATCCATCGACTTCCTGCATATCTTACCAGGTCGTCACTCCATCTAGTGGGGGGTCGCCCTACACTACGCCTACCGGTACGAGGCTGTCACTCGAGAACCTTTCGCCCCCATCGTTTATCGGTTCTTCGAGCTATATGGCCGGCCCATTGCCACTTCAGCTTACTAATCCGTTGGGCTATGTCGGTCACTCTGGTTTTACTGCGGATATCCTCATTTCTGAGTATCACGCAGAGAAACTCCGAGCATAGCCCTCTCCATAGCTCGCTGAGCGACCTTGAGCGTCCTCATACGGCCAGCAGTGAAGGACCACGTCTCAGATCCGTAAGTCATCACTGGCAACACGCACTGGTTGTGTTTACACTTTAGTTTTCAGAGATTGAGGTATACCTGACGAGAAGATGTGTCGTAATTTCCCGAACGCTGCCCAGCCGAGTTGAATCCGTCGATTGACCTCTCGGTCGAAGTTGGACTTACCTAGTCGGACTATTTGTCGCAGGTAAACGCATTCGTCAACAACTTCGAGCATAGTGCTCCCAACAACTACCGGCATAGGTGTGACATGGACATTAGACATGATCTTTGTTTTGTCCATGTTCATCTTAAGACCTATCCGTTGGGAGACACCATTGAGGTCATTGAGCATAGTGCTTAGGTCCTCCAGCGATTCTGCCATAAGGACTATATCGTCGGCAAATCGAAGGTGAGTGATGTACTCGCCATTGATGTTAATACCGTATCCTTTCCAGTCCAGTAGCTTGAAAACATCTTCCAACGCAGCGGTGAAGAGTTTCGTGGATATACGTGGTAGAGCCATGCTGCAGTTATATTAGTAGTATAGTTGTAGCACGAATGGGTCGGCTCGACCGGGGAAGGACCACGCTCTCACAGAATACCAGCGTGAAATAATAGCTTAATGCTGCTGTATTTCGTATGGTGAGTGTAGAGAACCGGAGACCCTTTTTACTGGAAACGAGGCATTCCATCTTAGTCCTCACGGGTGACAACGCATCTGCATTTTGATTCGTAATCGAGGATAGATGTCTATGGGCCACAGCAACCACTTACCATCAGGTGGACTGTGTGCTCGTTTGTCACCCTATCCTATAAAAAAAAAATATAACGTCACCCTGTCTTACACCTCTCTGCAGTTGGATAGGTTTCGAACTCTGGTTCTGTACTCGGATAGCCATCGTAGCCCTACTGTACAAATACTTCAGCACTTCAATATACCGACAGTCAACTCTGCGCCGCTGAAGGGACTGTAGCTCAGCCCAAATTTCGACGGAATCAAAGGCTTTCTCATAGTCCACATACGCCAGCCAAAGTGGCAGATTGTACTCTTCGGTCTTCTGTACAATCTGCCGCAGGGTATGTATGTGGTCTATGGTACTGAAGCCTTTTCAGAAACCGGCTTGTTCGGGAGCCTGGAAGTCGTCGAGTCTGCGTGCGAGACGATTCGTAATGACTCTCGAAAACAGCACGTAGACGCGGCTCAGAAGGGAAATTGATCTGTAGTTCTTCAAGAGAGCATTGTCGCCTTTCTTAAAGAACAAGACCACCGCACTTCTGCTCCACGCCTCCGGAGTAGTGCCACTATGGAGGACGGAATTGAAGAGCTTCTGGAGGACTTCAAGTACCGGTGTTCCACCCGCTTTCAGAAGCTCCGCTGTAATTCCATCCTCGCCTGGGGCCCTGCCGTTTTTAAGGTGCTGGAGAGCCATTCTAATCTCGCTTAGACTGACGTTCGGGATATCATCGGAATAGTGTCGGATAAGACTTGCTCTTGGATCGTTACTCCCACTTGCGTGTGGCTCCAACGATGATGTGTACAGCTACCCATGGAACCTCTCAATCTCACTCAAAATCTCAGGTGTCCCGGAAACGATGCTGCCACACTCAGTCTTCAGCTTTGACAGTTGGCTCTTTCTGGCAGACAGATCTCTGGCAAAGACTTTGGAGCCCTGGTTCCGCTCGATCGCTTCTTTAATACGAGCAGTATTAAAGTTGCGTAAGTCTCGCCGCATACATTTGGAGATCTGTCTGTTCAGTTGCCTGTATGCTCTCAAATCTGTTGACGATTGCTGCCTCATCTCCCGTCTAACAGCCAAGAGATTAAGAGTGTGATCGAAGAGTTTTTGTGTTCTTTTGCGGCGGGTCTTGCAGAACTTAGCTCCGACCGCATGGACAGTTTCCACGAGCTTGTCATTCATATCGTCAACTGCATTGCAATCTTCTAGGCACTGAAAGCGGTTACGTAACTCGAGCTGAAAGGTTTCGGGATTCTGGATTAGAGCACGAGGGGGACGGAGCGTTGACTTCCTTAGACGAGACCTCTCCAACTAACGTTTAGGTTCAGTGTGCCTCTAACCATTCGGTGATCGCTGCCAGTTTTTACCCTTGCGATCGCTGAGACATCACTGAACAGTTGGCGTCTGGTCGTCATAATGAAGTCAATCTCGTTTTTTGTCGAACCGTCGGGGCTCGACCAGGTCCAATTTCTGTGGGGCCGCTTCTGGAAGAAAGAGTTCGTAATAAAAAGTCCCTCTTTCTCCATGCAGTCGGCCAGCTGCTGGCCCCTTGGGATCCGTTGCCCTATCCCAAATTTCCCTAACTTCAGCTCACCGTTCTTTCTTGTGCCCAGTTTTGCGTTGAAGTCTCCCATCAAGACCGTGTGTGACCGTGAAGTGGGTTTTGAAGGAATGCTCTGGAAATATCCTCATACATTTCCTCCACCTCCTCATCGGGATGTTTCGACGTTGGCGCGTAAAATTGTATGACCTTCAGCGAATACCGTTTGGTGATTCTGAGTATAAGGTACCCCTCGTCGATACACTCTCAATCTTTAAAACGTTGTTAACGAGAGACTTGTGGACGATAAATCCAACACCTCCTTGGGACAGATGGTCGCCCTCCCGGTGATAGAACAAGTTGCCGGATTCGAGAATCACCGTGTCCTCCCCCCCTCTTCGGACCTCGGATAATCCTATAATATTCCAGCGCAACTTGTCTGTCTCTTCTTCCAGCTCCAGGATCTTTTCGTCAGTCCTCAGGGCCTGGCAACATATAACGCACGTACTTTGAATGTTGTCAGGTCGAGTCGTCGTAGGTGGCAACCGAACCTCCACCGGAGATTCTTAGCACCCCCTGCCCCGCTGTTACCATGGTCGCCACCGTAGCCAGGAATAGCGGGGCTGCCGGGGACTGAGGGCCGTCTATTTGTGTAATTCTTCATGGGGGGTATATTGCCATAGTTGCCACGCTTGGCGAGCGGGTTGGCAACCGCACAGTTGCTGTTATCAGGAAGATGCTGCTGCCCATTTCCTGCCTGTTTCCCTCTGTCGCCTTTTACGACACCCACGGGAAGATATGGGGTAGTGGATATTCTTAACCGCCACTACACGGCATCATTCATAATGCGTATTTAATTGACTTCGAATACATTGATGATGTTCTCATTTTATTTATAATGAATTAAATATACAAAGCCTTTATTTTTACCATTTGTGTAACTAACAAAACGTTTTAACCTTAATCAGCCCTTTTTAACAGTGGTAGAGCTACGCGGCAGCTTTGCTATTGCACGCATGGGCCGGCTCAAACCAGGGTGGTACCACGACCTCACAGGAGACCAGCGTGAAGTGGAAGCTTTGCTTCTGTATTTCGTCTGGTGAGTGCAGGTGACCGGAGGCCCACTCCCCATCAATCGCAATATGTAACGGAATCATCAATATGATGGTAGCGGAATTAAATGCAAGACTATCCCAGGAGAGTACCAGCACCCCTGGAGAATCCCTCGCTGAGCATCCACGACCAAGCTCCTCCACTCCTGAGCGTGGATGCTCAAACTGCCCCGCGTATTCTGGGTGGGGGCAAAATTCCGCTCGAGACTAAACCAGCTCGGGGCAAACGGAGCAATAAGTCAAAGGCGCTCCCTGCCACGATATCGGTGAGTTTATACATCAGGGGACTTCATTCAAACCTTCGCTGTCCATTACCATCTGGAAACGGCGAAGCCGGCCTTGCTCTTTCTAACCGAGACACAGGTTTCTCTCCGGCCGATGCTTCGTATCTCTCCTACCCGGGGTACAAATTAGAACACTCTTTTGTGCCCTGGGTTGGAGTTTGCGTGTATGTCTGAGAGGACATCTGTTTTCGACGCCTCGGCAGCCTTGAAGGTACGGACCTGTTCATCTTATGGCTGCACGTAGACAGCGACGACCATCCCCGCGTCTACGGGTGCCTCTATAGGTCCCATAGCGGTAATGCCGAAACAGACCAACTCATCGACCACGTTCAGATGGCTACAGACCACTTGTAGCACGGCTACAACAGATCCCATCCGCAGATTGTGATACTTGGAGATTTTAACGCCCACCACGCTGAATGGCTTCGTTCTCGTTTAACTGATCATACGGGTAGATCCGTTTATGACTTTGCTTTGGCATATGGTGTAACACAACTGGTTACCTCGCCTCTCATCCGAACGGTTATCAGGTACTCCTAACTCACGTACTCGTCGCGGTTGCGTACTGCAGGTTGCCGCCGTGTTTGGCATTATAGGTCAGCAGACTGGGACGGGATGATCCCAGCGTTGTTGCTGATTCTGTCGCTGATGTGGTGCTACAGGGAATGGAACTTTTTATTCATAGACATAGACATAGGTTTTATTAGCATCGATACACTCGCAAAATATACATTTAAAAGTAAATAAGAACATTATAGGTCAGCAGACTGGGACGGGATGATCCCAGCGTTGTTGCTGATTCTGTCGCTGATGTGGTGCTACAGGGAATGGGACTTTTTATTCATAGACGTAGACATAGGTTTTATTAGCATCGATACACTCACAAAATATACATTTAAAAGTAAATAAGAACATTATAGGTCAGCAGACTGGGACGGGATGATCCCAGCGTTGTTGCTCATTCTGTCGCTGATGTGGTGCTACAGGGAATGGGACTTTTTATTCATAGACATAGACATAGGTTTTATTAGCATCGATACACTCACAAAATATACATTTAAAAGTAAATAAGAACATTATAGGTCAGCAGACTGGGACGGGATGATCCCAGCGTTGTTGCTGATTCTGTCGCTGATGTGGTGCTACAGGAATGGAACTTTTTTATTCATAGACATAGACATAGGTTTTATTAGCATCGATACACTCACAAAATATACATTTAAAAGTAAATAAGAACATTATAGGTCAGCAGACTGGGACGGGATGATCCCAGCGTTGTTGCTGATTCTGTCGCTGATGTGGTGCTACAGGGAATGGGACTTTTTATTCATAGACATAGACATAGGTTTTATTAGCATCGACACACTCACAAAATATACATTTAAAAGTAAATAAGAACATTATAGGTCAGCAGACTGGGACGGGATGATCCCAGCGTTGTTGCTGATTCTGTCGCTGATGTGGTGCTACAGGGAATGGAACTTTTTATTCATAGACATAGACATAGGTTTTATTACCATCGATACACTCACAAAATATACATTTAAAAGTAAATAAGAACATTATAGGTCAGCAGACTGGGACGGGATGATCCCAGCGTTGTTGCTCATTCTGTCGCTGATGTGGTGCTACAGGGAATGGAATTTTTTCATTCATAGACATAGGTTTTATTAGCATCGATACACTCACAAAATATACATTTAAAAGTAAATAAGAACATAAAAACACACAAGGTACAAGATGGTAAACATAACTAAAAATAAGTCTCAGCAAGAGTGAGTGATGTGATGCCAAAAAAGATTCCGTCCCAGCATATGCTACTACAGGTACTGCAGCAGCACTGATTTTCAGCGGAGCCCTGAATAGTATTTATTCGATATTGCGCCCGCGTCGTTATCGGTGCTAACATTCCATTTAAAAAGAAATGAATCAACCATACACTCAAAGAATAAACATAAGTGTTAAAAATACATATACATACACGTGCATAATATACACACTCGCATATAAAAATATATTACATTTTACATTGTACTACATACATATTAATTATTAGTATATATTTGTTAAATGGTACTTATGAAATAAGCTGCCACTACACGTGACATCATGATTTTTGAAATGCTTAAAGGTGGTTTTTGAGTTGAGCTTTAAAACCGTTTAAAGATTTAGATTCCCGTAAAGGTGGTGGTAAATTATTCCAACATTTAGTGGCCATGTTGGCCACTAAATGTTGGAATAATAAGGCCGTTCGGTGATATGGGATTGCCAGAATTGGTGTACCCATTCTGATGCTTCGACAATCATCTGCTCTTCTCCATTTTAATTTTTGAAAGAGGTATTCCGGTCTTTCTGATTTTATGCATCCAACAGAAGCGTAGCTAGATGTAAATCTCTCCTCAATGACATACTTAATATGTTCGACTTATTAAGATATGGATGTACATGATGATATCGAGAAATATTAAAGATGTACCTTGCACATGCGTTTTGCACCCTTTGTATTGACCTATTTGTTTTAGCAAATAGTCTAGGACCATACACAGTATCTGCGTAGGTACCCGGATTTCGAAAGTAGGAGTGACTCACATAGGCGCAAGCGGACGTTCTCACTGAGATAATCACGCACTTGGTAGAGTACTTTGAATATATAAAAACAGTTGCGTGTGATCTCAAGATCTCAAGTACATGATTCTCAAAACGAAGACCCTGCTAGATTACGAGTCTCACTTACATGTTCCACCGGTTCTCCACGTATGCTTATAATAAATTTCTTTTTCATTATACGATCAACCTGTCCCTTTGACACTAACAACATGAATTTTGATTTGCATGGGTTGAGCACAAGTGTATTCGCTTCTGACCATAATGAGATGCGATGCAAATCCTCATTTATTTTTGCTAATGCACTTTCTTCTTCGCTAGAAAAAAATGGGAGATAAATCTGTATATCATCGCCGTATAGGTGGAACTTGCTGTGCCTTATATGGTGACATACGTCTGCTGTGTATAAAATAAAAATAAGTGGACCAAGTATAGATCCTTGAGGTACTCCCCTGGTTACAGGGCATGGGGATGAGCACAGCTGACCGCCATCGTTTTTGTTAATAGTTACTATCAGTGTTCGATTGAATAAATAGCTGTCGAACCATCGAACAGCAGGCAATTCAAAACCATAGTAACTCATTTTGGATAACAACAATGGAATATTTATGGCATCAAATACTCGGGAAAGATCAAGCAAGACCAGTAACGTGCCCTGTCCATTATCTTGTGATGTCAAGATATTGTCAACCACATCCATTAAGGCTGTTGATGTACTACGTGCCTTTCTGAATCCGGATTGAAAAACAGGTAATATATTATTACACTCTAAAAAGTTGAAAGCTGCATACATACGATTTTCTCGAGAACCTTTGATAAACAAGGTAGAATACTAATTGGCCTTAAGTCTTTTATATCTGACATATTATTTTTTTTGGGTAGAGGCTTAAACTATGGCTGTTTTCCAGACGTCGGGAAAAGTAGAAGTGCGAAGTGAAGCGTTTATAATGGCTGTTATAACTTTGAGTGTACGAGGAAGCGCCAGGAGCAACATTTCAAGAGATATTCCATCACTGCCCAACGCATTTGATTTAAGTGATCGTATGACTTTTGAAACTGTGGTTTCATCAGTGGGCTTTAACTCAAAAGACACGTTTCCAAAACGATGAAATTCATAATAAGTAAGACTCGACATTGGTGTTACACTTTTACCGGGTACCGTACAAAAATGAGAGTTCAGTCTGTCCGGGCTTTGTAAGTGCTCAGGGATTTCAGTAACACGATGTTTGCTGGCTAGATTAGAATAACGCTTCAGGTTTTTCCAGAGAACTTTAGAATTATTCAGGTTACGGTTTATATACCGATTAAAATACGCACGCTTTTCATTTTGTAATGTTGTAATTACATGACTCTTCAGCTCCTTGTAATAATCTCATTGCCTGCTCAGACCAGACGAACGATAACGCTTATAAGCTTCATTACGTAATTTCATCATCTTACGGATAGTATAATATGTAATCCAGGGATATGTATTTTCTTTAATACGAGTACTTATGATGGGTGCGTGGCAATCAAAAACGAAAGTTATGGCGTTGTTAAACTGAAACACCATCGGTATAGACTCGTAAAATCCACTTTTACCTTTGTGACTACAACATCACTACAAATTATATCAAGTCATGTTGAGCTATGCTCAGTGAAATGTGTAGGCTTTGATTACGTATTGTGTTAAATTAAAATATTTTATGAAAACATTAAATTTCTCTGAGTTACGATCACAATTTAATAAATTAATGTTGAAATCACCTAGTATTATTATATAGTCAAAAAAGGAAAAAGAAGACATAGTATCGGTTAAAGCATCAAAAAACGTGTCAACATCTAGCCATGGCGAACGATATGCCGTGCCTATGATGAGTTTTGTCCCATTTATGTTTAAACTAAGCCACATTTGCTCGACTAGGGATGCGTGCACACCCGGGCAGTCATTGTGCGACGTACGTAAACGCCTACCCCACCACCGCGTGCTCGTATCGTCTCAGATCGCGGAATATGACGTAGACGGTAATTGGGAACTATAGGTGCACGGCCATCCTCATCTTCTCGAAGCCAAGTCTCATTTATGGTCATATCTACGTCCTGCTCTTGCATTGCAACTATAAATTCATCGTGCCTTGTTCCTAGGGAGCCTGGATTAAGAAAGCCAACCATAACTTTATTTATTCTCGCGCCCTTGCTAAGAAAAGCTGTTTGTAGCAAACAATATGATTATATAAAATAGAATTGTATAGGCAGCTACAAATAACAGCAATGTTATATACAAGGCGTTATAAAACAAGTTATATGAGCAACAGTAACGACTATATAATCGGGGATTATTCATAATTAAATTTACTAGCACAAATATAACGAAAATCAAGCAATGCGATACGATATACAAATATATAAATACAGAAACATACGTTATAATTACATATAACAAAAATTTATTAAGTTAATACTAATAAACGTAACACCTTCCTCATGAACAAATATTGGCACCACATCACTCATGATGAGCCCTGCGACAAAAAATAAGATAAGCATGAGAATGTGTTGCGGCAATAAACCGATACACTTCGTTATAGATTGTTCGGAAAACATATAAGCCATAAAAGCACACTTTATTTTTTCTACATATTATTATAACTATTATTATAAGCCAACAGCATTTTCGCCAAAAACCTTTTTGATGTCAAGGTCGCATCGTATACGACGTGCTTCAGTATCGTTTCGACGTCTAACGTAAATACAACCATCACGCGTCCATACATATTTTGTCGTGAAGCGACAATAAAAAACTAAAGAACCTAACTTAACTACAACGAAACAACCAAAATAAAATAAATTATTTAAAAATTTGAAAAGTTTTACAGTTTCTTTTATAAAAAAGAGGTATGAAGGTGATGATGGGTTGTAATGAAGATAGTGATTTACAATATTATTAAAAAAAAAATAACAAAGATAAAGATACTGCAACGAAGTATGCACAGGCTATGCCTATGATAGGCGCACAGCTCCTGCTCTAGGTACACGCAGAATCTGGAGAAAGCACACGCAGCGTCTGGAGAAGGTACACGCAGCGCTTGGAGTAGGCACACGCAACGCCCGGAGTAAGTACACGTAGCACTCGGAGTAGGTACACGCAACGTCTGGAGTAGGCACGCAGCGTTTGAAGTAGGTACACGCGGCGCTTGAAGTAGGCAAACACAGCGCACTAGTAGGCGGAGGCGTAGGCGTGGCTAGACGACGACTTAAGGAGCGGGCAGAGGCTTGCAGGATCCCGAGGCAGTGCGGATAAGGCCTTTAGGAGATGCTTCAAGTATCAAAGCTCAAGTCAGACTCCCCCATTCGCCGATTGTTCGGCTTATTTTCCCTTTTTGACGGATCTGGCATAAGAACGGAAAATTATTCTCATTAAATTTGAAATTATTTAAATTAAAAGCAAATTCTTGTAAATGGCCAAGAAGAAAGGAGTATTTTGAAGTAAAAACATCAGGCCGGTAACGATATTGGAATAAAAATTGCCATGACAACCTGATAAACAACGATGTCAAAACATGTCAAATTTTGGTTTTAGGCTCGTAATACAGAAACGGCAAGATTTAAGTGAAAAATGAGATATTATTTATATAGGAAAAAAAAGTAGCGCAACAGCGCGCACGAAACCCGAAATTGCAGAGTTACGGAGAACTAAATAAAAGACCGAAAAAGGTAGACTCCATTGACACCGATTTAAAAAGTGCTGATAGCATGAAAAATACGAAGTGAAAATGATTTGTTATTGTGTTCTTATAAATTAAAAATATTACAGGATCCTATGGAAATAAAGGTGATGCAAAATATCAAGTTTTGAGGCGAATGCAGAACATCAAAAACAGAATGAAAAAAAAAGTTTAAAATAGTGTAAAATGATATGTAAGTATGTATAAGCATAACACTACAATTTCCAGCTATGCTTTGAGGCCTGTTGGCGGACCTTATAAGAAAGCTGACGGTTTGTACGCATCAGACGTTCATTGACATAAAATTTTCTTGGCGGGCCAGGTTGATTGAAGCCGGCACTATCAACGCCTCGACGCACCCTTGCACTCCGCACTAGTTGATCACGCAATGAACACCGCATCAATTGCACCACTAACGGCCGCGGTTTAGGTATACCTTCTCCCTCGACACAGCTGCGCGGCGGCCCCATACGTTCCGCACTAACAATATCCCCTTCAGACAACTTCAAAGCCAGTTTTTCGGCAATAAGAATAGCGAGGTGTGTCGGATTTCGCCTTTAACTTCTGGGAGGCAGGAAATTTCTACATCCATAAGAAGTTGTTCTTGATCACGGACATTTAGCTCCATTTTAAGACATTCCATCATTTCACTAATTTCATTACTACAATTTGAAGGTGGTTCACAATTTTTTTATTGGTCAAGTGCATCTAATCTGTGTTTCATACAGTCGACTCGGTTGCATAAATCGCCTACCGCCGTATAAACTTTATAAAATTTTGCGCTAAAGTTATTAATTTCTTGGCGCATTGATATTATTTCGGATTTAAGTTCCTGCATAATTTGTGACCATTTGTCATCGGAGTCACAATACTCTAGTGGTGAAGACACTGAAGATTCGCTTTTATTAAGATCTGTTTGCACCTTAATTGGCGTATCCGAATTGTCTTTACGCGTCTATTTGCTTATACAATCCGAACACATCCATTTTTGCGGTATCTTAAAGCTCTTAGGTGTTTTAAGACATATTCGATCATAAACACCCAGTACATTTAATACCTTTCGCAGAAATGACAAATCGCCCACATGCAGCACACTTCGACATTCTAACGTGTGTAGAAGTACAGAAGGCCCAATTCTATACACAGCGATGAGAAGTAAATAAATAATACGGATGACGTTACACGGTAAGCAGTTAGCGAAGCGTAGTTTTGTGACTTACGTCACTAGCTGGGTGGGTCAATTGGCGTGACGCAGCTCGTCGAACAAACTCTGCGTACGAAGTTCAAAACTCAGAAGACTCCGCAAACAGGATTTTTACTTTCGGAACAGGAACCGCAGAATATAATATGTTGTTACACTCTAGGTCCACCCACGGGGAGGAGCCGCTCCGTAAATAATACAAGAGTGATAAGGAACTGAGTTACCTAATTACAAATTTTTAAAAGCGAATTTTAGAATAAAATTTACATCAACCAAATACACGACTAAACTAAACGCAGGCGCAAAACCGAATCAATATATTCCATCATCTGTAGTACCTACCGGAGGCAGAACCCAGCCTTGGTTTGGTCGCTCCTGTAAAATTGCACTACGCCATAACCAGGCCTGGGCTCACGCATCGACGTCTCGGGATGCAAATACCAGCGCCCTTAAAAAGAAGTACAATTCTGCCTCCAGGTCCTTCAAAAGTGTCATTGTCAAGGCAAAGTCAGAGCACATCGGCAAAATTTACGATAAACTAGTTCGTCTTCTTTCGGGAACACGTGAATTCTGGTCTCTCGCCAAGGCTGTCCAAGGGAACTTCTGTCAGCCATCTCTCCCATCTCTGCACAGGGAGGATGACTAATCGGCCCATGCCGCAAAGGACAACGCTGATCTTCTGGGCTTTCTCTTGCGTCCAACTCGACTCTTGATGACGGGGGAAACACTCTGCCGACCATCCCGCGGAGTGAGTGCTCCATGCAGCATGTCCTGTTTACCCAACGCTCAGTGCGCAGAGCACTCCTCTCCCTGGACGTCAACAAGTCATGTTGGTCGGATGGCGTCCCTCCTATTGTGCTGAAGACGTGTGCTCCGGAGTTGGCACCGTTTTTAACGCGTCTTTTCCGGTACTCCTACTCCTTCGGCGCAGTCCTGAAATCATGGAAGATGGCCCTCGTGCACCCGATCTCTAAAAAAGGTAACCGCTCTTATCCGTCCAACTATAGGCTTATCGTCATCACCTCCTTGTTCTCTAAAATAATGGAATCTATTATTAACAGCCAGCTCCTGCGGTACCTGATTAGTGACCGCCAGTACAGTTTCCGTCGCGGTCACTCGGCTGATGATTTTCTGGGTTACCTAACTCATAAATGGGTGGAGGCAGTAGAGTCTTTGCTGAACAAAGTCTCGGATTGGGGGCGACTAAATCTAGTCCAGTTTAACCCTCAGAAGACACAAGTTTGCGCGTTAACCGCTAAAAAGAACCCCTTTGTCGTATATCCTCAGTTTCAAGGCACTCCCCTTGTTGCCTCAGCCAGTATCGGAATCCTCGGCGTCGACATATAGAGTGACGTGCAGTTTCGTGATCACTTTGAAGAGAAGGCCAAATTGGCCTCTAAAAAGCTTGGCATGCTTAGCAGAGCGGGACAGTATTTCATGCCAGCACACCGCCTGCAACTTTATAAGGCGCAGGTTCGGCTGCACATGGAATACTGTTCCCATCTCTGGGCTGGAGCTCCCCAGTACCAGCTCCTTTCCCTTGACCGCATCCAGCGCAGAGCGGCTCGAATCGTCGACGACCGAGTGCCAGTGCCGATCGGAAAGATCGGCACTGGCGCTACGAAGAGATGTTGCATCTCTTTGCATTTTCTTTCGCATATACCATGGGGAGTGCTCTGAGAAATTGTTCGGATTAATCCCAGTCGCCAAATTTCGTGAACGCACTACGCGGCAAACGTCCCGATACCATTCACACCATCTGGATGCTTGGCGGTCCACCACTGTACGTTTCACAAGGAGTTTTCTTCAGCGTACGACCTCTCTGTGGAATAGTTTACCACCGGCGATTTTTCGGACCAATACGACCTGGGGACCTTCAAGAAAAGAGCTTACTCCTTTCTAAAGGGCCGTCAACGCACCTGCAATTTCAGCGGTTGATCATGGGCGGCGGTAGTCACTTAACACCAGATGAGCCGCATGCTCGTTTGCCCCCTCTTCTATAAAAAAAGTTGATTCTATTGCCCATAGCGATCTATATCTTTCAGAACCAAAATGCAGGTGCTTTGTCACCTTTAAGGAATATTGGTAAGTCTCCGGTTCGGTTTATGTTGTGTATTAAATATCTGTGCATGTGAACTATACGCTTAAATGGACATGTTGCAAGTGATTTGATGGTGATTGTATTTTTTATCCACTTTAGCAGCTTGATATATCATCTACAATAGTTCAACAATACTACAATAGTTAGCACTGTGATGGGTATTTTTGTTTGTAGTGGGCAATTTCACGTTGTCCACTATCGTTAATTTTTTCTTACCTAAAACTGATGCTCGTTCTCTGGTTAAGTCTTATTTCTTAAAGACATTGGAATATTGGGCATTTTAAATGAGTGTTTTTATTATAATTTTACCATAAATTATAAACAAAATATTAAAATTTGTTTGGCAATTCCTATTTTTGTCATCCATTTTGATTGCATAGTGGAGGTGCAAAGTGTATCATTTTTGCGATTGGAACATTTGCATCTCGATCACTGAAATGTTCCGAAGCACTGATATGTTTAATTTGGCTCATTTGGATCATCGACTCAAAAGATATAGAATTCAGAATGTTACGAATACATTAAGTTGCGTCGCGGGCGTTTATTACTGACTATATTATTATTTTTATTATTAATTATATAGTTATTGTTATTTATTGTGTACCGTAACAAGGTTGTATATAAAATCGATCGTCCTTTACATTTTATCCAGGCTTAGGACTGGCGGCTAGTCCTTAATTTATGGCAAGCTGGCGTATTATTTATGATGAAAAGGAAGAAAGTAAGTCACAATAATTGCTACGCAAAGAAATCCTAAACAGAACTCAGTATGTTTTCGTAAACAGACGCAAACGAACATAAGCAATTTGACAAGTGCCGAATCAACGTAAAAGAACAACTTGTTAATGTAAACATTATATGCAAAAGACGACCGTATAGTATTTGATACGTAAGCTCCTTAGTGGTCATTTTTACGTACATAAATAACTATAGCGAAAATCCGTACGAGTTTAGTGATACACTTCTCATTTGTTATCTCTTTCTGACTTGTATAGATTGTTATTATTTCGCGCGCTCACTCGCCACTCTCTCGCTCGTGGCTCAGTCGCCTCGCGAGCGATACGAGTCGCGCTAAATGAGTACAGAGCAAAGTAATGTTCCAGATTCAAATGATGTATTTGAAACGTTGTTACTGAACCCATCTTTTGAAACACTTCAGTGATTCGAATTAGTGAGTCAGTTCCGTAAAGAGTTACACATGCATAGTTCGAAATTAACATCGTCAGGACTTGGTACAGTAACGGTTAGTGCGAGTTAAAATTCAGCTGATTTACGAAGATTCAATAGTAAGTACGCTTGTTTTACTGTTTTAAAAGGTACCTATTTATTAGACCTATAATTTACTATTTAATAATAAGGCTACAATTTGACTGAATTAGACGTGTCGTCTGACAAAAGTTTTATAAGAAACCAACCAAAACTTAAAGTCCGTTACGTCTAAAGTGGTTCAAAACGACTATAAATCAATAGCACGCTACAGACTATAAACTATAAATTTCTAGCGCGCTATTAAATACGCTATGTTATAGCGCACTATTTATAAGAAAGCGTGTAGGAGGCCGGCAAGCGCGTTAAGTTTTGCAGCACGCTATATCTCGTAGCACGTTACATTACATGTCGTTCATTGGATAGACCGCGTGCAATATAAGAACATTATTTGGTAATAAGTCGCATTTTAGACTAAAATAAAATAAATAGGAACAGAAAAACCAATGAACGCTTTTTCATACTTTTCAGGCTTACGACTTTCTATACTTAATCCTAAAAATATTTTTAAGGCATGTACTTTTTAAAACGAAATAAAATTAATTATTTTTTGTTATAATTGATGTAAACGTTTTTTTAACCTTAATATAAATTATAAAACAAATAAAGGTGTTTTTAAAAGTTTATTAATTGTATAAAAATCAACTATTTACATACACTATTATATACACTTTTGTATCTATATTTTATTTACATTTAAAAACATTAGTTAGGTTTCTTTTATAGCAGACAACTGAGTCCTTCGATCACTTATAAATATACAGTAAACATTAACTAAACAACGTCTAACACAAAAATAGGTAGCGCGCGATGTATAGCTATAATATAGTGCTACTAAATCAAATTTGCGTCACACGTACTCTTCCAACAGCGCTGCTGCTGAAACTAGTTGCCGCTAGATATTAATACTTAATAGCGCCAAAGCGCAATAGCGCCATGGCGACTACTTACATACCACGCGCTATGTGTTATGGAAAGATAGCGCGCTATAATATGGCGCTATGCGCTATATTATAATAAGCATCATTAGTTACGTCACCTGAGAAACATTCACTCAGTAGATAGGTTTTCTACCAGATTTATGAAATACCTAATAAAATATTTTCATATTAATTATATTTGAACGTAGTTTTGTTCTGCATCTTTTTATACAGCCTGCGCACCAGCCGAGGCTTCAAGCTATATGTTTTTTTATTAACCCTTTAATTCGCAATGTTAAGTATACTCAACTATTAATAAAAATATTTATTTGTTAGAAATTGTTGATTATTTATATGGTAACACTTTACAATCGGAGAGGCAAACAAACTGGCAAGCTAAAAAAAAAGTATCTTACACGTCACACTTCAAAATTTGATACTTAGCCCCAAAATGGCGTCGAGTGCAGCAGCAATGCGTGACCGTAAGGTAATTTATTTCTTAATTTCGCGATTGTCATAAGATTTGTACATTTATTTTGCTATAATTGTGTTTGCAAATAACTAACCTTTGTTTTCATCTTATTATTGCATCCCCAACTGCATTTACTAATGAAATAAAACAAGCGTTTGATGCATGTTGAGTATTTTTAACGTTACGAGACATAGACTAAAGTACATATAACTGGGTACGTTAAGAATACTCAACGTTGCCCGACACATAGAGTAACATTAATGCTGTTTTATATGGTGTTTTTTATGTTTGTGTTTTTTTTTGGTAATGAGATATGGTTTTTAATAGCTATCTTTTTAATGCTTATTGTTTTAAATGTAATGCATTTGGGTTTGTTTGAAATTATGCGAATTTCTTTAAGTGTATTTGCTTGTTTATTTCTGTTTTGCATACTTTTTTTTGGTTATTGAAGGTAAAACCACAATGGGAGCGGACTAGGCGTATTATGGCTTTGGTGCCTCCTGCATGCGCCCCTTCTGATAGTAGCAATACTTCAGAAGATGAAGACCAGGTTCCTAAATTACTAGAACACGTTGAGACGAATGACTTATCTGATTTTAGTTCCGAGCCAAAATCAATAGAGTCTTCTTTAGAAAGGTTAAATATACTGGAAGATCTATCTGATAATAGTAACTCCAATATCCAACAAAATCCAGAATCTCCCATATCTCCTTATGAAGAAGATACAGTCCCATTGACTTCACTTATGAATGAGATATTTAGACCGGGGTCAGAGTTACTACATACCTTACCTACATTAAATTCGCCACTTTTATCTGCACTTCCGGAAAATACAAGATCAAATAAAAGAAAAGCTATCAATAGATCGAAATTAGTAACAAAAAAGGTAAAAAAATATATCCGTAAACCTCTTAATTTCAAATGGACAAAAGGTAAATTTAAATATGCAGGAACTGTTGAAGACCTGTTTCAATTCAGCACACCTACCGATACTAAATCTCCTCTTGACTACTTTTATTCTTTTTTTTCGCAAGATATTATAGATCTAATAGTGGATCAAACAAATTTATATGCTGTACAATGTGGAGGGGGGCAAGCGAAAGGCATAAATATATCCAAAGATGATATTCGTGACTTTCTCGGCATAACCATTTTAATGGGAGTAGTGAAAATGCCATCTTACAGGGACTACTGGAGTCAAACGTTAAGATATGCACCTATTGCCGATGTCATGCCCCTGAAAAAGTATGAACAAATTAGAAAACCTCCATTTTTCGAATAATATCGATGCAAATGATGACCGTTACTTTAAAATACGTCCCATCCTCGAGAAAATAAGACAAAACTGCCTATTAGTTGAAGAAGAAGGAAGGTACAGCATCGATGAAATGATGGTACCCTATAAAGACACTAGGGCAGGCAGCCGCCGGCAGTATCTGCCAAAAATACCCAAAAAATGGGGCTTCAAAATGTTTATACGAGCAGGAGTTTCGGGGCTAGTATATGATTTTTTGCCATATGGTGGTGACGATTACCTTTAGGGGCATGTCATTTAACGAGTATGAAAACAGCCTTGGCTTAGGGGCTAAAGTGGTTCTGGCTCTGGCGAAGACTATACAGAAAAGACCTGCAATTTTATACTTTGATAACTTTTTTACGTCACTTGAATTGATACATCTTTTACGTGATGAGTACGGATTATTCAGCTTGGGCACAATTAGAAGCAATAGACTGAGAGGATGTGAAGATAAACTACCTACAGATAAAAATTTGGCAAAAAAGGAAGGGGTTCAAGCAAGCAAGTGGTTTGCAATAAAAATAAAATTGCTGTTATAAAATGGCATGACAATAAAACTGTTACCCTTGCTAGTTCATTTGTGGATTCGCACCCTATTGAAAAAATCAAGCGTTATTCGAAAGATGCTAAGACAAGGGCAGAAGTTGATTGTCCTCAAATAATAAAACAATATAACTTGCACATGGGGGCGTCGACCTGGCCGATATGTTAATCGCAATTTATCGCAGTTCTTTCAAAACCAAGAGGTGGTACATGGCCATATTTTCGCAAGCCATAGACATATGTGTCAATAATGCATGGCTGTTATACAAAAGAGATAACAAAATATCACTCAGTAAATGCATGCAATGCAACTATTGAAAAAAATAGAGTTCCCAAAGACACGAATAAGGAAAATAAAGCTGCTGCCCAAATTCAATTACCATCTGCTCCGAGACCACCTGATGCTGTACGATACGATAACACTGGGCATTTGCCAGTATTTGTTCCCTATGGTAGGTGCAAATTTTGTAAAAACGGTTTCACAAATATGCAATGTACCAAATGTTCCTTGAGACTATGCTTAGTGAGTAAGAGAAATTGTTTCTATAACTTCCATGTAAAACAGTAAACTTTTTATTTTAATGTATTCGTTTTATTTTTGATCATCCATAAAAGAGCAATGTTAAAAATACTTAACGTCTCTACATACCTTTAATTCTTTATATCTTTCGTGATGTTGAGTATAATTAACATATGTTTTCTCAAAAACAGTTTTTCAAAATATTTTTTTATTATTTTTATGGACATTGTTATCATATGAAATATATTTTTTGTACAAGAACTATTAAATTACGAAAAAAAAATTACTTGCGCGTTAAAGGGTTAAATTGTTTCTATAGACGCGAAGTTGCTATGTTTGTTTTTAAGCTAAAAGATTAAGTAATACTTTTAATGTTATCCGTAATATAATTTTTGTATTACGTACGTACTTTAATCCTTGTACTATGTTTGGGAGAAGACCCTGACATTAAAGATACAGGCTCTGCCTAGTTTAGATGTCAGTAGCTTTAAAGTAGCTGTAGAAGTACTGTAATATTAGTTTTTATTTGTTGTTGTTATCGTGTGTACTTAATCTTAAGGGTGCTATAAAGATTATTGTTACTTTAATTGACATCTATCAGCAGACGGTTGCTAGACAGTAATTTGAAAAAATGAAATTTGAATTCAAGCAGCGTACTGTGGCTCTGCCTTTCAACCGTTTCAGCGTGCTTTAATTACAAATAAATATTTATACTTTTGCATTGATTATATCAGTAGGATTTAATCATTTATATTGGTTTAGTAGGTGTCAAAATGGCTATCACTCCTGCGGAGTAAATGAAAAACTATAGAAAGAAGTTGAAAAAAGATCCACAAAATACGAAAAATTCAAGAAAAAACATGCATTACGAGTAAAATGTAAAACTAAAAAAGACGGGAAAATAGAACGAGCAAAAATGGAAGCAGAAAAAAAACTCAGGGCAAAAGTGAACAAAAAATAATATCATCTACTTTTAATATAAAAAAGTAAGAAAAAATAAGTAGCGGACGTAAAAAAATCAGCCCGTAAATATGATGCCGCAATAATAAAAAAGAAATCTAAATTTTAAAACAGCTTTGAGACGTCAAGAAAAGTATATATCATTATAAAAAGTCTAGAAGAAAATATTAGTAAAATGAAAGTTAGAGATGAGCTGTTAAAGAGTTGTATGAAAACGTCATACGAAAAGTGTAAGATAGGATAGAAGGTTTTTAAAACTTTAACTTAAAATGAAGCAACAAAAAAATAAAGCATTTGTTTCAAAACTATTAGATCTAAAGGGAATAGCACGAAAAACAACCAAAACAAAAATGTAATATGCAAAAAAATACGAAGTTTTTTCTTGACAGATAGTAAAGTAAAGTAAAGCGGATTAGATACCTTACCGATACGATATTTATTTTGTCATATTTTATAAATATTGCTTAGACGAGACAGATACTCTGTCTCGTCTAAGCAAGCATATAATATAAACTATAAACAGGAGTACTTAATGTGTAACGCAGCGGAAGACGATTTCAGATCATTGTCCATTCAAATTGCAATTTTGTCAAAATCTACCGCATTTTTCTCTTACTTTTTGTTATTATAACAAAATTTAGATATTATAGAATCAATCTGAAGAAAGACACCTCCAATATCATGACAATATTTTTTGGCGTCTTTTGTCACCATACAAACTTTTATAAATCTGGCCTGATACATCATCAATTCATCATAAAGTGAGAAGCATCATTATCATCATCATCATCATTACAGCCCCTCACAAGTCCATTGTTGAACATATGCGTGTTTTCTCTTATTAAAATATACATAGATTACTGTGTATATACTTGAAAATATACATCAGACTTGGTTTTCTTCAACTTATTTTTTATATTTCGACTGAAGGAGTCTGTTTCTATGGTTACAATACAAAAAGGTTTTTGAAAAAAAGTGATTACATTATCTTTGGTTAAGGAGATTTAGCGGGAACTTGACCACCGGCAGATTATTACTGTATTCTCCGGTATTACCATAGTTTGAAGTGGATTTTAAAATGTGAAAAAGGTGCGATTTTTTGGATTAAATATCTGTACACGTGAACTATTAATGGAATGATGTTACAAGGACTTCGATGGTGATAATATAAATCTCAAATTTTTATTTACTTAGGGGCTTAGAGATATTATTCTTATCAACCGTGCGCTCGATTGAGCTGTCGTTAAAATCTCCAAAAACTTTTCAATTTTCATCTCAAAAAAATACAAATCAAACTAGGATGTATGGTCTAAGCCTTTTGTCGGCTTTAAATGGCAAATCTTAACAACAACAATCTCTTTGGTTAAAGAGTAACTGTCACTGTCACTGACCGATCACTACTGTCAAGTGCAAGAGTTATTTCTTATTCTTTTCCGGCGAGCCGTGTTGGTTGACGGTACGTTGTTTGTGTAATATTTGGATAAATGCTAGTGACTTGTAAAAATATGTGATGTAGTAGATGGTTTAAATAGAAATATTGTTTTCTGTGCAAATAATAATTAAAATGTGGTTAATTTTTTAAAGATGTCAGAAGATTTAATATATAACCTATCTGCCTTAAAGTAGACCATGGCGATCTCCGTAGCCGTCATGTTAGGACAATAAGGCTATAGCATTGCCACGTGCTATGATTCCCAGGCGTGAACTTTTGTCATGATTTATAAGTATTTACGCTTGCAACGGCTAGTGGCGACACACCCCCTCCTAATTCTTGTTAATTGTTATAATGTTCAATTGTACATACTACATAATATGTAAATTTATTAACTGGTTGATTTTCGCGGCATTTTAGCTCGCCACTATGGTGAACAACCGAGTGCCGTCGGTCTTTTCCAAGACCTATGTAACGCCGCGGCGGCCTTTTGAAAAGGCGCGTCTCGACCAGGAACTTAAGATCATCGGCGAGTATGGTCTGCGTAACAAACGTGAAGTCTGGAGGGTGAAATACACACTCGCCCGCATCCGCAAGGCTGCCCGTGAGCTGCTTACATTGGAAGAGAAAGACCCTAAAAGGCTGTTTGAAGGTACTACTGGTTTTCATTAATTAGATTCTTGTATTTATGCCAATGCTACATTGATTTCAACTAGTTTTCATGGATTTTATCATGATTAATTTTTTTAATATCCCTAACGTATTAGTACTTTAAAAGCACTCATGATTAATTTACCACAGTTACTTTCTAATCATAAAATAAGTTGAACGCGATAAAATCCGTAAAAATTTATTTAATTGAATTGTTTTTTAATTTCAGTGTGTAGCTAAGTAAGAGAACACGTGAAAATACTGATCCTTTAGTTATTGTTCTGCCATGTAATATGTGATTAAAACAGCAAAATATTATATTGTCTTTGTCTTTTTTTTTAAGATAAAAATATTATGTAGATTAATTCATAAATACTGGCTTAAAATGTGTTTATTCAAAATGATGAGAATTCATCTGGCAACCTCTTGTCAGATCTGACTGTGTTGAATTTCCTTTCACTGAGTTACAATTAATAAATATAATAAGGATTTTTTGACTTTCTGTTTTTATAATAAAATGATTACTCATAGGTAATGCACTGCTCCGTCGTTTGGTGAGGATTGGTGTGCTGGACGAGAAGCAAATGAAGCTTGATTATGTGCTTGGTCTCAAAATTGAGGACTTCCTGGAGCGCCGGCTACAGACACAGGTGTTCAAGGCTGGTCTTGCTAAATCAATCCACCATGCCCGCATCCTTATCAGACAAAGACATATTCGGTAAGTTTGCTACATTTTCATAAAATAGAATTACTACTCATGCAGATAAAAAATGGGATTATAAATGGTCTCATCCATTCCCTTCTTGCTTGCACACTGTTGATGTCTATACTCAAACCTGCCAGTAATAACCACAAAAAAATAACACATGTTATGTGTTTGAATGGTTGCGATAAGTGTTTTCATTTAGAGTAAAAAACCAAATGTACAATATTCTTTTTAAGTATTAATTTGTTTTCCAATTACCATAAATAAATAAAATTTGTGAATTATCTATGAAAATTGTAATTGTAATGGCATCTTTAATTTTGAACATCTTTTGGGTGTTGAAATTGAAATATTATCTACTTATTCATCAGCCTGTTAGAGTTCACTGCAAGACATAGGCTTACTGTTGGAAGGAATTGCTTTAATCAGGAAACTCTTGCAGGTGGATCACAATACTGCATTTTTCACAGTATTGACGCCACTTCCTGTCTGCTCTAAATATTTTACATCTAGCGTGTTAGGTGGTTATACTTTCCATGTCGGACTATGGATGATCGATGTTACAGAAACATTGATGTTGGTATCGATGTTCAATATTTAGCCTACTTAAAACATCGATATTGGCCATTATCTGTGTTTTTTGCACCTGTTTAAAAGGTTAAAATTAGAATAAAAAAATAATAATTTTTTGTGGTTTATTATCAATGAAATAAAAAAAATTGTGTCAAACAGTGATAAAAATGAGAAGTTAACAAATATTTAGATCATTTGTTATATTTTTTACTGATAATGATGAATGTTATTATTTTGATCTCTAAACAGAAACAGAAACGATTTAGACATAGGTTTTATATCAACTACTATCGTGAAATAAAAATATAATTAGGGAATAAAATAACAACCTACACAAAAACAAAATAATACGAGTTTTCTGTGACCTTTGTTCACAATTTTTAGTCAGACGGCCCAAGCAATAAGTATCCACAGCCGTTTATAAAATGCACAGTCAGATGTGCTATGTAGTGAAATTATCTATTCTCGCGATTGTGTGCAGTCATTTTTTTTTTTCATAAACTATATATAATATTTTTATTTCATAAACTAAAAAAACAAGTAAGCAATAAACTAGTGACAGGGTCAAAAAACAGCTAAATATAATTTAATTGTGTAGATACTTACATGTTGTTTCAAAATTAGTGGGTCTAGACAGCAAGGGAAAAAACAATTATTATTTTGAATATTAATTCATGTAAAATAGTTATCAGGGGATAACCAACAATGAAACCACAGAATAACAAAATGTAAGCAATGACAATTGAGACATTTTAGTTCACACTTGATGGTGAAGTTTGAGACAGCCCAATGATATTTATTTAGGTGATCAATGTAGATAGGAATTCTGAATAATTTGAAGTTTTAAACCTTTAATAGGAGATGCAAACTTTAGTTGATATTGATTTTACAAATTCACAACAAATTCTTATTAATTGATTATTGGTTCATTGACATCGATGTTTTGATGTTTGAGATGTATGTGGCAACATCAGTGTTTTAATTTTTAACATTGATAATCATCGAACATCCCTATATCGGACACCATAAGAATTTCTTGGGTTTTCCAATAGTTACCTGTTAAGACATCCAAGAGACAAAATGGGGTGTAGGGATATTGTATGCCACCACCCTAATTACAGTTATATTATCTAGGTTTTTAGTAAGTATCAACATGTCCACTATGAAATTTTTATTCCTTAGTTTAAAGCAAATTAAAGATCTATTCATATAGCAATAATAATTGTTTTATTTGAATTGATAGTTGCATCCATATCTTCATTAATATAAAGAAGTCGACTGTCCAATAATTCCCACTAGTTGCGTTTTCTTTTGACGTAAAACCTAGCTGTTAAATGTCACAGACATAAAATTATAAGCAGTAGTATGAACACAGACGCTGCAACCTTGCAACCAGTTAGAGTTAAGGTTTTAGGTTCTTGAAAACATTGCTTTGAGACTTAATTTTGAATAACCTATGAATTTGGTCAGTTTATATGGAACACAAAACAATTTTTGTTGAATGCAAATTTGATGTTGACAATCAACTACAGGTGAGCAGCAACAGTGAGGGAGGCAGCCTCCTTCTGCCTTCCATCTGGCATTGACATTTGTTTTCATAAAGACCACTTGAATCTCAACCCAGTGTTGAGTTCAATGTCTTGAAATTTGAACTTGTAACAAAATGCACAGGTAATGTATATAAGTCAATTTAAATTATGTTATTAGATATTGCATATCATTTTATCAGTGGGTGTATTTTTTTTATCTAAATTGACAAACACTTGCAAGCAAGAAATTTTAAGAATAAAACCCTTGAACTGCCAGTGAATAAAATCATCTTGGGTGATGATTGGTAGAGAAATGCCATAAGGCATGAAATCCACTATATTCCTTATATAATAATGATTAAATAAATAAATAGGCAATAAGTACAACTTGTCAACATATTGCTTGCACTTCTGTGAAGGTTATAGGTATAGTTGGACCTTGGTGCTGTTGTAGAATCCAGATATCTCCCATGCGGTGTTGGGGAATATCGCTAGTATTAGATAAAATAAGTTAAAAAAATAATGCTGTCAGTATTATACTTTTATATTGTCTTAAAATGGGTCTTATTATTTGTTAAATATTTCAAGAGCAAGAGCCTAGCTATGTATTTATATTTCATTTGAATTGGCTAACACATACTTACACTAATTTTCTAGGTAATAAACATACATTTCATCTAATAATGTGTGTATGATAGGATTAATCATTAGTTTATGTGTGACAGTTATTAAGCACCAATCTAATGGCAATGTTATATGGCTCTAGTTTTCTTTTTGGGCAGATAAAAGAAAAAAATGTAAAAGTAAGGTCTGACTTTCAATTGTCAGATAATAAATAATTAACTCATTTTATTGATCCAACTGTAATTTTTAATTTGTTAAATAAATTTTATGTAATAATTTTTTTTAAAGAACAAAAGTGACAAACAAGCACACAGTCTACCAGGATAGTAAGTGGGTACTGTAGCCCCATAGACTTATCTACATTTATTTATCTTCGTTTAAGAATCAAAAACGCAAATGCATTACTACCACTAAGGACTGAGGTGGAATACCTTATTTCCAGTAAATAGTCTGATTAATTATCGACACTCACCATATGAAACAGAGCAGCATTATTAACCTTTTGAGCGCCACGCCAAAAACTCACTACCGTGTCCTGTACGCCAAAGCGAAAAGTAAACAAAAATACCTACGAAAAAAACAGTGCTGCCAAGAGTTGATATATCGATAACACAAAATAACTTGTTTTTGTTGGTTTTTTATACAATAAATGAGTCTTTATAATCGGGTATGTTTTATTTAATCTTGTGCTGTCTTCCACTCTTTTTATATATGTACTTTGTACATAAATAAAAAACAAACAATAACAATAAAATAGTAGTAAACCACAACACTACTCTCCGTCGTGATGACGTCACTGTCACGACTGGACGACAACGGCGTAGCTGACCTTTCTTTTTGAAACTTTCTTAGAGATGTAGCCGTGTCGCACGTTGTGTACCGATTTCAAAATCGATGTAACCAAAATATACAGACATCTATTCAAAATATTTTATGGCAAGGCGTAGGCCAAGTGAATCATAGAAGTAAAGTCTTACGCTCTTATGATAAAGGGGGTTTCATATGATACTGATGTTGCTAAATGATTTTGAGATTGAGAAAGAAAATAGCACAACACAAAATGAAAATTGCTCTTCATACCTTAAGTAAAGAAAACACATTTATTATTTGTAATTTTATATTATTAAAATAGAAAAGGTACGTAATTATTCACTAATCAACAACTGTATATAGGTAATTATTCGCACTAGAAAAATCAGTCTTATAATATTAAAATCTTGGTCATGGAATAAAAAAATCAGTACTTATTACAGAAAATCAACAAAGGGTACATAATTATTCAACAATTGTAAATAATTATTTGCACTAGGTCTAGTCATAAAATATTAAAATCTTGGTCTTTAACTCCATCAGTACTTAATATAAAAAACAACAATTAAAAATAATTAATAAATTATAGGTAATACTAGTCTTAAAATAATAAAAATCTTATGTAATAATAAAACATAAGTGTTTAGCTGTCCAAAGCAAATTTTCTAGGTAGAGCCATGCTGCAGTTATATTACGGGAGAGTAGTTGTAGCACGAATGGGTCGGCTCAACCGGGGAAGAACCACGCTCTCACGGAATATCGGCGTCAAATAGTAGCTTAATGCTGCTGTGTTTCGTACGGTAAGTGTAGAGAACCGGAGACCCTCTTTACTGGAAACGAGGCATTCCATCTAAGTCCTCACGGGTGAGAGCGCATCTGCATTTTGATTCGTAATCGAGGATAGATGTAAATGTCTATGGGCCACAGCAACCACTTACCATCAGGTGGACTGTGTGCTCGTTTATTACCCTATGCTATAAAAAAGAAATTAACCATAAAAAGACTATAAAGTGTATTCCTACCTCACTGAGGTAGAGTTAATCGAAAACGAAAAACTTTGGTTTCACGATAATTTTAAATTTCCGAAAATTCATCATCGTCGACGCTTTCCAAAATCCGAATGAGTTCTGAGGAATCGTTCATGTTGCACTGCACTAATTTTCCCGCTAATCGCTTATGACGTCATCAGCGTGTCGTCTATACTTGACCACGGCGCCCAGTGAACTGATTTTCGATGTCGCGCTAAGGATGCGGCAGAGTTGAGATATTAGATTTATTATGCAAAGATAATTTTTTTTTAATTCATGGAGCTAATTATAGTTTTATATTTCTAACCTTTTGTTTTATTCAAATATCAATAGTAATAGAAAAAAATAACACGTTTGAGCTTAATTTTGAATAGTTTTCAATAAATTTATGGCTAACGCATTACAACACTAGCGGTCTAACATAGACGACTTTGGCGTGCTGGACATAGTATTTGCTTAGATAAAAATCCATTTTTTTTAGTTTAATGTTTCTTTAGTCTTTGTGGCTCTAGGAGACTTGTTTTTTATACTCACATGTTGCTGGGTTATTCTTTTTTGAGGGGTGTAGAATTAAAATACCAGTAATAATTTTCCAATGTCTATATTTCATATTTTTGTGGGCCGGGTTTTTTGTCATCTATAGACGTCGTTGGCGCTCAGGGCACGCGGGTGCTGGTCACGTATAGACGACTTTGGCGCTCAAAAGGTTAAGCTGCTATTTTACGCTAGTATTCTGTGAGCGTGGTACTGCCCCAGTCGAACCAACCTGTTTATGCTACAACCATGATATACTCTACCACATTCAGGATTGAAAAATCTGCCCTAAGAAAAAGTAAAATATTCTTACTTTAACCAACATGTGTCCTATATAACACCAGTTTGTTTATTTTATCCACAGTGTGCGCAAACAAGTGGTAAACATCCCATCTTTCATTGTTCGTCTGGACTCCGGGAAACACATTGACTTCTCACTGAAGTCTCCATTCGGCGGTGGCCGGCCGGGCCGAGTCAAGCGCAAGAACCTGCGCAAGGGACAATCTGGCGGCGCCGCTAATGATGACGAGGAAGATTAAACAATAAATGTTGATATTCTGTACTCACTGTTTAATTTCTTCATCTATATATACCTATGTAATATATTTCACTTATCACGATATTTCCAAAACTAATACACTTGATTGACTTGAAATTTGTCATATTAAGGTTTGTCCGTCCACACTTGTGACATGAAATCGGACCGGACTACGTGGCATCGTTACAGGACATGTTACGCCTAATGTAATAAAACCGTCCAGTCTGAGTGGTACTGTCATGGTTACAAACCATGTATGCGATGAAATGTTACAAGTGTAGACGCATGGTGTCGACCTAGACTACGTGGCATTAAGATACTGTTGGTGCTTAGTGCTGTCATTTAGGCAGCAAACACCATGCAGATGACATGCACATGACCGTGTAGTGGCGGTTGCGAATATCCACTACCCCATATCTTCCCCTGGGTGTCGCATTTTACGTATAGGCAGGAGATGGGCAGCAGCATCTTCTTGATAACAGCAACTGTAAAACAAAACTGCGGTTGTCAACCCACTTGCCAAGCGTGGCAACTATGGCAATATACTCCCCCCCCCCATGAAGAATTACAAATAGACGGCCCCGCTATTCCTGGCTACGGTGCCGACCATGATATCGGCGGGGCGGGGGGTGCTACGAATCTCCGGTGGAGGTTCGGTTGCCACCTACGACGACTCGACTTGGCAACATTTAACGCACGCACCCTGAGGACTGACGAGATGATCTTGAAGCTGGAAGAAGAGGTAGACAAGTTGCGCTGGAATATTATAGGATTATCCGAGGTCCGAAGAGAGGGTGAGGATACGGTGATGCTCGAATCCGGCAACTTGTTTTATAAGCGGGAGGGCGACCATCTGTCCCAAGGTGTTGGATTTATCGTCAACAAGTCTCGTTAACAACGTTTTGAAGATTGGGAGTGTTTCGACGAGGGTTGCGTAGGTACCTTATACTCAGAATCACCAAACAGTATTCGCTGAAGGTCATACTGGTTTACGCGCCAACGTCGGAACATCCCGATGAGAAGGTGGAGGAAATGTATGAGGACATTTCTAGAGCCATGTATTCCTCCAAAACTCACTATACGGTGTTAATGGGAGACTACAACGCAAAACTGGGCACAAAAAAGAACGGTGAGCTGAAGGTAGGGGAATTTGGGATAGGGCAACGGAATCTAAGGGGCCAGCAGCTGGCCGACTTCATGGAGAAAGAGGGATTATTATGATGAACTCTCTTCCAGAAGCGGCCCCACGGAAAGTGGACCTGGTCGAGCCCCGACGGTTCAACAAAAACCGAGATTGACTTCATTATGACGACCAGACGCCAACTGTTCAGTGATGTCTCAGTGATCGCAAGGGTGAAAACTGGCAGCGATCACAGAATGGTTAGAGGCACACTGAACCTTAACGTTAAGTTGGAGAGGTCTCGTCTAATGAAGTCAACGCTCCGTCCCCCTCGTGCTCTAATCCAGAATCCCGAAACCTTTCAGCTCGAGTTACTTAACCGCTTTCAGTGCCCAGAAGATTGCAATGAAGTGGACGATATGAATGACAAGCTCATGGAAACTGTCCATGCGGTTGGAGCTAAGTTCTGCAAGACCCGCCGCAGAAGAACACAAAAACTCCGATCACACTCGTAATCTCATGGCTGTTAGACGGGAGATGAGGCTGCAATCGTCAACAGATTTGACAGCATACAGGCAACTGAACAGACAGATCTCCAAATGCATGCGGCGAGACTTACGCAACTTTAATACCGCTCGTATTAAAGAAGCGATCGAGCGGAACCAGGGCTCCAAAGTCTTTGCCAGAGATCTGTCTGCCAGAAAGAGCCAACTGTCAAAGCTGAAGACTGAGTGTGACCTGACCTGAGATTTTGAGTGAGATTGAGAGGTTCTATGGGCAGCTGTACACATCATCGTTGGAGCCACACGCAAGTGTGAGTAACGATCCAAGAACAAGTCTTATCCGACACTTCCGATGACATCCCGCACGTCAGTCTGAGCGAGATTAGTATGGCTCTCCAGTAACTTAAAAACGGCAGGGCCCCAGGCGAGGATAGAATTACAGCGGAGCTTCTGAAAGCGGGTGGAACACCGGTCCTTGAAGTCCTTCAGAAGCTCTTTAATTTCGTCCTCCATGGTGGCACTACTCCGGAGGCGTGGAGCAGAAGTGCGGTGGTCTTGTTCTTTAAGAAAGGCGACAACGCTCTCTTGAAGAACTACAGACCGATTTCCCTTCTGAGCCGCGTCTACGTGCTGTTTTCGAGAGTCATTACGAATCGTCTCGCACGCAGACTCGACGACTTCTAGCCTCCCGAACAAGCCGGTTTCCGGAAAGGCTTCAGTACCATAAACCACATACATACCCTGCGGCAGATTGTACAGAAGACCCAAGAGAACTTTGCCTGGCGTATGTGGACTATGAGAGAGCCTTTGATTCCGTCGAAATTTGGACGGTGCTACAGTCCCTTCAGCGGTGCCAAGTTGACTGTCGGTATATCGAAGTGCTGAAAAGTTTGTACAGTAGGGCTACGATGCCTATCCGAGTACAGAACCAGAGCTCGAAACCTATCAAACTGCAGAGAGGTGTAAGACGGTGAAGTTATTTCCCCGAAACTCTTCACCGCTGCATTGGAAGACGTTTTCAAGCTACCGGACTGGGAAGGATACGGTATTAACATCAATGGCGAGTACATCACTCACCTTTTTTGCCGACGATGTAGTCCTTATGGCAGAATCGCTGGAGGACGACGAGGTGTCTCCCAACGGATAGGTCTTAAGATGAACATGGACAAAACAAAGATCATGTTTAATGTCCATGTTACTGTTAAGGATTATGGGGACAATTAAAGATATAATACTTTGAACATAAAACGTGCTTTTTATTAACCTCAAAACAACAATATGGAGAGCCTATAACGTCATATTGAATCTTCCTTCATAACCACAGACACAGTGTTGACAATCGACGCAGTGTTGCCATTAAAATACAATATTATATAAATCATTGTTAATTAACAGTTACACCTATGCCGGTAGTTATTGGGAGCACTAAACTCGAAGTTGTTGACGAGTACGTTTACCTGGGACAAATAGTCCGACTAGGTAAGTCCAACTTCGACCGAGAGGTCAATCGACGGATTCAACTCGGCTGGGCAGCGTTCGGGAAATTACGACACATCTTCTCGTCAAGTATACCTCAAAACCTGAAAACTAAGTTGCACAACCAGTGCGTGTTGCCAGTGATGACTTACGGATCTGAGACGTGGTCCTTCACTGAGCTATGGAGAGGGCTATGCTCGGAGTTTCTCTGCGTGATACTCAGAAATGAGGATATCCGCAGTAAAACCAGAGTGACCGACGTAGCCCAACGTATTAGTAAGCTGACGTGGCAATGGACCGGCCATATAGTTCGAAGAACCGATAACCGATGGGGAAAAAAGGTTCTCGAGTGGCAGCCTCGTACCGGTAGGCGTAGTGTAGGGCGACCGCCCACTAGATGGAGTGATGACCTGGTAAGATATGTAGGAAGTCGATGGATGCAGGTGGCTCAGGACCGTGCTTTGTGGCATTTCTTGGGGGAGGCCTATGTTCAGCAGTAGACTTGTGAAGGGCTGTAATGATGATAATGATGATGATGATGACACCATGCAGATATGTCGTCTGTAGAATAAATAGCGGAAGTTAACCTTTTGAGCGCCAAAGTCGCCTATACCGGACCGGCACCTGCGGGCCCTAAGCGCCAACGACGTCTATAGTTTACAAAAAACCAGGCCCACAAAAATATGAAATATTGATATTGGAAAATTATTACTGGTATTTTAATTCTACACTCCTCAAAAAAGAATAACCCTGCGATATGCGAGTATAAAAAACAAGTCAAAGTACTAAGAAACATTAAACTAAAAAAACAATGGTTTCTTATCTAAGCAAATATCGCAAATACGGTGCTATAACGTCACTTATGCAATTTTTTTCAAATCTTAATTGAGTACGAGAAAATACACATAATCTACCTCTTTACTTGGTGCGTTATTGCCGCTTGTGTATTACGCATACTTTTCTCGTGAGGACACTAGTGTCGTTATGGTTTTGGCGCGAATCTGGATGCCACTGGGAGAAACAACGTTTCATTGGTCAGTTGCGCACGACCTCCCGCACAAGAAGCAGTCTCCTGGAGCTACAACGTTACTAAGGTAATTGTGACAATTTATTTTTATGTTTTTGGAGCAATAACGGTACTTAGTTAGTTTTGACGTTTGTATCTTCAAACAACAATATGACACATGTGTAAGTAGTGACTTTGTTTTCCCAACCTTTGTATCCTATGGTATAAAGTTAACGTTACATTAACAGCTGTGACAATATTGCTCCAGTATAGTAGGATTAATGTTTTCATTTTATACTAATTTTACATTTTTATGGTAATTGTTCCGACATGATAAATTGATTCCTTTAAGGAATCTAATAAGTAAATATTTCGTGGTAATTAAAAGTTATAATATAGATAAATCAGTCGGTCATTTATTTTGTTATTATCATATTTTTTGTTTACCTATTTGTTATTATTATGTAGGTATTTTGTTTCTTTCAGACCTTAAATGAACCAACGCAGCAAAAACCTAGTGCTACTTGCACTTTAAAATGGCAATCTAAACTCGGTTGAAGTGCAAGATTTAGCCAACTCTACAAGGATGCCATATTCCGAACAAAAAATACATTGTCTCATCATACACATTCTGAGAGTTAAGTAGCACCAGCCAACCAAGATGACCCAACAACGACAACTCCAGACCAAGATGATACTACTTTAAAGAATCCCAATAACTCTTCGTCTATTTTATTTGCCACTAATAAAACAAATGAACGAAATAGTATTGACTTCCCAAAACTGAAAACTGGGAGGAAGTAAAAGCTATTGTTCAAAAAAATTATGCGGCAATAGAGGCAATCGAAGAATAGATGAAATTATCTTGAAGCAAGCTTACACTTCAAAAATACCAATTACAGAACGTAAAAAGCTCAATTCATTGCAATTACTGGAGACTAATCTCGTGCCAAGATACTTTGAAACTTTTTACAATGATGTTATTTAATGTTTATTCTACTTATATTCTACAAAGTCACATTTATACTTGCAGGGAAAACAACTTTATTGTAACCGCAGTGTTAAAGACTTCCTGATTTTCCTGGGAATCTCGCAGTGATTTTAAGTTAAGAGTGTTTAAAAAATTGGTATGAACATAATGATAATTAGGATAAGTAAAATTTGTATTTGATATTGTTCATTACTACGTAAATAGATTTAAATATTATATGGGTACAATGACTGTGATTAAAATGCTTAATTAATAATAAAGTTCTATGGATAATTGACAACTATTAGTATTAAAAAGTTAGATATACGCGATAAATTCCGTAAAAACTAGTATTATTTCAATAATTGACAACGTTAAACGCCCCCTATTAACCTGGAATCATAATATTTTTTTAAAGTTTTTTATCAAATTTATATTAGAATTAAGTAAAATATGATACAGTTGATTATTGCGTAATTATATTTTTTAAATGTTAAACGCGATTGATCAATGATTGAACACGAAACTTCGCTTAATTAATAGTGCGAAGATGAAATATTATTAAAAAGTCTGATTAATAGAAAAGTTGTATGTAGCATTAAGATATTTTGTTATACTCCTTTGCTACTATAATAAATATTTTTTAGAAATGTATGTTTTCGTGTTTTACTTGTTTTGACATAAATTGTCCGGTTAATCCACTGACCTCTATATACACAAGTACGCTGGACTGGCTATACACCGTGACATGATGAAGCGATTTGATTTCCGTCATTTTGGCGCTGACAGCAGAAGTGCATGTCCACGGAAATAATAATAGGGATGAGACAGTGTACCAAATTATATCGATAAAATTCTATACCCTACATATAGCTAAATAGAATGGACTCTATGTATAGATGGACTCTACCCGTAACGTCCATTCTATTTGTGTATCATATTAATGTAATGCCATTATCATTCATCATCATTAAAGCCCTTCACAAGTCCACTGCTGAACATAGGCCTCCCCCAAGAAATGCCACAAAGCACGGTCCTGAGCCACCTGCATCCATCAACTTCCTGTATGTCTTACCAGGTTTAGACTCCATCTAGTGGGGGAACGTCCTACCGGTACGAGGCTGCCACTAGAGAACCTTTTTTCCCCATCGGTATTCGGTTCTTCGAGTTATATGGCCGGTCAATTGCCACTTCAGCTTACTAATCCATTGGGTGATGTCGGTCACTCTGGTTCTGCTGCAGATATCCTCATTCCTAAGTTTGAACTCCTGAGCATAGCCCCTTTCATAGCCCGCTGAGCAACTTCGAGCTTCCTCATACGGCCAGCAGTAAAAGACATCGTCTCAGATCCATAGGTAATTACCGACACTGACTGATGAGAAGATGTGTTGTAATCTCCCGAACGCTGCCCATTCGAGTTGAACCCGTTGATTGACCTGTCGGTCGAAGTTGGACTTACCTAGTTGGACTATTTGTCCCAAGTAAAAATACTGGTCAACAACTTCAGCTAAGTGCTCCCAAAAACCACCGGCATAGGTGTGACATGGACATTACACATGACTTTTGTTTTGTCCATGTCGTTGGGAGACACTACGGAGGTCATTGAACATAGTGCGTAGGTTCTCCAGTGATTCTGCCATAAGGACTATATTTTTGGCAAATCGATGGTGAGTAACGTACACGCCATTGACGTTCATACCTTATCCTTTCCAGTCCAGTAGCTTAAAAACGTCTTCAGCGGTAAAGTAGTTCGGGCATGTTACGTTACTCTGTCTTACACATCTATACAGTTGGATTAGTTTTGTATTCTGGTTCTATACTCGGATAGCCATCGTAGCCCTTAAACCATTCAACTAAAAAATTATTAAGATTAAACTAACTACACAAAATAAAAATAAAAACATAATTTCTAAAATAATTTATTGTCAACCGTTCATTTAGTTCTAGTACTATAAAAACAAATCAGCTGCTATAATATCGCCTATTCCAATCAACTACAGGTCTGTCTATAGGCAGTAAAATATTTTCTACTATATAAAAATTTATGTTTGTTCGTACTTTCTACGATGCTATACCGTTCATCAGATTGCATGCACTTGTGCGAAGGTTATACGCATGGTACAATTAACTGACATTAGGTGGCGTGCGTATTATACTGACTATTTATTTGAAAGTTATAGAAAGTTATATATTATTCTATTTCAATGATTGTATTATCATTCCTAATTATACAATATAACTGTTCCACATTTTAACGATATTTCAACAATTACTTATTCTGCGGCAGCAATGCACCTGGTACGAGCTAGCAAAATAATATAAAAATATAAACTTTGAATTACATAGTCATCAGCGTTACGACGTCATTTTCGAAATTAAAATAACAATATTAAAAAAATAACAGAAATTATCATACAGTCCTACTTTCCGTGGTATCGACCCAAGAATGATGGCTCGTGTCCTCTTTGAATCGCTATACTTAGCCTTCAAGCGAGGAAACAACAAACTACACAACTTTTTATCACCAGCAGCGAAGATAGGTCGCAGATACAGTTTTTTAGGAACTACACCGCACGTGCACCCTACGGACCAATAGTCTCTACAGCAAATTGCACAAATATGTACTCATCTTCTAGATATTCTGGGCTATCTAGAAGATGAGTACATATTTGTTATTATTTACTTATTTCAGTTGCCTCTAATGCCACCTCTGCTTAGACAAGGAACCCCTGAGATGGGATGCTGTCAAAGTGTTCGCAAGTAGTATCCCACACTAAAGCTTTATCTCTCTCTCTATCTCAAGCAACCAAACCCATACCGTCGGGTCTCCTGGTATCGTCTCTAAATATTCTACATAGATCTTATACCGAGGAAACATTTATAGAGATAAGAGCTCTTCGGATGACATTGTCCAAGAACTAAGGATAACATTATATTAAAGAATACGATAACATTATTATACGGTTATTTAAACGTGTATTAAGGATGGATTCGACCAAATACTATGTTAAATTAGAGGAACTAACCCTCGAATAATTTTACTCTTTGGTCTTACACCAAGATAACTTCATTTTGCGTTTTGTAACACAAACGTAGAGAAGCCAATACAGGCTGTTGTTTCTCCAGAGTTGGTAGTTGGTGGTACAGTTTATTCATTCAAACAAGTAAACCAACTTAAACCAAAATACGACTGTTGTAAAGCGTAATCCAAGATTTGAGGTCCACATAATTTACCGTAAGTGCAAATAATGCCGTCCAATGGCAGCCCCTCGTTAGTTGCTGACTTCTCCCCCCGTTTTCGAGAAAACACGTTTTAAATAAAAACGAGGTTTAACTATAACATGGGAATACATTTTATAAATAAATAGATATGCAATTGAGCAATTGAAAAACCTTGACTGACCATTTGTTTTTTAGTTTGCAATGAAAGTTTTACAGTTTCAACTAACTTTTCAAACTGAAAACTCTTCGGTGTGTATTGCTTCAAAGCGGTAGTTGTGCGTTCTTTTCGCGAGTATATTTTGTCATATAACTTACTTCTGGCTGCTAAATCATCAATCTCAACATAATAATTCCACACAGGACTCTTTTTTGGCTTCATGATGGCACTTAAATTACACACACGACTCAAATTACTAATTAACTTAAAAAAACTATAACAGAAAATCTTACGCACTTACACTCATGTCACGCCGTATAATAAAGTTACACAAACCCGTTGGTACCAGTGCCGAAAGCACGTGCCCAGCTCACTTGTGATTGGCTGAAATGATCCCCCCCTCCTCCGCCCCTCCTCTACTTATGTGGCTGCGTCACGAGTTCCGTTCAAACTTTGGAGTCATGGTTGACCAACGACTATCTAGGTATTCACATCTAGAATTATTAGAAACTCGGCTCAGAAAACTTATTTGGATATTTAAGTCTCTACGACATGTCTCCACGAAGTCTTTACTTAATAAAATATACATAGCTCTGGCTCAGTCAACTTTGGGCTACTGTATTCCTATATGGGGTGGTGCAGCAAAAACTAGGTTCCTTGAGCTTGAAAGGGATCAAAGATGCTTAATTAAAGCTATGTATTTAAAGCCCTATAGATTCTCTACAACTGAACTTCATGAATGGAGTAATTTACTTTCGGTAAGAAATCTTTACATTTTAGCAACAGTTTTAAAACTTCATAGTTCCATAAATTATCACATATCTTCAATCACCAGGCGTAGAAAATATAAAATACCCTACGAAGATTCATTTAAGACTAAGTTTGCATCAAGACAGTATACTAGACGTTCAGTTTACTTATATAATAAAATAAACCAAAAAATCAATATTTACTCTATGAATTACCATGACTGTAAAAAAACCGTAACAGACTGGTTAAGAAAACTTTCCTACGAAGAAATCGAATTCCTTCTCGAAAACACTGCCTTACGAATTTTTACACTCATACAGACTTCCCATGCTCATCCATACACACACATTTTTTCACACTATCACGCAAATATTGCTAGTTATACCTTACATGCAGTTTAAATTGTTTAGCTTTTGATTTTTTAATGTTTTTTTGTTATTTTATTGTTTTGTGTTATATACTTAATTCTAATTTAAAGTAGTAATATAATTGTAATAAGGAAGAGCGGGGCCCTCTACTACAGGTATCTATTTACTTAAAAGAGGGTGCCCAACAATATTGTAACAACTTACTACTTGTTTTAAAGTAATAAAATATCATTATCATTATCAGATTATGCTCAGCAATAAAGCAGGCCATTTTTACTTCACCCGCTTTAGCTATAATTTTTGTATCTTGTGAGTTGGAAGCTGAGGTAAACATTGATGTCAGTTTTTGTAATTTCAAACTATTCTTCGCGTGTTTTGTTGAATCTTTGTATCGTAACAGTTCGTGTATACCACATTTTCTGTCGCAATTACACGCAGAACAAAAGAAATAAGTCTCACCTTTAGTGCTTTTCTTTAACCAGCCTTTGAACCTATCATCTTTTAACCACAAATTTACGAATTTCTGTTCATATTTCACTTTTCTTCACTTCACTTTGCAATTCAAAGGAACTGTTCAAGGTGTTGTGACTATAAAACAATACGCAATACAATAGGCGTGTAGGTGTCATTCATAAATTGGGATTTCCCCGTGCATAAAAATATGATTGCCAAACACATATAAGATGCTGCCATCTAGTGTCATTATGTTTTATTAAGTAGTGGTTATCAAAAAATGTTTGCATAGCAGTGTAATAGGTGGCGCTGAACACTAGTTGAAAAACAGTAGAAAATAGGAATGAAACAGAAAACATTGAAATCAATGTGAAAACAGCAAATCTACTGTTAAAAAAGTAGGGTTGGTAACAGTGGAGTAAATAAATATAACCCCAATTCTAGTAGATACTTATTATAATAAAATAATATATACGTATATATTTACAAGTTTAGCAAACTTTATACAACTATTAACTGGAATTCACTATAGCGAAATGGGCTACAGAAAACATTGATTTACAGTATAAATCACCCAGTATTTCCTTCCCTTAAATTAACTTCTTTCATCCCCTCCGTTAATTCCTCTGGGGTGTCCATTTTGTTGACCTGCTTCAAGCACAGTTCTAGAATCTTCTCCAGAGCCCGGGCAGTGACGTCGGAGGGATATTTTGGAATGTCAGGTACGTGAATGAAGAGGGTTCTCGTGTTGTCCACGCTAAGTGACGTATAGTATATGTACTCGCAGAGATACCTGTAAAAAGAATAAAATATAATAGATACTTTTTTCAATACTAGCTGGTACCTGGAGCGTTGCTGCCGCGGAAGAAATAATTGTGGAATATAACTTTAAATTTGGAAGAGTTTATTCTTTAATTAAGAATGGCAATATATCGTTGGAATGGAATTACATATTATAATGTTCAAGTAAATTTGTCAAATAAACTTACAGTAGATGGCGCGCATATTACGATACGCGCGCCATCTACTGTAAGTTATTAATTTTACTATGCCTATAACCTAATGCAAGCAATATGTAGATAAAGTTTTACCGCGATCTGATAAACGGTATGGAAGCGAATAAAATACGAATAAACATTATTTTTTATGTATTAGAAGAAGATAACCTAATATTATAGTACGAAGCATTAACCCTTAGGTTTTCCTATCAAATCAAGGGTATGTTCCGAAATATTTCCAGTATACTGGCGAATACAAATGACGCCATATTGTGTCGGATATCCCGCTGTATTAAAACAGTGGTAGACAGTGACAGGTGGTTTTGACAGTGGTAGAGCCACGCGGCAGCTTTGCTGTTGCACGTATGGGCCGGCTCAAACCGGGGTGGTACCACGACCTCACAGAATACCGGCGTGAAGTGGAAGCTCTGCTTCCGCGTTTCGTCTGGTGAGTGCAGGTGGCCGGAGGCCCAAATCCCCCCCCCCCCCCATCAACATGGTAGCGGAATTAAATAATGATAGACTACCCCAGGAGGGTACCAGCACCCCTGGAGAATCCCTCGCTGAGCATCCACGACCATGTTTCTCCACTTCTGAGCGTGGGTGCTCAGGCTGCCCCGCGTATTCTGGGGGGGGGGGGCAAAATTCCGCTCAAGACTACAACTGCTCGGGGCAAACGGAGCAACAAGACCAAGGCGACCCCTGCCACGCTGTCCGTGAATTTCTGCAATATCAGGGGACTTCACTCTAACCTAAACGCCGTCCACTACCATCTCGAGACGGCGAGGCCGGCTCTGCTCTTTCTGACCGAGACGCAGGTGTCCTCTCCGGCTGATGTCTCGTATCTCTCCTACCCGGGGTACAAACTGGAACACTCCTTTGTGCCTCGGGCTGGAGTTTGCGTTTACGTCAGAGAGGACATCTGTTCTCGACGCCTCGGCTGACTTGAAGGTTCGGACCTGTCCATCCTTTGGCTACGCGTAGACAGCGACGACCATCCGCGCGTCTACGGGTGCCTCTATAGGTCCCATAGCGGTAATGCCGAAACAGACCGACTCTTCGACCACGTCCAAATGGCTGCAGATTCGTTGCTACAGCAGATCCCCTCCGCAGAGATCGTGATCCTCGGCGACTTTAACGCCCATCACGCCGAATGGCTTGGTTCACGTTTAACCGATCATGCGGGGAGATCTGTTCATGATTTTGCCTTGGCATATGGTCTGACACAACTGGTTACTTCGCCTACGCGGATTCCAGATGTGGAGGATCATGCACCTTCCCTGTTGGACCTTCTGCTGACCTCTCACCCGGACGGATATCAGATTTCCGTCGACGCCCCTTTAGGCTCCTCGGACCATTGTCTGGTCCGGAGTGTTGTGCCACTCACGCTGAAATCGCGGTTGCATTCTGCAGGCTGCCGCCGTGTTTGGCACTATAGGTCAGCCGATTGGGATGGGACGCGGTCTTTCTTTGCATCCTACCCTTGGGGGCGGGTTTGCTTCTCGCCGGATGATCCCAACGTTGTTGCGGATTCTGTTACTGATGTGGTACTTCAGGGTATGGAACTTTTTATTCCTTCCTCTGTGGTGCCCATTGGAGGCAAATCTCAGCCATGGTTTGGTCGCTCCTGTAAAATAGCATCATGCTATAAGCAGGAGTGCTACCAAGCCTGGGTTGATGCATCAGCGTCCCGGGATGTAAACACCAGCGCTCTAAAAAAGAAGTATAATTCCGCCTCTAGGTCCTTCAAAAGAGTCATTGCCAAGGCAAAGTCAGAGCACATAGGCAGAATTGGCGAGAAACTAGTTCGCCTTCCTTCTGGAACCCGTGCATTCTGGTCTCTCGCCAAGGCTGTCCAGGGGAATTTCTGTCAGCCATCTCTTCCATCTCTGCACAGGGAGGACGACTCACTGGCCCATACTGCAAAGGAGAAAGCCGATCTTCTAGGCTCTTTCTTTGCGTCTAACTCGACTCTCGATGACGGGGGGAGTACACCGCCGACCATCCCGCGGTGTGAGTGCTCCATGCCGGAAGTGCAGTTCACACAGCGCTCGGTTCGCAAAGCACTCCTCTCCCTGGACATCCACAAGTCGAGTGGGCCGGACGGAATCCCCCCAATTGTGCTGAGGACGTGTGCTCCAGAGTTGGCACCGGTTTTAACGCGTCTTTTCCGGTACTCCTACTCCCTAGGCGTAGTCCCAAAATCATGGAAGACGGCTTTCGTCCACCCGATCCCTAAAAAAGGCGACTGCTCAGACCCGTCCAACTACCGGCCAATCGCCATCACCTCCTTGTTCTCCAAAACAATGGAGTCCATTGTAAACTGCCAGCTCATGAGGTACTTACAGCATCACCAGCTGATTAGTGACCGCCAATACGGTTTTCGCCGTGGTCGGTCAGCTGGTGATCTTCTGGTCTACCTCACTCACAGATGGGCGGAGGCAGTAGAGTTCAAGGGGGAGGCATTGGCCGTTAGTTTGGACATTGCGAAGGCCTTCGATCGGGTTTGGCACAAAGCGCTTCTTTCGAAGCTCCCTTCCTATGGGCTTCCCGAGAAATTGTGCGATTGGATCACCAGCTTTCTTGCAGATCGGAGCATCAAGGTCGTTGTAGACGGTGCAAGCTCCGATTGCAAGCCTATTAATGCTGGTGTTCCACAGGGCTGCGTGCTATCGCCAACGCTGTTTCTTCTGCATATCAATGATATGTTGCATACCCGTAACATTCATTGCTATGCAGATGACAGCACTGGTGATGCTCTTTACACCGGCCGAGCCAATATTTCTCGGGAAAACGTCTCCGAGTGCCGGGACAAACTTGTGTCTGAAGTCGAGTCTTTGCTGAACAGAGTCTCGGATTGGGGACGACTAAATCTAGTCCAGTTTAACCCCCAGAAGACACAAGTTTGCGCGTTAACCGCTAAAAAGAACCCCTTTGTCGTATCCCCTCAGTTTCAAGGCACTCCCCTTGTTGCCTCAGCCAGTATCGGAATCCTAGGCGTCGACATATCGAGTGACGTGCAGTTTCGTGGTCACTTGGAAGGGAAGGCCAAATTGGCCTCTAAAAAGCTTGGCGTGCTCAGCAGAGCGGGACAGTATTTCATGCCGGCACACCGCCTGCAACTTTACAAGGCGCAGGTTCGGCCGCACATGGAATACTGTTCCCATCTCTGGGCTGGGGCTCCCCAGTACCAGCTCCTTCCACTTGACCGCATCCAGCGCAGAGCGGCTCGAATCGTCGACGACCGAGTGCTTTCCGATCGGCTCGATTCACTGGCGCTGCGAAGAGATGTTGCATCTCTTTGCGTATTTTATCGCATCTATCACGGGGAGTGCTCTGAGGAATTGTTCGGATTAATCCCAGCCGCCAAATTTCGTGAACGCACTACACGGCAAACGTCCCGATACCATCCACACCATCTGGATGCTTGGCGGTCCACCACTGTACGTTTCACAAGGAGTTTTCTTCCACGTACAACCTCTCTGTGGAATAGTTTACCACCGGCGATTTTTCCGGACCGATACGACCTGGGGACCTTCAAGAAAAGAGCTTACTCCTTTCTAAAGGGCCGGCAACGCACCCGCAATTCTCCTGGTGTTGCGGTTGATCATGGGCGGCGGTAGTCACTTAACATCAGGTGAGCCGCATGCTCGTTTGCCCCCTCTTCTATAAAAAAAAAAACAACTTTTAACTGTGTGTACGCTGAATGAAGCATGTCAGAATTTGTTTTTATTTATTTAAATACAAAAAAAAAATTATAGAATAATTTCTGGTATCTCCATTTCTCACAAATTCATTGAAACAGGATATAATAACTTTTGGAGCACAAAATGACATAAAATAATCGACATTTTTCCAATAAGGCGCAAATGTATGATGTCATATATTGTCTAATGTTTTGAAATGAATCACCAGTATGGCGTCCATTTATGACGTCATTTGCATTGGCCAGTACACTGCGTTCTATTTTGGAACATACCCAAAATTCCCCAATATGTCAAATCTGTCAATTATTATTGATTTCTTATATTTACGCGAACACTATACATTGATTCAAACTACTTTTACAGATTTTATCGCGTTTATTTATGTTAATTTTTAATACCCGACATTTCAGGTGCTTTCCAGCACCCATGATCACGGGGGACTGAGGTGACTGACGTCCCGATGTCAAAGTTAACCCGGAGTACCTTTAGCTTTTTAATTATTGTCTTTTGAAGTCTGGCAGTGGTATGCTTGGGTTTAGTTTTAATTTTATTAATTATAGGGTCCCAAGCAGGTGGTAGTACCTCAGTCTCCCGTGACCATGGGTATCTCTAATATAAAAGAGAGTTTGACTGATATGGATATTAATCAATCAAATGCTTTTCGACCCTTACCTTCCAGCATCTTTTGATGTTACAGCATTAGTTTTTCCCGGAGGGTTTCCATCATTGAACTCCTTGCAAATCTGTTCTACATTCAGCTTGGTTTGCAGCCTGATAGCCCCCTCAGCTGGACAAGTGTGATTAGCTGGACAGTTGTTAAAGTAGTCCTTTTTTTGATATCCTTTCCTGTGAGCTTGTGTTTCCAAGGTTATGCAATCAGCTATACTTGACACTCCGACGTGGATAACGAGCTGAAGTTAAATATAGTGATAGTAATAATATCCTCCAGACCGAAATTCAGCCACGGTGGCCAGTTTAAGCAGAGGTTAGTTTAAACAGGGCTAATACCCCTATTACACTATCCTGAATCAGGCTCCCTACGCCCTGATTCAGGGTGGTGTAATAAGAAAAAGGGAGTAAGGTTCCCTAATAAGGGCGTCAAAGTGGACCCGGTCTGCAGTGCAATGTAATAACACTAAGGGAGTTAGGGCACTTATTCGATGCGCCACTACGGATGCAAACGATACATCAATTCTTTCAAACATTGATATATCGTTCATAAACAAGGTTCTTCATGAGCTATGTTTTATGAACGATGTTTTGCCGCCAAAGGTTACGAAGTAACCAACTTTTCGAAGGCATAAAATTCCGTATATTAACGGTTGCGAACGATGATTATCCTTTTAAATTTTATGTTGCCAAAAAATAAATATTTGAAACAAAATATGTCAAAGTTAGATAACGTCAAAATTTTTAAAGTTAGAAGGTTTACGAGTATTTAGCAGAAATAACTCAATACCGAAAATTTTATTTACGAATCAACAAACAGGCGAATGGTCTTTCAGCCGAAAATAAATATACTTGAACTTCAGAAGTACAATTGTCTTCTATAGGTGATTCCATAGAATACTATAATACACAATAAGGTTCGGCGTCGCCGGGAGCACACATACAAGCAATTACGTCGTATTATCAGTTAATCACTACTACAAACCCGATTCGCTGTGTTGACAGACGGATTTTAATACATATTTTTTATTTGCAAATAGCGTGCAATTTGGCATTTTCTAAATAATTTGCATCCAATATGTCCATATTGCAATAAATAATTTGGAAACGATTGTAACGTAACGTAACACATCTCGTGTTGACATTTATACGTGTTAATTGACGTCTTGTGGTATTTTAGTGGCTACACGGGCTCCGCCCACGCCCCCGTTCTATTATGTATGTATTATAGTATTCTATGGGTAAACTTATAGTTATTTTTATTGCTATATATTAGAGTTATATGTTATATATTATAGTTATTTTATTTTATTTAAAGAGGTATGTAGGGATCGTGACACTTGGCGATCTGTTCTCTCTGGCCACCCCGTTAGGGATTGTGCGTGACGATAAGTAAGTAAGTAAGTAAGTATTTTTATTGCGATAATTAAAATAAATTTACAAATATTGAAAATGGATGAAATTGTTTTATTCATTTTCTTATTAATAATTATATTGTTTGAGCTTTAACTTAATGAACAGCTTAAGTACAGTCTTATAAGTTAATAGTTATTTTGTGATGGAAATTATTTTATCGGCTTACGGTACTTCGTATTTCGTTACAATTATTTTTCTCAAATATTGATTTTTATGGATGAACGGTTATTCACCTGTTTATATTTCGGTATAGTTTCGTAGATGTATTCAGAAAATGTGGTAATACCGAAGGTAACATATGGAACTACCATAAAAAATTAACGCACCACATCTTAAGAAATAAAATTGAAGCAGAAGACGAATTTCATATATTACATGTGGGATATATCATGAAAGGGTTATTTCCCGGGCTTCATAGCCTAGATAAGATCTATTTGCCTATCGTGACAACTTCTGTATCCCGTGAGCGGTTATTTTCAGATACTGGATCTACAACCACCCAGGTGAGAAATCACTTACTAGGTACCAGGTTGTCAAAATTGTTATTTTAAAACCCATTTCGAAAGAAATAAACGTAAAAGTAAAAAATATTTAATTAATTCTTGTTTTCTGACAATTATTCGATAAAATTAAATGTGTAAAAATAAATAGTGTAAAACTTCTTAAAATAACATAAATATAATGTTTGATTATTATACTTCTTTGTTTCATTTCTGTTCAAAATAATTATTTATTCCTTATGTATGTATGTATGTATATATTTAAATGATGATAAAAAACATCGAAAAAATCGATATATCGTACATAAGCTTTGATGTTTTTAATGAGCGATGTTGCATCCTATAGATGTGCTTACTTGGAAAAATTACGACCCAAGTTAACTCAAGTTCAAATTCACACAACTCGAACTAAAGTCGAGTTATGCAACTAGAGTCAGCAGGACGAAACACAGTAAACGATTTGTTACAATTACTTTAAAAATATCGATTCAAGATATATATATATATATATATATATATATATATATATATATATATATATATATATATATATATATATATATCTCTTGAATCGATATTTGACCTAATTACTGGACCGATTACGTTCATTTTTTGTATATCGTCAGCAAAGGCGATAACAAGTATATGGTTTCATTTATTGCATATATGTGGGACCCATTCTGTATATATATATATATACTTTTTTCACTTGCCACGCCCACCCTTCATTCAGGGCCCTTATTCAGGTTGGTGTAATAGATGTGTAATAGATTTTTGACCTCACCCGGCAATTAAACCCAGGACCCCATACCGGTCGCGGATATGGCCACTAGACCAAAGAGACAGTCAAATTAAATAAACTCTGTTGATATAAAATCTATTTGCGAGTGATGATGACTACTGGGCCGAATATTGATAATGTAAACTAACTACAGAAAATTCGAAAGCTAAATCAAAGCAAAATATTGACTGCAATAGAGAATTTGTTTTGCTTGGGGTTTATGACTCAAAGGATTTTTTTATAGAATACGGGTGACAAATGAGCTTAGAGTCCACCTGATAAGCGGATACTGTGGTCCATAGACATCTACATCTATTTTCGGTTGAAAATCAAAATGCAGATGCGTTATCAATCCCGAGGACTAAGATGGATTGCCTCATTTATAGTAAAAAGAGTCCTATATGAAACACAGCAACATTCACATCTTACCCTGGTATTCTGTGAGAACGTGATACTTCCCCGGTCGAGCCGACCTATTTGTGCTACAACTATACTACTAATATAAATGCAGCACGGCTCTACCTCGTATAAAAATTTCTATTTTATGAAAAAATTAGTTGACCTTGCAGGCCATCCCTGGAACTTCCCGCTAATTTCAATATCAAAGAGCACTAAATTTCACTTATTTTTTAATTTTGGAAAACCACGTTGTTTTTTTTTAAATTGAATATTTAACGAACCAATCAACAGATTTGGATTTGATTTACAGCAATCGACACAATTTTTTCAGCTTAACAAGAAGCCTATTACAAAAAAAATTATTTTGAAAAAACACATCTCGAGATTTCTTTCGTCGATGAAAAAATAGAGCGATTACAATAGGGTTTTATGGGGTTCACGGCAATTGACGGCGTTTTTAGAAGAGCTGAATAGATTATAGAATCGATCAACAAGGTTGTCGAAGTAATTCCAAGAAAACTGCTTTTTGAAAATTAAAAATTCTCGAATTTTTGAGGCTCTCTCAGAATCAACCGTGACGATTCGGTCTAAATTCACAGAAAATCTAAATTCAGCAAGGCTTAAGAAGCTTTGAGATGCCAAAAATCGCCTTTAAATCGGACACTCCATTACAAAGTTATGAGAGGTTTACATACATACTGGGAACCTTCTAGTGTATGCCACACACGTATTTGGCGAGGCACTCGAGAACAGTGGGGAAGCATTTGCTATTTTCCTTAATGTCGCGAAGGCCTTTGACAGAGCTCGGCACGCTATCATTTTGGGTAAGCTTCCAGCGTACGGCTTATAAGCCCTGGTCTGATTGAATGGGTAAAGGACTTTCCAACCAAAAAACCAACAAAGAACTCACCAACGTAGTGCCCGGGCCAGTTGGGATCAAATCCAGTCTGAAAGAGAAGCTATGATTGAGCTTGTGAATTTTCCGCCCCATTCGGGTGATGCCAATCTCGTGAGGTTCAACGCCTTCAAAACACAAGCGTGTCTTTGCACCGCAAAAAGGAGCCCGCTCACCCTGGCTCCTACTTTTCGGAATGTATCCTTGGAGTACACTGACCGCCTTCCATTGATAGGGGTTGAATTTTCTCCGAACCTCAACTATGGACGGTTCATTGAGTCCCGAGCCAAAGCAGCCGCAAGGAAACTTGATGTCCTTGCAAGGGTGTGGCGGTACTTCACGCCGGAGCAACTTTATATAAAGCGCACGTCCAGGCGTGCATTAGAGATGCAAGTACTGCTGTCACATATGGGATGGTTGCCAGCATCGCGCTGGACTCAGAGGAGAGACACGCTAAGAGGCTCACACTGGTGACCCTGATTTGGTTGAAATCAACATTGTCAGCCTCGAGCACAGGCGCAGAATAGCCAGCCTCTCAGTATTCTATAGGATGTATTTCGGTGAGTGTGAGTAGGAGTTGCATGCTTTAATTCCCCCTCTCCTCTCGAACGACCAGGTCTTCACCCCTTTGTTGTCGATATTCCACACATTAGAAACAAATGGTTTGCTTCAACTTTTTTGCATATAGCAAAGGAATAATTTGCCGGTATGTTTCCATCTGAATACAATCTGGGCATCTTCCAGGCAAGAGTGAATAGGCTTTTGTTACGCTAAGGCAATGCGATTTATCATCTAAGGCTGCTGCACCACTTACCACCTGGTGGGATTGTGGTTAAGCGCTGTCTTATAACAAGTTAAAAAAAACATACAGACATACGGACATCATCGCAAATATAGCCAAAATAGCTTCCTAGGACCTCGAAACGTCGAGATCTAATGACAACTCAATTTTAAAAAAATGGGGTGAAAACAATCATCATCATCATTACAGCCCTTCAAAAGTCCACTGCTGAACATAGGCCTCCCCCAAGTAATGCCACAAAGTGAAAACAATAACTTCCCCAAATTTTCACAATCATTGATTTTCGTACTGGGAAGTTAAAAAGATAACATTTGCTTTTGAAAAAAAAAACATGACAAGCTGGCATATTATGTATATTTAATGTTCCTCATTCACCCTCTACAATAATGAATAAAAAAATCTTAATATTCTAGTCATGTAAGGCCCTTGCTTACCCATCAACTCCTTTTGAAAATCCACTGGTGAATATATTTATGTGGATATATAGTTACATAGCTAACCTCATACTAGGGTTATTTGCCAAAATTGACACACTTGGCAGACGGCGGAATAAGCCGTGGTAGCTCAGATGAATAACATTCGCTGTAAATATAACAGAATGCGAGTAACCCGGGTTCGATCCCCGCCGGCACCAATGAAATTTTTAATTGCAATTTTAAGTACTGATTTACCACGTGCTCGGCGGTGAAGGAAAACGTCGTGAGGAAACCTGCACGTCTGAGAAATAAGAGAAAAAAAAACCCTTTTTCGGAGACATATGAAGTTCGCCAACATGCATTGGGGCAGCGCGGCGGACTCTTCCTTGCCCTAAAACCCTCTCAGAAATGAGGAAAGGCCTGGGCCCAGCAGTGGGACGTATATAGGCTGTAACTTTACTTTACTTGGGCAGACGGGTTTGGCTACCACAGTTTTTATTATTAGAAAGGCACTGCTGTCCATCTCTTAGTTTTTTCCATCTATCACTTTTTACAACTGCCACAGGAGGATACGGGTTGGTGAATATTCTTACACTCTCACTACATAGCTACATATATATTTAAGGCCATCTTACCATCATCATATCATATGTAATTAAACATATTAACTAAAATAAACAACATAATCCCTTATTTTACTCTGGCTATATTTAATCATTGTGAACAATAGAACTAATATAATTATTTGTTATATTTGATAATGCCATTGTTATTATGAATAGTAAAGCTTGCTTACAAACATTTGTTAGTATATATTTATTCATTTCTATAGACATAATAATATATAATAATAAATATAATAATAATATATATAAAGTTACAGCCTATATACGTCCCACTGCTGGGCACAGGCCTTCCCCCATTTCTGAGAGGGTTTTAGGGCAAGGAAGTGTCCGCCGCGCTGCCCCAATGCGTGTTGGCGACCTTCACATGTCTTCGAAATATTTTTTTTCTCTTATTCTTCAGACATGCAGGTTTCCTCATGATGTTTTCCTTCACGCCGAGCACGTGGTAAATCAGCAATTAAAATTGCAATTAACAATTTCGATGGTGCCGGCGGGGATCGAACCTGGGTTACTCGCGTTCTGTTACATTTACGGCGAGCGTTAACCATCTGAGCTACCACGGCAAATTTACATGTAACTAAATAAAACTAACTTACACTACTTACAGAGAACTGTATGAAAATATACAATTTAAAAAAAGAATGTGGCATAAAAGATGAGATTATTTTAATCACTTTTAGCCCCATTACTTATATTAGTATACCTATATGATAAAAAGGAATAATTTAATGATAACAAGAAAGCTTAAAGTAGCCAAGGTTCTGTTCTAGGTATCATTTTGTGACTGCCTCATTGGTCTTGTGGTTGTAGCTGATCATGAGGTTACTGGTTCGAATCCTGAGTTTGGCCAAAATCAGTTATTGGTGTTATGTATTGATAACGTTAAGGGTAAAATTGTTATATATATGGAAGGTAGATTTGATTAAATGAGTTTGTTTTGCAACTTGATCTGGCGTGTATCTTTTAATGGCGACGAGGAAAATTAATTAGTTAAGTAGTAATATGACGTGTAATTTGACAAATGCAGTGTTTCCCGGAAAATTTGATCCCAGGACTGACAATTGGAGTGAATATAAAGAACGTTTATTGTGTGCTCTGGAAGCCGCGGATGTAATTGGTGATAATGTAGACAAAGCCCGCGCCATTTTCCTATCACAATGCGGAAAGGAAACATATTCATTAATTGTTTCATTATTGGTGCCTAGAAGGCCGACTTCTGTGACATTTAAAGACATTTTGGCAGTACTTGACCAATTCTATGAACCTCAACTGAATGAAATTTTACAAACTGATAAATTTCATAAACGTCAACAAAGTTATAATGAAAGTATTCAGGACTTTATTGCGGCCATTGGCTCTCTGGCTTCCAGGTGTAATTTTATGGACTTAAAAAGACAACTACGGGACCGATTAGTGTTAAGTGTGTGTGAAGAGCGTCTCGGTCGCGAGTTGTTAAAGACGAAAAATCTTACTTATGAGTTAGCAGTGCAGTTGACCCTTAACTATCAAGGCATATTCTCAGATCTGTACCTGGAAACAAGTGTGATGAAGCAAACTCCGTCCACATCCACAATACCTATGCATATTGGTAAAATTAAAGCGATTACATGTCGTCATTGTGCAAAGTCACACAGCGACGGCGAAAGGTGTCCTTTTATAAAAGAAAAATGTTTTTATTGTAAGAAGTTTGGACATATTGCGCCGGCCTGTATGAAGAAATCTGGCAAGTTGCACCAGGTGGAGGAAAGTTCAACTTCAAATAGAGAAAATGAAAAATCTGAACAGATGATGGGTGTCTTTGTTTGCTCAGATAATATTCGACCACCATTCAAAGCAGATGTTATGATTGATGGGGTAAAGGTTAGCATGGAAGTGGACTCAGGTGCTTCAAGGACAATCATGGCTGAAGATACATACCATAAGCTGTGGTCTGTTCCCCCACCCTTAGAGGCGACATGCGTGAAGTTGGTTACGTGGACCTGTGATGAACTGAAGGTGTTAGGTCGAGCTCATGTTCGAGTGTCATTAGGAAACAAAGAAGCACAATGTGAGCTACTGGTTGTTTCTGGTCGTGGGCCTAGCCTTTTAGGAAGAAACTGGTTTAAAATTTTGGGCTTAGAGATAGCTGGTATATGCTGGACAGATGATGAGAAGGTTGATGAATTATTAAAATCTTTTCCGGAGTTATTCAAAGAAGGACTCGGAGAGTATAAGGGTCCTCAAGTGTCATTAAATGTGCGAGCTGATGCCGTACCACGGTTTTTGAAGGCACGACCGGTACCATTTCCTCTGATAAAACAAGTTGAGGAACAATTAAGATGCATGGTGAATGAAGGTATATTAACCCCTGTAAAATACTCTAAATGGCTACTCCATTAAGAATTGTAAAAAAGGATGACGGCTCACTTCGAATATGTGGTGACTACAGGTCAACTGTTAATCTAGCCATTGAGACTGATACATTTCCATTACCAGCTGCTAATGAGTCCTTTGTGAAATTAAGTGGTGGAAGAATTTTCAGTAAGATTGACTTAAAACAGGCTTACATGCAAATGAAAGTGGACGAGGACACAGCTATGTTGTTAACACTGAATACTCCGATAGGGTTAATGAGGATGAACCGGCTAGCATTTGGAGTAAATGCAGCTCCTGGAATCTTCCAGCGGGTGATGTCGACTGCACTTGCAGGTATTGAAGGAGTAGCATGTCTATTGGATGATGTCGCTGTTAGTGGAAAGAATAAGGAGCATGATCAAAGACTAAGGGTGGTTATGACCAAACTAAATGCAATGGGATTTCGGTTAAACCTGAACAAATGTGTGTTTGCATCAAATCAGATAAGTTTTTTAGGACATATGATTGATGCAGAGGGATTGCACCCATCACCTATTAAAGTGAAAGAGATAAAGGAGAAACCAGCACCTATGAACAAAGAAGAGCTACGGGCATTTTTAGGGTTATACAATTTTTATGAAAAATTCATTGTAGACAAAGCTACAATACTGGAGCCATTGCATCGATTGCTGGAAGCAAAGAAACCTTGGGTATGGGGTTTGCTGGAGCAGGTTGCATTTGATAAAGCTAAGGATTTGTTGTCATCAGATTAAACCTTAGTTGGATATGACTTAAAAAGAGAGTTATTGTTAATCTGTGATGCATCGGAATATGGTATAGGTGCAATAATTGCCCATGAAATGGAGAATGGGTCAGAACGACCAGTGATGATGGCATCCAGAACGTTACAACCCCACGAGTGACGTTATGGACAAATTGATAAAGAAGCTTTAGCCATAATTTTCGGGATTACAAAATTTCATGAGTTTTTACTAGGAAGGAAGTTTTGTATTATTACAGATCATAAACCATTAATTGGATTATTTAACCCAAATAAACCTATTCCGGATCAGATTTCACCTAGAATGTTGCGATGGTCTCTGAAATTGGCGTGTTATGAATATGACATAAAATACAGACCCGGATAATGCATTGGTAATGCAGATGCTCTCAGCCGTTGGACTTCTATTAATGCAGCTGAAGTATTATATTCAGATGGATTTGTTAGCCGATGTGCTACTTTTGGAGGAACCTGCCTCTGGATTCAACTTGGATGCAGCGAAAATTGCTTCTGAGACTAAAAAAGACCCAGTACTACAAAAGGTTTTATTTCATGTGCTACATGGATGGACTTGCAAAAATACTGATCCCATACTCCAGTCGTATTGGACGCGAAGAGAGGCTCTTTCACATAATAGTGTTTATTGTGGTGTAACAGTCATTATACCCGCTTCTTTACAAAAGCAGGTATTAAAGGTATTGCATGCAACGCATGCTGGAATCGTCCAAACGAAAGCCTATGCTAGAGGATACGTATGGTGGGTCGGTATGGACGCTCAGATAGAGGCCACAGTGACTGGCTGTGAGTTGTGTCAGGCCGTGAGAAACAATCCACCAAGAGATCCGCATACATGGATTTTACCTGACAAGCCATGGAGTCGTGTCCATGTTGATTTTGCAGGACCATTTCAAGGGAAGACATTTTTTGTTATGATTGACAGCTATAGCAAATGGTTTCAGGGGCAGATATTTTATCTAATATGAATAGTGGAGCTCTAATAGCAAGTTGTCGCAGGATGTTTGCTTCGCAGGGATTGCCAGAAAAATTAATTTCGGACAACGGTACAGTTTTTAGCTCAAGAGAATTTAATAAATTCCTGCAGAACAATGGCATCGAGCACTTGTACTCACCCCCATATCACCCGGCAACGAACGGACAAATCAAACGGGCGATACAGACCTTCAAGAACAAGCTCAAGAAAATGTCTGATGCAGGTGTATCATGGACTGAGAAACTACCTAGGGTGTTATACTCTCTCAGAACGGTGCCGAATCACCTCGGTAAAACTCCTGCAGAGATGTTGAATGGACTTAAATATAAAACTGCGGTGTCAGACCTTCATCCCGATAGCGGGCCAGAGCGCTCTGAGCGACAGCTGGAGGAGGCAGCACAGCGTGCGCCCACCCGAGCCATCGCGCTCGACCAGCCCGTGCTGGTGCGTGCCTATGGGCCAGGAGAGAAGTGGCGACGCGCAAACATTGAGTATATCGAGAGCCCTGGTTGTTATAAGGTGAGAACGGAAGATGGACTGTTAATCCATCGACATGTTGACCAAATACTGGCGCGATCTACTGCCGTAATCGAGAACCAGACCCCCGATGACCTGCCAATACCTCAATCACGTAGAAGATCAAATTCGTCTCCTGGGTCTGACCCACCAATACAAATACCACCACCAGAAATGTGGCCGGAAATTATTGGCATACCAAGTAATGATTAATATTGTAATTAAAGTTTGGCAAAAAGCTGTTGGTCATTGGTGATTACAAACAAATAATGAAAGACAATAATTAAAATGGTTTATTTCAACTTAAGTCTGTTATCTCATGTTATTGGGATAGAAAGGTATTAGGTACGTTATGTATTGATAATGTTAAGGGTAAAATTGTTATATATATGGAAGGTAGATTTGATTAAATGAGTTTGTTTTGCAACTTGATCTGGCGTGTATCTTTTAATTGGGCTTTTCTATCAAGAAATTCTCAGTTGCAGCCCAGAGACAGAAAATTTTAAAAATCGAAAAGTGCAATTCCCTCAATATTATATTTTAATTTATTTATGCTTAACAATTATATCTAGGAAATTAATCTCAGAAATGAGAGGAGGCCTGTGCCCAGCAGTGGGACTATATGTACATATAGGCTGTAACTTTACTTTTAACAATTATATCGTTATAATGTATAGACCTTTAGGCCCCAACCACACCTTAATCTACTGTCACTGATATTTGCAAGATTGGCGTAATGTTTTATAAGATTGACACAAATAGCCCAATCGTAATAAAATAATATTCCTGCCTACTAAAAACAATATACTTTTGTTTTATTCAATTGTCTTAAATTATTTTTTATTATATTTATGTTTTAAATTTAAAATAGTGAAAATGTATGGGACAAATAAAAATATATAAATCATGTAAATAAGAAAAAAAAATATCGGTCTATTATTGTATGAATAGACATTTCCTAAATTTATATTGAGGAAAGTATCTGTGTTTTAAACTAATCATCATTATGCTAGTGTGAATATTTCAAGAAAGTCACACAATATTTTAAGTATCATATCAAACATTTTGCAGCGAAGATACAAGTAATTTTAGTGAATAATTAATACATAGTTTTTCAAAATAACAATGAAAATGATCGTAGAATGTTCTATCAGTATGTTACCTTTGGTGTGTGTGTTTCCCATAAAGCGGGCACAAATTCATCCACGTTCTCATATGTAACTGGTATCTCCAGGAGCACCAATTCAATGTTGTATTTCTTCTCTAATTCCTCTTTATTCATATGCTTAACTGCCTCCCAACTAGCGTTTACTGGATGATTTAAAAACGGGCCAAAGCCGGTCACCAAAACCAAAGGCTTAAATAAGAAATCCAAATCGGAAGCCATATCTACACTTTACTACATAAAATCTAAACAGCTAATTTAAATACAGATACTTTATCAATATTACAAACTCGCAAACTAGTTATTCTAATAGGTTTTGCAATTTCATATTGACATAACAATGACAACATCAGGAAATGACTAAAGTCAGCTGATGCTGATTATTTTTGATATTTTACTAGACCTGCTTGTAGTGTTGCCTGTACCTGCAGATTATTTATTCTATTCAGTCATGTGCACGGATCTACGAATTATGGAGTGTAGACTGTGTATTAAAAAGTGTCCATAGAAAACAGTTAAATAAGGATGGCGCTACTATAGCTACGGGCTAAATTTATAAAGAACTAAATTTATAAAGAACGTGCTGAAAAATATTAGTGGGATAGACGACTAATTTGAGGTTGTATTTACTAAATAAAATTATTTTAGAGCTCCTGAGCAGTTTAGCAGCATACTTCAAACCGTCGACAACTGCTGAGTGCATTTCATCCCAGTAGCTACTCCAGCGCTGTTGTGGAGAGTTTTTGAACTGTTATTTACTGCTTACAGATGGCCACTTTTTCAACTATTCTACTATGGGAGTTGGTGCTCCTTACTTCTACACTCCATACTACGAATATAAAATATTTCCCACGTGTGACCTTGCGTATATTGTTTTAATTTATAGTACCTGGCTGACCGAGCTTTGCTCGGTATTTTTCGCTCGATTTTTTTTTAATTCGTGTGTTTTGGAAATTATATTTAGATACAAATTACATACTGATGAAATATAAATAATATTTTTTGATCTTAGCGACATAACAAAAAAAACGGAACTGGTTATTTGAATAAAAAATCATGAGTGCAATTATTTTAATTTAAATTTTCGTGTTTTTAAAAAATACTAAAAAAAGGGCTCGAAAAAAATAGATTTTCTCAAAAAAGAAAGGAATTTGAAAAAAAAAAAATTAAAAAAAGTCGGTCGGTCGGTCTGGGCTCGAACCGGGGTTCTACGATTTTATGACCGCCATTCATACCAATTAAACTGTTTATAATCATTAACAATCTGTCAAAATTTACCTTCTTATTCTAACGATATTGTAGCAGTTTTTAATTGCCTAAAAACACGGACAAAAAGACATTTTCTAAAAATAAATCCTAGCTAGATCGATTTATTATCCCCGAAACTCCCTGGACACTAAATTTTATGAAAATCGTTGGAGCCGTTTCCGAGATCCCGATTATATAGCAACACATTGTGCGTACATCTATTATAAACTAAAATATATCCTATACTATTAAACGAGCAATTCTTGTATATATATATATATATATATATATATATATATATATATATATATATATATATATATATATATATACAATGTTTCTCTGCGTGATAGACTCAGAAATGAGGATATCCGCAGTAAAACCAGAGTGACCGACATAGCCCAACGGATTAGTAAGCTGAAGTGGCAATGGGCCGGCCATATAGCTCGAAGAACCGATAACCGATGGGGAAGAAAGGTTCTCGAGTGGCAGCCTCGTACCGGTAGGCGTAGTGTAGGGCGACCCCCCACTAGATGGAGTGACGACCTGGTAAGACATGCAGGAAGTCGATGGATGCAGGTGGCTCAGGACCGTGCTTTGTGGCATTACTTGGGGGAGGCCTATGTTCAGCAGTAGACTTGTGAAAGGCTGTAATGATGATGATGATATATATATATATATATATATATATATATATATATATATATATATATATATATATATATATATATATATATATATATACACAATGTGTTGCTCTATATATTATCTATACACTGCGTTATGTTGAATGTTTTTCAATTTGTCAGTTAATTACCATTCGAATAATCATTTAGGCAAAATGACAACTTTATGCCGTAATTACAACTGTAACAAACACGATTTCTTAAATATAATAACTTAAATAAAATTCACTTAACTTAAGCGTGAAAACTGTTCATGCGTTCGGAGTTAAGTTGTGCAAGACCCGCTCTCCAACAACACTCTTAATCTCATGGCTGTTAGAAAGGAAATGAAGCTGCATTTTTCAGCAGATTTGACAGCTTGCTGGCAACTGAACAGACATATCTCCAAATACATGCGGCGGAACTTACGCAAGTTCAGTATAGCTCGTATTGAAGAAGCGACTGAGCTGAACCAGGGCTCCATTCTTTGCCAGAGATCTCTCCGCCAGAAAAAGCCAACTTTTGAAGCTGAAGGCTGCATCGTAGCTGCGTCGTTTCCGGGACACCTGAGATTTTGAGTGAGATTAAGAGGTTCTACGGGCAGCTCTACATGTTATCATTGGAGCCACACGCAAGTGTAAGTAACGATTCAAGAGCGAGTCTTACCCGATACTATTTTGTAGAAGTGGAACAGAAGTAAGGCTTTAGTATCATAGACCACATACATACCTTTCGGAAAATTGTACAGAAGACCGAAGAGTGCAATATGTCACTTTGCTTGGCGTATGTGGACTATGAGAAAGCCTTTGATTTCGTTGAAATTTAGGCGGTGCTAAAGTTCCTTCAGGGGTGCCAAGTTGACTGTCGGTATATCGTAGTACCGAAGCGTTTGTACAGTAGGTCTACGTTGAATATCCGAGTACAGAACCAGAGTACGAAACCTATCCAACAGCAGAGAGGTGTAAGATAGGGTGACTTTATATCCCCGAATCTCTTCACCGCTGCATTGACCTTTTCATGCTATTGGACTGGAAAGGGGACGGTAGTAACATCAAAGGCGAGTACATCACTCACCTTCGATTTGCCAACGATAAAGTCCTTATGGCAGAATAGCTGGAGGACCTAAGCAATATGCCCAACGACCTCAATAATGCCTCTCAACGGATAGGTCTTAAGATGAACATGGATAAAACAAAGATCATGTTGTGTAACGTCCATGTCACACCTATGCCGAAAGTTGGGAGCACTAAGCACTTTATACTTGGTAGAGCCGTGCTGTAGTTATATAGTTGTGTATATAATATAGTTGTAGCACAAATGGGTCGGCTCGACCGGGGAAGGACCACACTCTCACAGAATACCAGCGTAAAATTGTAGCTTAATGCTGCTGTGTTTCGTATGGTGAGTGTAGAGAACCTTTTTTTTTTAACATGGGGAAATGCCTACGCATACCCGCCTCGCGGGGGCAAGGACGGGTTATGTCGGACTCGCACCGACTAAAACCCCATGGTGTTCCACCTTTGTCGCTTATTGGCAGGGCCACGGGAACGCTTTCGCACACATCCGCAGCCCCACCAGCGCCTGCCGCCCCACGGCAGCACCTCCTCGGGAGAGGAATATTCCTCGCCGTTCTCCTTCACAGGTAAGGCGCACCAGAACACATGGGGCGCCTTCCTTCTCGGCCTCCAATTTCATCTGCGCAACGGACGCCCCCGCGTCCAATGCAAGAAGGCCATGGGGCCAGGAAAAACGAGCACTTAGAAGTACTAGCCTTCCCGACCCCAGCGGCGGATCTGGTCTATGGCTCCGCCGCCAACCAAGATTCGGCTGCGGAGGGTAGGGAGAGCGGCGCCTCGTAATACCGACAATCCTCTCCCCCCACAGCCCCACCACCACCGCATCAACGGTGCGGCCCCGTTTGAGTCGCGGAGGATAGGGCGAGTGGCGCATCGCCATACCAACACTCCTCTTCCTCCGCGACTCCACCTCGGCTGCAGCGGTAGGTGGGGAGGACACACCTGTCACCGCAGCCCACCAACACACATCCGAAGCGGGCTTCCCAAGCCCACTCGGAGTGGCCACCTCGGGCCGGCCCTCCACCTCGGACCAGCCATTTGGGTTCCTCTTTGTTCACCGCGGGAGACCAAGCCACGGCTACTAAGCCCCCCCGCCACGACAAGGCGGGAACCCGATCGGGGGGGAGTGTAGAGAACCTGAGACCATTTTTACTGGAAACGAGGCATTCCATATAAGTCCTCGCAGGTGACAACGCATCTGTATTTTGATTCGTAATCGAGGATAGATGTAGATGTCTATGAACCACAGCAGCCACTTACCATCAGGTGACCTGTGTGCTCGTTTGTCACCCAATCCTATAAAAAAAGCTCGAAATTGTTGACGTGTCTGTTGACTTGGGACAAATAGTCCGACTAGGTTAGTCCAACTTCTACCAAGAGGTCAATAGATTGATTCAACTCGGCTGGGCAGCGTTCGGGAAATTACGACACATTTTCTCTTCAGCTATACCTCAAAACCCGAAAACGAGACTGTACAACCAGTGAGTGTTGCCAGTGATGACTTATAGAACTGAGACATGGTATGGTGAGTGTAGATAATCGGAGAATCTCCTTAGGGGCCGTCCATTAATCACGTGATTTTTTTTTACTTACATTTTTTAACCTACCCTCCCTCTTGGTGATACGTGGTGAGGTTTAAGACTAACCCCCCCCCCCTCCCCCACCCAAAATCACGTTTATTTTTTAGTACCTACAAAGAATCTTAAAATGTTTAGAATATTATGTTAATATATGTTTAAATACATGTATAAAGCATAATCTAGTTTTATTCTGAAAATATGGACCATGATAAAAGTTCTAGACATAAAGGTTGCAGGTTGTTTTTTAATGGCATAAAAATAATATTAAAGGAATGGTGTAATTATGCGAAATATATTTTGTACTAGATCAACATATTTATTGTACATTGTCCTTGAACCAAAGACTTTTTTCAATAGTAACAAATGGATAAACATCTTGCAAGTCAGTTTTTGGCACTGTGCTTTATTGAAGATCAGCGTCGGTTTCATCAAGTCACTCGGCGTCATCATTTTCGCGCACTACGCAGAGAATCTCTCTCGATCTGCCGATCGATCGTCCGTGAGGATGCGTGAAGAACAAACATTGTGGATCTCTAGATTATTATTGCTCGGGTCAGGTTCATGCTTGTGACATGAATTTGCATATACAGGAAAGCCAAGGTCACACTACACGTCGCTTTTGGGTTTATAAATCGCGCGTTTGACGAAACAATGAATACACGTGGTAATCTTACTACACCCTCCTCCTCTTGTGATATTTCGTGATTTTTGCCATTACCTCTCCCCCTCCCCTTTCGAGCCTCACGTAATTACTGGACGGCCCCTTACTAGAAAGGAGGCATTCCATTATAATCTTCACGTATGACAACGCATCTGCATTTTGATTCGTAATCGAGAATAGATGTATACGTCCATGGGCTACAACAGCTACGTACCATCAGGTGGAACGTGTGCTCGTTTGCCACCCTTATCCTATAGAAAAAATCAATCGCCCCGTAAAATTAAGTTTCATAAAAACTGTAACATGCTATTTGCCCCTCTTAAGGGTTGAATTTTCCAAAATTATTTTACTGGATGCCTATGTCATAAAAGGCTCTTTCTGTCCAAATTTCAGATGTCTATATCCAACTTTTTGGGCTGTGCGTCTTCACACAATATTTTTCATATATACCTACTGCATCTTCATTTTAAGACCGGGTAGATATTACATTTTGATATTTCTAATTCCAGAGTTATGCACTAATTATGAAATTAAATTAATTATGAAATTAAAAAATTTACATTTACACTTATTCTTCATTCAAATTTGAGCACCCACTAGCTTCCTTTAAAGGGTTGTGTTCAGAAACTACTAAATCCCAGTTCATTTATTTTCTTTACGGATTTACCTTCAGTACGTTTCGAGTTAATCGCCTCGTAAAATAACATGTAACATAAAAACCTATCTTAACCTCCTAGGGGTTGAATTTTCAAACATCCTTTCTCAGTGGATGCCTACGTTATAAAACGCCGCTACTGTCCAAATTTTAGATGAGTCAGTTACTCGAGCCATCCTCTACTTGAAGTACAAAGAACAGCGAAAGTTTCTCAGAGATAAAATAAGGGGTCAGTTACTTTTATCGTCTAACTAGACCCTCCAGATACGACGGTAAACAAGACTGTGCCGTTTCCTATTTGCTTTCTGCTATTGAGACGTTACTTAGTGCTTATTGAATAACAAAACACTTTATTTAGAATAGCAGTGTTTTGTCATTTCTCGATTTTTTTTGTTTTTATCGCAAGCGAGATTACAGAAAAAGATCATAAAGTAAACACTCGCTGCGTTTTATTATGTATAGTACTATTGTATACTCTGTGGTTTTATTATGTTAACCTTGCCTTGGTGTAAAAACTAAACGGTAAACAGTCCGAGTTCACACGGTTGTTCACACAAGGACATATCGCACAGAGTTTTCGAGATAATAGCAAAACATTGAGGTTATTGTTGTTTTTCGATGACTAAACTATTTTCAAGTGTTCAACGCGGATAAAGTTGCGGGTAAAAACTAGCAATTGATAATGAAATATCTACGTATGAGACAGAATCGAACACAACATTAGTTAATAACATGATATACTACGCTTCTAAGCATGGAAGATCCATTCCTATATCACTCTTCATCTTAGACCTATGGTCTAAGTTCTTTATACACGCTTGTTATTAATACGGAATTAGCCGCTTTAATAGCCTTACTTAACAATAGATATAGTACCCGGTTGACCGAGCTTTGCTCGGTATTTTTCGCTCGTTTTTTTTAATTCATGTGTTTTGGAAATTATATTTAGATACAAATTAGATACTGATGAAATACGAATAATATTTTTTGATCTTAGCGACATAATAGAAAAAACTGAACTGGTTATTTGAATAAAAAATCGTGAGTGCAATTAGTTTAATTAAAATTTTCGTGTTTTTAAAAAATACTAAAAAAAAGGGCTCGAAAAAATAGATTTTCTCAAAAAAGAAAGGAACTTGAAAAAAAAATTAAATAAAGTCGGTCGGTCGGTCTCGGCTCGAACCGGGGTTTTACGATTCTGTGACCGCCCATTATACCAATCAAGCTATTTATAATCATTAACAATCTGTCAAAATTTACCTTCTTATTCTAACGATATACTTAGTAGCAGTTTTTCATTGCCTAAAAACACGGACAAAAAGACGTTTTCTAAAAATAAATCCTAGCTAGATCGATTTATTATCCCCGAAACTCCCTGGACACTAAATTTTATGAAAATCGTTGGAGCCGTTTCCGAGATCCTGATTATATATATATACAAGAATTGCTCGTTTAATAGTATAGGATTTAAAATTGACATTTACTACTCTGTGTAAAAAGTATCGGGAATATGTCAATAAAAAGACCCGCGTAAAAGAGGTCGTTCTAATTTTTTTACTGCATGTTGGTAGCACTGTACTGATTTAGCGCGCAAAGTTTGAGCGGGATCTGTGATTTAATTTGTTTTAAACTACACTTTTTGTTGGTCATAGTTTTGAGTTCTCGGCGATTTTTACAATGGAAAATATTGTTGAACAAAGAGTGTGCCTTAAATTTTGTGTTTCGAATGATATTTCATGTGTTGAATCACTAAAAATGTTGCGAAATACCTACGGCGAATCGTGTATATCGAAAACAAGGGCTTATGAATGGTATAAGGCTTTTAAAGAAGGCCGAGAAGTAGTAGTAGACTTGCCTCGTTCTGGTAGACCTTCAACCGCTACGACCAAAGAAAACATCGACAAAATCAAGAAGCTAGTGCTCGAAAATCGACGTATGAGTCTGAGAGAGTTGGCTAGTGAGGTGAACATATCTTTAAAGTCCGTTCACAACATTCTCATTGACATTTTAGGCATGAAACGCGTCGCCGCTCGACTAGTTCCAAAAGAGCTCAATTTTGTTCAAAGAGCGCAGCGAAAGCATGTCGCTAAAGACATGGTTTCCCGAGCTTCTACGGATCCGACCTTTATGAAACGTATAATAACTGGCGACGAGACATGGGTTTATGAGTACGACATGCAAACAAGCCAACAGTCTTCAGAATGGCGTCTCGAAAACGAGCCGAAACCCAAAAAACCGCGGCAAAGTCGCTCCAAAATCAAGGTGATGCTGACAGTTTTTTTTGACTACCGTGGTGTGGTTCACTCCGAATTCCTTCCAAAGGGAGAAACAGTGAATAAAGAATATTATTTAGACGTCATGAAGCGTTTGCGTGAGAGTATCCGCCGAAAACGTCCAGATTTGTGGCAACACAACTCATGGATGCTGCACCATGATAATGCACCATCACACACAGCCATTATAGTGAAAGAGTTTTTAGCGAAAAATTCAACAAAAGTTCTCGACCAAGCACCGTATTCACCTGATATGGCTCCGTCTGACTTTTTTTATTTCCCAAGTTAAAATTACCACTTCGAGGAAAACGTTTTGAGTCGATAGAAGCCATAACAAAAAATTCGCTGAATGAGCTAAAGGCCATACCGCAAATAGCCTATGAAAAATGTATGAAAGACTGGGTGAAGCGTTGGAGATGTTGTATTGCAAGCGATGGGACCTACTTTGAAGGCGATAAAATAAATTTAGATGAATAATTTGTATTTTTTGTTTTATTGACAAATTCCCGATATTTAGTACACAGAAGGTACATCACATTTTTAGCGTTCATACACTACCTATCATACATTATATATTAGAAGCGCGTGATTGTTCAAGCACACGGGTAAAGCCTCTCCTTACTCTGTGGTTCAAGGGCTAAGAACTCGCTGAAAACACAGAACATGAAAAACTCGGGTTTTGACCCGGGTCTGTCTATATATATATATATATATATATATATATATATATATATATATATATATATATATATATATATATATATATATATATATATATATATATATATACGTAAATACTGACGCCTGCCGCCCAGAGGGGTACCTAGACAACAGACCAGACAGACAGACCCGGGTCAAAACCCGAGTTTTTCAAGTTCTGTGTTTTCAGCGAGTTCTTAGCCCTTGAACCACAGAGTAAGGAGAGGCTTTACCCGTGTGCTTGAACAATCACGCGCTTCTAATATATAATGTATGATAGGTAGTGTATGAACGCTAAAAATGTGATGTACCTTCTGTGTACTAAATATCGGGAATTTGTCAATAAAACAAAAAATACAAATTATTCATCTAAATTTATTTTATCGCCTTCAAAGTAGGTCCCATCGCTTGCAATACAACATCTCCAACGCTTCACCCAGTCTTCCATACATTTTTCATAGGCTATTTGCGGTATGGCCTTTAGCTCATTCAGCGAATTTTTTGTTATGGCTTCTATCGACTCAAAACGTTTTCCTCGAAGTGGTAATTTTAACTTGGGAAATAAAAAAAAATAAAAAAAAGGTTTCCTTTGGTTATATTCTTAGTAGTTGCTCAATCATTGGTTTTAAACACAAATTCTCAAATCCTGATTTTCATCTATTTGGTAAATATCACTCAATCTGTTTTTACCCGACTGCCTCAGAAGGAGGGTAATGTTTTTTGAGTGTATTTTTATAGCATTAGGTAATGAACGAGCACACAGTCCAACTGATGGTAAACGGTTACTGTGGCCCATAGACGTCTACATCTATCTTGGATTACGAATCAAAATGCAGATGCGTTGTCACCCGTGAGGTCTAAGATGGAACGCCTCGTTTCCAGTAAAAATGGTCTGCGGTTCTCTACACTCCCCATACGAAACACAGCAGCATTAAGCTACTATTTTACGCTGGTACTCTGTGAGAGCATGGTCCTTCCCCGGTCGAGCCGACCCATTCATGATACAATCACAATATATGTAGCTGCAGCGTGGCTCTACAACGCATAATGATGATGAAAATTAATTATATTTTGGGTCTTTACTGAAAATCAGCGTTGAGGTGTCGTCAACTCATGCTGAACAATGGCCTTTTTTGTCACGACTTTGACATAAAAGTCAAATTTATTAAATTTTGTTTTTTATCATTAACTATTATAGTGTTGTACGTCAATTTGTGTGTGCCAAAATAATGTGTTTCTTTCATTTTTTTTCTCTTTTCTTTCTAAATTCTACCTAATATGTTACACAACCCTTTGCATCTTTTCATTTTTGAGAGGGTTATAGCGCAATTAGTCCGTACGTCAGTACGTGTAAGAGGACTTCAAATGCCTTAGAAATATTTTTATTCCTCAGACCTGTAGGTTTCCTCACGATGTTTTACTTCACCGCTGACCACGGGGTAAATTAGAACGGAAGAGCTATCACGGGTCTGGGTAAAGCCAGCTAGATATCTTAGCTTCTAAAATATGGTTGAATATTTTATCTCTTATATAAGAAATATCAACACTCAGACCAATGACTGTAAGCAGCTTCAAAGGTCGCAGTATTTGAAATCTTCTTAATCTGCTAGTATCTCGGGCAATTTCCACAAGAGGAGACGCCCACAAAAAAAGTAAAGTTACAGCCTATATACGTCCCACTGCTGAGCACAGGCCTCCTCTCATTTCTGAGAGGGTTTAGGGCAAGGAAGTGTCCACCGCGCTGCCCCAATGCGTGTTGGCGAACTTTACATGTCTTCGAAATATTTTTTTTCTTATTTCTCTGACATGCAGGCTTCCTCACGATGTTTTCCTTCACCGCCGAGCACGTGGTAAATCAGCACTTAAAATTGCAATTAACAATTTCATTGGTGCTGGCGGGGATCGAACCCGGTTTGCTCGCGTACTGTGAAATTTACAGCGAACGCTAACCATCTGCACTACCACGGCTCCACGCCCATGTCTCTGCTGAATAAGGACCTCTCCCGTATTTTGCATGACCGGCAAGCCTAACAGACAGATTTTCAACGGATGTCGTAAACCGCCATTTACTGAATCATTTACTATACGAAATCATTTACTAAAAGCACTTTGATTCACAAACTTTGACGTTACAAACAGACACCTCAACTTTTTTGAATTGTATAGATAAGACAACGCATTTGCATTTTAACTTTTAATCGAGGATGCATGCAAAATGTCTATGAGTGGACGGTCTGCTCGTTTGGCAACCTTACACTTTATAAGAACCCTTTAAGAGGATTGTAGATATCTAAAGATGCGATTTCCCACACAAAAACTTGACCTAATAACTCCTAAGAAATAAGTTTATAACTTAAAATTCGATTAAATTATTGCAGAGGACGTTTACTGTAAACCAATTACAAAATCCTTTACTTTTCTCTATATATAGGTATATTTTGATGTTCAGAAAATTCTTCAAGGAAAGTTTGTTTTGAGCAACTAAGTTACAATCATATATAAATAAACTTCTTTTCACGTTTGCCCGTTTGTCTCTTGATTAGATATTTCCGAGGGTCGTCCTTTCAAGTTTTAACTAAACCCAATTTCAATAAATTGGAAGATTTTCTTATTTAAACTTAAATGCTGGTTAAATTAAACTGATTTTGAATAAAGTGAGCGACGAGAAGCCTAGATCCATATAACGAAGCAGCGCATCCGCATTTTTAGTCTTAAGCGAGGATAGATTTTAGTGTCTATGGGCACCACACACATTTACCATCGATGGATTTTGTGCTCCGTGTAGCGGCGCTTTAAGAACATTCACAACCCCATATCATACCGTAGGCGTGATTGCAGACAACAGATGGAAACTAATACAGGCGATGTGCAGCAGCATGTCTCTGGTGAATCTTTCTGACCCACTCTACATTAAAAAAATGCGACTGCCAACCTGCCTGCCAACCGTGCAACTGTGACGAAGCCCTATGGGACAATCTTAGCGGGCACACATATTATGTTCAGCACTGAACTTCTATAGGCTCATTTTATCAAAGGTATTAAAGTAGTCCCTTATAAAAAATTACAATAATTTATTTAGTAGAGCCATGCTGCACCTATATTAGTAGTAGAGTTGTAGGACGAATAGGTCAGCTCGACCGAAGAAGGGTCACGCTCTCACAGAAGAATACCATCGTAAATTAGCAGCTCACCGATGCTGTGTTCAACTCATTTTAGTGGAAACGAGGCATTCCATCTTAGTCCTCACGGATGACAACGCATCTGCATTTTATTTCGTCATCGTGGATATATATCTACGGGCCACAGCAACCACTTAACATCAGGTGGACTGTGTTCCCGTTTGTCACCCTTATTCTATAAAAAATATTGTTCAAAGAAAAATTTCACGCAACTAATAATATGTTTGTTTCTTTCAAAAGGATACCGAGTAAATCCCTTGGTAAATTAAATTGTAAATCTGATTACAAATTGAATCAGTGCGTTTCACCATCGTCAGCTGAATCACCACTTACTATCAGGTGGGATAGTAGTCTAGAACTGACTTCTAGTAGTTAAAAATACGAGGTGGTAGAACTCCTTTATATCTACGTATAGATGTCTGTCTAATGCTCCGGGATTCAAACCCAGGACCTCATGATCACTACTACAACCACTAGACCAACAAAGCACTCAATCCATATGACCATGGAGTAAGCGTAAGACTTACACCACAATGCCTTCGATTGTTTAGTTTTTGCGCGTTATTTAAATAACAGAAATATAACGCGTCAATTTATAAATTGAAAATTAATTAATATACTTCGTTTTTTTGTCTGCAGTTGCATGTTTTTATATTTAAAGTCTACCAATCCACTACCGGTATCTAATCGGTAGCACAGTAAATCATACGTTTATCCTAAAAAAGAAGTTATTTAGAGAAAGTTTTCGTCCACAGAAGTGCTCCAGTGTCATCATAATATTTGTTCCCCAGACATATAGGTTTTTCTTTCTTAATTGATAATAGAATCAACAGCACTTATAATTACAAACATAAATTCTTAAATAATGCTATAAAAAATAAACCAATAAAAGTTTCTTACGATGTTTCCCATTTTTGATGATCTCCCTCAAAGATTATTTTTTATATTCATTCACCGCCGATCACGTGATAAATCAGCACTTAAAATTGCAATTAACAATTTCAATAGTGCCGGTGGGGATTGAACTCACGTTTTGTGAGAAATTTTATTTTAAGTGTAAACTGAAAATGTAAAATTCAATTATGTAGTTCACTCATAAATTAGACCATGAGAACATGGTTACTCGGATTAGAGAATATTGCCCTAAATTAGTGGAATCCCCTCTACGACTTTATCTGTGGGATAGGCTTATGTTCATCGGTGTACTATAATAGGCTGTAACGGTGACGATAGCGGATCTTCATTATGATAACGTTAGACAAACGTAATTTTAATATTTTTAGTCAAAATATACATAGATTTTTTTATAATATTGAAGTAACAAAAGAACTTGTAGGCCATCCGGTGGCTATTGTAGCTATTGCATTCCACAAACACCTAAAACCAACTTCAGGCAAAAAAGCCTACAGAGGCGTTGCCACCACTTTGTAACCGTTACCGTAACAAGTTATTAAAGTTCACTGTTGAATATAGGGCTCCCGCATAGATTGCCTTATACGGTGGATATTTTCCATATTTGCCACGCTTGGCAAGTGATTTGGCAACCGCAGTTTTATTTATTTTTAGTATTTGTTAGGAAGGCACTGCTGCCTACTTCCTGATTCGTTTCTTTCTGTCGCCAGTTACGACACTCACGGGATGATATGAGGTAGCGGGTACTCTTACACATTTTCTACATGGTAACCATAGAGTACTGACGGAATGCCTATCAGCCTGCAATTATACTGGCTCTCTATGCCCCTCGGACTGGTACGCAGTGGTGTTCGCACTGATGCTTGGGGTCAGAAGTAGGTAGGAAGGTGGTAATTACCCAGATGAACTTTTAGGCAAACGAGAAATCCTACCACGTAGTAAAATTTTAATTTCCCGGGAATTAATATAAATAAAATTAAATAATGAAGCTAGCGAAGATCCTGAGGTCTTTCGACTCCTCTAATAAAGAACGCTGTGTAATTTTAGCCATCATATGTCCTCAATGGTGATTTTCCTACATAAAAAAATTTACGTGCTTCGTTTCCTTTTTTATCTTCCCTATACGGGTTATTGAAATCACTTTATGTCGTTCACGTTATGTCATGACATTAGTCAAGATCCGATCATCCATAATCAGCCGTAATCCGACACGACCGAAGAGAGATTAGATGTAGAAACAACGGCAGACATACAATCACACAAGGAACAGAAAAAATAAATAATGTTATTTTTGGCCCGACCCAGGATTCAAACGCGGAACCTCACGTTCAGCAGTCGCGTATATCAATTGTTAGTGTTCGTAAAAGCACACGTATTAAAAAATCTGTCTACTTAAAATGAGCAACTTTTCAAGAGTGCTAAGCGTCGCTTCACGTCTCAAAAGCTCTAGTCAGTTGCTATGTAATCGACGCTTCCGATAGTTTGGTGTTGGATTATTCTTCTGTCCCCTTTTTCGTTTCCGGCTTAACGTAAGCAACACAATTCCCTTTCAAAAACAAACATCTAACTGGTAAAATAGAGCACATATATAGAACATTTCATCGAGTACGAAAGCTATATGCAAACACGCAATTTTATACATAAGTTGTAAAGAAATGAGACTAAGCAAAATTTCGTACAAAAGACCCAGTAGTAAAATAAATAAAACCTTATCGTTAGCCTCTATGTGTTGATCTACCTACTGGGATTTGATCTACCTACTGGGATAAAGATTTTTATTTCTAAAAAATTGTGTGTAAAAGTGACAAACGAAGTTACAATCCACCTGATGGTGAGATAGAAAGGGACATTTATTTGCCACATACAGACAAAAACTTCAGAATTATATGTATAAATAAAAAACAGACGTTGAACAAATGTATTATGAAAAACAAATCTTCCTTCATTAGCTTCATAAACTAATCAAACAACAACATAGCAAAACAATATATAAGTTTATGTATATTGCTTGCATATATACGCGTCCGCATATATAATATTATATGTGCTAGCATAATATATAATATCGTATAGATATATAATATATAATACTGCAGCCCATGGACACTTGCCACCAACTTCGAACAACGAAGACTACCGATCACAGCCTGTATTTACACTATCTGTCTACTGACTCATGCAGACATACAGACTGATTAATAAGCAGAAAATGAGACCTGCCTTCAGATTATACTGAAAATAATGTTTAAAAAATCCCGCTAGATATTTAGCTGGTTCTTTCCAGGACGATTTTTTTTTCAGAACCAATCTTTCAATAAGTATTCTTGTAATCTGTATGGAATAAAAATTACTATATGCTATATCACATTGTAAATACATTATGTATATCGTATATACACTTCATAGCACTACGCGTACTTTTGCCTTTTACTATAGTTAAGATAAGATATATGTTTTATTCGTGTCCTGTGAGTAAAATATCCGACAACCGAGCATATGGCTCACCTGGTGGTACGTAACTGGCGCCGCCCATAAACAACTGCAATACCAGAGGAATTGCAGGTGCGTTGACAGCCGTTTAAAAAGGAGTAAGCTCTTTTATTGAAGGTCCCTAAGTCTTATCGGTCCGGAAAAATCTCTGGTAGTAGTCGATTCCACAAGGAAGTTGTGAGAGGAAAAAAACTTTTTTAAATCGCAGTGGTGAACCGCCAATCATCCAGATGGTATGGATTGTATTGTGACGTTTGTCGCAATGTGCGATGGTGAAATTGTGCGGCTGAAATCAGTCCGAATAATTCCTCAGAGCACTCCACGTGGTTAACACGATAAAATATGCAAAGAAATGCAACATCTCTTCGCAATGCTAGTGAGTCAAGCCGGCGCCGACGATTCGAACGCCTCTGATATGGATGCGATCAAATGGAAGGAGCTGGCACTAGAGAGCCCCAGACCAGAGATGGGAACAGTATACAATGTGCGGCTAAACCTGCGCCTTGTTAAGTTATATTTGCCACACATGCGGTAGTTTTACAAATTTGTCACCTACTACGTGAAATCTCAGGTCTTTTGAAGATCCGTAGGTATCACAGAAGTCGAAGGAAGCAGGTGGCTCAGGACCGTGCTCTGCGGCATTCCTGGGCAGAGGCCAATGCTCAGCAGGGACTTGTGTAATAAACAGGGCGAATATTTTCCACAGTTGCCACGTTTGGCAGGCGGTTTGGCAACGGCAGTGTATTATTTTTATTTGTTATTTGGAAGTCACTTCAGCTCGTTTCCCTCTGTCACCTCTTATGCCATCCATCGCACCATACTGGGTAGTAGATATTCACCGTCACTACACGGCAAGACTTACTAGACTACTTATATTACTAACGTTAAATGTGTAAGTGTTAGAGTTAGTATCTAGGACATATCAATACAATTAACTACTTCGATTTCGTAAAGTATTGGCTTAGGTAGTATAGGCTTAGGTAGTAGGCTTTTAATAAATTTGGGGTGGTAGAAATTCTTACGCCGCCACTACTCGGTAAAACTACTGACAGGTGGTGGTGTAAGACTGACGTCACGGTAACTGGTAGCAGCATCAGAGCTGCGAAACGTCTGGTACTGCGATTGTCACTCCAACCAAGCGTGGCGATCAAGAAAAAACTTCTCTACAGCGGAAGAGGACCCATTTCTAACTTTGAGATTAAAAGAGACTTTAAAGAAGAAGAAGAAGAAAGAAGTTTTAAAACTACCAAGTACTCGATCACATAAATTTTTAAATCTATTTTAACTTGGCTTTTCTAAGGCGAAATTATTTAGTTTGTTTGGAATTGTAAATAATATAAATCGACCAAGTTTATTGTTATGTTTGTCTGTCACAACTATAGCGGTAAAACAAAGCTCTGGCTCTACTGCGGCCGCCTGAGGGAAGTTTTGCAGTGTTTTTTTATCTGATGATGTTAATCGTTTTATAGGAATGTGTCAATTTCTCTGAGGATGCTATTTTACTTATTTTATTTTTCGTATATTTTTGTTCTTCATCAAAAAGAAAGAGAGGATTGACGAAGAGGAATTGCCATATTTTACTTACAACATAAAATATGAAATACTGGTACAGATGTATTCAGGTCATATCCCGGTGACAACCTTTTCAGTTTATATTCCTATATTCACGAAGTACATCTGTATCACAATAGCGATAAGTTTATTCATACCAGTATATAAACGAGGCGCTGTGAAATAGTTGGGAGCCTATTTAATTACTCCCGCGGGATACGTAAGCGCTCTGCGACAACAACTGTCTAGGAGCAAAATTTAACCACCGAGTTAGTTGTGCTGAGCCTGGACTCGACCAGGTGGTAGAAAAGAAGTGAACTTATTTTTAACAACAAAATTTGAGGTTGAAAAGGCGTAGAATAAGTGTGTTACTTTAATTGTGTTACTAAATTGAGTTGTCACAGATCGGCTCCAACTGAGCATAATGATAGATGTGTATAAATGTTTAACATCTTACAGTGGTCGTTGGATCCGTCAGGCATCCGGATTTATATCAGCCTATTAAGAAAATACTTGCATTATAGTGAAAATAAATTTGTGTGTAACATATATAAAAAAATAAAATCACGTATAAACTGAATAAAAAACATAAAAATAAATTTTAAACTACGAAGTATAACACAAAAAAGAGTAGATCCTAGAAATATATTTTACACACTTTCAATAACATTCACTTGAAATACATTGATAATGATCTAATTTTATTTATATTGAAGTCGGTTGTACAACATTTTTAACTTTACCAATTGTTATTAGTTCAGCTCCCGTGGAGTGGCGGTAGAATATCTACTACCATATATTGTCCCGTGGGTGCCGTAAGAGACGACAGAGGAAAATAACCCAAAAGATAGGCAACAGCGTCTTGCAAATAACAACAAAAAATTAAAACCTACGGTTGCCAACCCCCTGCCTAGTGTGGAAACTATGACGAAAAAAAGAAAGAAATCGCCCATGATCTACCGTGTCTACAGAGAATCTCTTTTGAATACATTTTGAAAGATACTGATAATAATCCCATCACACACAAACACATCGATTGATTGT